>CM033024.1:27968167-29168167 GCA_019207045.1 Branchiostoma floridae x Branchiostoma belcheri | reverse complement strand
TAACAGTTGCAATCATTTTTGAAAGTATATATATTTGCGATTCATCAAAAAGGAAGATATTATGTGGATATTGAATATGTAACCTACATGACTACTTGCTTTCTTTTTAATGACGGCCTAGTCCTACATTGTCAGTGGTTACTGCAAGATCAATAAGTCTATAGTGAGAACACGCTGGAAATAAATAAAACTAGGACAGTACAGGCTGATAACTCCGAAAAGACTAAGTCTCCTTTTTTAAATTCGATTTTGAAAGTACGTTTTGTCTTTTTAAATGTGCCCTTTGTTCTTTGTCCAAGTTCCATTATTTGAGCTACATTTTATACTAAACTTAAAGCAGTATTTAACACTTTACAGAAGACAAGTGTTCTAGTGGAGGGGAGGGGGGCAAAACAGCTCATTTGCAAATAATTACCCACTACTTTCACTAAATTAGCATTTAACAATAAGCCTTCTCACATTAGTTAGGGCGCATGTGCGGCGACAGGAATTCTAGGTATATGTCAAATGGTAAGGCACACAGAAAGAAAACAAAACCCGTCGGATATTGTTATGCAAATCGAAACAGTGGTGAAGATAAGGACTGTTTACTTTTTGTGTGCCTTACGCTTTGACATATTGCCTAGAATTCCTGTCGCCGCACATGCGCCCTAACTTATGTGAGAAGGCTTATACCATGCCTTAGAAGTATAAGAGGGCAAAGACCGTTTTTTAAACTTGATATCTGTAAAAAAAATGGTTAAAAAATAAGGCTTAAACCTGACGATCTTGCCTCATTTTACACTAGAGAGCCGGGTTATCAAACAATCCTTTGTTTCCGAAATATCGGCCAGTTTGTTATGATTGTATTGTAGGTCACTAGTGCATACTTCCATTGTTTCCCATTCAAACTAAAATATGTTGACAAAACCTGTTAATCTTTAGTCTTTGTCTACCTTCAAGTGATGGTAAAAATGCTCACCGCGTTCCGGGCTGGTGACTGCAGAAAAACTCTCTCCAAACGACGCGCTCTGACAGGCAGTCATGTTATGGAATCTCTGGTACACTCCGCCATCTTGGAATGTTCTAATTGACTGAGCTCAGGTGGTGCCCGGCAGGGTGTCAATTAGCTCATATAGAAATGCAAAATAGAAAAGGGGCAGGGGGAAGCCTTTCCAGTCGCACCTTGGCTCATTTCAAGGCCATTACAATATTGTAATGATTCTTTGGTTGGGCCAGCTTTGACAGGACTTACTTAACATAGGGAAGATTGACACCAAGTCTATTTTACAGACATATAATGTATAAAAAAACTCTTGTTTTGTTTTCTTTGAAGAGTAAACAAGGAGGCAATTAAACCCCATTGGAATAAGGATAAAATGATTTTCTCAGTTACAAAAGAAAACACAACCAAAACGTATCCGCCTGTTGAAGATAAAACTCAATCCCGGAGGTAAATAAGGTTCCTTAGCTTGATTTGGACACAAATTGTGGTATGATAGGAGGACATTTGACTGAATGATTTGTCGATTACGGATACTGATATTGACTAGAATATCATTTCATCTTTATTATGATATTTGCTTAGACCACACTGACTTGAATTATGGATGCGAGGATAAAAGATTATTGTTAAAGAATCATGCATATCACCCATAGATAACGACTATTTACAGTATCCAAAGTATCCATTATGTTGCCATTATTAATGTAACACAAGATCTTATTGACACTTTTGATTCTAGTTTGTACACCATGATGTTATGAGTCAAGTTACGACAACGATAAGAGTTGGTACCAAACATGGTACGAAATATAGGACTAGGGAAATTCGTATGCAAAAGACATTTGTGTCAAATATTTAACATCTGATCTTAAGTTAGTTTGTAAACGATTAACTCGTTAAACAGTATCAAGATTTGGTACCAAGAATAGGGTAGATTCTACTGTAATGACAATTACACTATTTTCATCGATATCGCTAATTGTATACACGCAATTATATAAAGATTTTATTACTGCCACACATATATGGATAGATATCACATCGTATCGCTGTAAGATGCAGAGGACATTGTCGTTGATTTAGAACATCAATCCTCCTTTGTTATCAATAGACTATTGAATACCAAGACAGATGTGATACCAAACATAATTCAACCGAAAATGTAATGACAACTACAATATTTACATAGTTAAATGTTCACACGGTCATCACACATTGTTAATCATACTCAGAAATATAAGAATGGGAATAACGAATATATAAAAAGCCTAAGAGTAGCTTAGACGTAAACTACGTACAGGGAAACATAACCTTTCTAAACTACATGAGAACAGTGAGCAGCCTTGTTGTGCCGTGTAAGTATTCAAGCTGATACACACTGATCCACTCTTTATAATATATAATCAATTTCCGTATTACTATGTATAATATAGAACTGGTACGAATTTACAACATGCTTAAGTCAATGTAACTATATAGTACGTGAACAGTTTATTGCAAAACTTTTATCATGCGTCACATCTGTTATCCATTCATCCTATTACATCTCTTCATTGTCATAATGTAATTTTTTTTGTTTAGTTTAGCTAGCTGAAATCTCACTTGATGAAATCCTACATCGTACTTTCGTACAGTAATTTAGTTGTGTCGAGCTTTTGGGCTATTGTGAAACTTCAGGCCTGCGAAGTACTTGGTTGAACGTCAGTCAGTTGACGCTTCTTGCACTCAAACTTGTACATCACGTCAGTCACCCTGTCCACTTCCTGCAGTACCGCATCAGTGCGCTGGAGGGTCTCTTCCATAAAGTGGTCCGGAAGTGGTGCTTCATCTTCAGAAACGGCAAGAACGTAAAGAATTTTAGTACAGCTTTTCTTTCTGTAATGCAAAACACTCTGAACTATTTGTTAATTATTAACGTTTCTTTCTAAATCATTTGGTTAACCGGTTATTTGATAGCAATTGTTGGGATATTTGGCAGCAATTGTTGGGATATTTGGCAGCAATTTTCGTATATTTCATAGCTATAAACCTGCTGGAATCACAAGATGACTTCCTGCGATCTTATAGGTCTTGCTGTCATTGGGAAAACGTTTACAAAAATATGAATTGCTAGGAGCTAACAAAACTGCTAGACAATGGTAGCTCTGATATTACCGTCAAAGTCCTGGGGTTCATGACGCATGCCCAGAAGACTCCTGAAGGAGTTCCAGAAGTAATCTCCCATCGCCGTGTCCACGCCGATGTCGTCTGACGTCTGACAGTAGCTCAGCCAGTTACAGAGCATCCCCACTCCCAGATTCATCTATAGGAGAACATAGGATACATAGTGTTCTTGAAGCTGTTATTATGCAATCTTGGAATGGTTGGTGATAAGAATCATAATGTACATTTCCATAAGACCAAATGAAATAATCTAATTTTTTTCTGACCAGGTAAAAGACGAAGACCATGACGAATGTAGAGTAATACAGAGGTCCCATCACACGATCCACTGCCTTCATATCGTCCGCAAAGACATCGACGAAAGGCCTCCCCAAACCCATCTCAAACAGCAAGTACGACGTTTTCTTAAATCCGGAGAAGATTTCCATGTTTTTGCCGAAGATCAAAATCCCGCTGATGCCGTAGGCCACTATGATAACCAACATGTGCAGGGAAAATCCAAAGAATTGCCCATATAGCAGCTAGTGCAAACAGAGAAAAACAAACACCAACTACTTATTTCAGGTTTCTAATGTTCTGGTTAACAGAATGGACTATAATGTCGGAATTTGGGGTAGAGAGCAAATAAGATGATTTCTACGTACACGAGGCAGAGCGAAGACGGTAGCCACGCCCCTGGAGAAGTTGAGAACCCGCAGGATGCTTAAGGTACTGATGAAGATGGAGAAGGACAGGATCTCCTTGAAGGTAGCGTCCCATTGGCCCGCGGTACTGATATCTACAAACTCATTGATACCGAACAGCCCTGTGAAAATTCCATATGTTAAAAACTTACTGTAAACATTTGTTGGTTGTATGTCGTCAATTTCTAAACTCGACAATTTACACTACGCGAAGAAGAAAAAAAATCCTATGCATGGAGCATGTGTACTTTTCACATACACAAAACAGTTTCTGCTTTCCCCAAATGTCAGTAGATACCTTTTGTTTGTTGTATATCTCGCAGTGCAGCAGCTGCCTGGATGTACCGAAGTGCGAAGGTCACAATGACGGCTGTCGACAAGCCAATGTTGCACAGGATCAAGATGTTCCAGAAACTGGTGAAGTACGCACGACCGCTCTTCCGTATGTTCCAAACCTCATTAAGAACGTTGTAGATGTAGAAAAGGTCGAACAAGATGTGGAAAAGCATCTGGACATAGTCGTCTGCTGTCTGGTACTGGAACAGTCGGAAAGTCTGGATACTGGGCTGGAGTTTAGCAGCGCCCCCTGGGAGGTACTGCAGCCTGAACACCACGCTACTGAACAACTTCACCTCAGGGTGGTAGAAGTTGGCCCGGAGGATGAGAGTGTCTGAAACCATCAGGATCCAGTCGGTCTGTTTTAGGAAATCTATCACTGCAGCAGCCTCACCAGCATCTCGTGGCAGGTCCACCGTGGTCAAGCACGCCGAACTGTTGTTTCTGAAATAAATAATAATGACAACTTTCTAGCAAAAACGAAAGTTTGGATTTTAAATGTCTATGAACGAAAATTCAGAGGTTTACATATAACATAATATCTCATAACTGCAACGGGTGTCATAATACCGTCACATCAAGAAACATTGTTAAAGAGGCCTTCTGAAGATTGTCTTTATATCTTAAGTGTACATACCTCAGAATTACTGGTGCTGCCTTCATTTGGTACATCTCTTTAAATCACTTAAAATTTATGTTTTTGTCATGTGGCCTTAATATGGCATTCCGTGGAATTATGAGAGGTGGTGTTAAATTAACAAAAAAATTTATGATGGAAGTTGAGCTCATTTTCTCTGGATACGTAAATGATCCTTGCCAACAATCCATCAGCATCAATTACATTAGATCTGTGACCATTGGTCACCACAGCATGCTATAGAAAAAAAATGATATGTATCTTACCTGACTTCGTCGACAATAATTGTGGTGTCCTTGCTCGAACAATTCTTTCCACTCTGTCGGCCGAGAGCTACATTAAGTAGACTCATCATCAACTCAGGATAGAGTTTTTGTTTACTTGTTTCGATGTCTATGTCTATTGGGCTCTCTGTAATTAAACGAAAATCCCGATAAAGACCTTTTGACCAATTGTACACGTAATTTCATTTTACTCAATGAACACCACATAACCCGAAAGTCGCATCAAGTTATGACGCTAAGGCTATACACTAAGAGGTTACGAGTTATATATAGCATTAACAGCATCTCTTCTCCTTCAGTAAAAAGAAAAATTAATGACTGAGACCAGCTCAACTGCTCACTGTGACTGATGAGTAACTTAACCAAATTGGACCAAAACACTTTATGGTCGATTCGAACAATTTTGCTTACCTGGATACTCGGTGGTTCTCTCCAGACGAACAGGACCGATCCGGAACGCGTTCGTTCCAGCCGGAAACTGTTTGTCCAGCCAGCTGAGCTTCTGTCCGCTGTACCCCCGCTCTGGGTGGAGAGACGGGATCAGTTCAGACGACAGCCACTCCCAGGCATCGTCTGCTGTGGCGACCTGAGAAGACAGTGTAAAATTACGACATGTAAACTGTTTGCAATGATCATGGTCAAAGAGATCATCATCATCAGCTACTCACAGTCGTGTTACGAATAAAGGTGATTTAACGGTTATGCCAACCAACCGACCAACCAACCAACCGACCAACCAACCAACCAACCAGCCAGCCAGCAGCCAGACAGCCAGACAGCCAACCTAACAACCAACCAAATCAACCAAACAAACAAACAAACAAAAGAGTGTAAAATGAACGACATTTGGCGCTCAATTTTCTAAACATTTCAACCACTCGGTTATCGCCGGATTGCTGTTTGGTCGGCCGGCTTGAGAACGGCAGTTTTTCTAACCGTACCTCCTCATACTCGGATAGCAGACTGTTCTCCAGAGAGGTCCTGATGTGGTAGGCGTGTCTGTCGAAGCCCAGAATCCCGATGTAGAAGGCATTTCCAGTGAAGATGAGCAGAAACACCAGGAGCACCAGGATGTTTCTACCTGTAGTCATCCTCTCGGTCCAGTTCGGGTCATGGTCGGTTTTCTTCGGGGCCGGTGGTAAAACCCTCCGAGCAGGAACTGAATCAGAAATACAGAACACCAATGAAGTTAGCTTTATGAAACACTGTAAACAAATAGAATTTCAATTTTACAGCTTTGGCCAAGAGAATATTCTAAGTAACGTTGTTTTATTTGATTTGTAATACAATCTGCAACATAACAATGTTTTCGTTTTTTAAAAGTAAAGGCAAAAAATGTGATAATGGATGCTGTCTTTGTGAAACAAAGAAAGATGATATGCCTGTGTGGCCGAAGCAGTGTGGAGACTCACCATCATAATCCCTGCTGTTTTTCTGAAGAACACCGATTGGACAGCGCCCACTGTCCAATAAGTTGGTCCCAAAAACTCCCCAAACACAACCCTTCACAGACCACACAATAGGTCCGATGACGACTGTCTTTATGTATGCAGTCAGAAAAATCTGCAAAGTGTGTACAGTATATTGTTTTAAGTCACAGACGTTTTCTTAGATTGCCTGAACAAGAGCTTTCCAACGTCCGTCTTTCACACATTATTCGACGTATTTCTAGCAGTACAGGTAAATTCATTTTTGTGTTACAATCGTACCTTTGACGCTGTAAAATCTCAGAGGCATTCACAAAAAATTGCAACGTGCGCACAGTCACAAGAGTACATGTAGCTTGCCTTTAAAGCAATTACTCAAGCAGCTGGATATGATTTTTCTTGCGTAATTGTTATTTGCCGTATCTTACTACCTGTATATCCAACATTTATCTGTGTACTTTTTGTACTATTTCTTTCTTTGCTTGCCTGATTGCCAAAGCTCATAGTCATAAAGTGTTAAACGTTTTCCAATGCCTCTGGAATTATTAGTAGTAGTAACATTATATATCATGATTTTTACATATTGAACCAATGATCTATACCATCTCAATACACTACGATTCATGACAAATACCAACCTGAACAGGCTCCAGCAAAAATGTGGAGAACAAGAATGTCAGGACGAAGTCCTTGAGCCATGCCTGGCTTCTCCCAGCTCCAAACTGCAGACTGTACACGATGACGAAGAAGCTGCTGCAGACAGATGCCAGGATGGCGAGGATCCACGCCACCGTCTTGTACGGAAACCGGCGGGTCGTTTGAGATGTTGGCATTTTCATCACTCCTGAGGGAATCTGATCCTCCAACGCAGGCTGCTTGCGAAACATCGGCACGAGGATGACGTAAACTGGCAGGAACACCGTGAAGGATGTTGCTGCAGTACCAATCAGTTCCGATAGACGGAGAGTGATGACTCCAGCGTCGAACATCGTAACATCTTGTGCACCCAGTTTGACCCCGTACCACATGGCGCTGCCCACCATCCACAGGGCGGTCTGTGCCAGGCAGCAAACCAGGCGCTGCGCCCGGCTGAAGTGTCTCACACCGGAGTTACACACGGCTGACAGCAGCAGATGGTCGTCGTACAGAAGGTACGAAAACGTCGGTAGGGTGTACTCAGACATCCTATGGTAAATATAATATAAACACTTAAACATGTGTCTCTATGGTAACTCGTGTCTCAAGACAGGAATATTGCTTGTATTTCATATTGGATGCTATTTGATGTTTGTATACGGGACTTACCCCATTTCTCCATCAGCTGCCTTCAATGTCCTTATTGTCCTACCGTCTTCCTTGGTAGAGGACAGCCAAGTATAGCATGGGAAAAAGCATCTGTGCAAAGAAAGACAATAGAGGAAAGACAACTCATTATCTTATAAGAAATTGATTTTGCTTAAGATCTCAAATTAACAGGGTGAACTCAGTCTGGATGTACACCCTACTTCCAGCCATGATATACAAAAATTCGGAAACAAATCAGCAATTAGATATATCTTGGCAGCGTTTCCTGATATGAAAACGTATTCATCCTGATATTTCCTGAGAAAACAGTTCAGTGAAAAGTGCAAGATTCCTGAAGCCTCTAGATCTTGTAGAGTACACTTGGGCTGAGACCACAGCCTTAAACCAGGGAAAGAAATGAAGAGCCAAAAATTGATTCTGTACCCACCCTTGTGATGTCTGTACGTCCCAGACCTTGACGTTGTATATGAAGAGTGACTCCATGGCGCCCTTCCCGGAGCTGTCGTGCCAGACCTGTACAGACTGGAGCTTGCCGATGGAGGCCGGTGTCGTCATGATGTGGTACGTGTCACCTCCTCTGGCTAGGATCTAAAGACAGATACAAACATGGGGAATTGTAATTTCTGTTATAATCTATAGTTGTGTTTCTTCTCTCCATGGCATTGTCTGCATTATTTTATGATACCGTGCTCTAACTGGAAATCAAAATAAGCATTTGCCTCGTAAAGGTATCTGTTAGTTGAATTCACCAGATAAATTATCACTATATTTTATTTTACGGGTTCACAGACGCAGAAATAAAAACGCTACACAACTCACCAAGCCTGCAGGGTTGAGAGTTACCATGGCTGTCCTGCCCTCTGACCCTGTGATCATCAGCCCGACCACAGACGCCGTGCCGGCATCAGGCTGGGTTCCCGTACGGACAGACACGACGTAGACGTAGTCCGCACCGGGAACATCTGATGGGATTGTAGAGACTTTGGGAACAATCGCCATGCTGGGGTGTGTTTTGGCGAGCTTTGCTGCTTGTCCGACAGCAGTGCTGTTTCCCACTGCGGTGCTGAGAGCGATGTGGCTCTGAAAAGGTTTGACCAAGTAAAGATTGTATTTTTTACAAACAATAGACATGTCGATGAAGGTTAGACATTCACGTAATAAGATACGCCAAAAAGCAGTTACTCTAGCAACATAGGTGAATAGATAGCTGATACAAACATGGGGATTGTGCTTCCATTGCACTGAATAATGATGTCATCGGTATCGATTGGAGGGGCTTAAAATAAGAGCGTTCAACGTACTAGATACCGTGAACAATAATGTTCAGCTTAGAATTTCATACAGAATTTGACCTTGACGTACCCTGATGTTTGACTGCAATATCAATAGTTGGGACATCAAAAATACCATCCACAGTGCTATGATAGTGCCAAATACGGTCGAATTTGTGGACAACTTGTCTGTGTTGCTGCCAAACTTGTCGAATTCCACGAAATTAGGAAGTGCCAGAAAAGACGCTGCCATAATCACCCTGGAGCTTTTCCCATCGCTACTTGGTGTCATGTCACATGTACACCGAGTGGTCTCCTCGTTCGTATCAATCCCAACCTGCAGATGATACAAAAAAAGTTATTTCATTAGTTATGTTGAAAACAGCCGTTCTAAAAACACGGAAATGCAAAATCCAGCGTAGTGTATGATGAGGATTAGGATGATAAAAGCAAAATGGAACAGAAAAGTATTAGTTTTCTGTCAAAACAACTAGGTCTTGTCAAGAATACATTTATCTACAGAATGTTTTAGGAATTATTACAAAAATACCTCACATCCAACTGACTACATCAGCATTTATTGGGGCAACAAGTTTAACTAAGTAGTAAGATACTATCATATCGGTAAGTCAGAAAAACCTGGCAGCGGCGGTTGTCCCACGTCTGGTTCTCGTTTTCCCGCATCAGACAGGAGACTGCAGCAGTCTGCAGTGTGAATACTGCAGGGATGACGTCACGAGCTGCGGAGGGAGGGGTTTGTGGGTCCGTTGACGTCAGCAGTCGCCTCACACCACCATGGGGTAGGTCTCCGCCTGATCCACAAACATCACGGGGAAACATTAGTGTACATTTCCAAGGGAGTAATACCTTTACTGTCTCATAAAAATAACTTTTAGACTAGAATAGACACATGATGTATTATTTTACATCTGCGTGTCCCTTTCGTGTTACCTGCAATTAATTCACTAATTTCTTGATTTTGAATAATCAAAACTTCTCATACTAGCCCTGCAACTTATCATTGCGTTGCTCAGATTTAACTCATATCTGAAACAATAGGTAGACGTAAGTACCATAGGGCCGCTTTAAGAAATGCGATAGTAGTGATCAAGTTCTGTGTACCTTTTCTCTTCACTCCAACCATGAGCCATCCGCGCTCCATGCTGATCTCCGGAATGAGTGATGTACTGAAATTGGAGTAAACAAGACCAAAAGGCATGTCGAAACCGTCATAGTCAGTGACTTCTGGAGGTTTGACAGTTGTTGTGAAGTCGTATTGTTCTTCAGTTGGGAAGTCGTGAAACCGGAAGTACACCTGCAGCTCGGTGTCGACGTCATCGACTGAGAACCTGAGCAGGGGCACCTGGCCTCCATCGGCAATGTACATGGCGTGATACTTCATGTTGGTGTCACGGCTGGGAACCTTGTTCAGAGGGAAGGATCTACCTGCATCATCAAGGTTCTGCCTGTATGATGTCGGCAGTGTGTCATCATACTGTTCTTCTGTGTCACTCGTGGTGCCAAACTGGACTCTGTGTTTGACGAAGACGGTGATGTTTGGCTGTATCTTCGAAGCATCAAATTGATCACTCTGTTTGGTGATCGTTACCATGACAACTGATGAGGTCACCTCAGTCTTCTCTATATTCCAAACAAATGGATCCTCGACAAATGCAACAACCTGTGAAAGCAACGGCGTTAAAGGTCATTATATATATTGTTGCCTACAGCAGCGCACTTAACACATCGACCTGTTACCAGCTACAAAACCATGTTCATAATGTCTATTGTGACGTATCAGTGAGGCTAAATGCGGATAGTTATTTTTACTTCTTTACCTTTAATGTGGAATCCTCCGGAAGGTTGTCCTCCTTTGTGAACACGATGGAGCCGACATCCTGACTGATAGGAACGGTACCGACATCTGGGATGCTCTTCTTCACGGCCGTGAGCACACCGTCAGACCGGATGTGCGTCATATTTCCTTCCGGTGGTGCCTCTTCCAACAGTTTGTCTGCTGTAGTATCCAACAGTGCCAGCATGTCTCTCGTTTCACTTATCACCTGTATTGTGGGATAAATTTACACAAATTTTTTCACAGATTAATATGCCTCCTGAAATCTTTCTGTGGGTTTATATTGTGCTGGACTAAAAGTTACTAGTATTTAGCAAGGAATTGGATAAAATCATGATGTTTCAGACAGCATGCTATGTCCTTCGTCAGAGACTGGACGAACATCAGGATTTGTCAGCTTGTGAACCAAAACTCTTAATTAGTATAACCTTATTACCTGAATGCCTAACCTTGACATTGTGCTGGAACCTTGCCACTATCATCTGGACAGTATTTCCTCCTTAAAGTGAATATTTGGTTCATGACAATTCGAGAGTGTCACTACGTACCCGAGATTTCAGACGTTCTTTTTCATTCTTCTCCTGTATCAGCTGTTCCATCGGTGATTTGTCTGTAGACCTGACGTCTATCAGGTTCTTTAACTCATTTGTGACGCCAGAAGAAAGGTCAACGGTTGTCTCCATAGCAACGGTCTTCCTGCTACTGCTCTGAGCTCGCAACACCGACGATGTTGAGTCAGTCACTTCTGTATGTTTTGCACGGAACAAGCATTCAGTTACACACAAGCATAAACGTAGTGAATGATGGCAACACAATGGATTACTGATCTCACATGCAGACAGAGAAGTACAGTCAAACCTGTCTATAGCGGCCACTGAAGGAACTGGAGAAATATGGCCACTATAGACAGGTGGCCACTATAGAGAAAATGTTGATCAATTGACCATGAGCAAGCTACACATGATTTCAATTCCCACTAATCTTTCTCACCAAGTAACATTGTCTCGATCGGTAAATTCACCGACAAAGACTTGCACTTTAATGCTCAAGGCTTGCAGACCTTCTGCTACCGCCAAAATAACACTGTCAGGAACTCCAAATCCTCGCAAACTAAAATTTCAAACTCGGTACAGGGTGACATAAGGCTGCAGTATGGTTACAATAGGCAGTGTTTCTGTATCAACGGGACCGGAAATCGTGTGACCGTGGCCGCTTGGACAGGTGGCCGCTAAGCCTATTTCTTAATCATTACGAATCCAAGGGACCGACAAAAAGTGGCCACTATGGCCAGGTGTCTGCTATACAAAGTTGGCCGCTAATACGGGTTTGACTGTAGTGGATAGTTGTTACATAATCTAATATTGATAATGATTACTTGGATCGTCAAGATTGCGAACTGATTTGCTGCTTTCATTATCTTGTTTTCCTTTCAGTTCATGTGCATTGTATGCCCCTCGTCGAGTGTCATGAAATATGCTAGCAGTATCTTTAGATGTAGCTGCAGAAATTTAATATCTCCATTGGAAAAAAAAACTGTCAACATCTGGCATCTACTTCAGAGACAACGTTGTGAAAGAAAAAAAGAAGAACCTTTGAGAAGCTCCTTGCGATCATCTAGAGAACCGCTGAAGTGGTTCACTTTCTCTCCAAGAGCCTTGATCAGAACAGGGATCTCCTCCTGCAGTTTAAGGAATTGTTAAACAAAATGGTTTACCATATAACGCCAGTATCAATTAATGTCAAACTTTGCGCATATACATGATATGTAGAGACATCTAATAAAGCTAAAACAATTGCTAACAAATCTTATGTGAATTCAAGGTATGTGCTATCACTTCTGTCAGAAAGTGCGCCTGAGTTGACGATTCTTGAGTAGTGGTAAAAACAGGAGGCGGAGATGTCGGCTCGGCTGTACTGGGCGGCAGGGTAGGGAGTGTGGTCATGGGCGACATGCTGGAAACTTCGTCATCCGAATAATCAGAAGATTCTCCATCAACATCTGTGGAGAAAGAGGAAATTATTTGGCTGAAAAATTGTGTTACAAAATCTGATATTAGAAAAATGGCAAAAAAAAGTTTATTATTAGAAGCCTTGGCTTCTGTTTACCTCCGAAGACGAAGGGCGTTGTCGTTTGAGCTGTGCTGGTCTGTTGTGTGGTCGGGAACCACTTGGTTGATAAAGCTGGGGATGTAGGAGACGTCACAGTTTGCTGTAATGTTCTTATTGAAGTTGTTGTTGTTGTTGTTGAACTTAATGTTGTTGCCTGTGACGTTGATGTTGTCGAAAGTTCTGTGCAAGAGATGAAAATCAACACTAGGGTACACAATGTTGCATACGAAAATATCTATTTGATGTAGTACAGTACACTTGCAATTGTTTTGTTAGTTTTGTTCTTTTTTTCTGTTTGTTGTATCGTAAAGCCAGTATAAACCAGCTTTCGTATCTGTATCTTTATATGTGTCTGTACCCATTTTGCCAAAATTAGTGCCCTTTGGCGTAACACGCCAGCTTCTGTGTCTGGGTCTCACGGTAAAGCCGTTATAACCCCCACCCACATCGGCACGCGACGCGGCGGCAGAAGGCTTTATCTCATACCTTGACAGAAAAACTCCGGTTCTGTCCATGACCCATCTTCTGTGCATGTTCTGGTTATGACGTCACCGGAAGTGACGTGAAATCCCGGGGAACATGGGTAGGTACAGTTCTCCCCCAGCAGATAAGGACAGTCACACACGGGCCCAGTAGTGTTGTCTTGGGTCGGTGGGTCGACACACACTCCGGGAAATCCATCTAAAAAAAAATCTACTTTTAATTACTTCAATGAGTAGAAATACCCATTGGGCTCACTTCCTTTGGTTGAGATAAAAATGTCATATTACATATAATTACATATACAAACACACATACCAGCGTCTGTCAGAGGCCAAAATGCATAGGACTACGTCCTGTAAATCTGAAATCATTTGACTTATATGAAACTGATATTGTTAGTGAATGTACTTGAAAGTAATCACCATAGTATAATGTGTATGATGGCTCCAGTATGTATGGTCAGAAACAACAGATGAGGGCAATGCCACAATATCTGTAATTATAAAGGACGACCGTTACCTTGTGTACAGTTGAACATAAATTCTGCGAAAACATTCATTCCGGAGATCCCATAGCGGAGAATGCTGATGTCACCGACGTAAGGCTGTGTCCAGCTCATGAAGGGTTCCACCTCTCCAGCCCTGCCCACTCCACCACTTCCACCTTTCGACCAGCAGATCCAGAATCGTCGGAACTCTTCAGCCGACGTCATGTCTAAACAATAAAAATAAAGTTATAAACACATAACAACATCTTAAAACGAGATTCCTGTTCTTACATCGCTTGCTCACATGGATGCATGCCCTTATCAGCCTAAAGGGTATTTTTTTCCCGGATGATTTGAAGTCTTTCCGTCTGTCTCTCCGAGTCAATCCCTCATAGCCCTGGGTAGGGGTTTTTGATGGCTTCCGAAAGCCTGGATTCCTGTCAAAACTGGATTTCTGTACTTACAACACTAGTGATATCTACATACTTGGACACATGCCTCATCATAGATGTGACGAGCATGTTTTTGGGACGTTTTTTTAACTCTTTCCCTCCGTCTCTCTCGATGCCTCATAGCTTTTGCTTGATCCCTCATCCCTCTAGACAAGACATCGTCATACCGTGTTTCGAAAGCCTAGACGCTCAGTGTCAGACCATACCCTTCCTGTTTTAGTTCTTAGAAATACATAGGTAATTATCTTTGTCTTTGTGCATTAGAAGCTTATATAGAGATAGCATTATTATATTTGATAGCCGTATAATTTTTCTCATCGCCTGTTGCTGGAATTCTAAACATTCTTTTTCAGAGGCATTCTAAAAGGTCGATTATATGAAAAATCAGCTTTAAATTCAAAGTGATATCGAGTATTTCAAATATCTGGAGTGTCAATCAGAATCAAGTTGCTATAGCAACGTTTATTACCTGTTGTTTGCTCCCTTGCAACTCTTCCACGATTACTTCCCAGTCGCATGACATTGGACCATCCGGATTTGATCTCCACACGAAATCCGTTTCTTTCCGGATTGTCAAGACGGACGAAGAAACCTTCCCCGCTGGTGCTGACCTTGACTTCGAAGATGAAAGGTGTGGTCTTCAAATTACCCTTTTCCTGGTGTTCACTTTGATCTATGTGCTTCTTGAATGAACAGGATGCTAGAAGGGCACACCAAAGTATGGAAAACAAGAAGAGGTGTCTGAAACGTACTTTTAGTTTATGTTGCAAAATATACATTGGCATTTCATGTAAAGGTTGGTAGATGATCTACTTCTGACTTCTCCTTTCCGAAAACATGATGCAAGTCAGGCATGTGTATGTCAAGATTAAAACCGAAGTTGGATGGGCTTACCTTACGATTAATATAATAATTTGAATGTTTTTAACCTCAATAATCATATTTATGAGAAGGAAGCCCACTGACATTTAAAAAAACATGAAAATTCATGAAAAGACAGCAGATGACTTACCAGTACAGTTGTGTCCGTCTCCGTCTAATGTAAACCATTCAATACAGGAGCAGTTGTAACTTCCCACAGTGTTGGTGCAAGTCTGGCTACAGCCGCCGTTCAAAGTAGAGCACTCGTCAATATCTATAAACAAGAGAAAAGGTGAACAGAAGAATATAAAGACTTTTGGCTACTTCCATCCTTTCAATGTTTTTAATTATTGTCAACACAAAAAGGAGGTGACACTTGATTCACCGCCCCCGCCCCCCCCCACCCCTATGGATTTAGAGAAGGTGAAGCGAAACCCACAGTTGACGCTCTAAAACTTACCTCTCTTTATCAACATCTCTTTATTTCCTACCTTGGCAGAAAAGATCCGGTTCTGTCCATGACCCGTTTGCCGTGCATGTCCTTGTTATGGTGTCACCGGAAGTGACGTGATATCCCGGGGAACACGGGTAGCTGCAGTTCTCCCCCAGCAGATAGGGACAGTCGCACACGGGCCCGGTAGTGTTGGCTTGGGTCGGTGGGTCAACACACACGCCTGGAAATCCATCTGAAGGGAAACAAAGTTTGAACAAAAAGATACGTCAGAATTTTTTCTTCAGGATTTTTTTCGTAGTCAGCTATCGACATATCCCTTAGTCTTAGAAATAACTAGTATAATTATCCAAAGCTAGTATAGTCTCTCTACTTCTTAATTTCTGAACATAATTTTAGACCGCATTGATGTCCCGAATAATTTTTAGTATTCAGGTATTGAATGAATCAATGAAGACCAAAACAAATGAAAATACATCTTTATAAACAAATGTACACTAATGTCTGAGTCTTCAATCATATACAGATAATAAGTTACAGCATTTGATAAGTCAAAAATTGTTGGCAAGACACATTAAGCAGAGCTTCCATCAATAATCATAACACTTGCTTTGTATATATTTGTGTATTTTTCTCAAGTTCCCCTCTTATTGTGTGTAGCCCTAGCAATTAATAAAGCCGGCTTTGCTTGCAAGATTCCATGTATGGTGTTAGTGTGGATACTGGTGATACTGTGAATACCGGGCATCAAAGAAGTTATGCTACAGTCTATACCTTTGGTGCAGTTGAACATGAAGTCCCCCGGTACACCCCAAGTCCGGTAACCCGCTTGGCCGATGACGGTGATGGGATATGGATCCGTCCAGCTCATGAAGGGTTCCACCTCTCCAGCCCTGCCCACACCAACACTTCCGCCTTTCGACCAGCAGATCCAGAACCTCCGGAACTCTTCAGTCGATGTGATATCTGAACATTCAGAGATGTAACAAATATTGCAAAATATACACCACGGAAGTAAAAATAAACCTGATTCTATCACCATAGCTGACGACGTTACCTGTTGCATAATAACATGCAACGTTGTCTCTGCCTGCGTCCCTTGTAGCTCTCGCTATCTGGGAACTCCCAGATGTGAGCTTCACGCGATACCCGTCCTGGTTCATCGTTGTGTCGTCACCCCACCGGTAGAGGTAGATGAGGCCGTACCCACTACCGCTGGTGTTGAGCTTAACCTCGAAGATGAAGGGCGAGGAGTTGAACTTGGGAAGGTCCCAGGTCATAGTTTCACCCTCTACGTGCTTCGAGATTGAACAGGATTCTGGGTACGAATACCGAGTAAAAGAATATATGATCTGCTATTAATAACGTTTACGTTTAGAGGGATTTTTGTACGTTTAATCAAGTTACGACAAACAAAAACAAGCACAACACCATTGCGATTTGAAAAGGCTATTTCCTATTTACCATACCCGTAACTACACCTGTCTACAGTCCTTGATCTATTTATATTTTAACAATGTGACATAACAAACCTTACACAGCGATCACACGGATTAATTGCATCGCTCATAACTCATCTATCTAGGCTTTGTTTACGTGACTCGGTGAATTCCTACATTACAATGATAAGAAATAAGGGAAGTGCGACGTCTAAAACGACTACACCTCATTGCAATGTGTTTTAATTATGTAAATTAATAAACTCAGTAGTGTTAGAAATGAATGTGTAGGCAGTCTCATTTTGATTGAACTTACGTATGTTACAGCCCACAATCTCCACCCTCATGGCGATGTGCCTTGTCCAGGACTGGACCACTAAACGCACATAACGGGCATCAACTGGGTTGTCCAGTAGGTTCGTGACAGGGGTGTTCCTGTCGACGTTGCCTGGAAAGACCTGAAAGGTAAGCAGAGTATTTAGATAGGCGTGTTTTCTAAGCCTTTCTACAGTATAATTTATTCAACTCCATATCATATCTTCATCAGCAGCAATAACCCAATGGTCTCCGTCCATTTCGCCAGAGACTACAATATCCTTAGCGTAGACTACAGTAATGAATAAAAGCCGTTCAGCTATACCAATTTTAAGGAATTTCTGATACTCAAAAGAGATATCATGTCGTATTTCTATTTGCTTTGAAAAAAAAAAGAAATAAATTGATTTTTAACTTACCATTTCTGAGCCATCGCTGTCGGCATATGTCGTCCAACTGAGCCGATCTGTGCTGTACCGTAGTTTGTATGACGTCACCCACTGGTCGTTAGTAAGCTGACCCTGAATGATGATGCCCGAGACGTTCTTCACTTCCCCTAAATCCACCTGGTGTGGTAGAATGCGGTTTTTTGTCATATAAACATGAAAAGCACCTCTTGAAGATACGCAGAAATCATGCCGCATTGATGGACAGCTAATGTTTTTCTCATCGGAGAAAATGCATGAAATCACAAGTCAAAATATCAAAATCTCGAAAGTATCGTCCTGAACGACATAATTTGAGACCATATGGTGATGTTGCTTTAAGAAGTAGCACGGTTATATCAGGTTCCCTTGATGATGAAAACTGAGAAGTTACCGAAACGTCGGCCAAATTTCTTTACGTTTGTGCCAACGACCTAGTATTTTGTTTTTATTTCCAATTAATTGGTTTGGTTAATTGTGTTCAATTTATGTGATTATTGATGTGTTTAACTTTGTAATTAATCATTCTGCGTTATCAGTGTTTAACTCATTTTGAGTTGTATAAATTTACTTCTTACCGCTGTGCTGGATTATTTACCTTTGATATTTATATTGTTTCTTGTACATTTTGATCCCTGAAATTTAGTTAATAAATAACTAAATGAAAGAGCCTTAAAATCAATTTGTAAAAGAATTACGTCTTAGTGGTTTTTAAATCTATTGAAGTGAAGGTACATCTACAACCTACTTAGTCTACATCTACAACAAAAGTCTCAATTCCAACAGGGAGCTACTGAGTAGATTGTTATGTTAAAGAATAAGCATCCTTACCTGCAACCACTGCCCGATGATGTCGTGCTCTGCGGCCCAGGCGCCTGCTCCAACGGCTCCGTTAAACCGCCCTCGGTAAGGCTCAGCACCAGGACCAAAGTAAGAGGATGCAGTGATGCTGGCATCAGGTATGGCTCCAGATTCCATCCCGAGTAGACGTGGACAGGCTGGTACAACTGCAGCTGTGGGATGAAGTAAATAAAAACATTTCTTCTTTACAATACTTGTGCATAGTTCATCTTCTTCTGAAGTCATGTACAATGACACCCTTACATATCAGTTTCACAGTCACACGGATTGTAAGATTTTATACAAATACATTTCACCCCTTATTTGTTATAAGGGGTGAAATGTATTTTGTAAAATATCACTCTGCCATTAGTTTAAGTGACTCGATGAACTTTCATTTTACAATGATTCTTGTGGAAAATAGTTCGGCTATTTCATGAAAGATCACGTGTATTGATTTTAAATCCCTAAAATGTTTTCACTGAGTTTTTCCATTCTACAGTGTGGTAAACAAGAATATAAAAACTTGGATTTAAGATGGTTCAAGAATCTGGGTTGTGTCCTACTTGAGTTACAGCCCACAACCTCCACCCTCATGGCGATTGCTCCATACCAGGACTGAATCGCGAACCGCACAAAACGGGCATCAACTGGGTTGTCCAGTAGGTTCGTGACAGATGTGTTCCTGTCACAATTACCTGGAAAAACCTGAAAGGTAAATGAATAATTAAGATTGTGGTACCTACAACTCCTATTGTATAGTTTATACAGCTCTATATCATCATCAGTAGCAATGACCTATTAGTCTACATCCGCCTTGTCCACGGCTACCAACATCGGTAGCGTAGACTAAACTAATGAATCAAAACGCCATGTTATACTTAATGTGAGGAATGTCGGTGAGAGGGCCTTAAAGTCTCTTGATATTGACACAATGCACTGGATGTCCAATGCAGTTGAAGATCCTAGAAGATAAAATCAGGAGTAGCTAGGCTGATGCGCAGCGAAAACACATTCGGAAGTGAAAGCTTTGACAAAGACTATATGACTGAGACTGCCATTTCCGTACTTGACTGTTTTGCCATATATACCCATCCTTGGGCATAGGCAATGGACTAGATTATTTTATCATAATTAGTATTTATGGGATTTGAGGGCCATATGTACATCTATGTTCAGGACAACATTCATGTCACTTCCCTGTATAGTTTTACATATTCAGAAAAAGATGAGTAGTATTGTTTTGACATACCATTTCTGAGCCAAGGCTGTCAGCATGTGTCGTCCAAGTAATCCGATCTGTGCTGTACTCAAGTTTGTATGACGTCACCCATTGATCGTCAGTTGGCTGACCCTGAATGATGGTGCCCGCGACGCTCTTCATTTCCCCTAAATCCACCTGAAAGGCAATAAACGTTGTGTTTGCTATAGAATGTAAAGATAAAAAGACGCGCAAAGTTAAATATCTCTTATGGGCAGGGATACGCTGAAATTGTGCCAGATTGATAGCTACCGATTTTACAGTGAGGTATACTCAATGTAGCAAATGCATGAAATCCCCATCCCAGTAAAACATTGCAACCTCAAAAGTCTATTCTGGCCCTATATTTGGGTACGTAGGGGCATGTTAAGGCAAGGTCCTGCCTGGTTTCTAAAAGTAACTTATGAGATACAGAAGCGTCTGTAGGTAAATGTTTCAAGGTTCGCTTAAAATAACCTCTAAATCCCAAAGAACCTGATGAATTTATTGACAGTAAATAGCCACCGACAGGAAATGATATATACAACCAGATTCGTAAGTTCCTGATGGCGTGTATTCCGTGTGAGGGCGCGGTCGTCGTACGTCGTAGGATTTTCAAGCAAGCCGTGACAGAACCAACCACCGACATGGATCCAAAACAGATCTTGTGTACCAAGACAGTTGAATTTAGCAGGAGACGTACATTTTTTTCCCACAAATTTTCCGAAGATAGCAATCGTACGACGATCGCACCTTTGTGACCGCGCCCTGGGAGACAATGCCGGGATCGAACTCATGGCCTCTAGTTCCAGAAGCAGGGCCGCTAACAGCTGAGATAAGCACACCATTTAAGGGTTTGACTAGCTACCTGTAACCACTGTCTGATGTTGTTGTATTTGGATACCCAGGATCCTCCAGCATCTACTCCGTTTAACCGCCCGCGGTAAGGCCCGTACCACGCTCTCATGGATGAAGATGCAGTGATGCTGTCATCAGGTATGGCACCAGTTTCCATTCCCAGAGGAATACTACAGACTGGGCAAGACATGACAAGAAAAAGATGTTAAGGTCAGTTTTACGACCCACGTAATGCTAAGGTCACATTCCCAAGCCGACCCTTGTCCGACATGTATGAGAAAATGGAAATGAAAGTGTATATCGCGGAATACAAATTATGCTCATCCCGGCTTGGAAGTGCGATAGTGCAAAATATGTATATAAGAAACAAGCTTGTGACATCGAAATAACTAGCATGAATTGTTTTGCGGACAATATACAAGGTTACTTATCCCAATAATTGAGTAGAAATAACGTTGACATTTACATAGCCTCAAACTTAGCCCAAATCATTATGTATTCACAAGTCCAAAATACGATTTACATGTAGTATCAAGTATGTAGTTGCTAAAAAAAGGTATCAACCTGGACGACAATGTATCGCCTTTGCCAAGAGGGGAAGTTTTTGGTGTGTGTGTGTGTCTGTGTGTGTGTGTGTGTTTCTGTACGTGCGTGTGTGTGCGTGTGTGTGTGTGTGTGTGTGTCCAGACGCTAACTCTAGAATACCTTAGTTGATATTGTATTGTGTGGTACAGTGATTACCTTCATGAATAAAGCTATAGTTTTTTGTGTATGTATGTTTGTATGTTTGTTTTTCCGAATATTTGTGGTCAGCATAGCTTTGGAACCTCTGGATGGCTAGTGCTGATAGTTGGTATGCGGGTAGGTCTTAGGAAGACCATAGGTCAATCATAGGCTTCTGATTCTAGTCATCTAAGAAAACTAAAGCATGAATTAATCAAAGTCTAACCAATAAAACAAAACAAAAAATCTCACTGTTAGTGCTGCAGCCTAGAATCTCCACTCTCATGCTCATGCCACGATACCACGTTTGCGGCAGGAACCGAACATACTGAGCAAAGATCAGGTTGTCCAGTAGGTTCGTCACATGTGTGTTCTCATCTGTGTTGCCTGGAAAAACCTGCAAAGCGGATAATTCAGATTATCAAGTCTTTAGATTTTATTATCAACAACCCGACAACGTCCCGACGTCCATACTTTGCCATTCCATCAAAGACAAACAGTAATGATTGAGCCATTCCTGAGCTAATCACGTTTATCATGCCTGTAAACAAATGGCAATTTGAAGCAAATCAACTTGCTGAATAGAGACTACCTTTGAAAGACGGCGATTAGAATGAGACAGAGGAGCTGCTTCGGCATTTAAAAGAGATATTACCAACCAACAGATACGTGTATAGATTGTAGTGCAGAGGCAAAGATCATATCAAAAGATATGCTTGTATCTATGTTACCTCGTCTGAGCCATTGCTGCCGACATATGTCGTCCAACTGGTCCCGTCTGCACTGTACTGGAGTTTGTATGACGTCACAAACTGTACCCCATTGAGGGACCTATGACGACCCTGAATGATGGTACCTGCGATGTGCTTCATCCGTCCTAAATCCACCTATTCAGAAGATCTCTTTTGTTATAAAGTAACGGAGCAGATATAGCTGACAACACGTAGCAGCACAAGCTGATAGCTAAAATAAGGCGACTGAACAGGAAGAACTGAAATACTAATGAACAGAAAGAAGGTAATATTTGGCTTAGAACAGCAAAGGAGTTCATACGGTGTCAAATTCTTCTGTTGTATTTCCAAAGTTGCTATATCTTAAACGTGCCCTAACATGAAATTGGTTTTCGAGTACAGAAAAGGCATCACCATGGATGTTGTGGTGGATAGAAAGCGGTTCCTTTTCAAAATAGAAAGCCAACATATTCGAGAAATGCAGAATGTTTCCCTCTCAGTATTTTTTTTTTCCTTTTTTTTTGTCAAACTTCTCGCACACACTGTTATTCCATTAGACTCGCCGCTGAGGAATCGCTAAAAAAGAACGGGCTCGCCCCTGAGGCGTGTCAAAAATGACAGAAAACGAAGTAGGCGACATTCAACGTAAAGTAGGAGGGAAAATATGATAAGCGTCACAGGATTTCTTACTCTATCAAATGATATACATACCTGCAACCATTGTCCGACGGATTTGTTAAAGGCTACCCAGGCACCATACCCTCTAACCCCGTTCAAGCGTCCATGGTAGGATGGAGAAGAGGAATAAGAGGAGGATGCTGTGATGTTGCTGTCGGGTATGGCGCCAGTTTGCATTCCAAGCGGAATGGGATGACAGGCTGGAAGAAAAATCAAATGCCTCATAATATGGTTAATAATATGGGTGATAATATGCAAAATAATATGCTTTGGAATGGTGATAATATGCAAAATAATATGCTTTGGAATATCCTTGAAATGTAACCTGTAGGTTAACCGTATTTTCAAGAAAAATGGCTCAAATGAAATTGTATTTATCCAGTACGGGTTGTACGCCAGTTTATCTTATTGAACAAATTTAAAATTAATCCGAAAGTATATATGTTGTTAGAACTAGTTGATTTCGAGCTGCGCTCCGCAATAAGCAAAGTCAGAATTAGCGCTTATCCTATGAAGTAGAAAGAGGGAGATATATATAAGGGATTACCAGTGTGTAAAAGAATTTGTAAATACTGTACATCTAAAGCAGTGGGAGACGAAACACAATTCATTTACAAATGTTCATTCAACGAAACCGAAAGAATCACTCTTTAGAGAAGCCACAAAGACTTATCCCAACTTCCCCACATTGACAGACGAACAGAAAGCCACTTTTCTCTTGAAATCGCAGAACCCACAAATTTTAGAAAATGTGGGGCTTTTCGTCTCCCTCTGCTTCCAAAAAAGAAGTCAAACCCAACCTGTTTAGAAATAGCCAACAGTAGTATTAGAGTAGAACATTGTTCATGACAATCATTGTCACTTGTATATCTACTTTGTTTATACCTTCTACTTGCAATTGGCCCTCGGGCACGAACTTGCAAATAAACTTCTTTAAACATCTTTATATGTCGTAACCGATTCTTCGGTGTGTTTCTATGCCTGTGTTACGTTACCAACTGGCCCATGAAGTATTCATAGTACAGTTATAGCGTTAACATGCATTGGCATTCTATTGGCAGTAAGACTTATACCGGCAGAGCAAAAACAATGGAATTTAAAGAGATCTACACATGCAACAATAGTTATTTCTGAGGTATGCACACTTCAGACATCTAGCTGTCCAATACATCATTTAAAAAGCATTGATAACAATGCATTCGAAGACAACAAGGCCAAAAGTTTTCAGTATCTTTTTCGGGACTGGCAGCTCGTCGTGGGACGAACACACTGTCACATTCATTGCCAGATTTGTAGATCATAATTACACATGCTCACGGCACAAGACGAACATGATTCAACAGCAATCTTGAAGTTCTGTTGGTGACCTACAACTCATGTAAAAGTGTGGAGAACCGTTGCATAATAGCCCGGATCTACGACTGAATGGGCAAAATTGAACGTACGCAGCCATTTTCCGCCATTTTTATATCTACGCTAGCAGTTAAGTGTTACGTCATAGCGGTTGTGACGGACACAAGTTAAACTAGAAAGGCCGACATTTGCTTGAGAGCAAATACAGCATATTTCAGCCATCTCCCTCCTCATGTAACAATAGACTGTTCCAAAATCACCCATGTGCAAAAATGGAACACTTCTGCTTAAAATGACTTCTAACTACTAATCACACTTATGAGCAAAAATGAATCTTACAAAACCTCCTTCAAGAATGGACTCTTCTAGTGTACCCCATGTAGAAAGGTAAAATAGACGACTCCAAAAACACTTCCGCTAAGTAATGGAATTTTGAATCATCAGCCGTCCAAAACCAAATATGAAAAAACTCTGTACAAGAATCGACTCTTCCTGTTATATCCCTATGTAAATTGGAGCGATCCAAAAATACATCAGCTAAAATAGGACATCGACATTATCACCAAAGTCCACAAAATGAATTTAAAAGAATACCCCCTTCGTCGAAGAATGGAATCTCCCAGCAAACCCTGTTTAAAATTGCACAATAGTCCAGAAATACTCACAGTACATGGCCTTTTGTATAATAAGCAACCCAGTTCAAAACTGAATTTTAAAACAGTCCCCCGTGCATGAATGGACTCTTCCAGATAACACCAGGCTTGCTGATTGGCTGCCGAATCCTCCTCATGTGCAGTCTTCAGGTGGGGGTCAACTTCCATTCAACAAATGGAATTCGGAATCATCACCCATGTCCAAAACTGAATTTTTTAAAAATCCCCCTATGTGCAAAAATGGACTGTCCCAGTAGTAGTCTTATGTCAAGTGGTTCAGTGCAAAAACACTTCCGCTAAAAAAAAACATTGGCATTATCACCAAAGTCTAAAAGTAAATTTTAAAAAACACCCCCTGCCCAACAATGGACTCTTCCAGCAAAATGAGCTTGCTCATTGGCTGGTCATTAATTGGATTTACCTTGTCCCCCAACCACCTGGATGTCTATGGACTAGGTAGGTAGGTAGAAAATTGGATCTACCTGGCACACCTGTAGCCCTGACACACCAGAATGACCTAGAGGTCGTTGACCTCGGCACTTCAATCTCACATATCCAAAACTCTCCCACAAAAACGTCCTTAAGGAGCCATTTTGAAGTGATTTATACCAAATATTATACATGGATCCTTTGAATAAGTGTCTAGGGCACCTCTGTCCCAAATTTCAGGTCATTTGGATGTAATACCATGGTACAGGGGGCCAAATTATACAGTTTTCGTCCAAAAGTTGCAATAAAACCTTAATAAAATCATTTAAGGAGCAGATATGAAAAATATGAAAAAAAACACATTTTGGTATTGGCCCACTCTACCTTTGTGCCAAATTTCAGGTCATTCGGTCCAGGAATGGCGGAGATGAATCACTTTGAAGATTTGACAGGAGATAGAAAGAAAGAAAGAAAGAAAGAAACATTACGAATACAATATATTTCACCAAACTATGTATGGCTAAAATATAATGAAAATTCGTCACAGTATACGTCCGTTTTCTCAAGACATTTTGTATGCTCATGCAGGTTTATGTTTTATGCATTTACTAACAGAAAATGAAGGAACATCAGAGGATGTATAAAGGTACATAGCGACAGTTAATTGTGTCGTGTTTCTTGCGGCCGGTATTTTCTCCCCCCTCCCAACCACGCGCCCGTTCGCCGTGTAATTTCGCGGCGTGTTACAATTACGATATTTACGCTTTTAGCAGGACAAGAGTAGCAGAAAAGTTACGCAGAAGAAATGGCAAGGTTAACCTATAACAGCAACATGTAACTGGAGAAAATGATGCGTTGACAATTTGTCAAATCAGTATGGCTAGAGAAATCGTCGTAAACGTGCCGGTAATATGATAATAGATGTTACATGGTGCTAAGCAGTTGCTGGGGGGATTTTACGACTTCTTCTCCACTCATTGTCTTATATTTCTCCAGATGGATAAATGAGGTTTTTTTTTTAAAATGACTGTACTGCATACTGCAAAATGCATAGTTACTCTTGGAACATTTATTTGGCTGTGTGTTTTTTTTTTTATTATGTAGACCAGTATACACCGAGTTGTTCATGAATTAGTCACATATTAAAGAAGGGTTCGGAGACCTCATATCTCCATGAAAAGTACCGACTCGGGGGTTAGAGCAATGATTTACTACGGCCCATGAACGCCCGCGAAACTGTGTAATCCAAAACCCAAACGTAGCTAAGCTTGCATCCCCCCCTCGTCCCGGTTCATCACTGGGGTTGACTTTCTTATCCAGATCGCCTCCTTAATCCACCGTTGATTGTTTTCTCACCACAAAATTAAAGCGCCACCTACATCGGCTACATATAGCGGTGTGAAGCAGAACTCCAGTTAGAAGCCTTGACGAAGGTGTCTGGGAGACATCGAAGCGTAAGCAATGTAATAAGTGCCTGCTGGTTGTATAAAAAGAATTCTCCTTCATCCTATATTCTACCAACCTGATGAAACTATTTTCGGCAGAAATAGACCATCCAAAACAATCCCACTCAACATAGAAAAATTTATGTATGACAAAATTATGAATGAAGTCCTATGGGCATATGCCAAAATACCCCAATGTTAAAGTAATTTGGCATTCATACCACGGCACAGAAACCTTAACTATACATTTTAGTAAAAATATTGAAAATAATGTTAAGGCCTATATGAAAATAAGTTATTTTATGTGATGCAAAAAATATTGATGACGTCCTGTAGACACGTGCAAGGCACCTGTGTACCAAATTTCTGGTCAATAAGATGTAATACCAGTGTACTGGAGTCTATTTCTAAATTAATTTGCGCTTATATAAGTCCTCTGTTCCGTTGGATGGCTATGTAACAGTTGCCAGTCTAAAGCAGCCCTAAATTAAAGTGGAACATCAAACGGCAAATCAAGGACACCAACATCGTGCACGTGGTCAACACCAACACCTGCCTGCTTCGTCGATATGCAAGCTCTATACCCTATGTCATAACCACATAAACTAAATGTAGTTAAGGCCTACCAGAAAATACTTGTACTTCGCACAGGTTGAGTACTCTTGAGGACCCTGGAAGACGGACGCCCACATAGCGTCCCCGCATTCCTCTACATGAGACGACAATGGACGGATGGTTCACGTCTATTTGATGGTCACCACCACATTTGGGATTCGAGCTGATCTGGTCGGAATCCCCGATGTGGATGTTGAAGGGGTTGATTCGTTCCGCACAACATATCTCATAGCGGTTGAATATGACGATACTGTACATATTGGGGACAGAGAAATGGCACTTGTTTCATACACATTATATGTTCGGATGAACGTTCTTGTAAAAAAACTCATACTACTTGTACTTTGATAGATCCACAGTCACTATCATTGTTTCCCAAGTACTGAATAGCTCATCAACTAGATTGGCACAAATCAGGAAACATATATATATATATATATATATATATATATATATATATATATATATATATATATATACACACACATATTTAGTTAAAACCTGTCTATAGTGAGCACTCAACGGATTCTAAGAAATGGTCATCACAGTAAACATGTTGGCAGTTTTAGGCAGGTCATTGCTTGGTTCAATTGAATAATAAATAGCCCGAGGGACCACCAAAACAGTAGTTCTTGTGCAGAGGCAATACCTTTGTGTGCATTTGTTTGTGTGCGCGCGTTTCTGTAAAGGGCTTAATTCGTATGCCTTTTATATCATATTTACTACTGTAAATGTCTGATATATGAATTGCTATCTGTACACCCCTCGTGACTATGAAAAACGGTCTGCTGGTCAATTTGACCTTTCATGAATAAACAAAGGTTAAAAAATGTATGTATACGTACCTATCAACCACATACGATTGACCGAGATCCACCCACCATGTGGGATTATTCTCTGTCGGGTTATTTGCAGTATGTGTACAGGAACCATGGTGGAAATTGGTATCAGTGTTCCCATCTACAGCATGACTGGCAGCCCCCCGCCGATCTAAAACGCTTGTTTGGAACGCTGGCTTCCCAAGGGCGACATTGACACCTACCACAGGCGAGAGGACTGTGATCAGCGATGACCCAAGATGAAGAAAATTCTCTTTTTCTAACAGAATATATTCCAGGATAGGGGTGGGTACCGGTACAGTGTGCCGGTACAAAACCACTTTTTTTCTTATTGGACCGGTCCGAAAAAAACGGACCTGAAAAAATCTGGTGGACCGGATGTTGAAGATATTAGAATATAAACATAGTACTTGAGCAGGCATTCACACGTTTTGGTGCTTACTGGTCGAAGAAAATAACAAGAGCGAAGTAGAAAAAAACGTTATAATCATTTCTACAAT
Source organism: Branchiostoma floridae x Branchiostoma belcheri (assembly GCA_019207045.1). Classification (NCBI taxonomy): domain Eukaryota; kingdom Metazoa; phylum Chordata; class Leptocardii; order Amphioxiformes; family Branchiostomatidae; genus Branchiostoma; species Branchiostoma floridae x Branchiostoma belcheri. Next base: position 29,139,295 of record CM033024.1, on the reverse strand, counting down.
GTTTTACAGTCACTCGCACAGAGGAAGCTAAGCCTTGTAGGATTTTAAAACGCCAGTGTGAGCCGAACTCTCCCCCAAACAGGTTTCTTTGTAGTAAAAATTGATGTATAGTTAATTCACAAGTTTTCAGATACTAAATCAGGTCCAGGTTCAGGTCCGTACCTGGACCTGATCCTCTGGACCTGAACCGGACCTGGACCTGAATTTTCTGTACCGGTGTGACAGCGATCTCGCCCCCCCCCCGTGATCTCGCCCCCCCCGGGGGCGAAATCGCTAGCGATCTCGCCCTCCCCGGCTAGTGATCTCGCCCCCTACCTCGCCCCCCTTTAGCATTTTCGCCCCCCCCCAAAAAAAAACGGGTTTACATGACATTTTAGAAGTTGATTGGTATAAATCACAAAATGCAGTTTCAGAATGATATAAGTACACGAGTTTGATACATAACTCCATTCATAGTATCAATATTAACGTAATTACATGGTAATAAGATAGTTGAACTTGTTTCAGACAAGGAGGGTTGGGTCCCTTGTATTCCCATTATTGCATATACCTGAGTCTTGACATAAGATGTATTTCATTGTATTCACCTGTCCTCAAACAACCTATATATCTCCAATATGAAGTCTCTACCATGAAGTGACAACAAAATAACTATGTAATGTCTTTATTAATTATGCAAATATTAGGTATTAATTAGAATAACGCACATTTTGGTATATGCACCTGGCCAAGGGATATCTTCACCTCCAACATGACTTTTTTTTCTTGTATTTAGGAACTGATGCATTTACCCGTGTTTCTTAAGACTGGTACTTTACCAGTGTTTGTGTAGCATTTAGCAACAGCTATATCAACTTGCGCGTAGATAGTGTTTATAATGAGAAACTATTATTCACGTGTGTTTTTGTTAGTGCTTGGGAAATGTTTCCAGCACAAGAAAGAAAACACTGTGACAAATTGAAAACATATAGCTGACGTATTCCGTACCATAGACGGTGTTGATTTATACGTTCGCAGTAGCACTGTTTTTATGCCACCTCAGCTGCAAAAACTGTCTTTTTCATTTCAATGTCATGTTTGCACCGAACAATATAGTATCGACTTTCGAGGTATGACAGGCATCTTACGGTACGGTAATAAGGTGCCATAAGGTACCAGGTAACACACCATACACGTTACTCCCCAGGTGCAGTATAGTACCAGGTAGCGCACCTGTAATACACAAATTGAATATAGAAACCGGGAGATTCCAAAAAATCTCTATCGACCATAGGGTATGTCCATTCTGTCCAGAGCTAATCGAAGACGAATATCACTTCATGGTTGTATGTCCCAAATATTCCGATATACGCAATTCTCTATACAGAAGGCTGTCATTTTGTACACAAGGATTTATCCAATTGGACCTGAAGTGCAAATTCAGATACATAATGACATGTGACAATCCCTGCATGGCAGATATAGGAAAATATATCAAAGAAGGTTTTGACATTAGAAATTCCCCAAATGATTGTAAAAGCCTCCAATGATTGTAAGAAACTTATCCCATACTACAACTCCTGTATCAGTTAGATAAGCCTTAAGTTAAGTTATAGCACTGTAGTTATGTAGATGCCATACTTTGTACCTCGTACAATTGTTGTGCAATAAAGTTATGTAACATGTAGTAACCAGCTGCTCTGGGGGGGGGGGGGGCGAAAACGCTAAAGGGGGGCGAAAACGCTAGTGATGGGGGGGGGGGGGCGATATCGCTGTCACACCGGTACTCACCCTGTTCCAGAGTGTTAATCAACACACCAAATCATCTTAGAGTCCGCCAGTCCCCGCTTACAAGTAGGGTCACGATGATTCGACTTTCAAGCGTGACATAACCAGGTAGGTCTGAATTAGTGGAGGGATATGGCATAATTTCCGTGTCAAAAACTGTATTTGACATCGTAGACGTAGTCAGCAAATACCCCAGACTTTTTCACTTTTTATATAGGCTTTAAATTATTACATCTATTTTTTCTTAGACCAACAATGTATATTTTGGCCCCTTGTGCCCTGGTATTACAACATAGTTACCTGAAAGTTGGTACAGAGGTGCACTGGACTTCATTAACACGTTTTGCATATACCATTTCAAAATGATGTATTTGGGGATTTTGGGCCATGTTAGACTAAAATATGTATATTATTGGCTACTATGCCCTTATCATCATGCAATAATATTAGAACAAAATGACATGAAATTTTGTATGACCCTGTGTAACACATGCGCCCACAGAACTTCATCCTCATTTATTTCAAAATTATCAAATTTTTCGGATTTTTGGCCATTTTTGGACAAAAACTGTTAATTTGGGGCTCCTATGCATTGGCGTCAATGCCAAACGACCTGAAATTTGACATAGAGATTCTTTCTTTCTTTCTTTCTTTATTCGCACATAATAGCATGGCTTAAAAACAAATGTGTATAAAAAGATGAAGAACATGCGGGGGGTTAGCAGAAGCCTATGTGGCTTTTCTTTGGCCTCCCCCAGAAATAAGTTGCAGAAATAATAATTATACATAATTAAAGTGAACGAAAAATGCACATAACATAAGTTGAAATCATCATGTGAAATACACTAATGGACTAGAAGTTGTATTACAAATGATCAAATGAAATAATAAATACAAAACAAAATAGACAAAACATATACAAGTAACTTGGGATTTGAGAAAAAAGGTAGGATCTCTAAGGTAGATGCACCTAAAGAACTTCAATAACACTTGTTGTATTTATCACTTGAATATCAGATTCGGGGTTCTGTGACCATATTTAGACAAAAGTATATTTTTGGCTCCTGTGCCTTTGTATGAAAGCCAGATGCCCTGGCATTTCGCATAGGGGAAAGTTTTACACTATCACTGGAGATGGAAAATATCGTAATATGATAATATGGAAGAGCTCATTGCATTGGGGTCTTCCGAAAGTGTCCATTCCTGTATGGGGGGTCAAAATCTTTGAGAGGGATAATTTCGGATGGTCTATTTCCATAAAAGGCTGATACGAAACAATCCATTTTGCTTTGGGATACAGATGGATTGAAATATGCTGTATTTGCTCCCGAACAAAAGTCTTATGGCTCTTTTTTTGTTTAAGCTATCTTTTTAATACGAAATTTTGACACGAACATAGTGTCATTGACATCGTACAGACCACTGGCCTAAAGTCCTCCGAGTAAGGAGAATACTTCCCATGAATCATACTTTAGACTCCAATACTGGGGAAAATTGCCTATTAAGAGACATCCAACTTCCACAGGATACATCAACGGCCTTTTGTCTACAAAAAAAATATTAGACGTTAAACCGGGGAGTGAAGTGAAGTGAAGTGGATTCTACTGCTTATGAAGACGAGTATATAACAGGTGCATCTCTACCTTTGGGGTAATTCTAATTTCAAACCGCGCAAAGAACAGAAGAGCATTATTAGTTGACATCAAATGTTTCCCAAATAGGTTTGAATATATGCTGGAGATGCCCATTACTTTAATATGAAAGCGGCAAGTAGATACACATAGAAAGCTTCTCAACTAAAACTACTCAAACAAAGGGTTTCACGACTACTGAATAACTACTAAGAAGCACGTCACAAAAACGACTGTTTTCAACATCCCCACTAAACTCATGCAAGACCACAAGACAAACAAAATTGCGAACGGAAGCATAGTATTACCTTCATACAGGTTTGATGAAAGTAAACTGATCGCGGCGGTTTGTTATTACCTCCATGAAATATTTATGGAGCCTATATTTTCAGTAGCGCTTGTACATGTATATATGCATGTTTCACATGACATAAATCACATATGTTGCATGAATCAATGTCCCATTGTGGAATTATAGAATTTGATCAGTAAGTATGCAAATCAAGTTGAAATCAGCGTATATTGTATTTCATTGTGTATATCTCTGTTTGAAACTTCCTTATAAATGCTCAGTTATTCTCTTTAAATAAAAGTTTTTAGCAAAAACTTCCATGCAGTACCAGAATATTCTGTCAGGTCATCCTACCCTACATCACTTCTCCCCGACATCAATAGCTATCTGCTAACCAAAAGTCAAAGCCCTAGCATGTCTAGGACAAACCAGAAGGTACGCTGCAGTACCGAGGTTATCCGCCAGCAGCCTATAATCGACCCTCGGTCCTCCTAAGACCTACACACATACCAAATCATCACGAGCCATTCGGAGGTCTTAATAAAATCTTTTAAGAATGATACGAGCAAAGGAAGGCCCTTTCACATTGTCAATCCAGAGACACGCAGTGATCAAACAAGGGTTCGTAGACCCCATACCTCCATATTTCAAGTACTCTGATCAGATTGTTTTTACAAACAACGTTTATATATTTCAAAGGGAAAGATAAAAGTAAGACAATAGATATTTAACCTACCAATACAGGTATGTTCGTCCTTGTCCAGTATGAATCCTTCACTGCAGGAACATCTGTAACTTCCTACAGTGTTGATGCAGGTCTGGCTACAGCCGCCGTTGAGAGTGAGACACTCGTCAACATCTATAGATAAAAGAACAGATGAATAGAAGGGTATATAGGCTTCAAACAATAAATAGATAATTGAATAATCTTTGACGGAATAACATAATGGTTGGCTAAAGTATGGCAGAAGTTTTGAAGCACAGTATAATGTCAACCGCCGCTGATACTTCAAATCTGCTTTCAAATAAATATGTCTTTACTGCTATGTCCGGTCTCACTAAATACCGAAAACAACCAAAAACAACCAAAAACAACCGAAAACAACATGAAATATACCGAAAGCAACCGAAAACAACTCGACAAATACTGAAAATAACTCGAAGCCACCTAAAAAATATCAAAGCAATCATGAACAACCTATCAGAACCCGAAAAAAGCCGGAAAATAACCCGTAAACAACAAAAATGTATATTTTATCTACATCTACTGGTTATTATCCCTTGAATTATTTTGTCCACGGCCGAGGGAGAGAAGATTCTGAAGGACGGATTCTTTCAGCAAAGGGGATGTAGCCGGTGAAAACACCTTTCCATCGATCACACGCTGTTTTATGGTGTAAAGCAGAATTTTGATCATTTAGTTTAATCTGGGACCTCTAATACACGTTTGCGGTTTTTCCATTAAATCGATGTGTTATGGCAGTGGAAATGCGTTATAATTGAGCAAGAAATATACTAGATTGTTTTGGTTGCTAGAAAAAAATGTAGTACACATTAGCTAAATAGGCAGCAGAATTTGCCAGCAGTAATTAATAAGCAAACCTATTTTCCAAGCAGAGATTTCGTCTGGGGATAGCAGTGACTGCTATTTCTTGTTGTGGCCAATACTACACCCCGCCCCCACCGTTACCTCTGCTTGGAGTTACACAATAGATGCCATGTAATATAGATATCCATTGATGGGTTTGTGAGTGGACCAAGCAGTCCCCGTTTATAACGTACAGGGTCCTTGAATCTGAATGCGAACATTAATATATTCGAACAGGCAAAGGAGATCGTTGACTTTATTATTACTAATATTGTATTAATAACAGGGGTCGTCAAACAAATAAATCCATCGTACCCTAACTCCTGTCCAAAATAAAATAAAATAAAATTATTAAATAATAGCTCACTGACATGATTGTCTGTTGTTTATGGTTGTGTCGAGTTGTTTTCGGTAATTATCGAAACTGGTACTTAAGAATTCACTCAAAACGTCTTTATCTCACACCTTGACAGAAAAGCTCCGGTTCTGTCCATGAACCATCTGCCCTGCATGTTATGGCTATGACGTCACCGGAAGTGACGTGATATCCAGTGGAACATGGGTAGGTGCAGTTCTCCCCCAGCAGATAAGGACAGTCGCACACGGGCCCAGTAGTGTTGGTTTGGGTCGGTGGGTCAGCACACACACCTGGAAATCCATCTGAGAGAGAGGTCCATTTAGTTTTTAGTTTAATTTCAGAGCTAGGAAAAATGACATATCACATGAAAAAAAAAAGATTTACAAACTAAAATTAGAGTTAAGAGGGCGAAATACATATTAGTAACGCATACGCATTAAAATCTAAAATCAGTCTAAAATCATTGAATATTATAACATTTTTTAAAGAATCTATTGAATGTCCGTCATGGTAACCACCAAAATATGATGTATAGAGTGCCCTAGGCACCTGAAGTACTGTAGTGTTAGCCTTTACCTTGTGTGCAGTTAAACATAAAGTCCCCTGCAACATTTTGGGTAACGTAACCGGCACGAATGATGTCACCAATGAATGGATGGGGATCTGTCCAGCTCATGAAGGGTTCCACCTCTCCAGCCCTGCCCACACCAACACTTCCACCTTTCGACCAGCAGATCCAGAACCTTCGGAACTCTTCAGCCGATGTGATATCTGAATATTCAGAAATATGATACCAAAATGCTTACATGAACAAACAAGAAAGCAAATAGAGCTAGAGGTAAGAACCAATTTTCACCATGGAAGACACCTTTACCTGTTGAAGAATAACCGGCAACGTTGTCTCGACCTCCGTCGCTGGTCATTTTACTTATTCGGGACGTTCCAATTTTGAGCTTGATGCGATACCCGTCCTGATTCAAAGGGTTGGTCCTGTCATATTCATTCAACGTGACGTCGTCATCCCAAGGATAGAGGTAAATGAGGCTGAAATCGTTCCTGCCGCTGGTGTTGACCTTGGCCTCGAAGATGAAGGGTGAGGAGGTGACCTTGGGAAGGTCCCAGGTCAGAGTTTCACTCTCTACGTGCTTCGTGAGTGAACAGGTTGCTGAATATGCATGGGATACAAAGTAAAAAAAAATGCATGATACAGTTTTACTTCTTCGCCTGCCTCTACACTTTTATCTTTGACAAGTTCGGCAAAGTGCTGAGATTTTTTGACGTGGTGTGGCGAATTACCTGCTAACGGGGAGAGAACGTCTGCAAAAAAAATCGCAGTAAATCGGTGTCGCAATACATTCATAGAATCACCGGAACACCCTGTGGATTTCGACAGGGTGAAGATACTTGATTCCGAACAGGATTACTTTCTCATGGGAGTGAAAGAGGCCATTTACATCAGAGCCCACCAACCTTCCCTCAACCGAGACGGGGCCCGTTACCGAATGACATGCACTTTTGACCCTTTGCTGAAGCCATACTTCCGGTCTGGATTTGTGACTTAGGCTTTAGGTCATTTCAACTTGATAAGGATCAGAGGACTGATCGAAAGCTTGTTGTTAAGCGCTTTATTTTGTGTACGGAAATAGAGTTTTAAAATTGTAACATAAAGTTGACTAACGTCACAGATGAACTTACGTTCTTGTGACTATTTTTCTAATTTCTTTAAGGCAGACGAGGACAATTTTACACTGCACTGAGTTTGTGAATTTATTTTAGCAGCGGTAGCCCCACAGCCTTTTGATACTTGTTACGATTTCAGCTAAACCCCGTAGGAAGAGATGTCTCCATATTCTTACCACACAACTCCCCCAAATAAAAAAAATTGGAGACCCATTTAAAAAGTTTTTATATTGGAAATTGTAAACACCGATAGACCCTTTAAGATAGGGATCATAGAACACGTTGTCAAGCTCCCAACCTAAAAAAAACATCCGGTGTGTCGTAGAACATGCCTATGGACTATACTGATCATTATTTTAGGACTTTGTGTTGTGTGTTCGCTGCTTTTACTCAGAGCACTTGGAGTGGATTTGTTTTGAATTTTAACATATCGGTAGTTATCGATGTCACGATCATCATTATCATATCGGGCGACTTGCCGGACGAAGTCCACCCGTCCAGTCGCCCCTGTCCCCCATAACGTTCTTTAAAGATCCTCGACCTGCAACCCAACATTTCGAGTAAGTTCGTCTATGTGTACGTAAGTGTAGTTGGGTCGCCCAGCATGTGTACCCGATTCTTGGTACGGTAGCATATTTCCAGGTTTTGGAGGTTTGTAGATCGACACAGATCGACACCCCTATCTTGAACTTGTGGTAGGATTTGCCATAAACATGGACGATCTCTCTGATAATGCTTTAGTCCATTTAATGACTCGCGGGTCTGCATTTCTATCCAACTCAATTAACACCAAACTTCTACAGTATGTTCAATCATTCATAAAAGAAACAAAAAGATTTGAATAACTGAACTTCTATCCTACCAGCTTTACCCGGAGTACCTGTCCGAGCATCCACCTGTATATAAATGTACTTTATTATATAGTATGATTTCGTTATGTGGTGTTACTCAACATTACTTTTGTTATATGCTTTGCATGTCTGTATTAGTTTTTAATGTTCTTTTGTACTCTCAGTTTGTTTCTGATGACGGCACGAAAATAATCGTGTCAAGCTTGAGTGTGTCGCCATCATGTTACGGTATGTACTTACATGTTACAATAAAAAAAAACTTGCGGTACGGTCGTCTGTCTATATAATTGCAGTATCATGTAATTAGCTACTCTCTAAGCAGAGGTCAGGGTCCGACTCGCAACACAGTCACGAAATTTCTTATCTTATTTTCAGAGAGAGAATGGTATCAATATCAGATGACTGATAGTTTCACACATCGCCCTGACGTTTCCTTTTCTTCGTGCTCGCAGAGCTGGAAAGGTCATGAACTGCTGTTTGTGGCACACCCAACTCAAAAACGGCATCTCAACATATCTATCGATATCTGGAGCACTCAGTCATGCGCACTTAAAACGTCTGGCGGGGGCACACCCAAAACTCACAACTAAAAACCACGATGGGCCTTATGAACAACAGGCCATGAATATGGATCCAGTTTTACACAGTTTTATATAAGCAAAGGAATGTATTACAGCAACGCTGATGGTGTGTAGTTCTGAATAAATGTAAAATTGTTCCGAGAACACGGTAAATATTTCGTGCGGCAAATGAAGTTTTATGCGGGACTGGGATTTTAACGGGCGCGCTTTTCGTGGTCTATGGAAGCAGATGTGAAGAGGACAACACTATTAATGTCATATTGGGCAAATATTTTAGTACCTTTACTGATTTAGGTACTTATCGGACAACGTAGACAACGCATCAAGTGTTGAAAACCAGTGGAATTTGCATACTCGTAACTGCACTACCTATCTATAGTTCGGTATCTATTTCTGTATTGTCAAGCAGCATTTCATACATGTACATTATTGATCAAGCAACATTGAAACCACAAGGATAGTTTGGATCCTTCTACTTATAAAAAAGTTTCTTTTGACATTTCATTAAAGACTATGTGTTGTTATTCTCCAATCCATATGCGAGGAATTATCCTTGAATGTTTCACATTGATTGTATATTGATAATTAAATATAATATGTTGAAAATATATTGGATGATAGAGATGTTTTTAAACAACTACTCATCTGGATTGAAACCTACTAGTGTTGCAGCCCACAATCTCCACCCTCATGGCGATGTTACCATACCAGGACTGAGGCAGGAAACGCACATAACGGGCATCAACTGGGTTGTCCAGTAGGTTCGTTACAGGAAGGCTCCTGTCGGCGTTGCCTGGAAAGGCCTAAAGGGTAAACGAAAAAAATATATATATTTCAATTTTCAAGGCACTCAACTTAATACTATTTTGTGTTGATAATTTAATTAGACATAGATATTCATCACTATCAATGGCCAAACATTGCCCGTGCTTTCCTTCCAAGACCATGAACATCAATAACATTGATGAAAAATATGAAGTGTTTATGAAAATTACCTAAAGTCACTAATATTAATATTAGAAATAACAAGTGGGTATGTTTATGTTTCAAATACCATTTCTGAGCCATCGCTGCCCACACATGTTGTCCAACTGGTCCCGTAGGTATTGTACTGGAGTTTGTATAACGTCACCCACTGGTCATCATTGTGGCGACCTTGAATAATGGTGCCCATGACGCGTTTTACTTCTCCTAAATCAACCTGAAAGGCAATAGATGTTTCCGTAGTAAAATTTAAAGAGGAAAGAAGAGCAGATCTTCCAATGTCACAATCTGTATGCTTAAATTACACCATGAAAACTGGTCAGCAGGAAAGTTGAGTTGAAAAAACAACAACACGTCAGCGATATCAACTTCCAACAACATTTGAACCATTGCTGACGTCATAAGCCAATAAAAGTCATACATCCAGAGTGACCCAGTCAAATATTCAGGTAAGTGCAAAGTTTCGATGATGAACATGATGACGCCAATATGCAGTGCACAGATAGTCAACAGCATCACTGGCACTGAACTACTAGATGAATGAATTGCACTGTAGTTTGCATATAAGTAGATCACTATGATATTATGCCATTTTTTAAAACTGGTCTTGGTTGGAAGTGCAAATCAGTTTGATTCTTCATTATTCTAAAATCTTAATGCAGCAAAAGTCGGGAAATCTTAAGTCAAAACATCACGACCTCAAGAAAATTTTACTAGCCGAAATTTGCAAGTACAGTCGAGTAATACATAAAGTCTTTTGGGCCCAGATTAAAACCTTTTGAACTATTTTGAAACCAAGTAGCTACCAAAACGTCAGAATGTTGTCAAGAATGTGCTTAAACACTATGATTCACAGCATCAACCTGTTTAACGTATTTACACACAGAAAATATTCACTTTTCCAATAGAAAGCTGAACGTATGAAACAGGGTTGTTTTAGTTTTGAAGATGCCTACCTGTAACCATTCTCCGATGGTGGCGTGTCTGGCTATCCAGGCACCATTCACTCCGTTTAACCGCCCGTGGTCAGGCTCGAAAAAAGTATTAAGGAACGAGGATGCAGTGATGCTGTCATCAGGTATGGCACCCGATTCCATTCCAAGTACTTTTGGACAGGCTGGGAGGGGAGCTGCAGCTGAAGGATCAAGTAGATGAAACTATTTTCAGAGAACGGCATTTCAAATTTAAATATTCGTAGACTTGCCATGGCTGTGAATATAGATGTATGGACATTTTTCAACTATATAGCTGCGCATTTAACTCTCGGCTTTCCGTCAAAAACCAAAAAAAAAAGTCGAATAATCAAATACTATTTGGGGCAAAGAAATGTAAGTATTTTTAAAGATTTTTTTAACTGACTACTAGCTGTTCGGTTCCCATACATACGTGATCAAATGCTTGTCTTCATCGCAAAAAAATAACAAAAACGAAATTCCACATTTCATATGGGTTTAAACTTACTTGTGTTACAGCCCACTATCTCCACCCTCATGGCAATGTGATCACCATACCAGGACTGAACCACGAAACGCACATGACGGGCATCAACTGGGTTGTCCAGTAAGTTTGTGACAGGGTAGGTTCTGTCGAAGGCACCTGGAAAGACCTGGAAGGTAAACGGATAATTTGGAAGATGGTGTTTTCCTTCTGTTCAGAATAGTTTATTCAGTATATTTATCTTTAGATCTTCATCACTACCAATTGCACAACAGTTTCAGTATACATTTTGTCACTTGGTAGAAACTTTTCAAAACGCACATGAAAACGAATCAAAAATTACCTGCTATACACAGCGTTCAGGACGAATTTGATCCGGCATGACACTCCGCTGTATTTTGTTTGATTTAGAAATTATAAATAAAACGATTGTTCTAATTTCTATGATACCATTTCTGAGCCATTATTGCCGGTGTATGTCGTCCAAGAAATCCGATCTGTACTGTACTGGAGTTTGTATGACGTCACCCACTGGTCATCACTGCTCAGGAAGCGAATGAAGCGACCCTGAATAATGGTGCCCATGACACGCTTCATTTCCCCTAAATTCACCTGGATGGTAATAAACATGTATTATTTTTTTGTTATTAATTACAAAGAAAGAAGCAAGATAAAATATCTATCTCTTGGGGACATACTATGGATGCTGAAAATAAACCATATTGACGTATGCTGATTTTGAGGAAGGCCGGATACTATCAGTGTTGCAAATGCATAAAATGCCAAGTCAAAACATATTTCCTGGCCGAACTTTAGACCATAGGATAGGCTGGTTTTGCGCTAAGAAGTATATATTCCAATCAGGCTCCCCTGATTAAAAGCAACTGAGGAGTTACAGAAAAGATGGTCATTGTCACATCGTGCTTTTAGGGCTGCTCAATACTTTGCTTACCTGCTTAGGGTATCAGCAACAAAATTCACTTAACCAACATGGAGCTAATGTTCAGAATGTTCAGAGCCCGATTGTTCAATGCATGTCAATGTATGCCTACCTGCAACCACTGCCCGATGGTGGAGTACTTTGCTACCCAGGCGCCTCCTTCAACCGCACTGTGTAGCCGACCGTAGTAAGGCATAAAAATGTTGGCATTTGTGGAGGATGCAGTGATGCTGTCATCAGGTATGGCACCAGATTCCATCCCAAGTAATCGAGGACAGACTGGGGCAACTGCAGCTGGGGGATCACGTAGATGAAACATTGACACTGAGACTTCTATTCCGTATGTACACTACTTGTTTGGAGTTGAGAATAGGTCAAGTACATTACTACCGTCACATATCAGTTTTGCATTCACATGGCTTGGCATATTCTATACCTTTCATTACTAATTTAAGTACCTTTTTTACTTAATGGTCACCACGTAACAAGACCTGAAGGCCACTCAAGGTTACGAGTTACATTGTAACAGCATCTCTTCGCCCTAGGTCAGAAACATCATGATTGAGACCAGCCCGATTTCCCACTATGAGTGAGGACTAAGTGACCCAATAGGTGAAGCAGGAGTTTACCTTTCACCCTAAAGTAGTGACTCTGTGCTTTTTGATTCTTGATGAACTCTTACAGTACAACAATTCTTGGGGAAATGTTAGCGACTTATGTTGTGTCAAGAAATATATTTTTAAACCAGTTCGTCTCGAAATATTTCTCTTTGAACGTTTTGCATCCTATATCGGTGATGGAATAGAATACATTTACAACTTTAAAGTGTTGCCTAGAATGCCAAGTAAGAACGTCGCATCCGGGTATAAACCTACTGGTGTTGCAGCCCACAATCTCCACTCTCATGGCTATCCGCCATTCCCAGGACTGGACCACGAAACGCACATAACGGGCATCAACTGGGATGTCCAGTAGGTTCGTGACAGGGGTGTTCCTGTCGACGTTGCCTGGAAAGACCTGAAAGGAAAACGGATAATTCTAATGGGGCTATATTCCACCCTTTTCTATAGAATAGTTTATTTATTTTCATCAATAGCGATTACCTACCACTAGTACATTTCTCTATCCATTCCATATGGGACTAACAATATCAATACCGCCGACTATGCTATTGAAACTGCACCATACTAAATGTAAGTAAAGTGTGTACGAGGACCTTGAAATCTCTTGATATTGACTTAGAGCGCTGGAAGAGCACACACACACACACACAGAGAGAGAGAGAGAGACAGGTAAAATATCACCCTTACAGCATCGACTATATACATATATATAATGCATAAATTGATTTTACACATACCATTTCTGAGCCATTATTGCCGACATATATCGCCCAAGTTATCTGATTTGTGCTGTACTCAAGTTTGTACGACGTCACCCACTGGTCGTCAGTAGGCCGGCCCTGAATGATGGTGCCCGTGACGCGTTTCATTTCCCCTAAATCCACCTGGAAGGTCATAATTGTATTTCGAATGTAGAATAAACTGTAGCGAAACAGTACAGTCAAACCTGTCTATAGCGACCAATCAAGGGACTGCAGAAATGTGACCACTATGGACAGGTGGCCACCACACATTGCTGACCACGAGCAATAAGTTACACATGATTTTAATCTTTCTCACCAAGTAACATTGTCTCCATCATTCAGAAATGCAACTGTCCCTACCAAAGTCAAATCTACCGAAAATGATTGATATTGCCATGCGCAATGTTGATAAATTCACCGACAAAGACTTGCGCTATAACGTTCAAAGCACGTGTACCTTCCGCTACCGCCCAAATAACCCTGTCGGGAACTCCAAATCCTCGCAAACTACGATTTTAAACTCGGCGCAGGTTGACATACGGCCGCCGTATTGGCGCAATAGGCAGTGTTTCTGTATCTACGGCACCAGACATTGTGTCACCGTGGCCGCTTTGTACAGGTGGACGCTATAGACTATACTATTTCTTAATGCTTAGGTCAATTGGAAAAATCCAAGGACGGCAATGGCCAGGTGGTCACTATGCAAAGGAGGACGCTAATACAGGTTTGACTGTACCTCTTAAAGATATACGCTGAGCATCGGATCATATAGCTGGATACTGATGTTCATCATTCACATTTACGGTTTTTACATGGAGATATTCTCAATGCAGCAAATTTATTAAATCATTTGTCAAATCATTACAACCTCGAGAGTGAGTTTCTGACCGATCTTTGTAACCCCCTATGTGGTGGAAAAGTAATAGTCTATTGATGAGGGAGACTGAGGAGTTACCGAAAAATCGGCCCGGTAAACTCTTCTTTATGTATTCTTTGTGTGTTCTCTGCACTCCCTCAATGGCCATTATTTAAATCTTTTCAATGTTGCCTTGAAAGAACCCCTAAATCCCTTATTAAAGTTACAAGCGTCATGAACGTATCGACAGAAAACAGTCACATATTCCAACGGGAGATAACATGTAGAACGCGGTTGGATCTACCTGTAACCACTGCCCGATGTCGGTGAACCTGGCTGACCAGGCGCCTCTGCCAGCAACTACGTTTAACCGCCCAAGGTAAGGCTCATAGTTTACCAAAAATGTGGATGCAATGATGCTGTCATCAGGTATGGCACCAGATTCCATCCCAAGAGGATCACTACAGGCTGGGAAGACAGGACAAGAGGAAATATGTTGAAGCCACTTTTGACACCCGCATGAAAAGTCATAAGCTAAAAGGAAAACACCAAACATATTAAACTCTTTATCTTTGGATTTTTCAATTTAACAGAGACTATGAAAAAGAAAAGAATGAAAAAAATCTAAAGAAAAATGTTTGGACTGTTCCCATCCAGGTTGACACTTACCACTGTTACAGCCAAGGATCTCCACTCTCATGGCGATTTTCCCAACCCAGGACTGAACCACGAAACGCACATAACGGGCATCGACTGGGTTGTCCAGTGGGTTCAATACAGGTACTATCCTGTTGACGCTGCCTGGGAATACCTGGAAGAAAGGTGAATATATTAATAATGAAGATACTTTCTACCCTTCTGTGTTATATAGTTTAATCAGGTCTTGTTATATAGTTTAATCAGGTCTAATCAGATTTTTTAGAATCAGGCTTTCTGCCCGTTACCTCTCTCTATCCCTTAGTCTAACTGACCGTTGGGGCAGTACAGAAAATTGGCAACCAGTTTTATCCCGGCTTTCTGTTCTTACAAGTGCTTATCCAAGGAGCTTATGTCAGAAAACTTATCTTCATATGCATGCCTAGGGGTGGGTACCGGTAAGGAAAATCCAGGTCCAGGTCCGGTTCAGATCCAGACGATCAGGTCCAGGTCCGGACCTGAAGCTGGACCTGCTTCAGTATGTGAATGGACGACACTCAAAACAAAAGTCCAATTCACTACAAAGAAGTATGTTTTGTGGAGTGTTTGACTCCCACTAGCGTTCTAAATCCTGCAAGACTAACTGCCTCTGTAGGATTGACTATAAAACGTTTTTTAGAAATGACTATAAACTCTACTCTGCTTCGCTCCTGTTATTTTCTTCGACCAGTAAGCCCAAAACTTGTGAATTCCTAATCATGTAATCTGTTTATTTTCTAACAGGTCCAGCAGCCGGTCCACCGAATTTCTAGGTCAGGTTTTCCGGACCGGTACAATAAGAAAAACCCACCCCTATGGATGCCTATCCATTATCTGATATTCTATTTTCATCTGCTCGTGACCAACTCTGAAATTAGCAAAAAAAATTAAAATACACACTGCCATATGTAAAAGTGTTAAGGACAGGGTTATTGCCTCAAATCTCTTCCCGGCATTTTAGTTAATCTAAGTCAAGACAAATCCAAAACGATACCATATCTGAGCCATCGTTGTCGGTGTATGTCCGGAAACTGATTCCATCTGTGCTGTGCTGGAGTTTGTATGACGTCACCCACTCATTGGATATACCGCGCCCCTGAATGATGGTAACTGTGACGCTCTTCAGTCCCCCTAAGTCAACCTGAAAATACGTTTGGTACAAAATGGTACGAAATAAGAAGCATGGATCTCAAATCTAACTATGCCGAAATCAGCCCATATTGAAGGTTATTGATGTTGCAGTGAGGTATTCTTAATTCATGAATGAAATCAATCCCAGTTGAAAACATCATAAACTTTCACAACATTAAGGAGATGTTGCAACAAGAATTAGTACAGTCCAATCAGGGTTACTGATACGCTTACCAGGTAACTGTCAAAATAACCGATAAATATCCGTATGATTTGCCAACGTGGTGAAGTTATTGACAGAAAAAATTATTGTCCGAAAAAAATTGTCAATTGATTAATTGCAGGTATCCGTACACTTTGATGAAAACCCTTTATAAATCTTTTTTAACCCTTGGCATTGCATGTGACGATCACTTTTTCAGGCTTGAACCCGGAAACCAAGCTGTGATTCCCAAACCTGATAAAGAGCACATTTGCTACAGAAGAACACAAAGTTAATGTGAAGAATACAACTGTCAAGTTTCTCAATGCGTTTTGCCTACCTGCAACCACTGCCCGATACCGCTCGACGAGGCTGCCCACGCAATTTTCAGTTTCTGATATTTTATGTAACTTAGACATGAAAAAAGACATTTTGATACTTAACATACCACTTCTGAGCCATTGATGTCAGTATATGGCGTCCAATTCATCCAATCCGTGCTGTACTGGAGTTTGTATGACGTCACCCAATGGTAGCTATAATCATTCCGACCCTGGATGACGGTGCCAGTTACACGCCTCATTGCCTTAAAATCCACCTGAAAGTACGTTGTTGTTTTTTCCGTTAAAAAGATAATTAAACACGAGAAGAGTGGATAGGTCTCTTCATTTATTCATCACTTTCGCCAAGAATGTTTTTTCGCGCTGTCTGTGGTTTGTTTGTTTATTTCGATCTCCATTAAACTTTACAGTCGCAAAATCTATTCTTCCTGGAGTCCATTAACATTTCAAAAACAATCAAATACCATAAGTCAACATAAGTGTACATAAGTATAACATGAAAAGAACTGAAAGTAAACTGAATGTAAAATTGGAGTAAACACAGTGAACTTAAACTTGCTCAGTTTGATTGTCTATGGCTGGACGTGTTTCTCTGTTTGTGACAGTTGAGAAGGTGTGTGGATGGATTGTCAGGTGTCTGCAAACAGAAGGAGAAGTCCGATTACAGACCACCCTGTGGTTTCCTGTTGTACTGCAGCAGGCAGTTGTCTTTTTTTAGTGTCATTAATGAAACGTAAAAAATCATATCCAGTTGCTTCTGTAATTGTTATTTGGCGTATCTTATTACTGGATATCTAACCTACATCGACGTATGGGTTTTATAACCTTGCTCTGACCATCCTTTGGTCATAATAGGTTAATGGTAGCTCGTGAGCTGTTCTAGAGGTTCTGACAATCTGCGGGAGTCGATTTCGTTATAGATTAACAACATAACTCTCACCAAGTGATTGAAAGGTTTGTAAATAGCGTGTGTGATTATTGGCAAAATTCTTGTCGTGCAAATCAGGACTTATTTTGCAGAATTAAAATCAAGTTCTTATTTTTAACAGGCAGCTTCAGCTAGACTTTGCCTTCCCTTTGTTTTCTATTGGAATTCAGCTTGACTTTGTCTTAAAATGTTTCCTATTTGATCTCTAAAATTGTCTTCTTTCATAGTTAGGGTATAAAAGACTAGTTTCTTTCAGATCACTTTAGTGTCACTGACGAAAACTAGTGGATGCTAGTTGAAACGTCTGACCGTTTCCAAAAGCGTATCCAGTTGCTTGAGTAAACTTCTTTTTTGCACAAAAATACTATTGCTTTGTATAAAAACAAGACGAAATTTTTTTAGTAGACTGAGTAAATAAATTGCGGAGCAAAATGTGACTCTCATTTTAGGCGAAACCATCATAATAAGCATCATTTGATTATTTATATACAAATTTGTCAAAATATCTTTTGTACTAGTCGGTCATATTAGTCGCAACAATGTTGACAAATTATGCACATTTCGAATGGTCCGGTACTTGAGAAAATGCTTGAGTAACGTATTTGCTCAATACGTGTATAATTTGGTTTGACAAGATGATCCATTGATACAATTTATGCAATTGAGTACGTTATTCCAATTATCAACGAGAAACCCTTACAACCTTTTATAACACCTGGCATTACATCTGACTATCACTTTTTCTGGTGTCCAACTAATTGTGTATCCAAGTCAAAGTCAAGGGTGTCAATCCAAGACCAGGCTGTAGTTCCTCTTTTAGATAAACGTTTTCACAGAAAACTCACAACAGAAACCTACTGTAGAGTATACAATTACCGAGTTTATCACTGTGTATGCCAAACACTAGTTCAGTTTTATTCGCGTGGTAACCTATATCCGTTGCATTTGACAACGGTAGTTACTATTTAGGAATATCAAGGCGGCGGGCGGCGGTTTCGAATTCCAGTATTTTCAAAATTATGGAGTCTGAAACCACAGCCCGTTGACTTCATAAACCTGAATACGCTGTTTGTAAAGATAGTGGATATAGGTTACCCCACGGATAAAGGTGAAGCTATACCTGCAACCACTGTCCGATGTTGTTCCGCGCGGCTACCCAGCCACCCCAACCTGCAGCCCCGTTTAACCGTGCGTGGTAAGGCGAAAGATTTGAATTATAATTGCGGTAAGAGGATGCAGTGATGCTGCTATCAGGTATGGTACCAGATTCCATCCCAAGAGGATCACCACAGGCTGGGAAGACAGGACAAAGTCTGTTTTTACGCCCGTGAAAAGTCACAAGCTAAAATGAAGACATTATATATATATATGTTAAACTGTATTATACTAAATAATCTTTTGATGTTTCCATTCTACCACAGTTATGGAAAAGAGCTTTTTTTAATAAACACAAAGATGTTTGGACTGCCCCCATCCCTTTGGACACTTACCGCTGTTACAGCCAAGGATTTCCACCCTCATGGCGATTTTCCCAACCCAGGACTGAACCACAAAGCGCACATAACGGGCATCGACTGGGTTGTCCAGTGGGTTCAATACAGGGACTATCCTGTTGACGCTGCCTGGGAATACCTGGAAGAAAGGTGAATATATCAATAATGTGCCTACCCAAAGAGCTTATATCAGAAATTTTCTTGGTTTCACTTAGCGTCATATGCATACCTATCCATCATCTGATATTAGATTTTCATCTGCCCGTGACAAATTCTGAAAGTAGCAAATGATTCAAAATACACTCTGCTATACGTTAAGGACAAAGTTATTGATTCAAATCTCTTCCCGGCATTTTATCTCATTCAAATCAAGACAAATCCAAAACGATACCATATCTGAGCCATCGTGGTCGGTGTATGTCCAGAAACTGATTCCATCTCTGCTGTACTGGAGTTTGTATGACGTCACCCACTCTTCAACATCGGAAGTACCGCGTCCCTGAATGATAGTAACTGTGACGTACTTCAGCCCCCCTAAGTCAACCTGAAAATACGTTTATTTGGTACAAAATGTTACGCAGTAAAGATTCATGGAGCTCAAATCTAACAAGAGTCACAAAACCCAAACCTGCATGAAATATTTTGTTTTGTGATGGTGCGTATGGTGTGTTGTGGGTATGATATGGTGTGACGTTTGCCAAAATTATTCCATCATTGTTCTTAAATATCTACCTATGGGAAACGGTGAGATCCAAAACTACACCTTTCTAGTGACCTCACCATTTAATTTTTATTTGCTATTGTTACACCTGCACATGGTCAAATAGTACTCTATGCTGATGACACAGCACTGTTTACGCATCAAAGTCTGTTGCTGATATAAACAGAGCGTTGAATGCTGATCTCAGCAATATTGAGAAGTGGTTGGATGTAAACATGCTAACTCTCAATGTCCGTAAATGCAAGTCTATGCTTTTTGGCACTATAAGAAGGCTGCGTCTAGAAACAGGAGACCTAAATCTTACCCTTTCTGGTACTTATTTGGAAGTTGTTGCATGTTTTAAATATCTAGGTGTTTGGTTTGATTCCTGTCTTGCATGGAGTATACACATTAACAAACTATGCAGTACGGTGTCCTCTAGGTTGGGAGTGTTAAGACGTTTAGTACCCATTTTACCACCTAAGACACTTTCCATGCTGTTTAGCTGTATGATTCTTCCTAAGATTGAGTATTGTGATACTGTATGGGGCGACTGCGGGAAATCTCTCTCTGACAATCTCCAGAAACTCCAAAACCGTGCAGCGCGGCTTGTTCTCGGCCTGTCACGTAGATCACATGTAGATATTGACCATCTGTCTGCATTAGGTTGGAATTCTCTGGCATCTCGTCGGAAAATGCATCTCCTGCAAACCGTCTTCAAGTCAATCCATCGGCAGTTACCAGAATACTTACAAATATTTAACAGAACATCCCACACATACGCAACAAGGCTTAATTCTAACTTATCACTACAACTACCGAAAGTCAGACTTGAATCTGGCCGTAGGAAATTTGAGTACAGAGGTGCGTTTTCATGGAACGAGTTGCCGCCAACGGTTAAAGTGGCCAGTTCTACATTGACGTTCAAGAAACTGCTAAGAAACGGTAACCACTGCTGACCCCTGACCTCCTGACCCGGCAATAATTTTGATTAATGAGTTACGATATTGATTTATGTTCATTTATATATTGTTCCCTTGGTTTGTTTATCGTTTAGTTTATCTTATTTCTTTGTTATGCTATTTGTGTACTAGTATGTAGTTTGTACAGGGCACACCTGAAAAGCAGTACGCAAAGTACTGAGCGTGTCCAGCCTGAATAAAGAAAACAGAAATAAATAAACACCTGGCACATATCCTTAATGTGTATATAATTGTTCATTCCATACGGAGGTGACAGGGATGTTCACACGTACTCTTTCTACTAGTTGTGGATCTGTGTAGTCATCGGCTTTATATCCCTAATGTGTATATAGTGATTCACCCCGCACACAGTGGTGACAGGGGTGAATAATTGCTCAGTTGTCTTGCTCTAGTATTACCAGATAAACTAGGACCACTCTACTCCTGTCAAAAAGGTATGTAACTATTTTTTTAAAAACGAACTCCAAAAATGCAGCAAACTTCTAATGCACGCTAAAGCACAATGGCTCACAATATATACCCCCATAGCAAACTGATCGCAATCAAATCAGAGGTTCCGGAAACACAAACTCCAAATCGTGATCCCTACCAAAAACAATACCTGTTTTTTTTTTTTTCAAGCAGGTAACTATGCCTAAATCAGCTCATATTGACGGGCATTAATGTTGCAGTGAGACATTTCTAATTTAGCAAATGAATAAAATTGATCGCAGTTTAATACATTATAAACTTAAAAAGATTTCCTTTAGCAACATTCAGAATATGTTGCGACAAGAAGTAGTACAGTCCAATAAGGGTTACTGATACGCTTATCAGGTAGCTATCAAAATAACCGATAAATTCGTATGATTTGCCAACGCGATGAAGGTATTGACCGAAAAATGATTGACAAAAAATTATCACTTTTCCAACTGTGCTTACAGGTAGATATACATACACTTTGATGAAAAAAACTCTTTTTAACACTTGACCTGGCATGTGGATATCAATTTTTTAGGTTTCAAAGCGGACACCAGGCTGTGATTCACCAACCTTATAAAGGTATCTACAGAAACTTCGCTACAGAAAAAACACAAAATTACGGTAAAGAGTACAGCTGTCATGTTTCAAAGAGGCATTCCACTCCAGATGGGATTGTTATATTCCGATAGATATCAATTATAAAAAGTGACAAATGTGTGACACGCAACATTATACGCACGCGCATCACAAAGCATTCAGTCTTCTACAAAACTTGAAAAGTGAAAGTCCACCAAAGGTCGGCTGGTCATGTATTCATCGATATATTATCTATTGTAAAATAACACTCCCTTCTGCAGTGGAATGCCCCTTTAAGGTGTTTGCCTACCTGCAACCACTGTCCGATGGCACTCGACGAGGCTGCCCATGCGGCTCCACCAGCAACCCCGTTGAACCGTCCCAGGTAAGGCGCAAGGTTGTAATTATAGTACGATGATGCAGTGATGCTGCCATCGGGTATGGCACCAGACTCCATCCCAAGTGGGTTGAGACAGGCTGGGAGAACTGCAGCTGAGGGATCAAGTAGATGAAACCAATGACAAGAATGTATTTTTGTTTGCTATTTACCATAAGCTCATCTACAGTATTTTTTTTGTTCTATGAGAAATTACAACACTTTGGTACATACCACTACAATGAAGCTATATTTTTATGTGAATGATGATGAAAGCTACAAAACTACGTTTGCACAAATTGATCTGTATTTATCGCCTCCATGAAATGTCATGGAGGTTATATTTTACCCTGTGATTGTGTGTCTGTGTGTGTGTGTAAACAAGATACCTCAAGTACAGCTGGGTGGATTTGTTTGATACTTGGTGTGTTGGTAGGATGTGATAAAAGCTAGAAATGATTAGATTCTGGTACCTTGGTACTGCAGCGCAACTTCCGGTTTTGCTATCTTAGTGTTCTGAACATGCTATGGTCACGATATTTGAGTATTAGATAGCTCTTGTGCTCAGGAAAAAATGACATACGTTTGGGCCCCCTAGCGTCTAGTTTTGGGATAGCAGGGGCATTTAAAAAAAAAAAAACTTCTGAAGAGGATAACTCAAGATGGGAACAGCGGATTTTCATAATTTTTAGTCTGTAGGTACCTTAGACAATGTTGTACAAGATAAGATACTAATTATGCAAAATAGGAATACATTTGCATGAGAATATTTTATCATAGCATGTTTTTCCATGTATCTCTTGTCCTGGACATGATATAGTCTTGACATTTGGCTGGTAGATAGCTTGCAGTGTCATGACAAAGTGGGACAGGTTTCAGCTCCCTAACATATAGCATTTCGGAACTGCAGGGGCGTTTTTGTCAAGACATTCCAAAGAGGATAACTGCAGAAAGGATTGACGAATTAGCATCATTTTAGGCATGCAGGTAGCTTGGGCAAAGATATTCATTATGATATGCATGTTATGCAAATAAGGACTCAATTTGCATAATTAATGAGGGAATTGTATAATTTCATTGTTTGCAATAACTGGACTTCAATAAATGTAAAACTTGTTAATTATGATATAAGCAGAAACCAAATATGGTAATGAGGAACTAATTTGCATAATTAATGTAAAAATGGCAAAACCGCCCATTGATTAATGATTTTATAATTTTGACATGTGTATGTTAGTAAATGATTAACAGCATGCATAAATTATGTTAAATGTGTTAGTCAATTGCATGAAATTCACAAAAGCTCTAAATATTCATGGTGGTATGATGTCGCCGAACTCTAGTTCGAAAATGATTTTGATGAAAACAATTAACTTCTATAGATAATTAGAAGATATCAAGTTGCGCAAAGGTGATTTTATAGCTTTCATTTTTATGTACATAAAAACATTGCGTCATTACAGTGGTATGCACCAAAGTGCGGTATTTTCTTTTAGAAAAAACAATATCAGTGGCGATAAAACCTGATGTCGTAATCCATATGGCCCAAAATGTCAGATTTATACTTATTTCATGCCCATCTATCAATATTCGTTATTCAGGTAAAAATGCCAATTTAGCCAGGTATAGAACCTTAGGTAAAGTACATATCCTATACACAACATTTAGCGTCTGTTTACATTGTATAGAAATATTCTTATTTTTACCGTCGATTTTTTTTGCATGTAACTCTTGGCTTTCTTTAAGCAACAAGATGAATTCTTAGAAAACAATATTCTCGGGGAATCAGTGGGGAAGTGTCCGATGATGTTCATCACAAAAGCCATGTTTTACGCGATGAAATGGCAACCTTTACATGTTTATACTTCTATTCTAGATTGATTAATGAAAAAAAGTTACATTTTCCACTTAGATACGTATGGGTTTAAACCTACTGGAGTTACAGCCCAGAACCTCCGCCCTCATGGCGATGTGAAGATTCCATGACTGAGGCAGAAAACGCACATAACGGGCATCAACAGAGTAGTGCAGTAGGTTGGTTACAGGGGTGTTAATGTCGGTGTTCCCTGGAAAGACCTGTTACAAGGTAAACGGAGGATTTAGGTAAGGCTACTGTACTTACTCTTCCTCACAGTATAGTTTCTTTAGCGTTAGATGTTATCACTGATTATAAAAGATCAAAAAGCTAGTCTCCGTATTGTCGGCCCGATACAAAAACATTAACAGCATAGATCAAAACAAATGAATCGAAGTAATTATAATGGTCTTTTACGAGATTAGTTAATAATGTTTTATGATATCTTAGGTAATTCAAACATGAAAAAGACATTTTGATACTTAACGTACCACTTCTGAGCCATTGCTGTCGGTATATGGTGTCCAATTGACCCAATCCGTGCTGTACTGGAGTTTGTATGACGTCACCCACTGCTGGTAAATAGGGCCAAGTCGACCCTGGATGACGGTGCCAGTTACACGCTTCATTGCCTTAAAATCCACCTGAAAGTACGTAATTTTTCCGTTAAAAAAACACGAAAATACGCGAAAAGCGGATACGTCTCTTCATTTGTTTATCACCTTCGCCAAGAATGTTTTGGGCGCTGTTTGTGGTTCAGTGTTTGTGACTGGACGCGTTATTTTGTTTGTTTGTGTGTGGATGGATTCTCAGGTGTCTGCAAGTTCGATTACAGTAGTACACCCTGTTGTTTCCTGTTGTACTGCAGCAAACAGTTGTCTTTTATCAGTGTCATTATTGAAACGTCGGACTTTTCCAAATTTATACCCAATTGCTTGTCAATGAGAAAAATCTATTTGGAGTATCTTATTACTAAATGTCTAACATGCATCGGCGTATGGGTTTTATATCTTGTGCCCTGGCCATTCTTTGATCATAATGGTTTAAGTTAACCCTCAAGCACCCGACCTTTTTTGCGACTAAAATGACCGAGTGGGGTCCAAACGGACCCCAAAATGTTTTGTTCATAAAATCTCAGTACCATTTCTTATCGGCGATCATTGTATATACATTGCTTTTTCTAATTTATAATTCATGCTTTTTTTTTTTTTTACTCAATGGTCACCTCGTAACAAGGCCTGAAGGCCACTCAATGTTACGGGTTACATGATTGGAACTGTAACAGCAACTCTTCGCCCTAGGTCAGAAACATCATGATTGAGACCAGCCCAATTGCTCACTATGAGTGAGGACTAACTGACCCAATAGGCGAAGCAGGGGTTACGAGGGCTGCTCGGGAGATTCCCTACCCCTATTTTGGCCGGAATGGTTTGATCCGCTCGGGTGGCTGTTCGCACATGATGTGGCGGGTATGACTCTCCCCATACACGGGACCTCCATTTAACGTCCTATCCGAGGGACGACTCATTTTTCACTTGAGTAAAGTGAGGAAAGTCGTGTAAAGTGCCTTTCCCAAGGGCACAAGACCGGCAACACGGCATGCGGATTCGAACCGGCGACCTCTCGGTCACGGGCCGAATACACTACCACTGTGCTACGCGGCCCATGCTAATTTCATTACGTCATTGGTCAAAATCTAAGATGACCGCCCTGATGATTAGGCAAATGACGTCATGATGTCGTCACATTACATGTTGATGACACAAAAAGTTTTTGTGATGATTTAGGTTTAAATTCTTATTATTGCCTAAAAGTTGGGTAGTCATACTGTAAGTGGTTAAGGAGTTAGCTTCCAAAGTTTGTTTAAAAAACTGCACAGTTTTGGTTGGGTCCACGCAAATCTACGCAACATCTGCTTGACAGTATCCAATTACCGCATGGTCTAGATAACTCAGACTTGGACCAATACACCGAAAGACGTACAATTTCGATTATAAAAACAGCTAGGCCATGTTGATTTGATTATATGGATGACATCCTCCGGGAACTCCAAAACTGATGCGAGCGAGCGAATAAAAAAAGTTTGGCCAAAAAAAAAATTTGGCCAAAAAAAAAAACGTTGCCTTCAGTATGAAATCAAAGTGGCCAGGAAGGTTGAACATAGGACTAAACACACATAGTATGGTATACCAACAATTAGGTGTAGAGACCAGTACATCATACGGGTGCAAAACATTTTTTTTTCTTCTTGGACCAATCCGAAAAAAACAGACCTGAAAAAAACACAGAGGAACAGGTTTCGCCAATTACAAAATGGACACACTATGTCGGCAGCCATTTGGGGTCTAACCGGGGGGCCAAGAAGACAACAAGAGCGAAGTCAAGTAGAGTTTATAGTCAATTGCACCAAGTTTCTACAGTTTTCTGATACTTTTTTTTTTCAATCTACGGAATATTTGTGCTCATTTTACAGCTGCTTTGCACAATTTATTGTGTGGTCGAAAACTTTTTTTTTTTGGAAATGGCCAAAAATTGGTGCGAGCGCGGATGTCATCCATATAATCAAATCAACGTGGCCCTACTGCGAAAAGAAAGGAACGTCCATCATCGCGCAACTGAGTACAGATGACATACCAAACCACATAAGAATGCTGCAAACGGAACATAAAGATATAGGTGCGAACACTCAACGCAAAAACAGTTCACAATACTTTGTCGACGGAGATTACCCTCCAGTCACAAAGAAAAACATAGCGTTACCTGCAACCACTGTCCAATGTCATTCCGCGCGGCTGCCCAGCCACCCGAGCCTGAATCCCAGTTTAACCGTCCGCGGAAAGGCGCACGATTTGCATTATGGTAAGAGGATGCAGTGATGCTGCTATCAGGTATGGCACCAGATTCCATCCCAAGTGGATGCAGACAGTCTGAGGTAACCTCACCTACAGCTGAAAATCAACCATTACCAGTAGAGATCGCTTGCTGTTTGCCAATCTACTGTAAATGCAGAAACGTTTCGCGTTGGTTTAATGTTCGCGGTTTTCGTGGTGGTCGCTTCACCGCGAACTTAAAACCACCGCGAACATGTTTCCATGGCAGTAAGAGACTACAGTGCATGGTGCTACCGCGCTACTTAAAACCAGCGCAAACTAAAATACATTTACAGTATATTATCTTTATAACTTTCTACATTAGTTAAACTACATAACCAGTCTTCGACAATTTGGGTAAAGAATCTGTATTTGACGTTATAATGTTGAAAACTGTCTGGGAGTACTCTTCATCTCAGTAGATATATATGATAAGACATGACGAAATTTCTCATCTTATTTTCAGCCCGAGAACGGTATCAATATCAGATGACTGATGTTTTAAAACATCGGTCTGACGTTTTCTTTTCTTCCTGCTCGCAGAGCTGAAAAGGTCATGAACTGCTCATAGAGGCACACCCAACTCACAAACAGCATCTCAACATATCTATCGGTATCTGGAACACTCAGTCATGCGCACTTAAAACGTCTGGTGGGGGCACACCCAAAACTCACAACTAAAAGCCACAATGGGCCTTATCAACAACAGGCCATGGATGTAGATGAAGTTTTATTTACAGTTTTATTTACAGCAAAGAAA
Organism: Branchiostoma floridae x Branchiostoma belcheri; assembly: GCA_019207045.1. NCBI lineage: Eukaryota > Metazoa > Chordata > Leptocardii > Amphioxiformes > Branchiostomatidae > Branchiostoma > Branchiostoma floridae x Branchiostoma belcheri. Next base: position 29,111,612 of record CM033024.1, on the reverse strand, counting down.
GTACACTTTGGCCTGAAGTTAATATAAAACTGTTTAGAGAGCAGAGAATATGTTTTGTGCAACAAAGGAAGTTACTTTCTATGCTTGATGGAACCCTCGATCTCTTCTCAAGAAGAGTATGTCCAGATCAATTACTTTTTATATCAGAAATGTGCCTGTTTTGACCACTCCCAAAGGATAATGGTACACATGAGGTAAAAATGTTGGTGGAAAACCCACAGGTCTTTTGAATGTAACCAAAGGGAAGTAAATTCTGTATAAACGATAGGTCTGCTGAAAAAAGGCATTATGTACTTATTAAACTGTTCACGAGAATCATACAGTGTAGTTACACTCTCACGTACTCGCTTATTCACTTTCACTCAGTTATTCAGTCACTCAGTCATTCAGTCACCCACTCTCACTCACTCACTCTCTCACTCACTCACTCAATCACTCACTCACATACACTACAACCTTTCGTAAATGTTATGGTCTAAAATCAATGGTCATTTTTATTGAGCCCTCCAAAATAATTTAAATAGCAACATGTTTTTCAATAATAACAACAGATCCTACCTTTTACACGTGCTGTACAGAGAAGAATAATGCAGCAGATGAGCCTGACGGGAACACTGTACGGAAAATCCATCCTTCTACCGGGCGCACTTTCCAGCACCTACGGGAGCAGAAGTGACGGTACCCGCACGATCAATGTCTCTGGGCCGGTCAACGTGTTTCGTCCGTCCGTATTTTTTCTCTTTTCTTTTCCTTTTTAAAGATGGTGGAACCAGGAATGCTAAGACAAAACCTTCCACAATGTGGAACAATGAAATACCAGACGCTCTGTTCCTGTTCCTCGCGTCTGTTGTCAAGCCGTAGATCTAAGCAACGCCCAAAACGTTACGATGTTTGGACGAACCCATTTTGGAGGGAGGTTAACTTCTACATTACCAGAACAAGTACAGTAAAGCTACATGTATGATCATAAATGGATATTTGCATACACTATTCAACAAAACACGACCTAGAAATCAATTGTAAATGTTACAGAGTTTCTTTCAAATATATTTTTCTGCGATTATATTTCTATCGACATGTCATAATTAACCTCGCTGTATATGGGCGTTTTTGATGAAGGTGAAGGAAGGGACAGAAATACGTGCTCCGCATAAGAGGTAGCCATAGTGTTCGGTGAGATGGAAATAAGCAAAAGAAAAAAATACCTATTTTGATTTTACATGAAAAGTATTCTTGGTATATAAGAACATCAGGCTTGGAAGTAACAGAGCACTTCTAGGTAATAAAATGCTTCCTCTTGTATGAAAAATATTCTTGGTGTTAGAACATTAATCTTAGGATGCCAAACATCTCCTGGTAAAAACTTGTTCAGGTAAGAAATTTGCTCTTGATGTGAGAAATGTATTCTTAGTGTCAGAACATCAATAATAGAAGTAAGAACATGATTCTAGGCAATAAGATTTTTTTTGCTCTTGATGTTACAAAATACTCTGCTGGTACAAGAACAGCAGCCCTCAAGTGAATAACTGTTGTCTTTTGTTTAAAAAAGATGGCGGATTTATTGAATGAAGTGCTTGTTTCGATGAGGCCTTGCAGATTCACTGTGTGGTGTCTGGTAAGGACTATTTTGTTCCTTCGAAATAATCTTGAAGAAGAAAAATCGAGGTATGAGATATGAGATGGTGATAAGAGGTCGTAAAATTACCAAGCAACAACTTAGCGCCACCGCCTTAAAATGTCCTTTGAAATTTTCATGAGGCGTGTTTTTCATGTGTATCATTGCTATGGAAACCCCATACGTATATTGGTGAATAACGCGCGCACGCACACACAAAACACACATACAAACACACACACACAAAAACACAAACACACACACATAATGATTAGCCTACTCCGTTATAATACTATACCAGAGTATTATGTTAGCCCTTATTGTGCACTTTGTGTAATAGTTGTTGCCATACATTGTATCATGTGCAATTGTCGTGCAATAAAGTTCTCTCTGTCTTATCAATATTATCAAAACCTTATACATGTATCTAGACAACTGTTGCTCGAAAACAAGTCATAAAATCCCCCTGCAACAACTTAGCGCCACCACATTAATTTTTGTTTGAATATTTCATGAGCCACACGGAGAATACGCATCTTTGTGTCATAAATACCCAAACATACATCTGAATAAATATGACATTACATATCACACAAGCAGGGATGGTGGATGAGCAGGTTGCGAGGAATATTTTACCTAACGGACATGTGTAGTCACAAATATGTGTGAAATCATAGTTATGGCGTTATGGCATGGAAATGGTAGAAACAAAATGTACGTGTTTTTCCCCTCTCCTTATTTACACCTGACTGGCAGACTTTTGTACCTTTCTCCTTTCCAACCTTCATGATACAAACGGAATTATAAAATCATGTCCAAAAGACGCAGCTCGTGTCGACACCCAGAAACGGGCAGCGTAATTATAGTCAGGCGACAGAAAAAACATCACAGAGTAAATATTGGAAACACCAAGAACCATGGAAAAATTACAATTCGTGTCTAGGACTAAAAGATGATTGCTAAGTAATAAGACCTTGAATACAACAAAGGTCAGATACTGTCGTTTTATTCCGCTGTTTTGCTAGTAATGTATGAATTAAGATAACTCCAAAATGTTCTCGTTGATTCGTCCTTGTTTGTTTTTATGACGTAGAGACGCCTGTGTTTGCGTTGCGCAGGTGTCCGACTTGACGACAGACGTCAGGAGAGAGGCACGGGGCGCCGCGACTGACGTGGCGAAATTTCGCACAGGAGGAAGTTTTGTCTATGCATTTCTTGATCTAACATTTGAAAATGGGAAAAAGAAAAGACGTAAGAAGCGCGTGGACCGGACCAGAGACAGTCGTCGGGCGAGGTAGAGTCTGCTCCCGTGGGCTCTGAGGAGCGCACCCGTTACAAGGATGGCTTCACGGAACAGAGTTGTGCTCAGGTTGACCTGCTGTATCATTCTTCTCTCAGCATCACATGTAAAAAATAAGCTCTAACGTTATTATGAACAAACTAGGTAAGGTAAAGGAAAAGGTACATGTAGTCCCATAACGGCCATTTGAGGACGTAGTAGTAGTATCCACTGTGTTTTGGATACGGTATGGAAGGCGGAGCCCATCTCTCTCCTTCCACCACCTTTTAAAATTGTACCTCCCTAACCGAAATCAGGTTCCCATTCTTACACATGGGTGGAGTGAGGAAAGTCGAGAAAAGACTCATTAGCAGGCTCTACCAGTCAAGCTTTTTCATGGAATTCATTTTTTGCATTTTTCGACTTGCAGTCGCAAAATGCCTTCTGGCCAGTGTAGTCGCCGTTGTGATGTTGAGATGAACGGACCTGTTCAATCCATGCCAAACATTTGTATACCTGTTAAAACAGATATCTCTTCAACATGTTCGCACTAGCGCAGTGGTAAAGTTTACGCATTCTAAACCAATGCACCCGGTTCGACTCCGGGGAGGTAGATTTTTTTCAACTTTTTTTTTTTCTTTTTTACATCCATTAAAATACTAATTTTTACATCCATTTGGCCACACCAATTTATTTCTTTGGTTAACGGATTCGCCGCTTCGTTTTTTTGCCGAATAGAAATAAAAATTAAAAAAAAAATTAAAAATGCCCCGCAACAGAGCTCACTCAAAAACAGGCAATGTGTAGTGAAATTTGCTGCAGTTCACGCAAATTCTAACAGGTGGCGTCTAGATCTGCTGCAGTTCAGGCACATATGTGAATCTCTCCATGCGCCAATATCAGGTTTAGTTACTCTGTTCTATTTATATGACATTCTAATAACTAGAAAAAAACGTTCACACACGCAAACATTGGCAAAATGCCAGCTTTTTTAAAAGCACTTGTTTTTTTCAAATGGCACATCAAGTTAAACCATACATGGTTCTTGTATACATGAGAGGAAGGCTTGTATGAGCGAAGAGTCTTCCTTGTGCGATACCTATGATAGCTAAGATACTTCTTTTGTAGTCTCAACCTCCTTGAGGTTGTCAAATGTATCATTACCATTACCCATGTGATAGAAGACACATGTACTTTTTACCACCACCTGTGCAATAACTTGTTTCAACTTCCCTGTGCTGGTCTAATGTACTCTTACTCATGCGATAGGAGACACATGTACTTTTTATCCCTACTTGTGCAATAGTTGTAGACTGTAGAAATACTGGTCCTATTGTGCATGTACCCTAACGATAGTGGGCACGAGCACTATGTATTACTCCCTGTATAGTAGCTTAAATACTTTTTCGGTGACAAATGTACTATTTGTTTTTAAGAATAAAGCTTGGAAAAAAAATACATGGTTCTTGTGGTCCAGTCCACACAGAAATTAGTTTAGTTTTAACAGATAGTAGTAGTGATATCAACCGATAAGTCCATGAGAAAAAAAGCCCGATTTCCCTGCTAAGTTACAACTATGGCCTATGGTTTATCTACCGAAGGATAATATCGGATGGGGTGTTGTTGTTTTCTTTTTCCCAACTAGTTAATGTTTCCCACCTGTTAACGTATCGATGCCTATCAACCGAAGTTCTGAGGAAGATGTCTGACTGATTTGTGATTTTATGTTTTTTGTTGTGTTTGATACAAGTACATGAGTCTGATGTGAAAAGTGGCCAACGTAAGCAGAGGCCGGTGTCGTGTTTTCAAAACCGTTCTAAACTAACTTACCGTTATGGATTGAAAAAGTGCCCACTGTCCACCTTTGCTATTGTATCTCTTTTATATTTACTTTTAGACAGATGATATGGCACTGCACTCAAGTTAGTAACTTATGTTAACAGTGCCACATTCACAGCGCAGACCGAAGGTAAAGGTAGTATTTTCTTTTCTCTCAGCTCCCCGACCTAAGTTAGGTACGCATTTTTTTTACACCTGGGTGAATTGAGGAAGGTCATGTAAAGTGCCTTTCCCAAGAACACAACGTTGGGGGCACGGTGGGTATCGAACTCGTACCTCTAGATTCCGAGTCGAGTGCTCTAACAGTTACGCCACACGCGACGCCATTTTTTGTCTCTTTTGTCGACATAGAAGTGTAAAAAAGCCGCATCAACATCCCTGGCGCACTACTCGTGCCACATACGGCCAAGGCCCGTTGGAACCATTGTTTGCGGGTTGGGTGTGCCTCAACCAGCGTTTTACGACTTTTTATAGTGTGCGCATGACTGGTTCCTCTGTGGTCTGAATATGATATGTTGCTGTTTGCGAGTCGAGTGTGCAGATCAGGACTTTTTCGCTTCTGCGAGCACAAAGAAAAGGAAACGTCAGGCCGATGTTTCAAAACATCAATCATTTGATATTGATACCGTTCTCGAGTGAAAACAAGATGAAACATTTAGTTATCATTTATATCAACTCAGAAAAACAAGCACAGATGTGTGACACCGAAGAGAAAAAAAATGTTTTTCTGAAATTAGGCGAAAATCAATGAGCTCGTCGACGTCATCCATAAAATCTACTTGCTAGGTCCGTTAGGTAGAATATTCCTCGCAACCTACTCATCCACCATCCCTGCTTGTGTGATATGTAATGCCATATTTATTCAGATGTACGTTTGGGTATTTATGACACAAAGATGCGTATTCTCCGTGTGGCTCATGAAATATTCAAACAAAAATTAATGTGGTGGCGCTAAGTTGTTGCAGGGAGATTTTACGACTTTTTCTCGAGAAAACATTTTACAGTTGTCCAGATGCATGTACGAGGTTTTGATAATATATATGAATATATGGAGACATTGTGTGTGCGCGCGCGCGCGTGCGTGTGTGTGTGGAAATTTCATAACTCCTTTGCGAGTCACCATTTAATACTTCTCAAGATGTACGTGTGAGGTTGTCATAACAATGATACACAGAAAAGCACAAGGTAATTTTACGACCCAGTCTTATCGCCAATACGTACCTTATTTTTTTTCCTCCTTCATGTTCCTTTCGAAGGAACTAGAATTTCTTCTCAAACTTCCATAGTAAAATTTTTATTGCATAGAAATATGTCCTTCTAAGATTGATGTTATAGCACCAAGAATAGTTGGGGGGTTTTCATACAAGAAGAAACATTTTTATTTCCTGGAACTGTTTTCTTACTTTCAAGTTTGATGTCCTTATACCAAGAATACTTTTCATGTAAAATATCAAGAGGTATTTTTTTTTCTTTTTCTTATTTCCATCTCACGGAACACTACCTATTACGAGGAGCACGTATTTCTGTGCCGGCCTTCACATTACTCACAAACGCCCATACACAGCCAAGGTAATCGTGACACGACGATAGAAATTTAATTGCAGAAACAAAACATTTGAAAAGAAACTCCGTACGATTTACAATGATTTCTAGGTCGGGTTTTGTTAAGTAGTGCAGGCATATGATAATAAATGCAGTTTTACTGCACTTATTCTGGTAATGTAGAAGTTAATCTACCTCCAAAATGTTATCATGGGTTCGTCCATTTTTCAATGACGTCACAAATTTTTGGGCGTTGCTCAGATCTGAGGCCTGACTTCAGACGCGAGGAAAACGCACAGAGCGACGCGTCTGGTATTCTATTGTTCCGCACTGTGGAAGGTTTTGTTTTTGCATTCCTGGTTCCTTCATCTTAAAAAAAGAAGAAAAAAAGACGGACGGACGGAACACGTTGACCGGCCCAGAGACATCGATTGTGCGGGCACCGTCGCGTCTTCTCCCATAGACTCTGTCTGAATAGTGCGGCCGTTAGCAGTATGGCTTTACGATACGTTGTTCTCGGCAGGGTCATCTGCTGCATCCTTCTTCTCTGTTCAGCACGTGTAAAAGGTAGGCTCCATGGTCATTATGGAAAAATGCTGCTACTCAAATGATATATGTTTCGGGCCTAATAACGTTGGCCATTGAGTGGTTTAGACCATCACATTTAGGAAGGTATGTAGTGTACGTATATGTATGTTACTACCTATGGAGTGAGTGAACGAGTGAGTGATCGAGTGAGTGTGTGGGAATGAATATGTGAGTGAGTGAGTGAGTGAGTGAGTGAGTGAGTGAGTGGTTGAGTGGGTGGGTGGGTAAGGGAGGGTGAATGAGCGATTGTGAGTGAGTGGGTAAGATAGTAAGTACACTGTATGATTTTTGTGAACAGTGAATAGTACATCTATCAACTTAATCAGTAACTAGAAAGGCAACATTTTTGAAAAAAAATGCAGGATGTTTGCGAAGGGAAAAGAAAGGAAAAATCGCAAGAAAAGAAACAACTAGTAGAAAGGCAACGAGGCGTTGGCAAGCCCCCCTCCCCACACGGACCGCCCGACCGACCTTAACATGTCTTTTGAGTGCAAGAAAAAAAATTGAAAAAGGCGTGTAAAACGAACGATGCCCTGTTCGCAAGATGAAAACGTTGTAAATACAAGATACATATCTAAAATAGGGGGGGAAAAAGTGACCCTGCGGGACTCGATCATGCGCCCTTCAGCGTGTGAGGCCGTATCACTCCCCACTATGCTACGTGGTTTGACATGACTCTGCACCTTTTTTTTTACGTTATAAAGTTATGTTGCTCAAAGTGGCCCGGTCGGTTTCAATCCTGTGCGTTCATTGGTTTATTCGATAACAATCATAGAGTGTCGGCCAATCGAAAAGTTGTATTTCACAGCCAAAGGCTTTGTCATCTGTGTTTTCATTGGATTCCGGTTTGAGCAAGCGTTTTGCTGATAGGTTCACATGTGACGTATACCCGAGAAAACCCCTTTTATGGCCAATCAAAAAGCTGGAAACGTAGAGAGCTTGGTACAGCCCCAGCTTTTCCTGAGTTTTGGTAGAATATCTGCAGGAAAACTATATGTTTGCTGCTTCCGCAAACATAACAACATATCGCTGTTTCTCATGATCCATCGTTTATTCAGCTTTTTACTTTCCATTGGTAATATTCAAAGGAACTGTGGGTTTTTCAACAACATTTCACGTGTACCATTATACGTTCTTTGGGAGTGGTCAACCAAACAGACATGTCTGATGTAAAATGTAATTGGTCTCGACATGCTCTTCTCGAGAAGAGGCCAGGGGTCCGACCCCAGACAAAAATTCCTTGTTGCTTGAAGTATTTTCCCCGTTCTCGAAACAAGTTTACATTGACTTAGAATTACAGACCAACAGTACCGCTGTGCTACATTGTCTCTTTTGTTGAACAGATATTATATAAAACTGTATGTGGAAAACTGTATGTGACATTCATGTCGTGTATCCTGTTGTTGTTGTTGTGGGTTTTGGGTGTGCCCCCACCAAACGTTTTAAGTGCGCATGACTGAGTTCTATAAATACCGATAGATATGTTGAGATGCTGTTTGTGAGTTGGGTGTGCCTCTATGAGCAGTTCAGGACCTTTTCAGCTCTGCGAGCACGAAGAAAGGGAAACGTCAGGCCGATGTATGAAACCATCAGTCATCTGATATTGATACCGTTCTCGGCGTAAAAATAAAATGAGAAATTTCGTCATGTCTTATCATATATATCTACTGAGATGAAGAGTACTCGTAGACAGTTATAACGTTAAATACAGATTTTGGACCCAACATGTCCGCCTGGGCTGGTCATATAGTTTAACTAATGAAGACCCCAGGGATCAATTCTGGCACCCTTATTGTTTTTAATATATGTTAATGATCTTGCTGAAGCAACCAAAATATTCTTTTTTATCCTATTTGCTGATGATACAAATCTCTTCCTCTCACATGCAGACTATGATACCAATCAATCAGGAATTAGAAAATGTCATCACATGGTTCGAAACCAACAAGCTATCAGTTAATATTAAAAAGACGTACTATCTTATCTTTTGTTGTAAAAACAAGACTTATAATAAGAAAAATGCCAATATCTTCCTAAAGAACCTTCCTCTCTCCCAAGAATGCCAGGCTAAATTCCTAGGAGTACTTAGTGATGATCGACTAACATGGAAACCCCACATTGCTATGATATTAAATAAAATTTCAAAAACTATAGGGATCATAGGGAAAATTAGACATCTTTTATCCCAGAGAACCTTTATAACCATATATAACAGTCTAATCTATCCATATCTCATTTATTGTAATATTGTTTGGGGAAACGCCTACAAAACTTCTCTACACCCTTTATTAATTCTACAGAAAAAATTTCTACGCATTGCGACATGTTCGAGTTTCTATACTCACTCTTCACCACTATTTGAGAAACTCAGAATTTTGAATATCTATGACGTTAACAGATTTCAACTTGCTCTATTCACAGCCCAACACATAAACCATACTCTCCCCGATACCTTTGACAGCTTTCTTAATTTTCGCTCGCAGTTTCACAATTATCAAACTCGCCAAAGCACAAATCTGCACATCCCCCTATTCAGAACCTCTCTTGCCCAAATGTCTGTTAAATACATGTGTGTTGAAATATGGAATGATCTTCCCCCCTCCCTTAAGAATCTTACTTCCTCTCTCCTGACTTTTAAACGTAATCTGAAAATCCATCTGTTAATCCATCCGAGCCCCCTGTAGTAGCCACATTTTTCTTTTTAATCATATTATCTTAATTCATTCCATTATTTGATTATCCTTATTGCACTATTATCATTTTCTAAGTATTATGCTGATTTATTATTTATTGTTAAGTCAAACCATTAATTACTTGGTTATCCTGCTACTATGCTTATTGCATCATTATCATTTTCTACATATTACGTTACTTTATCATTCATTGTTAATTCATACCATTAATTACTTGTTTATCGTTATTGTATCATTATTATTCTATGTATTACTTTACTTTATTATTATATATCATAATCAATTTTGTTTAGTTTAAACGAGGAGGGCTAAGTATTAGCTTCACAAGCTTTTTCCCTCCTACTGCACCTGTTTTATCCATTGTTTTCGTTTTGTGTTTTAATGCAATACTTGTGTGCGAATAAATGAACAAACAAACAAACAAGAAAGACAGCAAAATGATATAGTTTGGCAAACAGCACTCTTCTTGTCAAATTCTAATCTGATTGACTTTCAGCTGCAGGTGAGGTCACCTCAGACTGTCTGTATCCACTCGGGATGGAATCTGGTGCCATACCTGATAGCAGCATCACTGCATCCTCTTACCGCAATTATAATGCAAATCTTGCGCCTTACCACGCACGGTTAAACGCAGGTTGGGGTGGCTGGGTAGCACATCGGAACCACATCGGGCAGTGGTTGCAGGTAAAGCTTAACCTTTATCCGTGGGGTAACCTATATCCGTTATCTTTACAAACAGGGTACTCAGGTATATGAAGTCAACAGGCTGTAGTTTTAGACTGCATTATTTTGAAAATATTGTAATATTATTCCATCGCCCGTCGACTTGATATCCCTTAATACCGTTGTCAAATACAACGGATATAGGTTACCCCGCGGATAAGGGTGAAATAGGGGTTGCCATACAAAGTGATGAACTGGATGATTGTATTCTTTACATTAGCTTTCTGTTGTGAGTTCTCTGAAAAAAAGCGTTTATCTAGTAAAGGAACTACAGTCGGGTCTCGTGTTGACACCCATAACTTTGACTTGGATCCACAATTAGTTGGACACCAGAAAAAGTGATGGTCAGATGTTATGCCAGGTGCTATAAAATATTGTAAAGGATTCTCGTTGATAATTAAAATAACGTATTCAATTGCATAAATTGTATCAATGGATAATTTTACCAAACTAAATTCTACACGTATGTGAGCAAAAATGCTATTCAAGCATTTTCTCAAGTATCATTAGAAAAGGGATGATGTGCATAATTTGTCCCAAAAAAATATGGCGGACTCATATGAAGGCTATTTTGACAAATTATGATGTTAATAATCAAATGATGCTCATTATCGTGATTTCGCGTAAAATAAGAGTCATATTTTGCTTCGCAATTTATATACTCAGCCTATTAACCCTATTCAGACCGGGCTTTTTTGGTCATCCCTGGGCGGGGGAGGGGGGGGGGCGCTTTTGAGGCCCTCCACTTCTAAGTCCTCTAACTCTTGAACGACGTGCCGTACGGCCACCAAATTTTCAGGACATAATATCGACATAATATCTGACCAGTATTTGACGTTTGACGTTACGTTGACGTAAGATGACGTAATTATGACGTCATCAATTTGATTATATTGGCCGGACCCATGAAAAAAGGGTATTTTCAGAAAACCTCAAGTTATACTACAAAAATGTAACAACAAGTGCAGATAGAATAATAATGTTTATTACGACTTGTATTGCCAATAGCAATATCGATGACGTCATAATGACGTCATTAAATGACGTCATGCACATCTAAGATACGAGTTATGCTCCGCCATATTATATCCACCACCTTGAATTTTTAAAAATACTTTTTTTGCAACACATAATCACAATGGGCAATGGAAATAGACTTGATTCATTCATTTAGATGGTTTTTGATGAAAAAATACCAGGTAGTTACAAATTTTAAGGGATAATTAGCTTGTTATTCTTGATCGGGCTGATGACGTCATCAAATTAGCATAATTTATGCATATATAATTATGAAAGATATGCTAAATAATATAAGATTTTATTTATGTAACAAAATAGCAGTAATATAGCAAATAAATGTGAAAAATACATTGTTAGAACCAAAATAGTGATTTTTGTCAAAACTGCCTGTTAGCAAACGGTTGCCATGGCAACACGAAAAAATGGAAAATTTGTCAAACTTCGTAAAATTGTTGCCAACAATATTTTGGGAAAACTCACCAAATTTGGTGGCTTTAGCGTAAGGCGTCGAAGTTGGCGCGGGCCTCAAAAGCCCCCCCCCCCCCCGGTCTGAATAGGGTTAACATTTCTTCGTCTTGTTTTATACAAAGCAATAGAATTTTTGTGCCAAAAAGCAGTTTCCTCAAGCAAATGGATATGCTTTTGGAAATGGTCAGACTTTTTAACTAGCATCCACTAGTTTTCGCCAGTGACACCAAAAAGATCTGGAAGAAACTAGTCTGCTATACACCAACTATGAATGAAGACAATTTTAGATGCCCAATAGGAAACATTGTAAGACAAGGTCAAACTGAAGATAATTTGGATTCCAATAGAAAACAAAAGTAAGGCAAAGTAAAGCTGCCTGTTAGAAATAAGAACTTAATTTGAATTTTGCAAAATAAGTCCTGATTTGCACGACAAGAATTTTGCCAATGATCACGCACGCTATTTACTAACCTTACAACCACGTATTGAGAATTATGTGATTAATCTAAAACAAAATCGACTCCCGCAGATTTAAAAAATATCTACCATTAAACCATTATAACCAAAGATTGGCCAGAGCACAAGGTATAGAACCCATACGTAGTTGAAGGTTAGACCATCAGTAATAAGATACGCCAAATAGCTTTTCGAAAAGTCGGACGTTTCATTAATGACAACTAACAAAAGACAACTGTCTGCTGCAGTACGACAGGAAGCCATAAGGTGGTCTGTAATTGGCTCCTTCTGTTTGCCGACACCTGATAACCCTAATCTCCAAGCAGATCCTACGGTAGCATAAGATAGTAGCAAAAGCTGGCAGAGGAGTGAAGCCGGCCTAGGGGTGTGTTTCGCTATGGGGGATCTGCCGGTACTGAAAAAGGAAGGAGAATTTCTAGTCAACAATGGTGTTGTTGCCCCTCCCTGTGGCCATGTGCTAATGATTTTACGATTGACTTACACTGGGGCAAAGTCTGTGACCAGCGCATGTCCCAGTTGGAAGTTAGCACCAAACAGGAAGGAGGGCAATTAGCACCTACACTGCAAGCACAGTTTGATTGGAAAACAATTGGATGTTAATAGCCTCTGTTCTAGCCGACTGGGGGCAAATGGATTTTTGGCTAACTAAACTCCTTGGCCAGTTATGCCATTGTAGGATCTACTTGGAGATTATCACAATCAATCCACACCGTCCAGCTGTCACAAACAAAGAAAAAGCCACAAACAATCAAACTGAATCACAAACACCGCCCAAAACATTATTGGCGAAAGTGATAAATAAATGAAGAGACGTATCCGCTCTTCTCGCGTTTAATTGATTTTTTAACGGAAAAACTACGTACTTTCAGGTGGATTTTAAGGCAATGAAGTGTGTAACTGGCACCGTCATCCAGGGTCGGAATGATCATAGCTACCATTGGGTGACGTCATACAAACTCCAGTACAGCACGGATTGGATGAATTGGACACCATATACGGACATCAGTGGCTCAGAAGTGGTACGTTGAGTATCGAAATGTCTTTTATTTTCATGTCTAAATTATATCAAATATTGGAAATCGACATAAAACACTTCGTAATTCGTAACGACAATTATAAATGGCTTACATTCATTTGGTTTGGTCTATGCTATTGATATTGTTGGTATCGTCTGACTGTATGGAGATTAGATGTCATTCATAATAAGTGATAACATCAGAAGAGCTGAAGAAACAATTCTGTGATGAATAGTAAGAATAGTACCCTTGTCTAAATCATCTACTTATTAATATATCCTACAGGTCTTTCCAGGGAACACCAACAGAACCACCCCTGTAACCAACCTACTGAACTACTCTGTTGATGCCCGTTTTGTGCGTTTCCTGCCTCAGTCCTGGAATCTGCACATCTCCATGAGGGTGGAGGTTCTGGGCTGTAACTCCAGTAGGTGTAACCCATCTGATATGTACCTAAACATCTTTAGGTTGAACTGTTGACTGATTTTTTTTCAATAATCATACTAGAAGTATATAAAGGTGAACACTTCATCACGGAAAGATGGCAGTTCAGTTCAGTTCAGTTCAATTCAATTCATTCTCATATTAACGATGTCCGACCATGTATCTCTATCAAGCATGCCGGATACAAGTTGTAGTCCTTTAAACCAACCTCCTCTTCCAATACTTTCTTAATTGTCAGGTTCGGTCGTCCCCTTTTTCTCTTCGCGTCAGGTTCCCAGAGGGGAACTCTGGCGGCCATCTCCTCATAATGGGCTATATAGCCAGCAAGAGCCAGTCTTCTTTTCTGGATAGTTCTAGTGATCGGGGAAGGCCATTTTACATACAGTTTTTTGTTTCCGATACGACTGTGCCAGAGTACATTCAGAGCATAACGAAGCAGACGGGTGTAGTTACCATCCAGTTTCTTGGACAGAGATTAAGTTAGTGTCCATGAGTCTGAACCATTAAGCAAAATAGCCTCTACACATGCTTCAAATACTTTCAGCTTTGTGGTGTTTTGAATGGGGGGCCTTCCATTCCTTTGTTAGGGCATGGCATGGCATCACAACGGTTTGTAGTCTTTTAGAACGAACATCATCTGGCACCTATATTTCACCTAGAATGTTTGTTTTGTAAGAATTCATCTAGTCGCCTGAAGAAACCTAGAGTTAGATATGAACGGTAAAAATAAAAAATCACTCTATGTAGTATTGCCAGGCGCTGACTGTATTTTATCTAACCTAAAGGTTCTTTTCCCGGCTAAATTGGCCTTTTGACCTTACATTGTTTTCTCATTAATAGAATAAAAAATAATGGAGCCGTAACAAATATTGATAAATGGGCATGACAGAATTCTAAATCTGATATTTTAGGCCATATGGATGCCGCAGTTTTATTCCCCCTAATATTATTTTTATGAAGAAATACGGCACTTTGGTACATAACACTGCAATGAAGTTATGTTTTCATGTAAATGATAATAAAAGCTATAAAATTGCGCAACTTCATATCTTCTAATGATCTCTAGAAATTACTTGTTTATCTAATCAGAAAATCTTTTTATAATAACTACAGATCATTAGAAGATATCAATTTGTGTAAACCTATGTTTGTAGCTTTCATCATTATTCACATGAAAAGCATAGCTTCGTTGCAGTGGTATGTACCAAAGTTTTGTATTTTCTCATTTGTAATACAGTGTAGTTGAGAGTATTGTAAATGGCTAACACAAATACATTTGTCAATGGTTTTATCTGTTCGATCCCTCAGCTGCAGCTCTCCCAGCCTGTCTCAATCCACTTGGGATGGAATCTGGTGCCATACCTAATGACAGCATCACTGCATCATCGTACTATGATAATAACCTTGCGCCATACCTGGGACGGTTCAACGGGGTAGCTGGTGGAGCCGCGTGGGCAGCCTCGACAAACGTCATCGGACAGTGGTTGCAGGTAGGCAAATACCTTAAGAAACTTGACAGTTATTTTCTTCGCATTAACTTTGCGTTTTTCTGTAGCGAATTTTCTGTAGATATCTTTATCAGGTTGGGGAATCACAGCCTGGTTTTCGGGTTTTTGAAACCTGATATGTGACAGTAATATCAAGTGTTATAAAGAGTCATAAAGTTACTATGTCATCATAGAGTATGCCTGCATTCAACCGCTTTTGGAAATTTGTTGTCAATCAATTTTCTGTCAGTACCTTCACCACGTGGATGTAATACAGATTTATCGGTTATTTGATAGTTACATAATACGCGTATCAGTAACCCTGATTGGAGTGTACTACTTCTTGTATCTCCTAAATGTTTAATATGTTTTCAACTGGTATCAATTTCATTCATTTACTGCATTAAGAATATCTCACTGCAACATCAACACCGGCAATATGATCTTATTTCGGCATTGTTAAATTGTAGCTCCATGCTTCTTATTTTGTAACATTTTGTACCAAACGTATTTTCAGGTTGACTTAGGGGGGCTGAAGCGCGTCAGGGTTACCATCATTCAAGGACGCGGCATATCCAATGAGTGGGTGAGGTCATACAAGCTCCAGTACAGCACAGATGGAAACAGTTTCCGGACATACACCGACAACGATGGCTCAGACATGGTATGGAGAATTTGAATTTACAATGTTTTCCATTACAGGAATCAGAAACACTTACCATATGCAGTTTGTGAAAGGTGGAAGATTAGCAGGTACCAATTATGCAAATAAGACTCTAATTTGCATAATTAATGTGAAAGTGTCCCAGTTCTTCAAGGTACATGTAGTAAATGATTGGATTGTCAACATCGTCACCTGCGTAAGTTAGTTAAAGTTGGACATAACCAAGCATAAATTATGCAGATATAAAAGTCATTTGCATAATCGGAATATTTCTTGGAAGTATGAGGTCTCCGAACTCTTGTTTTGGATTTGTCTTGATTTAGATTGATTAAATTGCCGGGAAGAGATTTAAAGCAATAACCTTGTCCTTAACAAGTTTACATATGGCGGAGTGCATTTTGAATCATTTGCTACTTTCAGAGTTGGTCACGGGCAGATGAAAATATCATATCAGATGATGGATAGGTATGCAAATGAGTTGTGAAACATAGAAATTTTCTGCTGGTATAAGCTCTTTGGATAAGCACTAGTAAAAACAGAAAGCCTTAGGGGGAACTGATTACCATTTTTTGGTGATGCCCCAACGGCCAGTTAGACTAAGGGATAGAGTGATGTATCGGGCAGAATGCACGGCGACTTATAGATCATTAATCGACCTGAATAAACAATTTAATAAAGACGAGTAGGAAGCATCCTCATTATTAATATATTCACCTTTCTTCCAGGTATTTCCAGGCAGCGACACCAGGATGGTCCCTGTATTGAACCCACTGGATAACCCAGTCGATGCCCGTTATGTGCGTTTCGTGGTTCAGTCCTGGATTGGGAAAATCGCCATGAGGGTGGAAATCCTTGGCTGTAACAGTAGTAAGTTTCAACCTGGATGGGAAAATTGCAAACATCTTTATGTGGTGGATTAAAAGAAAACGTGGTAGAATGGAAACATCGAAAGATTATTTAGTATTATACAGCTTGTGACTTTTCATGGGCGTCAAAACTGGCTTTAACATATTTCTTCTTGTTCTGTCTTCCCAGCCTGTAGTGATCCTCTTGGAATGGAATCTGGTGCCATACCTGATGGCAGCATCATTGCATCCACATTTTTGGTAAACTATGAGCCTTACCTCGGGCGGTTAAACGTAGTTGTTGGCAGAGGCGCCTGGAGAGCTAGGTTCACCAACACTGGGCAGTGGTTACAGGTAGATCCATCCGCGTTCTATGTTATCTCCCGTTGAAAATGTGACTATTTTCTAATTCTGTCGATATTTTCATGACGTTAGTTACTTTAAGGGATTAAGGGGTTTTTTCAAGGCAACATTGAAAAGATTTAAATAGTGGCCATTGAGAGAGTACAGAGAAAACAAAAAGAATACATAACGAAGAGTTTACCTGGCCGAAACTTCGGTAACTCTGTACTACTACTTCCCCACCACCTAGAATGATTTCACTAAGGATTTAATGAATTTGCTGCATTGAGAATATCTCACCGTAAAAACCGTAAATGTGGATGATAAAAATCAGTATCCAGCTATATGGTCTAATTTTCAGCGTATATCTTTAGGAGGTACAGTCGAACCTGTATTAGCGGCCGCCTTTGCTTTGCATAGCGACCACCTGGCCATTGTGGTTACTTTTTGTTGGTGCCTTGGATTTTTCCCATTGACCCAAGCATTAAGAAATAGTATAGTCTATAGCGGACACCTGTACAACGCGGTCACGGTCACATGATTTCTGGTCCCGTAGATACAGAAACACTGTCTATTGCGTGCGACCATACGGCAGCCGTATGTCAACCTGCGCCGGGTTTGAAAACGTATTTTGCGAGGATTTGGAGTTCCCGACAGGGTTATTTGGGCGGTAGTGAAAGATGCACGTGCCTTGAACGTTAGAGCGACTTTGTCGGTGAATTTATCAGCATTGGGCATGGCAATATCAATCATTTTTGGTAGATTTGACTTTGGCAGGGTCGGTTGAATTTTTAGACGATAGAGAAATATCAGTGGGTTCTAAAATCATGTGTAATTTAATGCTCGTGATCAGCATTTCCTCTATAGTGGCCACCTGTCTATAGTGGTCACATATCTCCAATCCCTTGAGTGGCCGCTGTAGACAGGTTTGACTGTAGTTATCTTTTCGTCTCTGTTTATTATACATTCTATAACGAAAAATTATTACGAATTAGTGACGAAGAATTATTGCATTCCAGGTGGATTTAGGGGAAATGAAGCGAGTCACCAGCACCATCATTCAGGGCCGGCCTACTGACGACCAGTGGGTGACGTCATACAAACTTGAGTACAGCACAGATCGGATTACTTGGACGACATATGTCGGGAATAATGGCTCAGAAATGGTATGTGAAAAAAAATCAATGATACGTATGTATATAGTCGATGTTGTAGGGATGATATTTTACCATTGTGTGTGTTTTGTATGGTGAAGCTGTTTAAATTCATTAGCATAGTCGGCGCTATTGCTATTGTTAGTCCCATATGGAATGGATAGAAAAATGTACTAGTGGTAGGTCATCGCTACTGATGAAAATGAATAAACTATTCTATAGAAAAGCGTTGAATATAGCCCAATTAGAATTATCCGTTTTCCTTTAAGGTGTTTCCAGGCAACGTCGACAGGAACACCCCTGTCACGAACCTACTGGACATCCCAGTTGATGCCCGTTATGTGCGTTTCGTGATCCAGTCCTGGCAATGGCAGATAGCCATGAGAGTGGAGATTATGGGTTGCAACACCAGTAGGTTTTAAAACCCTATCCAGACTGGGCTTTTTTGGCATGGCATTGGAGGGATTTGCCCCCCCCCCCTTCGTAATTTCAAAACGGCTCACTGTACGATAACCAAATTTGCAGTGGGTGATATGCTTGTCAATTTTTATGATTCCTGAATTTTTATAGCATTATGACGTGTAATGACGTCATTATGACGTAATTGATTGATTTTTTGGCTAAAGCGGGGATTTGTATTTTGACCAATTACGTCATTACATTAGCATAATTTCTGAATATTCAATTATAAATGTCACACTAAGATATGTTAGATATTAAAGATATGTGAAAAGTATAGTTTAGCACGAAAATCTTAAAATCCTATTGTTTAAACCAAAATTGGTGATTTTTGTAAAATATGCATTTCAGAAACCGGTTGTCATGGCAACACGAAAAACTATTAACTAATTGTATGTTTTGCAAATTGTTGCCAACAATACTCTAGGAAAAGTCATTATGTTTGGATGTTTCATCACAAGCCGTTTAGGAGCTATACGACGTCGACGTCACCCCCCCCCCTGCTTGGATAGGGTTAACCCGGATGTGATGTGCTTACTTGGCATTCTAGGCAACACTTTAAAGTTGAATTTTGTAAATATATTCTATTCCATAATCGACATAGAATAAAAAACGTTCAAACAGAAATATTTCTGGACGAATTGGTGTAAAAATATCTTTCCTGACAAATCATAAGTTCATCAAGAATCTTAAAGAAAGCATAGAGTTACTACTTTAGGGTGAAAGGTAAACACCTGCTTCGCCTATTGGGTCAGTTAGTCCTCACTCATATTGAGCAATTGGGCTGGTCTCAATCATGATGTTTCTGACCTAGGGCAAAGAGATGCTGTTACAATGTAACCTTTATGATTGGCCTTCAGGTCTTCTTGCGTGGTGACCATTAAGTAAAAAAGTACCTAAATTAGAAGTGAACGACAAAGAATATACCAAGACATGTGAATGCAAAACGGATATGTAAGGGTAGTAAATGTACTTGACCTATGCTCAACTCCAAACAAGTACTGTACATACGGAACAGCAGTCTCCTTGTCAATGTTTCGTCTACTTGATCCCTCAGCTGCAGTTGCCCCAGTCTGTCCTCGATTACTTGGGATGGAATCTGGTGCCATACCTGATGACAGCATCACAGCATCCTCCACAAATGGCAATATTTTCTTGCCTTACTACGGTCGGCTGAACAGTATGGTTGAAGGAGGCGCCTGGATAGCAAAGTACTCCACCGTCGGGCAGTGGTTGCAGGTAGGCATACGTCGACATGCATTTAATAATCGGGCTCTGTACATGTTGGTTAAGCGAATTTTTTGTTGCTGATACCTTAAGCAGCTAAGCAAAGTAGGTCTAAAAGCACGAAGTGAAGGTGACCAACCTTTCTGTAACTCCTCGGTTGCTTTGATCAGGGAGCCTGATTGGACTATCTAGATCTACTTCAAACCACCCTATGTCTGAAGGTCGGCCAGGAAATATGTATTGACTTGCCATTTTATGCATTTGCAACACTGAGAATATCCGGCCGCCCTCAAAATCAGCATAGGTCAAAATGGTTTACTTTCAGCATCCATTGTAAAAAAGATAGACATTTTTCATGCTTCTTGTTTTGTAAGTAACAGCAAAAAATATCACATGTTTATTACCTTCCAGGTTAATTTAGGGGAAATAAAGCGCGTCATGGGCACCATTATTCAGGGTCGCTTCATTCGCTTCGTGGACAGTGATGACCAGTGGGTGACGTCATACAAACTCCAGTATAGTACAGATCGGATTTATTGGACGACATACACCGGCAATAATGGCTCAGAAATGGTATCTTAAAGATTGAAACAATCCTTTTCTTTTTTTAATTTCAAGAGCAAACAAAATACAGCAAAGTGCCGTGACATCCTAAACGTTGAGCATAGCAAGCGCGTTTTGATTAATTCGTTTTGATCTGCAATTTTAAAAGTGTCTACAGAAGACAGAATGTATACTTAAACTGTTGTGCAATTGGTAGTGATGAAGATCTAGCGATAGATATACTAAATCATTTGGAATGATAGAAAAACACAATCTTCTAAACTGTCCATTTACCTTCCAGGTCTTTCCAGGTGCCTTCGACAGAACCTACCCTGTTACAAACCTACTGGACAACCCATTTGATGCCCGCCATGTGCGTTTCGTGGTTCAGTCCTGGTATGGCGGTCACATTGCCATGAGGGTTGAGATAGTGGGCTGTAACACAAGTAGGTTTAAACCCTTATGAAATGTGAAATTTCGTATTCATTATTTTTTGTAATGAAGACATACAAAGACAATCATTGATCACGTAAATATGGGAACAAAACTGCATGTAGTCTGTTATGAAATATCTTCATGTGTTTACATTTCTTTGCCTCGATGGTTATTTGATTATTCAAAGAAGTATTTCAAAGAAGGTCGATAATTACATTCGTAGCTAGATAGGTGAAAAAATTTCTATACATTTATATTCGCAGCCTGGTGTAGCTAGGAGTAACATAATTTTGAAACGCCGCTCTCCATGAAAATAGTTTCATTTTCTCGTTCCATCAGCTGTAGCCCCCCTCCCAGCCTGTCCACAAGTACTCGGAATGGAATCTGGTGCCATACCTGATGGCAGCATCACTGCATCCTCGTTCCTCAATACTTTTTTCGAGCCTGACCACGGGCGGTTAAACGGATTGAATAATGCCTGGATAGCCAAACACGCCACCATCGGGGAATGGTTACAGGTAGGTATCTTCAGCAACCCTGTTTTATACATTCCGCTTTCTATTGGAAAAGGGAATATTTTCTGTGTGTAAATGCGGTAAATAGGTTGATGCTGTGAATAACAGTGTTTGAGCACATTCTTTAAAAATATTTCCGACGTTGGTAAACCATTTGTTTCTTACATCCACTAATGCTATACTTAACTGTAGTTGCAATTGCAAATTTCGGCCAAGAAAATTTTGTTGAGGTAGTGATGTTTTGACTTGGGATCTCCTGCTTTTGCTGCATTGAGATGTGTTGTTTTTTTCAACTCAGATTAACTTTCCTGCTGACCAGTATTCGTGGTCTAATTTCAGCATACAGATTATGCCATTGAAAGATATGCTCTTTGTTCCTCTTGATTTTCACTACGGAAATATCTATGGCCTTTCAGGTTGATTTAGGAGAAGTAAAGCTAGTCATGGGCACCATCATTCAGGGTCGCCACAATGATGACCAGTGGGTGACGTCATACAAACTCCAGTACAATACATATGGAACCAGCTGGGCGACATATGCGGGGAGCGATGGCTCAGAAATGGTATCCAAAATATTAACATACCCGCTCGTTATTTCTAATACTGATATTAAACAAACTGGTGATATTAAGTAATTTTTATAAGCACTTCATGTTTTCATCAATGTTTTTGATGTCCATGCTCTTGGAAGGAAAACATGGACAGTGTTTAGCCATTGAGATTGATGAATATCTATGTCTAAGTAAATTACCAGCACAAAATAGTAACAAGTTGAGTGCCTTAAAATGATATATTTTTTTTATCATTCAGGTCTTTCCAGGCAATGCTGACAGGAGCCTTCCTGTCACGAACCTACTGGACAGCCCAGTTGATGCTCGTTATGTGCGTTTCCTGCCTCAGACCTGGCATGGTAACATCGCCATGAGGGTGGAGATTGTGGGCTGCAACACCAGTAGGTGTCAATCTAGATGAGATGTGCTTAAACAAATCTGCCATCTTACATATTTTCAACTTATTCTTTCTTATTATTAATATATAATAAGACACATTTAAGGACAATTCATCACTTATAGATTAGAGCAGAAGAAAATATAGTCTTTGTGAAGTGTCAACGAAAACTTTGCTTTAAGCTCTGCACCCATAAACCCTGAAAAGCGTTAATTAAATGCCCAGGCCCACATAGAAGTTCCGAAAGGAAATACCATGTTCTCGGAACAATTTTACATTTACATGGTGTATTTAGAATTACAGACCATCAGCATTGCTGTACTATACTTTTTTCTGATATAAAACTGTAAACTGTATCCACATTCATGGCGAGCATCCTACTGTCGATGAGGCCAATTGTAGCCTTTAGTTGTATGCTTTGGGTGTGCCCCCACCAGACGTTTTAAGTGCGCATGGCTGAGTGCTCCAGATACCTAGAGTGCTAGAGTGCTATAGATATGTTGAGATGTTGTTTGGGAATTGGGTGTGCCTCCATCAGCAGATCATGACCTTTCCAGTTCTGTGAGCACGATGAAAAGGAAACGTCAGACCGATGTATAGAACCATCAGTCATCTGATATTGATACCGTTCTCTGTCTGAAAAAAAAGATGAGAAATGTCGTGGCTGTGTGGCGAGTCCGACCCTAACCTCTGCTTAGAGATTAGCTAATTATCTAAGGCTTCAATGATATAGACAGACGACCGTACCGCAAGGTCAAGATAGGGGTGTCGTTCTGTGTTGATCTATAAACCTCCAAAACCTGGAAATACTGCTCCGATGCCAAGAAACGCGATTACATGCTGGGCGACCCGACTGCACACTTACGTACACATAGACCAACTTGCTCGGAATTTGGGGTTGCAGAGAGAGGATCTAGAGAATGCTGGAAGGATGTACTTGGTCAGGGCAAGTCGCTTGAGATGATAATGCTGATAGTGACATCAAAATACAGACAAAATCCACTCCAAGGGATCTGAGTTAAAGCCGCGAACACACAGACCAAGACAAAATGTTCAGTAAATTCTAAAGGCATGTCCTACGACTCACCATATGTTGTTCAGGTTGAGATCTTGTGTTCTAAGGTCCCAATCTTAATGAGTCTATCGGTATTCCCAAAATTGAGTATAGAACGTTTTAAAAAGAGTCACCAGTGTTTTGATTTGGGGGAGTTATGTGGTATGCACATGGAGACTTCTCTTCCTATGGGGTTTAGTTGAAGTCATTACAACCCTTAAAAGGCTATGGGAATACCACTGTTCAAATAAGTTCACAGCTCAGTGCAGTAACAACCTGTCCTCTTCTGTCTTAACTTAATGGAAATGACAAAAAATCATCACAAATTACAGTCGATTAAATTTTTATCATGTTTTATTTTAAAATTGTATCCTATCCAGCAACCTGTTCAATCACGAAGCACGTAGAAAGTGACACTGGTAATATGACCTGGGACCTTCCCATGTTCATCACCTCGCCCTTCATCTTCGAGGTCAAGTTCAACACAAGTGATAACAACGAATTCAGCCTCATCGACCTCTATTCTTGGGATGAGAATGATGACAGCCAAAACCCTTTGAATCAGGACCGGTATAGCATCAGGCTCAAAATTTTTAGGTCCAAAATACGCCGAATAACCAGCGACGGAGGCATAGACAACGTTGCCAGTTATTTTTCAACAGGTAAAGTGGTTTGTCATAACGATGGATATCATAAAATTGGTGCTTACCTCTATAGATGCCTTGTTTGTTTTTGTAAGCATTTTTAACACATTATTGAATGTTCAGATATCACATCGGGTGAAGAGTTCCGAAGGTTCTGGATCTGCTGGTCGAAAGGCGGAAGTGTTGGTGTGGGCAGGGCTGGAGAGGTGGAACCCTTCATGGGCTGGACAGACCCCCATCCATTCATTGGTGACAACATTCGTGTCGGTTACGCGATCGAAAATGTTGCAGGGGACTTTATGTTCAACTGTACGCAAGGTAAAGATTAAAGCTACTGAAGGTGTCTGGTGCATTCTATACATCATATTTAGGAGTTTACCATGACGGATATTCAATAACATGAAAAATAAATTTTATAGACAAAGTATTCAAAACAATTTTAGATTTTAATGTGTTGTTTCTTATATGTATTTTTGCACTCTTACCTCTTATCTTAGTTTGTAAACCTTTTTTTGCCTAGCCCTGAAACTAAAATAGACTAAACGGACTTTCCCCTCTCTTAGATGGATTTCCAGGCGTGTGTGTTGACCCACCGATCCAAGCCAACACTACCGGACCCGTGTGCGACTGTCCTTATCTGCTGGGGGAGAGCTGCACCTACCCATGTTCCCCGGGATACCACGTCACTCCCGGTGACGTCATAGCCATCATATGCAGGGCAGATGGGTCATGGACAGAGCCGGATCTTTTCTGCCAAGGTATGAAGTAAATATATCTTAGGAAAAGCAAATAAAGTTTGAAGCTGAGGTTTATATTGCTTCAACTAAGTGTAAATACTTCGTTCATATTTCAGTCGATCATGATGTTATTCCGTCGACGTCCAAGATGGCGCATATATGTATCTGAAAGGGTTTCTCATAAAAATTCTAATTGTACGTTAAAATTTGTCAGTTCCTTTTCCATATCAATCTGTAAACAGACATACTGTGAAAATGGGTGTCCTTAAAACTCCACACATCATTCAGTTGATATTTTCTATTGTTTTCAGATATTGATGAGTGCCTTACTTTCAACGGCGGCTGTAGTCAGAACTGCACCAACACTGTTGGAAGTTACAGATGCTCCTGCATTGAAGGGTTTGCACTGGACGGAGACGGACATAACTGCACTGGTAGGTTACCGGTTGTCATCCTTTTTCTTACCTTTTCAAATCTTAAATGTATAAACAGGGTTTTAAAAAAAAATCTGACCAGGGTACCCCACTTTAACTGCTATCTTGTCTGAAGATTTTAGAAGTCTAAAATAAGAAATATTTCATGGGGGTATGAGGTTTGTGGACTCTTGTTTGACTTTAAGTTTTCGTTAGCAGATAGCTCTTTATGTCAGAAAGAATTGACGTCAAATTGGACTGCCTAGCAGCTAATTCTGGTATTGCAGGGGCTTTTTTGCTATCAACATCCAAGGAGGATAACTCAACAAGGAAAATTGCATTCCTTTAATCTAAGTATGACGTAGTTTTGAACAGTTATTGTATACAATGTGTAGCAAAATAGGCAGATTTCGATAAGAGTATTATGATCAATGATGACATTCTATAATCAATTGTATCATGGGGCCTTAATACATTGCAACATTGCAACATCGATATGTTAGGTGAAACATCAAAATTTAGCTTTGAATGACATGATTGACATTAAATTTAGAATTGCCATAATTCGGTTAACCTTTACTACTACACGTTACATTTCAAGGATATTCCAAACCATATTATTTTGCATATCATTAACCACATTATGAGGCATATATTTTTTTCTTTCAGCCTGTCATCTCATCCCGCTCGGAATGGAATCTGGTGCCATACCTGACAGCAACATCACTGCATCCTCCTCTTATTCCTCTTCTCCATCGTACCATGGGCGCTTGAACGGGGTTATTGGGTATGGTGCCTGGGTAGCTTTTAACAGATCCGTGGGACAATGGTTGCAGGTAGATATACATTTTAATAGAGTAAGAAAACCTGTGACGCTTATCACATTTTCCCAGCTACTTGTTTTGCGTCTACTTCTTTTGTCATTTTTGACACGCCTCAGGGGTGAGCCATTTTTTTTTAGCGATTCTTCAGTGGCGAGTGGAATAACATTGTGTGGTTTGACAAAAAACAAAAACAAAATACTGAGAGGGATACATCCTGCATTTTCACGAATATGTTGGCTTTCTATTTTGAAAAGGCACCGCTTTCTATCCATCACAACACTCATGGTGACGCCACTTCTATACTCGAAAACAAAATAATCCATTTGTGTTAGGGCATGTTTAAGATATTCCAACTTTGGAAATGCGGCAGAAGCAGTTGACACCTTATCAACTCTTTTGCTGATTTAAGCCAAATATCACATTTTTCAGCTCAATAGTATTTCAGTTCTTCGTGTTAAGTCACCTTATTGTAGGAACCAGTTTTTGCTGAACATTATGCGTTGTTAGCAATATCCACTACGTCACGTTATAACAAAAGAGATCTGCCTAATAGGTGGATTTAGGACAGATGAAGCACATCGCGGGTACCATCACTCAGGGTCGTCATAGATCCATCAATGGTGTACAGTTCGTGAAGTCATACAAACTCCAGTACAGTGCAGACGGGAGCAGTTGGACGACATATGGCTCAGACGAGGTAACAAACTATTAGATGCAGGTATTTTTTAATGATCATTGATTTTGCACTGCAATCTATGCGGATATCTGTTGGTGGATCATATCACTCTCAAATTCAAGTTCTCTAGCTCTCATCTGTCTCGTTCTAATCACCGTCTCGCAAAGTTCTCTATTCTTCAAGTTGATTTGGTTAAAAAATTGTAATTCTTATTACAGGCATGTGGCCGTGATTTGCTAAGGAATGGCTCAATTCTTACTGTTTGTCTTGAATGGAATGGCAAAGTATGGACGTTGTCGGGTTGTTGATAATAAATTATGTACATAATAGTTTATCTAAAATATTCGCTTTGCAGGTTTTTCCAGGAAACACAGATGAGAACACACATGTGACGAACCTACTGGACAATGTCATCATTGCTCAGTATGTTCGCTTCCTGCCTCAAACGTGGTGGCGTGGCATGAGTATGAGGGTGGAGATTCTTGGCTGCGGCACTAACAGTAAGATTTTCTTGTTGCATCAGTTAGAATCTAATCCATGCTTTAGCCTTGTTTTATACATAGATAACTAGGGTGAGCCGTCAGGAGCCTTTAATGGACCTTCGTGGTCGTCCTACAAACATACAGAAAAACTATAGCTTTATTTTTCATGAAGGTAATCACTAACCCATACGATATCAACGACGGCATTCTAGAGTTAGCGCATTGACACAATCACACACTCACAGAGACTTACACACAGAAAACGCACACAAAAACAGACACAGAAACACACACACACCAAAAACATCTCCTCTTGGCAAAGGTGATACATTGTCGTGCATGTTGGTACCATTTTTGCAGCTACATACTTGATACTACAAATGTACATGTAAATCATATTTTGGACTTGTGAATACATAATGATTTGGGCTAAGTTTGAGGCTCTGTAAATGTCAACGTTATTTGTACTCAAGTATTGGGATAAGTAACTTTGTATAGTGTCCGCAAAACAATGCATGCTAGTTATTTCTTAGACATTCTTTTGGTGTCGCAAGCTTGGTTCTTTTTTTCATATTTTGCACTATCACACTTCCAAACCGGGACCGAACATTAAAATTTAAAACAGAACATAAAGAACGTGCTAAAATTAGTCATGAGTATAATTTATATTCCGTAATATTCGCTTTTATTTCCATTTTCCACATACATGTCGGTCGAGGGTCGGCTTGGAAATGTGACCTTAGCATTACGTGGGTCTGACCTTAACATCTTTTTCTTGTCCTGTCTTCCCAGTCTGTAGTGATCCACTTGGAATGGAATTTGGTGCTATACCTGATGGCCGCATCACTGCATCCTCGTCTTTGAGAGCGTGGTACGGGCCTTACCGCGGCCGGTTAAACATAGTTTCTGGTGGAGGCGCCTGGGTAGCCAAGTACAACAACATCAGACAGTGGCTACAGGTAACTAGTCAAACCCTTCAATGGTGTGCATGGTCCAGTTGTTAGCGGCCCTACCCCTGGAACTAGAGGCCGTGAGTTCGATCCCGGTATTGTCTCTCACATGGCATGCACGCTACTGGAAAGGGCTACAATCCTTAGGACCAGACTTTAAGCCGTGATCTACCTACCGTTTATAGTGCTTGTCGAAAAGACCTAGGCGAATCCCCCCAGTACAAGGAACCTGTAAATACTATGGACACGTAGTACGTCTTCTCTGTAACGAAAAAATAGCTCTTCAGTGAGCTAATTGGATCAACAACACTTTCTTTCTTTCCCTCCAGAAACTTAGTAATCAGGTTATATATATTATTTCCTGTCAATGCATTCATCAGGTTCTTTGAATTCGTAAATCATTTATTGAGGTTATCTAAAGCGAACCCTGGAACATTTACATGGCTGAAGCTACGGTATCTCCACAGTTACATTTAGAAGCCAGACAGGACCTTTCCTCAAAATATAGGACCAGAATATACTTTTGAGGTTGCAATGTGACTGGGATGGGGATTTCATGCACTTGCTACATTGAGTATATCTGACTGTAAAATCAGTAGCTATTAACCTGGCCTAATTTCATCGTTTAACATTAAGAGATACTAAACGTTGCCCGTCTTTATTTTTACATCCTATAGCAAACAAAACATTATTGCCTTCCAGGTGGATTTAGGTGAAATGAAGCGAGTCACCGGCACCATCGTTCAGGGTCAGCCTAATACCGATCAGTGGGTGACGTCATACAAACTTGAGTACAGCGCAGATCGGATTAGCTGGACGACATATGCCGACAACCATGGCTCAGGAATGGTATGTCAAAAACAAAACGACCCATTTTGTCTGAATATGTCAAACTATACAGGATATTGACATGAATTGACATATGGCTCCCAAATCCCATAAATATCAACTATGATAAAACAATCTAGTTCATGGCATATGCCCAAAGATGGGTATATGTGGCTAAACACTCAAATACGGAAATGGTACACTCAGTCACATAGTCTCTGTCAAAGCTGTCTCTTCCGAATGTGTGTTTTCTTCGCTGCGCATCGCATCAGTCTAACTAGCTACTTCTGACTCTATCTGCCAGGACAGTGTGAATCTTTGCATTTGACATTCAGTGCTTAATGTCAATATCATGAGATCTTAAGGCCTTCTCGCAGACATCCTTCACATTTTGTATAACAGAGCATTTTGGATTCATTAGTTTAGTCTACGCTACCGATATTGGTAGTCTTGGATTAGATGGGTGGAGAGTTTAATAGTAGGTCATTACTACTGGTAAAGATATAGAGTTCTACTAATTGTACAAAAATCTTAAAGTGTAGATACCACAATCTAACTTTAACCGTTTACCTTACAGGTTTTTCCGGGAAATTGTGACAGGAACACCTCTGTCACGAACCTACTGGACAACCCAGTTGATGCCCGTTATGTGCGTTTCCTGCCTCAGTCCTGGTCTGGAGCAATCGCGATGAGGGTGGAGATTACGGGCTGTAACTCCAGTAAGTCGCAACCGAGATATGCTTAAAACATTTCTAGATTCAAGTTTTATTATTTTCTTCTTTTCCACAATCAACGTAGAATGGAAACACTCAATGAAAAACATTTCAGGGATTTTAGAATAAACACACGTGATATTTCATGAAACATCCAAAGCCATTTTCTACAAGAATTATTGTAATGTGAAAATTCATCGAGTCACTTAAAATAATGTCAGAGTTAGTAGGGGTATTTGTATGGAATATTACAATCCGTGTGACTGCGAAACTGATGTGTAAGAGTGGCATTGTACATAACTTATTCACTAGATTAAGTAGATTATGAACAATGCAAAGACATATAAATAAGGAAGATTTTCCTCTACTTAATCCCTCAGCTGCAGTTGTCCCAGTCTGTCCACGTCTACTCGGGATGGAATCTGGTACCATACCTGATGGCAGCATCACTGCATCCTCTTACTTTGGTGCTGGTGCCGAGCCTTACCGAGGACGGTTTAACGGAGCCGTTGGAGCAGGCGCCTGGGCCGCAGAGCACGACATCATCGGGCAGTGGTTGCAGGTAAGCCTGAGCCCTTCGTACATCACAGAGAAACACGTCTGTGTACATCCCAACATAGTGCGGCCCTAGAACCTGTCAAGTCAACCTCCTCCTGTCACAAAAGAACCTTTCTTCGGAGCTCCTTGCTACCGTTAAGCTATGGAACTGCCTCCCATAGGACATTGGATATACCAGACATTTGCATAAATTCAAACGAAAAGTAAAAGCCCACCTCATGGCTCGCCATCGTGCTGTGTTGTAAAATATTATTCAGTTCAGCACAGCTACTAATAATTAGGTGGTAGATAAGGCATAGATTTAAAAAAAATAAGCCCGCATATTTTTTAACAATCTAACAATCTGCGTAGTAGCTCCCTTTTGGATTTGCGACCTTTTGTTGTAGACACCTTCAGCAGGTTCTTCTTTTAAGATTGATTTTAAGACTCTTTCAGTTGTTTATCGACTAATTCAGGTATCCTTGGATCAAATGTACAACAAAACAATCGACGTAAACTTTACAATCCATATAACATAAAACGTAAATAATCGAACATAGGGGTATTAAGAAATTTACTCAAAATGAGTCAAAAACGAGAAACAACACGAAATTGATCACAAAGTTTACCACATCAATAATCACATAAATTGAACACAAAACAAATATAATTCATTGAAGAAACAATATACTAGGTGGTTTTACAAACTTAAAGAAATTTGAGAAACGTTACGGTAAC
Source organism: Branchiostoma floridae x Branchiostoma belcheri (assembly GCA_019207045.1). Classification (NCBI taxonomy): domain Eukaryota; kingdom Metazoa; phylum Chordata; class Leptocardii; order Amphioxiformes; family Branchiostomatidae; genus Branchiostoma; species Branchiostoma floridae x Branchiostoma belcheri. Next base: position 29,080,693 of record CM033024.1, on the reverse strand, counting down.
TTCTCAGTTTCATTATCACTTGAATCTGATATAACTGTGCTACTTCTTTAAGCAACAACGCTATGTGGTCCCAAATGATGTCGTTCAGGGCAATACTTTTGAGATTATGATTGGCATCGGATTTCATGCATTTTCTCCAATAAGAAAAACATTAACTGTCTATCAATGTGGCTTGATTTCAGCGTAACGCTAGTTCGACTTTATCCTCGGGGTAACCTATCTCCGTTGGTTTAAAGAAACAGAGTGTTTATTGATATAGAGCCCACGGACGGTGGTGTCAATTTGCAACATTTCCAAAATATTCCAGTTAAAAAAAACGCTTTTCGACTTGATATCTATAAATACCATGTTTTCTTTCAGATAGCGGATATAGGTTACCCCGTGGATAAAGGTGAACTAGCGTTATATCTTCAAGACATGCTTTTAATCTTTACATTACATAATGGGAAAAAAACTTATTACACTCCAGGTTGATTTAGGGGAAGTGAAGAACGTTTCGGGCACCATCATTCAAGGACAGCTTACTAACAACCAGTGGGTGACGTCATACAAACTACGGTACAGCACAGATCGGCTCAGTTGGACGACATATGCCGACAACGATGGCTCGGAAATGGTAAGTTAAAAAATCAATTCATTTCTTTTTTTTCTTTTCTTTTTTTCAAACAAAATTGAGAAAAGTGACATGATCTCTCTTTTTCTTGAGAATCAGGAGTTCCTTTAAATTGGTATAGCTATACGGGTTTTATTCATTTGTTTATACTATGCTAATGATATTGTTAGTCTCTGGTTATTGCTACTAAATGAAGATCAAGAAACCGATTTACAGCACCTTCCATCTGCTCCATCTAGTCTCTTGTAGCCTATGTAGCCTACGTAATTCTTTTTGTAAATTCCGAAGACATGTATAGCCTATTGTAGCCTAGTACAATAGTAGCCCACAAAACTGCTGACTTGTATATTCCGAAAACTAAATAGTCCTCTAATCTGCATTTATTTAGCTATACTGAAACTTGATTCTCATTACCTAAATTTCGACCTCTGACCTCCCGTCGAATGTTATTCACTTTTAAGCTTCCGTAGTATTTTATATCGCATGTCTGAAATGTAAATTTGTCTTATTTTAATTTTTTTCTTGTACATGTTATGTTATTTGTAGACCTATGCAATCAACTGTGCTGCCTTTATATGTCTGTGTAATGTACAGTCGCATTTTGAATAGATAAAAATACAAATGAAGATATAGAGTTGAATAAACTATACTGCAGAACGGCTTAGAAAACACGCCTATCTAAATCATCTTTTTTCCTTTCAGGTCTTTCCAGGCAATGTCGACAGGAACACCCCTGTCACGAACCTCCTGGATAACCCAGTTGATGCCCGTTATGTGCGTTTCGTGGTTCTGTCATGGAGACTGCACATCGCCATGAGGGTGGAGATTGTAGGCTGTGACATAGGTAAGTTTCTATCAAGATGAGACGTGCCTACACAACACCACTGAATTTAAGTTTACCCATTTACATATTTTAATGTGTTTAAAAAAAGCACGTTGCAATAAGGTGTAGTCTTTTTAGACGTCGACGTCATAATGCCCTTATTTCTTATCATTGCAATGTGGGAATTCATCGAGTCGCGTGAACAAAGCCTAGAGTTATATGCGCAACACTTAATCAGTGTGACCGATGTGTAAGAGTTGTTATGTCACATTGTCAATGTAGAAATAGATAAAGAACTGTAGATAAATGTAGTTACGAGTGTGGTGAATAGGAAATAGCCTTTTCAAATTGTAATGGTGTTGTGTTTATCTTTTGTTTGTCGTACAGAAATGTTTGCCGAATCCCTTGAAACGTGCACCTTATTGATAGCAGATCATATATTCTTTTACTCGGTATTCCTTCCCAGAATCCTGTTCAATCACGAAGCACGTAGAGGGTGAAACTATGACCTGGGACCTTCCCAAGGTCAGCTCATCGCCCTTCATCTTCGAGGTCAAGGTCAACACCAGCGGCAGTGGATACGGTCTCATCTACCTTTACCGGCGGGGGGACAACACGACGAAGAACCAGGACGGTTATCGCGTGAAGCTCACATCCGGAAGTTCCCAGATAGCGAGAGCTACAAGGGACGCAGGCCGAGACAACGTTGCTAGTTATTATTCCACAGGTAATGTGATCAGTTATGGTGATAGAATCAGGTTGATATCTACTACGTCTGTGGCGTATATTTTGTCATATTTTGTTTCATTTCTGCATTTTCAGATATTACATCGGCTGAAGAGTTCCGAAGGTTCTGGATCTGCTGGTCGAAAGGCGGAAGTGTTGGTGTGGGCAGGGCTGGAGAGGTGGAACCCTTCATGAGCTGGACAGATCCTTATCCCATTACTGACATCGGCCAGGCGGGTTACCGGACTTGGGGTGTACATGGGGACTTCATGTTCAACTGCACTAATGGTATAGACGGTTCCTTACTTCTTTGATGCCCTAGTATACACTAGTATCCACACTTATACATGGAATCTTCAAAACAAAGCCAGCTTTATGAATTGCGAGGGTGTCACACCGTAAGAGGAGCACATAAAATAAAGACACAAATATATACAAAGCAAGTAATATTGCTGAAAGCTGCTTCATGTGCCTGCCTTTCGCAAACAATTCTTGACTGATCAAACGGTATAACTTATTATCTGTATGATTGTAAAAGAATTAGAAATCAGTGTACTTTTGTCTATAAAGATGTATTTTCAGTTGTTTGGGCCTTCATTCATTTATTCAACACCGGACTGGAAAAGTCATTCGGAACATCAATGCGATATCAATTTCTATTCAGAAGTAGAGGTAGAGAGACTATCATAGTTATGGATAAAATAGTAGTTTTTTCTAAGGGATATGTGACTACGAGAAACAATCTTAGAGCATCATGAAGGATGATTCTGACACAGTTGTGTTTTTCTCTTCAAACTTCGAATTTCGTTTCCTTCAGACGGATTTCCAGGCGTGTGTGTTGACCCACCGACCCAAGCCAACACTACCGGGCCCGTGTGCGACTGTCCCTATCTGCTGGGGGAGAACTGCACCTACCCATGTTCCCCGGGATATCACGTGACTTCCGGTGACGTCATAACCAGAACGTGCATGGCAAACGGTTCATGGACAGAACCGGCCTTTTTCTGCCAAGGTACGAAATAAATACGTCATTAAAAAGGGCAGGCTTTAAAACATAAACGGTGGGGTTTCGCTTCATCTCTAAATCCATCGGAGTGTGTGAATCAAGTATTACTTCCTTTTTCTGTTGATAGTCAATCAAACACATTAAAATTATTGAAGTAGCCTTATGTTTTCTAATAATCTGTTCTCTTGTCTATAGATGTTGACGAGTGTTCTACTTTGAACGGCGGCTGTAGCCAGACTTGTACCAACACTGTGGGAAGTTACAACTGCTCCTGTATTGAATGGTTTACATTAGACAGAGACGGACACAACTGTACTGGTAAGTCATCTGCTGTCTTTTCATGAATTTTCATGTTTTTTTTAATGTCAGTGGGCTTCCTTCTCATAAATATGATTATTGAGGTTAAAAACATTCAAATTAATCTTAAGGTAAGCCCATCCAACTTCGGTTTAATCTTGACATACACATGCCTGACTTGCATCATGTTTTCTGAACGGAGAAGTCAGAAGTAGATCATCTACCAACCATAAATTAAATACCAATGTATATTTTGCAACATAAACTAAAAGTACGTTTCAGACACCTCTTCTTGTTTTTTCATACTTTGGTGTGCCCTTCTAGCATCCTGTTCATTCAAGAAGCACATAGTTCAAAGTGAACATCAGGAAAAGGGTAATTTGAAGACCACACCTTTCATCTTCGAAGTCAAGGTCAGCACCAGCGGGGAAGGTTTCTTCGTCCGTCTTGACAATCCGGAAAGAAACGGATTTCGTGTGGAGATCAAATCCGGATGGTCCAATGTCATGCGACTGGGAAGTAATCGTGGAAGGGTTGCAAGGGAGCAAACAACAGGTAATAAACGTCGCCATAGCAACTTGATTCTGATTGACACTCCAGATCTTTGAAAGACTCGATATCACTTTGAATTTCAAGCTGATTTTTCATCTAATCGCCCTTTTAGAATGCCTCTGAAAAAGAACGTTAAGAATTCCAGCAACAGGCGAAGAGAAAAATTATACGGCTAACAAATATAATAATGCTCTCTATATATAAGTCTCTAATGCACAAAGACAAAGATAATTATCTATGTATTACTAAGAACTAAAACAGGAAGGGTATGGTCTGACACTGACCGTCTAGGCTTTCGAAACACGGTATCACGATGCCTTGCCTAGAGGGTTGAGGGATCAAGCAAAAGCTATGAGGCATCGAGAGTGACGGAGGGAAAGAGTTAAGAAAAACGTCCCGCTCGTCACATCTATGATGAGGCATGTGTCCAAGTAAGTAGATATCACTAGTGTTGTAAGTACAGGAATCCAGTTTTGACAGGAATCCAGGCTTTCGAAAGCCATCAAGAACGCCTACCCAGGGCTATGAGGGACTCGGAGAGACAGACGGAAAGACTTCAAATCATCCGGGAAAAATGCCCTTTAGGCTCAGCCTGATAAGGAGGCATGCATCCATGTGAGCAAGCGATGTAAGAACAGGAATCTGGTTTTAAGATGTTGTTATTTGTTTATAACTTTATTTTTATTATTTAGACATGACGTCGGCTGAAGAGTTCCGACGATTCTGGATCTGCTGGTCGAAAGGCGGAAGTGGTGGAGTGGGCAGGGCTGGAGAGGTGGAACCCTTCATGAGCTGGACACAGCCTTACGTTGGTGACATCAGCATTCTCCGTTACGGGATCTCCGGAATGAATGTTTTCGCAGAATTTATGTTCAACTGTACACAAGGTAACGGTCGTCCATTATAATTACAGATAATGTGGCATTGCCCTCATCTGTTGTTTCCGACCATGCGTACTGGAGCCATCATACACATTATACTATGGTGATTACTTTCAAGTACATTCACTTACAATATCAGTTTCATATAAGTTAAATGATTTCAGATTTCCATGACGTAGTTCTATGCATTTTGACCTCTGACATACGCTGGTATGTGTGTTTGTATATGTATATTTATATATATATATATATATATATATATATATATATATATATATATATATATATATATATATATAATATGACATTTTTATCTCAACTAAAGGAAGTGAGCCCAATGGGTATTTCTACTCATTGAAGTCATTAAAAGTAGATTTCTTCTTTTTAGATGGATTTCCCGGAGTGTGTGTTGACCCACCGACCCAGGACAACACTACTGGGCCCGTGTGCGACTGTCCTTATCTGCTGGGGGAGAACTGCACCTACCCATGTTCCCCGGGATTTCACGTCACTTCCGGTGACGTCATAACCAGAACATGTACAGCAGATGGGTCATGGACAGAACCGGAGTTTTTCTGTCAAGGTATGAGATAAAACGCGTGCCTGCGAAGCTGGTGTGTTACGCCGAAGGGTGGTTATACCGACTACATTGTGAGTCACAGATTACGTTACAGAATCTTGTGTGTTAAGCCAAAGGGCGGTTATTTTGGCAATATGGGTACTTGATACATAAACAGATACACAAAACAGAAACAAGAACAAAACTAAGAAAAAAATTGGAAGCACATACATAAAATAGATATTTTTATTATACAACATTGTTTACCCCGTGTTGGTTCTCTTGCACAGAACTTTCGACATCAACGTCACAGGCAACAACATCAAGTTCAACAGCAACCTCAACAACAACAGCAACTGCAATAAAATCATCACGGCAAATTATGACGTCTCCTACGTCCCCAGCTCCATCAACCAACTGGTTCCCGACCACACAACAGACCAGCACAGTTCATCTGATGGACACTTCCACTATGACCACTACAGACGTGATGCCAACAACCTCTACAACAACCGTCAAAACAACAACGCGCTTCGTCTTCGGAGGTAAACAAAAAAGCCAACGCGTCTAGTGATAAGCCTTTTTTTTTTGCTTTTTTCTGATATCAGATTTTGTAAACCAATTCTTCAGCCAAATGATTTTCCCTTTTCTCCACAGATGCTGATGTAGATTCATTTGATTATTCCGATGACGAAGCTTCCAGCATGTCGCCCATGACCACACTCCCCACCCTGCCTCCCAGTACAGCCGAGGCGACACCTCCGCCTCCTGTTTTTACCACCGCTCAAGAATCGACCTCAAAGGAGCCCTTTCTAATAGAGGTAATAGTACAGATCATGCATTCATGTCACATTCATGTCATATTTCTTAACAATTGTTTCTGCTTCATTAGATTCTACGTATTTTGTATTTTTGCCATTTATGCCACCAAATAATACCAAATATTGACGAAAGATTTGATTTCACAATTCCTTCAAATGCAGGAGGATATCCCTGTTCTTATCAAGGCTCTAAATGAGAAAGTTAATCACTTCAGCGGTTCACTGGAGGATCGCAAGGAGCTTCTCAAAGGTTCTGTTTTCTTTTGAAATACTTCATGAAGATACCAACTTCTTAATGTTACTTTGTCAACGGATACCACGGGCACATTTCTTGTGACAAAATGTTGGGCATCGACTATATGGAGCATGCATCTGCTTATAATGCATGGTCAAGAAAACAAAAAACGGCAAAGTTACAATACATGCCTGCTTGATTAAGGTGAATCATTCAACACTCTTTAAGCTTCAAGTTATTACCAATCCTGTATTGTTCTTCCACCATCCACTGCATTAATACTTGTATGTAACTGACAACGTGTTCCATACTATACATACAGAAGTGACTGACTCAACATCGTCGGTGCTACGAGCTCAGAGCAGTAGCAGGAAAACCGTTGCTATGGAGACGACCATTGACCTTTCCTCTGGTGTCACAGATGAGTTAAAGAACCTGATAGACGTCAAGTCTACTGACAAATCACCGATGGAGCAGCTGATACAGGAGAAAAATGAAAAAGAACGTCTGAAATCTCGGGTACGTAGTATAAATTTGACACCATTCCTAAAGTCAGGAACCATGTCTTCACAGTTCACTGTAAGATTGAAATACAGTCCAGATGACAGTGACAATGTTCCAGCACAATGTCAATCAAGGTTAGACATTCAGGTAATAAGGTTTTACCAATTCAGAGTTTGGGTTTACAATCTGACAAATCCTGATGTTCGTCCAGTCTCTGACGAAGGACATAGGATGCTGTCTACTAGTAACTTTTATTCCAGCACAACATAAACCCACAGAAAGATTTCGGGAGGCATATTAATCTGTGAAAAATCCATTTGTGTACATTTATCTCACAATACAGGTGATCAGTGAAACGAGAGACATGCTGGCAGTGTTGGAGGCGGCAGCAGACAAACTGTTGGAAGAGGCACCACCGGAAGGAAATATGACGCACATCCGGTCAGACGGAGTGCTCACGGCCGTGAAGAAGAGTATCCCGGATGTCGGTACCGTTCCTATCAGTCCGGATGTCGGCTCCATCGTGTTCACAAAAGAGGACAGCCTTCCCGAGGATTCCACCATGAAGGTATGAAAATAATCCTATTGACCTAAGTCATTCTTTATCTATTTCCTTATACATCTGCATTCAATTCTTCTGATGTCATTGTCACAATTTTGTAGCCGGTAAAAGAGCGATGTTTCAATATCGTATGAAAATTTTGGTTAACAAAATTTATCGGCTTTTCATTCTATGCCTCTCTCAGGTTGTGGCATTTGTTGAGGATCCATTTGTATGGAGTGTAGAGAAAACTGAGGTAACGTCATCGGTAGTCATGGTAACAATCACCAAAGAGAAGGATCTACCTGACGCATCAAGCGTGCAGCCAAACATCACCGTCGTCGTCAAACAGAGAGTGAAGTTTGGGACCACGAGTGACACAGAAGAACAGTATGATGACACCCTGCCGACATCATACAGGCAGAACCTTGATGATGCAGGTAGATCCTTCCCCCTGACCAAGGTTCCCAGCCGTGACACCAACATGAAGCATCACGCCATGTACATCGCCGATGGAGGCCAGGTGCCCCTGCTCAGATTCTCAGTCGATGACGTCGACACGGAGCTGCAGGTGTACTTCCGGTTTCACGACTTCCCAACTGAAGAAGAATACGACTACACAACAACTTTCAAACCTCCTGAAGTCACAGATTATGACGGTTTTGACATGCCGTTTGGTCTCGTTTACTCCAACTTCAACATTTCATTCATTCCGGAGATGACAATGGAAAGCGGATGGCTCATGGTTGGGGTGAAGAGAAAAGGTGGACATTATTTGATTAGTACTGTCGCATTTCTATCGTAGCAGATCTTTAATATGAGCAACACAGTGTTAAAAGTAGTAAGAAGTTTATTGCATATACTTGTCCGTGAGTTAATTGCAGGCGCAGACAAATATTGTAGAATGTATATTATGTGTCTACTCTAGTCAAAAAGTTATCTTCAAATTCCAAGTTATTGACTTCTACATCATTTTATGAGACTAATGTTTCCCCATGATATTTGGTTGTGGATCAGGCGGAGACCTATCTCATGGTGGTGTGAGGCGGCTGCTGACGTCAATAGACCTTCAGACCCCTCCCTCTCGTGACGTCATCCCTGCAGTATTCACACTGCAGACTGCTGCAGTCTCCTGTCTGATGCGGAAAAACGAGAACCAGACGTGGGACAACCGCCGCTGCCAGGTTTTACTGACTTAGCCATCTTATAGTATCTTACTACTTAGTTAAACTTGTTGCCCCACTAAATGCCGATGTAGTCAATTGGATGTGAGCTATGTATGTAATTATTTACTTCTAAACCCTTTGTAAATATATATATATTTGACCGAGTTGTTTTTGACAGAATAATGATGCTTTTTGTTCCAATTTGCTTTTATCGTCCTAATCACAACCATACATTACGCTGGACTTTGTATTTCCAGGTTTTTACAATAGTTACTGCTGTTTTCCTCATAACTAATATAATAACATTTTGTACTATCTCCATCGTAGGTTGGGATTGAAACGAACGAAGAGACCACACGGTGCACGTGTGACATGACACCAAGTAGCGATGGGAGAAGCTCGAGGGTGATCTTGGCATCGTCTTTTCTGGCACTTCCCAATTTCGTGGACTTCAACATGTTTGGCAGAAACACAGACAAGTTGTCCACAAATTCAACCGTATTTGGCACGATCATAGCACTGTGGATGATATTTTTGATGTCCCAACTATTGATATTACAGTCAAACATCAGGGTACGTCATCAAGTTCACTAGTTGTATGTTTCTTGTTCAAATTCTGTATGATATTCTAGGCTTAACATTATTGTTCACGGTACCTAAAATTTAGTACGTTGAACGCTCTTATTGCAAGCCCCTCCAACCGATACTGATAACATCATTATTCAGTGCAATGTAAGTACAATCTGTATCAGCTATCTATTCGCTAAAACGCAGTTACGCAAGCAACTGGATGTTGCTTGAGTAACTGCTTTTTGGCGTATCTTATTACGTGAATGTCTCACCTTCATGTCTATTGTTTGTAAAAAAAATCCAATCTTTACTCGGTCAAACCTTTTCAGAGCCACATCGCTCTCAGCACCGCAGTAGGAAACAGTATTGCTGTTGGACAAGCAGCAAATCTCACCAAAGGTAACCCCAGCATGGCGGTTGTTCCCAAAGTCTCCACAATCCCTTCAGACGTTCCCGGCGCGGACTACGTCTACGTCGTGTCCGTCCGTACGGGAACCCAGCCTGATGCCGGCACGGCGTCTGTGGTCGGGATGATGATCACAGGGTCAGAAGGCAGGACAGCCATGGTCACTCTCAACCCTGCAGGCCTGGTGAGATGTGTTGGTTATATGTGTTTCAATAGTTTCAAATGTGTGTGTGTACCTAGATAGATCTAGATACTCTAACAACGCGAAGGAAAAATAGGGTGATGGGATTGTTTTGTTGATTTGAAAGATTTGTGACAAGATATAGCATGAACAAGGTAATGAAGATATTTCCATGGAAATAAGGAGTGAACACAACGATATTTACTAATCGCAAATCTAAACTTGTTAACAAACCGATATAGCAACTAGACATAGCATTCCGGTGCAATGGCCTAGTGGGTAGAGTGTTCTCCTTGCATTCGGAAGGTCGTGAGTTCGATCCCGGCCGAGTCATACCAAAGACTATAAAAATGGTACATGCTGCTTTCTCTGCTTAGCACTCAGCATTCGGGAAAGAGTATGGAAGTTAAACACACACACTACCGGTGGACTAGCCCCCTGCTGTAGTGATTGCGTTGTGTGTGGCCCAGGGCTAAACGAAACAGAGATGGGCACCGCCCTATGCGCCAGAAATAGGCACTGCCCTTGGCGCAACTCACCGATTCCCTATATGAGCAATCTGCTCAATGCATACGGACCATAATTCCAGCATTAGTCATCATCATATCCATGTCACCAAAATAATACTCCTCTGTTATCAGCCAATCGTCGAAATGAATTTTTAACCTATGCATATATGTATATAGTGCTTATTCCTAGTTGTAACGTGTAATATTTGACTCTTTTATTGTGTGTTTCGAATGTAAATTGAATACAATTCAGTGGTCACACTGCGAATTTTCAATAAAGTCAAAGTCAAAGTTAAAGTTTGTTATTTCTAATTTTGTATCTAGATCCTAGCCAGAGGAGGTGACACGTACCACATCATGACGACACCGGCCTCCATCGGCGAGCTCCAGTCTGTACAGGTCTGGCACGACAGCTCCGGGAAGGGCGCCATGGAGTCACTCTTCATAGACAACGTCAAGGTCTGGGACGTACAGACATCACAAGGGTGGGTACAGGATCAGCATTTGGCCCTTCATTTCTATCCCTGGCGTAGGGCTGTGGTCACAGTCCAAGTGTACTCTACAAGATCTAGAAGCTTCAGGAATTCATCTGGCATTTATCACTGAAAGGTTTTCTTAAGAAATATCAAGATGAATACGACGTGTTCATATCAGGAAACGCTGCCAAGATATATTTAATGGCTGATTTGAACAGCAAAAAGTTTCCATGTTTTTGTATATAAAAGAAGTATGTTGTACATAAAGACTTAGCTTACTTTGCGCCTTTGAGACCTGAGCAAAATCAATTCTTTATAAGATAAATCATGACCTGTTCTTCCTTTTTTATTGTCTTTCTTTGCACAGATTCTTTTTCCCATGTTACACCTGGCTGTCCGCTAGCAAAGAAGACGGTAGGACAATAAGGACATTGAAGGCAGCTGATGGAGAAATGCGGTAAGTCTCGTATACACACACCATATACCAACCAATATGGAATACAAGCAGTTTTCCTGTTTTGAGACATGAGTTACGTTAGAGACATTTATATTGTTATATTTACCATAGGATGTCCGAGTACACCCTACCGACGTTTTCGTACCTTCTGTACGACGACCATCTGCTCCTGTCAGCCGTGTGTAACTCCGGCGTGAGACACTTCAGCCGGGCGCAGCGCCTGGTTTGCTGCCTGGCTCAGACCACCCTGTGGATGGTGGGCAGCGCCATGTGGTACGGGGTCAGACTGGGGGCACACGATGTCATTTTGTTCGACGCTGGAGTCATCACTCTCCGTCTATCGGAACTGATTGGTACTGCAGCTACATCCTTCACAGTGTTCTTGCCAGTTTACGTCATCCTCGTGCCGATGTTTCGCAAGCAGCCTGCGTTGGGGGATCAGATTCCCTCAGGAGTGATGAAAAGGCTGACATCTCCCACCACCCGCCGGTTTCCGTACAAGACGGTGGCTTGGATCCTCGCCATCCTGACGTCTGTCTGCAGCAGCTTCTTCGTCATCGTGTACAGTCTGCAGTTTGGAGCTGAGAGAAGCCAGGCCTGGCTCAAGGACTTCGTCCTGACATTCCTGTTCTCTATATTTTTGCTGGAGCCTGTTCAGGTTGGTACAAGTCATGGATTTTAGTGTACTGAGATGTTATAGGTTAGTGGTACGATGTTTAACAATTATAATTGAAAGGCACTTGAACGTACATTTTTAAAACTATTGATATTTTATGAGTGACCTATGGTAAAGAAAGAAAGAATAGCTACAAAAACGCTAGTGACGTTATAAACCATGCTGATTTTTGTGACTGCCTCTGAAATTTTACAGTGTGAATGGAACGATATGTAGAAATACGTCGGATAATGTTTGAAAGATGGGCTCTTGTTCAGGACATCTACGAAAACGCTTGTGACTTAATCAACATACACACTTTGCAGATTTTTCTGACTGCTTACACAAAGACAGTCGTCATCGGACCTATTGTGTGGTCTGTAAAGGCATGTGTTCGAGCAGTTTTGGGGAAAAATTTATTGGACAGTGGGCGCTGTCCAATCGGTGTTCTTCAAACAAAGAGTAAGGATTATGATGGTGAGTCCCCACACTACTTCGGCCACACAGGCTGATCATCTTTCTTTGTTTCACAAAGACAGCATCTATTATGACATTTCTTTTAAGTACTTAAAACGAAAAATATTGTTATGTTGCAGATGGTATTACCGATAGAATTTAAAAAAAACAAATTACTAACAAGAATGTTCTCTTAGCCAAAGCGGTAAAATTGAGATTTATTTGTTTACAGTATTTCATTAGCTAACTTCATTGGTGTTCTGTATTCCTGATTCAGTTCCCTCTCGGAGGGTTTTGCCACCATCCCCGAAGAAAACCGACCATGACCCGAACTGGACCGAGAGGATGACTACAGGTAGAAACATCCTGGTGCTCCTGGTGTTTCTGCTCATCTTTACTGGAAATGCGTTCTACATCGGGATTCTGGGCTTCGACAGACACGCCTACCATATCAGGACCTCTCTGGAGAACAGTCTGCTATCCGAGTATGAGGAGGTACGGTTAGAAAAACTGCTCTTCTCAAGCTGGCCGTCCAACAAGCGGGCGATAGCCCAGTGGAAATATTTAGAAAATTTGGGGGCAAATGTCGTTCATTTTACACTATTTTGCTTGGTTGGCTGGCTGGTTGGTTGGTTGGTTGGTTGGTTGGTTGGTTGGTTGGTTGGGTGGTTGGTCGGCATAACCGTTAAATCACCTTGATGCGTAACACGCCTGTGAGTAGCTGACAATGATGATATATTGGACCATGATGATTGCAAACAGCAATCATTGACCATCCCAACTACGAGCCATTTATCAGCAAGTTTACAGCAACAGAAAAATCACAACCATGTCGTAATCTTACACTGTCTTCTCAGGTGGCCACAGTAGACGACGCCTGGGACTGGCTGTCGTCTGAACTGATCCCGTCTCTCCACCCAGAGCGGGGGTACAGCGGGCAGAAGCTCAGCTGGCTGGACAAACAGTTTCCGGCTGGAACAAACGCGTTCCAGATCGGTCCTGTTCGGCTGGAGAGAACCACCGAGTATCGAGGTAATCAAAATGTTTCTAATCGACCATAAAGCGCTTTGGTCCAGTTTGGGTCAGTTAGTCATCAGTAACAGTAAGCAGTTGAGCTTGTCTCAAACATTAAGTTCATGACTTAAGGAGAAGGGAGCTTTTATCATTATTATTGTTATATAGAACCCAATACCTCTGCGTAGCCTTATCGTCATACCTTTATGTGATCTTTATGTCATGTGGTGACGATTGAGTAAAATAAAATTACGTATAAAATTGTTCAAAAAAAGTCTTTATCAGGATTTTCGTTCAATTACAGAGGACCCAATAGACATAGACCTCGAAACCAGTAAACAAAAACTCTATCCTGAGTTGATGATGAATCTACTAAATGGAGCTCTCGGCCGACAGAATGGAAAGAATTGTTCGAGCAACGACACCACAATTATTGTCGACGAAGTCAGGTATGATAAACCAATGGTTACAGATCAAATGCAATTTATGCTGATGGATTGTTGGCAAGTCTCATTTACGTATCCGGAGAAAATGAGCTCAACTCCCATCATCAATTTGTTTCATTAAACATTGACTCTCATAATTGCGCCGAATGCCATAATACCGCCACATGGCAAGAAATACGTATATTTAAAGTGATTTAAAGAGAAGTACCAATGCAGCATCAGTAATCCTGAGGTATGTAAACTTAAGATATTTAGACAATCTTGAGAAGGCCTCTATGACAATGAGTCGGTATTATGGAGTTATGAGAGTTGATGTTATATGTTAACCTCTGAATTTTCGTTGATAGATATTTGCAATCGAAATTTAATGTTTTTATTTACTTTTTTTGCTAGAAACTTTTCGTTATTGTTTATTTCAGAAACAGGAGTTCGGCATGTTTGACTATGGTAGACATGCCACGAGGTGCTGGTCAGGCTGCTGCAGTGATAGACTTCCTAAAACAGACCGACTGGATCCTGATGGTTTCAGACACTCTCATCCTCCGGGCCAACTTCTACCACCCTGACGTGAAGCTGTTCAGCAGCGTGGTGTTCAGGCTGCAGTACCTCCCAGGGGGCGCTGCTGAACTGCAGCCCAGTATCCAGACTTTCCGGCTGTTCCAGTACCAGACAGCAGACGACTATGTCCAGATGCTTTTCCACATCTTGTTCGTCCTTTTCTACATCTACAACATCCTCAATGAGATTTGGAACATACGGAAGAACGGCCGTGCGTACTTCACCAGTTTCTGGAACATCTTGATCCTGTGCAACATTGGCTTGTCGACAGCCGTCATTGTGACCTTCGCACTTCGGTACATCCAGGCAGCTGCTGCACTGCGTGACATACAACACGCAAAAGGTATCTGCTGACATTTGGAGGAAAGCATAAACCATTTTTGCTTGTGTGAATGGTATAACATGCTTTTTCGCGTAATGTTTATTGATGAAGTCCAAATGTTTACAGTAACGCAAATGGAATTTTCACAGGGCTGTTCGGCATCAATGAGTTTGTAGACATCAGTACCGCAGGCCAATGGGACGCTACCTTCAAGGAGGTCCTGTCCTTCTCCATCTTCATCAGTACCTTCAGCATCCTGCGGGTTCTGAACTTCTCCAGGGGCGTGGCTACCGTCTACGCTCTGCCTCGTGTATGTACAACTCATCTTGCTCGCTTTCTACACTAAAAAGCAACATTTTAGACCATTCTGTTTGGCCAGAACATTGTAAATCAGAAATAACAAGTTGGTGTTTTTCCCTGTTTACACTAGCTGCTATATGGGGAGTTCTTTGGATTTTCCCTGCACATGTTGGTCATCATTGTGGCCTACGGCTTCAGCGGGATTTTGATCTTCGGCAAAAATATGGAGACCTTCTCCGGCTTTAAGAAAACGTCGTACGTGCTGTTTGAGATGGGCTTGGGGAGGCCGTTCGTCGGAGTCTTTGCGGACGATATGAAGGCAGTGGATCGTGTCATGGGACCTCTTTATTATTCTACATTCGTCATGGTCTTCGTCTTTTACCTGGTTAGCCAAAAATCAGATTATTTCATTCTGTCTTATGTATACATATATGTATCATGATTTGTTATCACCAACCATTTTTAAGTTTGCATAATAATTGCAACAGCTTCATCAACACTATATAGCAAAATACCTATGTTCTCCTGCAGATGAATCTGGGAGTGGGGATGCTCTGTAACTGGCTGAGCTACTGTCAGACGTCAGACGACATCGGCGTGGACACGGCGATGGGTGATTACTTCTGGAACTCCTTCAGGAGTCTTCTGAGCATGCGTCATGAGTCCCAGACCTTTGACGGTAATATTATACCTACCATTGTCTAACATTTTTGTTAGCTCATTGCAGTTTATATTTTTGCGACCAAAACGTTTTTTCCAACGACAGCATTTAACTGCACTTATAAGATCCCAGGAAGTTATTTTGTGATTCCTGCAGGTTTATAGCTATGACATATAAAAAATGCTATGAAATATTCCACAGTTGTAAAATCCTAATAATTGTTAACAATAAACCAAATGATATAGAAAGAAACTTTAACCATTAACAAAAACAGTGTTCTGCATTGCAAATGAAAATATCAACTAAAAATTCATTACGTCCTTGTCGTTTCTAAAGATGAAGCACCACTTCCGGACCACTTTATGGAAGAGACCCTCCAGCGGACTTATGCGGTATTGCAGGAAGTGGACAGGTTGGCTGACCTGATGTACAAGTTTGAGTGCAAGAAGTGTCAGCGGATTCCACTGAGTGACGTTCAACCAAGTACTTCGCAAGCTTGAAATTTCACAAAAGACCACAAGCTCGACACAACTTAATTACTGTACGAAAGTACGATATAGGATTTCATCAAGTGAGATTCTAGCTAGCTAAACTAAACAAAAACGTGCGATATTTCTTTTATGACAATGAAGAGATATAATATGATTAATGCATACCAGATGTGACGCATGATAATTTTTTGCAATAAACTGTTCGCGTACTATAAAGTTACATTGACTGAAGCATGTTGTTAATTCGTACCAGTTCTTCATCATACATATTAGTAATAGGGAAACCAATGATATAACAAAGAGTGGATCAGCGTGTATCAGATTGTATTCTTACACGGCACAAGGCTGCTCACTGTTCTTACGTAGTTTAGAAAGGATTTGTCTTGAATACATTTTTTTATGTTTGTCTGTACGTAGTTTAAGTAGTATATATGTTACTATTATGCTTTTCATATAATCGTTAGTCCCAGTCTTAAATTTCTGTGTGATGATCGTGTGAACATTTAACGATGTAAGTATTGTAATTGTCATTCCACTTCCGGTTTAAGTATGTTTGGTATCAAATCTGTCTTAGTCTGCTTTATAAGACCCTAGATAACAGAGTTCCTTTGCATATTACAATCATAACGACGTGATATCTATCTATATATCCATATATGTGTGGCAGTGATAGAATCGATAAAGCGATCAAAATATTGTAATTGTCATTACATTCCAGTCTGTCCTATCATTGGTAATAAATCTTGATTCATGAGCTAATCGTTTATAAGCTAAAGATGATATGTGAAACGTTTATCACGAAGGTCATTTGCATAGATCTTCCTATTCCTATGTTAACTTTGATACTATGTTTGGTACGTGGTACTGAACTTTATCTTTGTCGTAAACTGTCTAATGGGATCAAACGTCATATAGTAAGGTTCTTGAGCACAACCAAAGGGTAACTTACGTCCAACGTTTCGGTACTGTCAGACACCATCATCAGGATAGAATGACTGGAGACTGCTTTTTGCTGCTACTTATAGCCGATGTAATAATAGGCGCTGCAGCAGCAAGAATGCAGTCCCAAACGTGGCTCAGTTTGTACCCCCCCCCCCCCCCCCCCCCCAACTGCCTCCTTCATCCAGCGTGTTCTTCTGTTTCCCTCTCTGTGGATGGTTCTTGCTGCTGCAGCGCCACCTACATCGGCTATAAGTAGCAGCAAGAAGTAGTATCCAGTCATTCTGCCCTAATGATGGTGTCTGACAGACACCGAAACGTTGGACGTAAGTTACCCTTTGGTTGCGCTCAATAACCTGACTATATGAATAATTGCCAACCTTATGAAATTATTTACGGATGTAGAATCAAACGTGTAAATAAGTTTTGTTACATTGATAATCATAATATGATATATGATATTATATTAGATACTGTACATAGTCTTTATTTATGGATGGTATGCATGAATCTTTAACAATAACCTTTCATCCGTTTACACAATAGTATAACATACATTAATCAAGTCAGCGTGACCTTAGCAAATGTCGGAATAAAGATGAAATGACATACCAGTCAATCCAGTCAAATGACAATCGAATGTCCTTCTGTCATACGCCAACCTTTTTTTTCAAATCAAGCTAAGGAATCTTATTTACCTCTGGGAATGAGTTTTATCTTCAACTTCCTTTTTAAAACTGCCAAAATCCTTGTTTACCCTTAAAAAGGGAAATAAAACAAGAATTTGAATACTGTAAAATAGACTTTCTGTCATTCTTGTAAAATTTTTGCTGAAAAGTCATGGTACATACTCCAGCCAGAATATATGGAGTTCATGAAAACTTTATACATTTTTATTTCCCCCTCATCCCAGTATTTCCTTACTCAAAGAACCAAACTTAGGTCTAAGCACAACACTTACGCTAAGATGCCATATGAAAAATTTTTAACATTGCCATTACAGCCTAGGTTACCTAAGTAACCTACAGACTCTTGACAAAGTAGGAAGTGTGCTACACGTACTAATTTTGTAGTTGTTATTTGGTGGTAATATTTTGTACCGTCTTCTCAACTAGACCTCAGCAATATACGTTGTTAGCAGGTTGAGTGTGTAGATATAACCATAAAGAATTCGTTGAGCATTGAAATCCTATCAACCATATTGAATAATACGTCGCAAAATGGCCCTGCAACAACAACCCGCCACCACATTGAATGTCCTTTCAATATTTGATGAGGCGTGTTGCTTTGTGTATCACTGTTATCAAAACCTCATACATACATACAGCTTGAGAAATATAAGATGGTGACTCGCAAAGAAGTTGTAAAATTGACGCCTACACTTTTACTTGTCTTTTAGAGATCACACCCGTAACTCAAGCACACACGAATACACTCAAAACGGCATGGCATAGTAATTTCCAGGTCTCATCAAGACCTACCCACATACCAAATATCAATACTATCCACCCAGGCGTTTTTGAGTTATGCTAGTCCTCTACAAACACACACAAATACAAACGCTACCCAAAATATAACATTCTCGGCGAAGGTAAATACACACACACACACACACACACACACACAGAGGACTTCCACTATTGCTACTACACACATACGCACTCACACACACACACACACACACACACACATACACACACACACACACACACACACACACACACACACACACACACACACGGTCCTGTATAGCCCAACACACATGAGGAATCTTGTTGATAACAATTCTGGCATAATTATGGTACATGTTTTACGCCTCTACTTATTTCCACATGCCGGACCAGCTTTTGTCCCTTTTGTTCAGAAGTCTTCAAATTATACAACGTCCTTGCAACATCTTAGCACCACCTCATTACTTTTAACGTTACCTTTGAATATTTCATGAGCCACACAGATGATTCACGTAGTAATCTTCTGTACCATTGAAAACCCATACAAGCACATGTCTGGAACAAATATGATATTACACACGCACCGACGCGTGCGCTTACAAGAACACGCGCTTGCAAACCCACACACAAACACAACTAGAGTTCCACGACCCCGTACCTTCGCCAAACGATTCTACCCATTACAACTGCTGTGTTAATTCTGTTTGTTATTGATTATGCAAATAGGGTCCCCATTTGCATAAATCATATAAATTGACCATATCCTTCACCAAACAACAGACGTACATAATCTACAATAAGAAAGAAGGCTTTAATCGCATTTTCTGATAATTTATGCAAATGATGTAAATGTTCAACGATGTTCACCTGTACTATATAAAAGATACCTCAAAGTCCCAACGCCTCTGAACCAACACCAATACAAAAGATATCGAAATAAACTTAATAATATGTTGAGAATCGCAAAAAAGGAATATTTCCACAAGAGGTTTACGAAAACAAGTCTTGATATAAAGCAAACATGGGGAGTTATTAATGAAGTTATGAATCGTAAAAAAAACAAGAAACACAGGCCCACAAGAAATAAAAATTGGAGAAAAAATCATCACTGAAAATGTTGAAATATGTAATGAGTGTAATAAGTTCTTTGTTGATATTGGTACTTCTCTAGCAAATAACATCCCAAGTACGAAACAAGATCCTATAAGCTACATCAAGGCCCCTACAAACTGTTCTTTATCACTTTTTGAGCCAACCACGAACAAAGAAGTAGAGGACATTGCTTTAAACTTAAAAGACTCTGCCGCTGGTTATGACGAAATTAAATCTAAAGCCCTAAAATCGGCCCTTCCCTACATCCTTACTCCTCTAACTCATGTTCTTAACATGTCGTTACAAAGTGGAGATGTTCCAAACGGAACAAAGATTGCAAAAGCTATACCTATATTTAAGGGGGGAGACTCAACTTCATTCAGCAATTATCGACCGATCTCAGTCTTGCCCAGCATCTCAAAACTTTTCGAAAGGCTAGTTTACAATCGATTACTAAAATATCTCAACACTAATAATATTCTATATAAACATCAATACGGCTTCCGTAAAGGTATATCCACTCCACTTGCTCTTATTCAACTAATTGACAAAATATCCACAGCCATTGACAAAAACGAATATACAATAGGAATATATTTAGATTTATCCAAAGCCTTCGATACGGTAAATCATACCATACTCCTCCGGAAATTAGCTGCATACGGTGTTACTGGCACTGCACTGAACTGGTTCCAAAATTATCTAAATCATAGGAAACAATACGTAACTTTAAATGGAATTAAGTCTACATACAAGGAAATTCAATGTGGAGTACCGCAAGGGTCGATTTTAGGTCCTCTATTATTCTTGATTTACGTCAATGATCTGGCGGAAGCCTCCTCAATACTTTATTTTATACTGTTCGCCGATGACACCAACATATTTTTTTCCCACAAAAATTTTGACTCTCTGATACAACTGGCTAACCAAGAACTGCGCAAAGTAGCTACATGGTTTGAAGCCAATAAATTATCAATAAATACTAAAAAAAACAATTTTTCTCATTTTTTGTAGCAAGAATAAAAATTATGATATTGATAAGGCCAAAATTTTCCTACAGAATGTTACTATAAAGCAGGAGAAACAAACTAAATTTTTGGGAGTAATTATAGATGAAAAACTAAATTGGAAAGCCCATGTCTCCGCCGTAAGTAAAAAAGTTGCTAAGACAATTGGTGTTATTGGGAAAATCAAACACAATATCCCTCTAAAGACCCTTTCAACTATTTACAACAGCCTTATATACCCGTACTTGACTTATTGCAATATAGTTTGGGGGTGTGCGTGCCATACTACACTTCTCCCACTTACAACTCTACAGAAAAAATTCACACGAATGGCCACTGCCTCTGATATTCTTTCACATACAGCCCCTTTATTTCTAAAATTGAAAATATTGAATGTGTATGATATAAATAAACTGCAAATTAGTATATTCACATTTAACTGTCTTTCTAACACTCTCCCCGATATGTTTAAAGATTTCTTAAACCCTAATTCACATGTACACAATTATCATACCAGGCAAAGAAATCTACTCCATATCCCTCTCTTTCGAACAACATTAGCGCAGTCCTCCGTTAAATATAGATGTGCTACAATCTGGAACAGTCTTCCTACAAATATAAAAAACACTACTTCCTTCCTTACATTTAAAAGTGCCCTTAAAACACACCTCATAAACCACCCTAGCCCCTTATAGAAATATCTATCCTAGCTCAATTCATGTTGCTATTATTATTTGATTTCGTTAATCACACATCTTTTTTTGTATTATTATAACGTATGACTGAGTTAGCTACTTCTCCTTATTATTCATTGATTCACTGATCATACATCTTTTGTTGTTTTATTATAACATATGATTGTGTAAGCTTCTCATGTTTATTATTTATTGATTCACTGACGGTATACCTTCTGTATTATTATAACATATTTACTAGTTTTTTTTTCTTCTTTGTTGATTATGATTCATTGATCACAATTTTGTGTAAACAAATAGGAGGAGGGCATAGCAAAAACTGTTAAGCTTTTTCCCTCCTCCTGCACCTGTTTTATATTTTATTCTCTTCTGTATCCTATTATTTTGTATGTGCAAACAATAAAACAAACAAACAAACAATAACTTCCAAATGCTAAAAGTATAAAGTTCCCGTCATTTACCACAACGACATTATAGCCTTTTCTCATTGATTATGCAAATTAGGTCTTTATTTTGCATAATATATACAAAGCAATATTCTTCTCAGTTAAAATGTCATATGTTGAAATGGTCCTATAATGGAGCAAAGCGTGTGTAGACGATTTCCTCATTAATTATGCAAATTAGATTCAAATTTGAATAAATGGTATCTAATCATATGAAGCATCTTTCAAGCTATCTACATACCAAAAATCATGACAATCCGTCATCCCCTTCTTGAGTTATTCCTTTTCAAAGTCTGACACTAAACCTTCCCTGCAGTTCCAAACCAAGCCGCTAGGGGACCAAAACTTATCCCACTTAATCTCGGCATCAAGAGCTGTCTACCACTAAAAATCATAGCCTAAGCATGTCCAGAACTCGAGATATCAAACCAGGAAGTTCCACTGCAGTAACATAACAGGCCGCTAGGGGGCCAAAAATCTAATCGTTTGCAGGTCTCATTAAGACCTACCCACTTACCAAATATCAATACTATCCATCCAGGCGTTCTTGAGTTATGCTGGTCTTCTACAAACACACACAAATACAAACACTACCCAAAATATAACATTCCTGGCGAAGGTTAATACACACAAACACACACACACACACACACACACACACACACACACACACACACACACACGGTCCTGTATAGCCCAACACACATGAGGAATCTTGTTGATAACAATTCTGGCATAATTATGGTACATGTTTTACTCCTCTACTTATTTCCACATGGCGGACCAGCTTTTGTCCCTTTTGTTCAGAAGTCTTCAAATTATACAACGTCCTTGCAACAACTTAGCACCACCTCATTAATTTTAACGTTACCTTTGAATATTTCATGAGCCACACAGATGATTCACGTAGTAATCTTTTGTACCATTGAAAACCCATACAAGCACATGTCTGGAACAAATATGATATTACACACGCACCGACGCGCGCGCATACAACGCGCTTGCAAATCCACACACAAACACAAATCCACACACATACACAAACAGGGACTACTACTATTGCTACGCGCATACGCACGCACACAAACACACATACACACACACACACACACACACATACACACACACATGCATACATATATATATACATATATATACACACACGGTCCTGTATAGCCCAACACAAGAGGAATCCTGAAAATTATATTTCAGCCATACCATAGGAATGGTGAAATATATTGTATTCGTAATGTTTCTTCTTTCTTTCTTCTCCTGTTTTCAAAGCGATTCATCTCCGCCGTTCCTGGACGGGTAGAGTGGGCCAATACCCCATGGCATGCGAATTTTTCAATTTTTTTTCATATCTGCTCCTATATATCTGCTCCTATATATATATATATAAAATGATATTATTGAGTTTTTTTGCAATTGTTGGACCAAACTGTATATTTTGGGCCCCCTGTACCATGTTGTTATATCCGAATGACCTGAAATTTGGCACAGAGGTGCCCTAGGTACTTATTCAAAGGATCCATGTATAATGTTTGGTATAAATCACTTCAAATGGCTCATTGAGGAGGTTTTTGTGGGAGAGTTTGGGATTTGTGAGGTTGGAATGCCGAGGTCAACGACCTTTAGGTCATTCTGCGTCACAGGTGTGTGCTAAGGTAAGAGGAATCTTGTTTATGACAATTCTGTCATAATTATGGCACAGGTTTTACTCCTCTACTAATTTTACACATGACGGACCAGCTTTTGTCCCTTTCTCTTTTCCAGCCTTCATGGTCCAAAAGACGCAGCTTCAGCCGACACCTAGAAACGGGCAGTGTAATTACAACCTGACGACAAAAAAATAGCGCAGATAAAATATTGGAAACACTAAACAACTCAGCAACACATTCATTTGCCAGAATATGTTGGCGTTGCGCAGGTACTAGGCTTCAATGCAGACGCTTTGACAATTGCGGGTCGTCGCGTCTGAGTGGCATTGTTCCACACAGAGGAACGTTTTGCCTCTGTTTTTCTGAATCTAACATCTCAAAAGGAGTAAAAGAAAAGGCGTAAAAAGCGCGTTGACCGGACATCAAAAGAGCCCACGGGAGCAGACGCGATCGGGTTCTGCAGAGCGCGCCCGTTACAAGGATGGCTTCACGGAACGGTGTTGTGGTCAGGTTGACCTGCTGTATCATTCTTCTCTCTGCAGTGCATGTAAAAGGTAGGCTCTTACTAGGTACGATAAGATAAAGGTAGTCACATAGTCTTTTGTTAGGCCGTAGGGGCAGTGGGTTGTTATCCATTGTGTCTATATAGGACACGGTATTGGAAGGCGGAGCTTATCCCTCTAGCTAATATAAAATTTAGTTTCATCGCCTTTTGCCTCCTTAACCGAAGTCAAGTACCCATTTTACACCTGGGTGGTGTGAGGAAAGTCAAGTAAAAGCTTCCTAGTAGGCTCTATATATGTACGGCATCAGGTCTTTTCGTCCCCCAGTCCTTTCGTCCCCTAGTCCTTTCGTCCCCTAGTCCTTTCGTCCCCGTTTTGGATGTTTCGTCCCCGCCACATGGATGTTTCGTCTCCGTCACATGGATGTTTCGTCATAGAGTGATTTCTCCACGTCTATATGACAATATCTGTACCCTAAACGATCAATCGTATTACATGTGATGTTAGTGTTCTGTTTTTTGTAGAAATAATTTTACTTTGAAATCATTTTATCTATATTTTTGACCCAGCTGCAGTCCACACGAAAACGAGTTGAGTTTGAACCGACAGTAGTAGTAGTAAACATATGAACCAACAGACAATTCCAACTACTTGAATCGGCTAAGTTTGTCTAAGGTCCATGGTTTATCTATCGAAGAAATCGGCAACCAAATATCGAATGGGACATTGTAGTTTTTTTTTTTTTTTTTTTTAACCAGTAATGTGTCTCACATGATTAAGTTTCGATGCCTATCTGACACTCCAGTCAGAAGCTCAGAAAAAGTTGTCTGATAGACATTTAAACGCCAGCAGGTTAGAGACACTACTGGTTGTGAAAAAGAAAAACTCCAATATCCTATGTTCTGCAACCTGATGAAATTATTATAGATATACATAGCAGCTATTTTTCAAAGTGAATTCATTGCACATTTCATAGTCCCTGCTTCACAGGGGTAAAATACAAGTGACACGGCGGTCGGTTGCTAGGGTATTCTTTCCCGTTTTTCTTTCCTTGTGTTCGACGGAATATCGGGTTACTGGAGGCCTACTGTTGGCTACCCTTAAAATATTTGAAAATAAACAAAATGATTTGACAAGGAAAATAAGACTAAATTAGTAATTTTACATACTTTGAATCTTGTTGTTTGAATTTAAATAGCTGTTTTAGCCGTCTCAAAAAGACGATCATTTTCTGTTTTCAGGAAGGCCTTTAATTTGACCCACTCTTGATAAGATGGGCCGCATGTGTCATCGAAAATTCTGGATTTTTATATTTTTCGTCACCTACGAGGAAAATAAACCTTTCTGTTTTTTTGTTTTTTTTTTTAATTTTTGATTTGAAGCAAAATTACAATCGAAAATGTGCCAAAGAATTGCATTTTTCCCACTTAATTACCAATAATTCAAAATCGAAGCCTTTTTCTAAAAATCCCAACAAATAGAAATCTCGTGAAAACCATTGCGGTAATTTTGAGCCGTCAATGAGTTAATTTGGACTCTTCTTGGTCGCGATCTTAAACGATGTTTGCACGCATGTCATGCCGCACGGAAAGCGGGAGGGTGTAATTGATACCTGTGTAAACAACACTTATAATATTCAAGGTCACCAACAGAAACGTCAGTAGCTTCGTTAGATATTACAGGTCCTAAACATAGTGATAGCATAGTACATGTACAGTCCGGAAAATTGTTTATATTGGTGAAAAACTATATTTTTTGGCTAATTGAAGGTAGATGGGGGAAAAAGCAAGACAGCACTGTTTACCGGCAACGATCGCAGATGACCCCAAATTGAACACGAGTTCGGTTTGAATTACGTCAGATCGAACATCGTGGAACAAGGTTCGAATGCATTCGGCTAGACATGGGGGGTTTTGAGCCCGTATTTGACCACCGTGTGAACTGAAGGTTTTGGACCAAAAGTCGTAAATGATGTGAGGTATTAGGGATCTTGCTTCTCAAAACCATCCTCGGCGACTTCAAACTTCTATGACATTTTTAAGAGTTTTTGAAGATTTATGCAAGTGACTTACACATTCATATAATTTATGCCTGGTGTTCATCATTGACCAACGCACAAGAGTAAAATTCCAACCATTTATTATCAAGCATTTTTATCAATTACGCATTAATTATGCAAATCTGTCCCTCGTTTGTATGTTTCGTATCTGTTTACGTTCTACCTGTGATGGATTAATTGTGATACATTTATTGAAGTTATGTTATGGAAAACAGCTAAATGTCAGGAATACACCGTGTCCGGGGCAAGAGAGCCATTCTGCAACACTGCTATGATGGAATATTCTCGCCAATTTGGCAAATACCCCCCCCCCCCCCATAATTTGTATTTCATTTTATAATGTTTTTAAGCTACCGACATACCAAATATCATAATCGTCCGTACCTGTCTTAACTTATCCTGTCCTTAATTGTAGGGGGCCCGACCTTATGACACTTCTTCCCTAGGACTAGAGCCGTCTTACGGCAAAAAATCGTGACCAGCTTGTTCAGAACACAAGATATCAAAACATGAAGTTCTGCTGCAGTACCAAGGGAATCTGTTACGGGTCTCAAAATCTAATCATTTCCAGCTTTCATCACAGCCGACCAACACAGCAAGTACGAAACCAGCCGTCCTTGCGCGGGTCAATTACGGCATGTGAGTCGCTCTTTCGAACATGATCTGGCCTTTGGACGGTCCATTTTCAGCCCACTTGGAGGGTGACGTAACCAAGTCTTTGCTATTTGACGGAACGGGAAACTTGCTGGTGATTTTCAATGTTTTCATGCAGTGGGAGTGGGAACAATGAAATGTTGATGAATAAACGCATCTGCCTTGTAAAAAGACATGTGACGGGTTGAAATCGCAAGTGCAGCACAGATCAGTAACTTTGTCAGTCACCCACAGTGACTGGAGTTCTCACTCGTATCCTGGCAATAAACTTGCCTTTTTGAAGAACTCAAGCCTGTTATTGGAGGGTCATTAACATCATTATAATGTGTACACAAACATCGGCAACTTTCGTTTGGCTAAGTAGGACAAAATACGTCCAAACGGACCCCATGTAGCCGCAGAATTGAGTCGGACGAACCAGTGACCGTAGGTAACCCCGGGGAAACGTGAGCCATCAGAATAGCCCAATGTTACATTCAAATTACATACACATTTGCATTGGATTTGTAAAACAACAGGAAGTTACAATGTATGGCATACAAAAATTCATTATGGGAAGTCTTTTGAATGTTACCCGTTGTAAATAATGGTCAAGTGTTAACCAAATATCAATATACCTATAACGAAAAAGGCACCCCGCTAAAGCAGCATAATAGAAAATTCTGAACGCGTTCGGACCCCCCGGAGAGTGAAATGGCGCTAAAACGGGGACGGAGTGGCCCTGGCTGACAGCGGAACGTGTTCACTAGCTTTAAATGCTATTTCCCCGGTCAAAATTGTATTCTTGATAGAAAAAGTAGTTATTTTGTTTGTATTATAGCTTGCAGATGAATATTGTCCAAGGGTATTTGAACTTAGAATGATAATATTTTTGTAAGAGCGATATGTTGGCGGAAAAACTAGGAAAAGTCTTTGTTTTTTATGTTTTTGCCCCAAAATTATCTTCATTTCGTATCATAATCCAAAATACCCTTGAACAGATCATTTCCGTTGGGAATAAGCTCTTATCTCGTAAAAAATCAAGGATATAGTCCTTGTCCCCGCTGGGGAATCCATACATCAATGAAACAACAGTATTTTTTAACCAAAATCGTTATATCTTACCCTAAATTACAGTGCAGCAATTGAGATTGCATGTGCATTTTATATGTACCGATCGGTACTAACTCTGTATGAAGTTTCGTTACAATACGACCATGCGTTAAAAAGTTTAAAAAAAAATACGCGTGTTTTCAACTAACTAGAGACAGAGAAAGAGAGGTAGAGAAATGTGGCTGGAAATATACCCCTATAAATATTTCATGGAGGAAATTAACTTATGAACACGTGTCCACTGTCTTTCTATGCCAAAAGTTGTTGTTTATTGAAGGGCTAGAAACCTGCATCGACACCTACTGTGTTACTACTCCTGTAGAAGGTAAAAGAAATGGGTAAAAAAAATGCATCAACATCCATGGTGTACTACTCGCGTCAAGGCCCATTGGAGCCATTATTTGCGGATTGGGTGTGGCTACACTAGACAGACATTAATGCCTTTTCATAGTTTGTGCATGACTAGATCTGAATATCATAAGGTGCTGTTTGCGAGTTGGGTGTGCCTCCAACTGTAGGTCATTCCCCTTTCAGTTAGATCTGAATATGATAAGGTGCTGTTTGTGAGTCGGGTGTGCCTCCAACTGTAGGTCATTCCCCTTTCAGTTAGGTCTGAATATGATAAGGTGCTGTTTGCGAGTTGATTGTGCCTTCAGCTGCAGATCATGACCTTTTTAGTTCTGCAAGCCCGAAGATGTTTTAAGACAACAGTAATCTGATATTTATACCGTTCTCGGCTTGAAAATAAGATGAGACATTTGGTCGCCATATATATATCAACCTCGATGAAAGTAACCAGACATTTAACATTTAACATAAATGACCCCGAGCGACAATAGACCCTTCCAGTGGTACTCACACGTAAAATGAGCAATTCCAAAAACGTGTTTCCTAAAATAAACGGAGAGTTTGTTAAATCTTGACATCGCCTGTCTGTTATGACCAGTTCACTAACCCTATTCAGACGGGGGCGCAAGTTTCATGTCGCATAACCCCCGATGTTTGCACTAGAGGCACCAAATTAATTTAGAGAATTGTCCTAAAATTTAGTTCGTGACAATTTTACAAATATTGAAAACTTTTCAATTTTTTCGTGTTGCCATGGCAACCAGTTGTTGACAGGCATCTTTGACGAAAATCGATACTTCGGTTCCAACAGTGTATTTTTTCAGGTTTCCATGTTACATTACTGCTATTTTATTACATCAAAAAATATTATGTAATCTAGTTTATTTTTTTAATAAAAAGAGTCAGGATTTTGTTAAGTAATTTTAAATCCTATTGGTATGAAGTTGAGAAAAGCGGCAAAATTTAAGAAGAGGCTGTGCGCACTCGTGTGTAGTCTAATGGGATGAAGGACATTGTTTTGAGCGTTATTCAAAATTCAAAAAAAGAAAAATTAGAATCAAAATTTACATATATTAAAATGTCTCCTCAGAGCTTCTAACTGGAGTTCTCGCCACTATATGTAGCCGATGTAGGTGGCACTTTTGTAAAAAAAAAACCTATGATCTACCAACCTGGTGAAACTTCTTTTGGAACATTTCGGACTTTTTAGATACGTTAAAATGAGATGCATTGTATCAAAACAATGCCTTTAACTTACTTACGTAACAGTACATTTGACATAGAATGTAACTTTTATTCATTTCCCCAAGAATTAGCTCGTGACTTTTCATGAGCATCGAAAATGACTTAAACATAAATCTCCTTGTCCTTTCAGCTTGTAGTGATCCTCTTTAAAAGGTGAAAGAAAAGTCTTTCCACAAAAATCGGCCATAATATTGACCCCACACTACCCAAAATGCCCTTCTTGTTTTCTTGTTTTTTCTTGTACACAGGCATTTTTCTGTCTATTCAAAAACAGACTTGTCCAAAAATTAAGCAATTTTTCTTTTATTGCTTTTTTAAGACTAGCTTTCTTATGGGTATCTGGTCAAGTACAGTAAGACGTTTTGATAAAAATTCTTATGCCGATAATTGGTTCTTCTACAAAGAATAGTTTGTAACTCGAAGTCTGGTGTTCTTCTACCAACAATCCTTTTCTCACATCAAGGCCAGAGTTGTTTTCCCAGAAATGCATCATTACACATAAGTTAAATGTTCTTACACCACGAATTTTCCTTACATCAAGAAGACAAAATGATTATGCCTAGAAATGTGTTCTTATTTCAATGATTTATGTTCTTATGACAAGAGCGAAATTTTTTGCTACCTGAAAATATTTCCTTAATTTCATGATTGTTGTTCTTACACCAAAACTACCTTTCTTACTTCTTGTTGTTGCCAAGAGATATTTTCTTAATTTCTTTCAAGATTAGTGGTCTTTCACCAAGACAACCTTTTTCACATCAAGGGCACAATTCTTATTGACAAGAAATATTTTCTCACATCCAAGATTGATTTTAGGACATTAATGGCAAAGATGAATTTCTAATATCAATAGCAACATCCTTTATTGTCTAGAAATATTTTCTCACTTCCAAGATTGGTATTCTTACATCGAAAATACCTTTCTTACATCAAGAACACAATTCTAATTCCTTAGAAATATTTCCTTAATTTCAGAATTGGTGCTCTTACACCAAGACACCTTTCTTACATCAAGAACACAATTCTAATTGCCTTGAAATATTCTCTTACATTCGCGATCGGTGTTATCAGACGTATGACTGGGAAAGTCATACGTCTGCAAGTGCTTAATTTTCCCTTCTGCTGGAACTACAGCCGGTTGTACTGACCCACCGACCCAAGCCAACACCACCGGACCCGTGTGCGACTATCCTCATCTGCCGGGCGAGAATTGTACCTACCCGTGTTCCCCAGGATATTACGTCATTTCCGGCGACGTCATAAGAAGAACATGCGAGTCAAATGGGTCCTGGACAGAACCCGATCTTTTCTGCCAAGGTACGAAATTAAACAACATAAGCGAGTAGCTTATTACAAAATATTTACTACAGTCAAACCTGCCTATAGTGGCCACTCAAGGGAATGGACAAATGTGGACACTATAGACAGGTGGCCACTATAGAGAAAATGCTAATGACTTGATCACGAACAATAAGCTACACATGTTTTCAGCAACCACAATTTCTGTGACGAATAACTACACATTTTATACGGTTTAAAGACTTGCACTCTAACGCTCAAAGCACGCCGCTAGCGCCTAAATGACCCGGTCGGGAACTCGAAATCCTCGCAAACTACGATTTTAAACCCGGCGCACGGCGACATACGGCTGCTGTATGGTCGCAATAGGTAGTGTTTCTGTATCTGCGGGACCGAAAATCGCGTGTCCGTGGCCGCGATGGCGAGGTGGCCGCTATAGACTATTTCTTAATGCTTAGGTCAATGGGAAAAATCCAAGGGACCGACAAAAAGTGGCCACAATGTCCAGGTGGCTGCTATGCAGAAGTAGCCGCCAATACAGATTTGACTGTAGTATCATCCTATCCATAACTTGTACCTCATAGAGTTTGTATAGTTACACGAAATCCTAGAAGAATAGCACTATTTACTTGTTATTCTGTACAGAACTCTTGCTCGCACATGAACTTGAATTTGCACTTCCTGACTAAACTGAAGAGATGAAAGATTAGAACCCTTTATATACGAGAACAAGTTGAACCTGACACAGAACCTTAAGCTAAAAAAATTGACAAGACACTTTAAATTGAACTGGTAACATTTCTAGGGCCTGAAAATTAACTTAAACCAGTTTTTGTCATCCTAGCCTGTAGTGATCCCCTTGGAATGGAATCTGGTGCCATTCCTGATGACAGCATCACTGCATCGTCGATCCTTAATACTGGTTACGAGCCTTACAACGGGCGCTTAAATGAAGTAGCTGCTGGAGGATGCTGGACACCCGTATCTAACGACATCGGACAATGGTTGCAGGTAGACATCTTGATTTGAATTAACAGTCGTATTCTCTCCCTCTCCCTCTCTCTCTAAACACCCTCTCACATACCCCAACCAAACACACACACACACACCCATGTGTGTGTGTGTGAGTGTGTGTGTGTGTGTGTGTGTGTGTGTGTGTGTGTGTGTGTATGTGCGTGTTTTTTTTTTCAGCAGGGTAGCCTGCTGTGACCGTACTCCTTGCTGCAACATCACCCTAAAGTCTTCAATGCACATGGAAATGACCATATCTTTACACCCCTGAGAATCAATGTTGTCTTATTTCAAAAATAAAGAGTATGTCTCTGAGAAAAAGTTACACCAGTCCTCCTCTTATTGCTCTCATTTTTATTCCAGGTGGATTTAGGAGAAGTGAAGCGCGTCTCGGGCACCATCGTTCAAAGTCGGCATAATGTGGACCAGTGGGTGGGGTCGTACAAACTCCAGTACAGTCAAGATAGGGTTAGCTGGACGACCTATGGTGACAGCGATGGCTCCGACAAGGTATCTTACAAACCAAGATATCCGGGTTTTTTTTAAAGTTTACGTAAAATAGTAAAACTTAAGCATCCCCTTTGCTCCGAACAGTTTGTCTAACAGAGCGGATTGAATGGTTTTCATATTCACTTTTAGTAGTGTTAGCTTCGTACGTAATACACAAAGACTACTGTTTTATTGAAAGTTATGAAGAATAAACTATAACTTACAAAAAAAATAGATATTCCCTCATCTGTTTATCTTCCAGGTCTTTCCGGGCAACATCGACAGATTCTACCCTGTCACGAACCTACTGAACGGCTCAGTTGATGCCCGTTATGTACGTTTTGTGGTTCTGTCCTGGAATCATTACATCGCCATGAGGGCGGAGGTTTTGGGCTGTAACACAAGTAAGTTTTACCCAGATGAGATGTGCGAAAATATCCCAACACATTAAAGAGTAATTTCCGATTTATTTAGTGTATTTATTGATTTACATCATCAATTCAATCGCTTAAACAAACCCCAGATTTATATGCACAGCTATAGAAAGGAAAATTTCATTCGCATTATATAACTATTTCATTAACTAGCTGTGCTAAACTGATTTGGTGGCGCTTGAATAATGCAGAAATTGATAAGAGAACAATACATGGGTGTTTGAAAACAGCTGTGGTGTCGTGTATTGTAGATGGGTAAACCACTACCCTCGGATAGGACGTTAAATGGAGGTCCCGTGTCTGGGTAGAGCCATACCCCAGGCACGTCAAAGAGCCCGCCACACGTGCGTTGGTGCGGTGTGAGTGGTTCAAAACCTACAGTTCCTTGGCCGCACCTGGGGCAATTGCTGTCGTATTGAGGTCACCTGAGTGGCGCCGAGTAGCAGCTCGCTCCAGACACTTGCGACAGTCGTATTCAGGCCACCTGACAAGTTTGCCAAGTTTTATTGCAACATGTACGACATAGCAGCTGATAGCTGAATTGCGTCGACATTCACATAATACAAACAGCTGTAGTACAAAAAACGGGCACACTATTAAAAACTTTACATTATGTCCTACAAGCAATTCTTTACTAGAATATTGTAGGGTATTCGTCTTAAAATTTATAATAAGTATAAAATATCAAGTTGCCATACAAACGCTGTATCATTACTGAGTAATAAACATATCAGAAGCGGTTTCTAATGAGTAATTACTTATTCAGTAAGTATACCAGGTATGGTATCGGTGAGTTCTTATGTCTGTTAGTTCGGCAAAATGGAATGTCCAGTTTCTCAGAACTGCGAGTGGTACGTCCCATCGTTTGCTGTCTGGATTGGGGGAGCCAGTCCCGGAACTCTGATGACCGTAGTAACGACTCCGCGAATGTAGTGCAGATACTCATCCGTCGGTCTGCTAAGGTGTTGAGGTCAAGTGAGGAGAGTGCCGAAGCATAGTCAGTATATTGAGTTCCGAGGATAATCCTGCAAGCTCTCTTTTGAATTCTCTCAAGTTTTGCTGTTTGGACCTTGGTGAGTGACGAGTGCCACGCCGGTGCCGCATACTCAAGCGCGGGTCTCACATACGACGTGTATACTGACTTAAGGTCTGGGACAGACACACCAAAACGCTTGAGCCGGCGAATCATGTGCAATCTCCTGTTGGCTGACGTGAGCATGTTACCGACTTGAATGTCCCATTTCAAGTCATTTTGCACAGTCAGACCCAGCACTTTGACGTGTAGCACGCACTTCAGGAGTTGTTCACTGATCATCAGTGGTTGCGGAGGGGGGCGTGTCTTCATGAAGCACACACGGAGTACGAAACATTTCTTTGGATTCAATGCCATCTTGTGGTCGCTGACCCATGTGGTAAGGTTGTCCAAAGTAGGTTGCAGCGTACATGGCTGACGTACTAACCGGGTCTGTGCAATGTTCATGTCGTCGACAAACTTCCAACG
This sequence comes from Branchiostoma floridae x Branchiostoma belcheri, assembly GCA_019207045.1. Classification (NCBI taxonomy): domain Eukaryota; kingdom Metazoa; phylum Chordata; class Leptocardii; order Amphioxiformes; family Branchiostomatidae; genus Branchiostoma; species Branchiostoma floridae x Branchiostoma belcheri. Next base: position 29,046,541 of record CM033024.1, on the reverse strand, counting down.
GTTGGGGAGATCGCGTAGAGCACCATCAATTAATGCCATGAAAATAACAGGTCCAAGAAGAGTTCCTTGAGCTACTCCGCAGCTGAGGTAGAGCCAGTCCGAGGGTTCACCCTGGTACATCACTCTCTGACGTCTGTCGGTAATAAAGCTACAAATCCAAGGGATGACAGAGGGCCGAACACCAAGATCAAGTAAGGAACGAATAGCAATGGTATGGTCCACTTTGTCGAAAGCTTTGGACAGATCGGTGGTAACAAGGGTGCAGATGGACTTTGACACTGAAGTGGATTTGACCTGAGTGGCGCCGAGTGGCAGCTCTCTCTAGACCCTTCGATTTAGCCCCGCCTGTTGTAAGCTCCTCGCAATTCAGCCCCTGGTTGCAAAGAGTGAGTAGTCGGCCCGCCCAATAACAAAAAAAATGATAACTTTGACAATGGTTGACTTAACTTGATCCATCATCTACAGTCGTTCCTTCCTGTCTACTTGGGATGGGGTCTTTGATGGATTCCTTTTGCATAATCAATGCAAAATAGGAACATTTCAGGTTAACATTTCATTACGTAAGGATGAGAAAATAACAGCAGTATCATCACGCACTTGCATTTCTTTCCCCCGATAATCGTCGTTTGTGAGAACTCGGTTATTCAAACAACACAAGGGTAAGATGCACAGCTACAAAATATGAAGAGCCTTTTCGTGCATTATAACCAGTTGTGTGACTTGAAAACTGGTGTCTGACGGTGGTTATGCTGCTCGATTAATATAGAACGTAGATTAAGAGCTATAAACAATTGTTTTGTAAACTAGAAACGGGTCTGTCTTTGACAATTGTTTCATCTGCTTAATTCCTCAGCTGCAGCCCCCCTTCCAGTCTGTAGACGTCTACTTGGGATGGAATCTGGTGCCATACCTGATGACAGCATCTCTGCATCCTCGTTCCAAACTGCTGGTGTTGAGCCCTACCGCGCGCGGTTAAACGGAGATGCTGGGGGTGTTGGTGCCTGGATGGCCAAGTACCGCATCATTGGAGAGTGGTTGCAGGTAGGAATACGTCCTCATAACGTAACCTGTTCTGTATATTGTCTCCCGTTTTGAAAATGGGCTATTTTCTGTGAATACGTTCATCAGATTGGAGAAGTGGATCACAGGGAATTAGTGATTTCCGACATTGATTGCTTTCCAGACGTTTATGTAATTTGAAAGTTTCCTTGATCAGAGAAGCCCGCAAGTCCTTGCCGAAACACTTCACTGTTGACTTGAAATGTTGGCCAGGAAAAAGAAACTTGTCAATGTAGCGTAACATACGTTTTCGTAGCATGTCTTCAACGATACTTAGATCTTCTCTTACTTATACTTATTTTACATTCTATAGCGGAAACATTGAATGCCTTTCAGGTGGATTTAGGGGAAATGAAACGCATTACGGGCACCATCGTTCAGGGCCGCCAAACTGCCCACCAGTTCGTGACGTCATACAAACTCCGGTACAGTGCAGATGGGATGATTTGGACGACATACGCTGGCTTTGATGGCTTAGAAACGGTACCTTAAGCATTTGTTTTCCACGTATACGTATCGCAGAGGTATTGTTTTTAGCCCTGATTCCCCCCTCTCGTGTTTGAATATTAGCGTTTCTGGGGGATTGTGATGTGATGATATTTCGTACATGGGTAGGTGCATGTTGCAAATAAAATAACTGATGTTGAATTTGGGCCTCCCAGTGTATCTGTATCTGTATAGCCGGTATAACCGCCTTCGGCGTAACACACCAGTGAGTACACATGGTGCTGTAGCAGTAAGGTAGAAGGTATGTAGGTTGCATATTGCTTTGGGTTTGCGTGGATGTTCCATGGTAATGCAGCATTACAGGTAACTTCTCCTTTCATAGAGTTGTACAGTATTAGCTGGATTTTTTCAACATCTGCAACGTTTCTGATTTAAACTGCTAGAGGTTAACGTTAATGAACTCATGACTGTTGTGAGATTTTGTAATACGTTAGTTGTGGAGCTGAATAGTGATTCGGGGCTCTCTGCCGGCTTTCTATGTTACTAGAGCAGTCTTTGTGGATTTTTGTGTCTATTGTGTTGAACTTGGGACGATTTCATGTTTGGCAGCATATGGTTTCTTTTGTATGAAAAATTTGTTTTTGTGTGTCCGTTGCGTTATATCGAGAACCTCTGGATGTATAATAATGATATTTGGTATGTTCGCCGTCGTTGTATACTAGATTCGGTCAGGGTATATTTCTGGCCTACTTATTTTTATGGCAGATCCTTTAATTTCTAGATTACCAGTTACCAATACCAATATACCATCTACGGATACAAATACAGCATGAATCGATGGTTAGTTTTGATCCTTTCGTTTCATCTACGATATTGATACTGTCTTGGTTTCAAACGGAATGCAAGAGGACCTTTTGATAATTAATGGCGATGAAGATATAGGGCTTAATTGGTAAGCTATATTAGGCAAAATGGTAGAAAATGCCCTCATCTAAACTATCCGTATATGTTTCAGGTCTTTTCAGGGAACGTAGACAGGAACCTTCCTGTCACGAACCTACTGGACAACTTAGTTGATGCCCGTTATGTGCGTTTCCTTCCTCAAACCTGGGAACATTACATCGCGATGAGGGTTGAGATTCTGGGTTGTAACACATCAAGTAGGTGTCACCACAGATGGGATGTGCCTAAACATACTGAATTGTAATTCTTGACCTATCATTTTAGGCGTTAGATTTAGAATGGAAAGGTTCAATTATAGATATCTCATAAGGTATACACAAAAATGGAGAACTGTACGTAGTCTGTTATGAAACATTTTAATGCCCTTTTCCATACCAGGAAGGATTTTTAGTTTCACAGTTGCGATCGTACAAACTTTATGTCTTTTGCGACATGAAATTGCAATGAAAGTTCAATTGAAAGTAGATCAGTAGAAAAAAATAATAGTTACAGCCGAGGGTACCATGAGAATTCAATCCTGTATTATCATATAGCCAGGCGACATGGACCAATCAGAATGCCCCATTTCATATTGGTTATGACGCCGTTACACATAGAAATCCGTCTAGCCAGGTGTTAAAAAATTTTTAACACCTGGCTAGACGGATTTCTATGTGTAACGGTGTTAAAAAATTTTTAACACCTGACCAATCAGAAGGCGTGAGACACAGGAAATTAACCAATCAGAATAGCACAGAGCATGGAGAAAAGATCTTCCTTGGCAGGGAGGAATGATCATGAGTACAGTACAGTAAAAGTATGAAAAGTCTTGACATGCCAAGACTGCAATTTTTGGAATATTTTTTGTGGAAATTTTGGTTTCAAAATGTAATCTATAATCTCCTTATAAATGTGTGTACCAAAGAACAAATGTGATTTTTTTAGAAATTCGACAAAGGAATTCCCACGTATGGTCCCAAGGGATCTATGCGTCATGCAGGGGTTTGCAAGTATGTGTAGGCTATATGATGATAACGTTAATGACCCGCCTGTTCCTCGGTGTATATGGCTTCGCTCACATCTGTGGTTATAACAAAGGACTAGGCGTTATAACCATTTACCCCGCATCAACCATTAATTGTATGATACATATATTTATCATGAATTTTTTTACATTATAACCTGCTATGTGACTTGGAAGTGGTGTTTGACCGTGGTTCTGCAGCTCGATGTAAGAGCTACAAACAATTGTTTTAAGTATTGTAAATTTTTGCATATACCTTATTCCTCAGCTGTAGCCCCCGCCCCAGCCTGTCCACATGTACTTGGAATGGAATCTGGTGCCATACCTGATGGCAGCATCACTGCATCCTCGTTCCACAGTGCTGGTAATGAGCCCTACCGCGCTCGGCTAAACGCAGTTGCTGGCGGTACAGGTGGCTGGATGGCCTTGCACCGCACTGTCGGAGAGTGGTTGCAGGTAGAAATGCGTACTTATAAAGTAATCCACCGTGTACAATGTCTCTCGGTTTGAAAATGGGCTATTTCTGTTCATACGTTCATCAATTTGGAGAAGTAAATCGTAGGGAATTTCCAGCATGAAAAGATTGTCTGACGTTTGTGTAACGTCACAGTTTCCTCGATCAAAGACGCCTGTAAGTCCTTGCGAACCACTTCACTGTGGGTCTAGATATTCACCAGGAAAATCTTTCCGAGGCTGTGATGTCAACATCAATATCAGTCAACGTTGCGTCACTTCAGTATTCTTTGCATGTCTTCAATGATAGATAGAGCTGCTCTTCTTCCTTCTTATTATGCATTCCATAAGGAAAGCCACAGATTTTCTGAACACAATGTACTCGTGCACATTCTACCCTATGATAACTAAGCCCTCCAGAATAACGAATAGATCAGCTTCTTTGATAGACAACATTATGACAAACTCTATGACAAATCCTCATTCAGCAGGTCTTCTTGTTACAGACATATCAGACCACTTACCGGTATTTTGTATAACAGATTTTGAATTCAGTAAAAAACAAGGAGAAACAATAGGTCAACGCCGTTGCTACAGAAATTTCGATAAAAAGAATATCAACGAATTTAAATCTCTCTTATCTAAAGAAAATTGGGAATCTGTCTATAATAACACTGACGCAAACGCTTGTTACTGTAATTTTGTAAAGATTTTCAATACTCATTTTGAAAAATGCTTCCCTTTAAAAACTATCTCAACAAAAAAGAACCTGGAGAGTAACAACAAAGGCTGGTTTACAAAGGGATTACGCAAGTCCTCTAATGTGAAAAACAAGCTCTACAGGAAGTATTTAAAGAACCCCACACCAACAACTTTACAAAAATACAAAACTTATAGGAATAAATTTAATGGTTTGATTCGCACGTCTAAGAGGCAATATTATCAGGATAGGTTTACAACTGTGTCAAACGATATACGTAATACTTGGAAACTTATAAATGAACTACTTAACAGAAAAAAGGCAAGTGCTACCCTTCCCTCAAAGTTTATGGATGGAGAAGACGAGATAACTAATCAACAAAACATAGTCGACAAATTTAATGATTTTTTTGTGAATATTGGCCCTTCTTTGGCAAACAAAATCGACAAGACTGACCATTCACCCTTATCCTACCTGCAAAATGAATATCCCGCCATCAGTTTGTTCGATGCGCCCAGCACAGCGGAAATTCTTGACATAATTCTTAATCTAAAAAATGCAGCACCTGGAAAGGATGAAATCAAGGCCTCACTATTGAAACAGGTGGCTTCAGAAATTGTAGAACCCATTACATATGTCTTTAAAACTTCCATTGAAACCGGCAAAGTACCCTCTGATTTAAAAGTAGCCAAGGTCATCCCTCTTTACAAATCTGGAAATCCCTGTCTGTTCACAAACTATCGCCCCATATCCATATTACCTGTATTTTCAAAAATCTTAGAAAAAGTAGTATACAAAAGAATTCTAAAGCACCTAGATGATAACACTATTCTATATGCACACCAATATGGCTTCCGGAAAAACTATTCAACTTATATGCCCCTTCTACAACTCATAGACAAAATTACGTCAGCCCTGGAAAATAAAGAATTCACAATTGGAATATTCCTAGACCTTTCTAAAGCGTTTGATACAGTCGATCACAACATATTACTTGGCAAACTCAACTCATATGGATTCAAAGGCTCTGTCCTTCAGTGGTTAAAAGATTATCTGTCAGAGAGAACGCAGTATGTTTCTAATAACAGTTTTGTCTCGTCCCAGAAATTTGTAACATGTGGTGTCCCGCAAGGCTCCATACTAGGACCTCTTTTATTTTTGATTTATGTAAACGACCTACCCATGACATCAGAGAAATTTTTCGCTTTACTATTTGCCGACGACACCAATCTTTTTATTTCGCATACAAATTTTGATACACTTATTTCAACAATAAATGACGAACTTTGCAAATTAAATCAATGGTTTAAGTCAAATAAGCCGTCCCTAAATATAGACAAAACAAATTTCATAATTTTCACAGGAAGAAATAAGAAATACAGTAAAGAAATGGCCACGATGGTCCAAAAGGGCATGAAAAATCCCCACTTGTGGGACATGAATATTGATGATAATTAGATGCCAGTCACTGTTGTCTCCATTGGAAACTGTCCGTGATTGGTTGAAAATTTAAAAGGCGGGCCGTAGTAATGTTTATGTTACGATATCTCCCCTGTGTCAACGTCGCTATTCATATGCGTTACCTGCCGCTGGTTTCAATTGTTATTACATTAGCACGTTTTAACAATACCAATTGGTTGCCTGACTCAAAACCAACAGGATTTTCAGTATAGTTTTGTCCATCTTATGGTCAAAATACCCAAAGATATTCCATCATCAAAAAAATATCAGCTCGCCGCTGGTGAAGTTGGACGATTTATGCTGGGTTTCGACGGCAAAAGATTCAATATGACGCTAGTAGTAGTAGTAGTAAAATATTCCAAACTAAACGTATTTGTAATATAAACAGCTTTACCAAGCCACTTTTCAGCGACAAATTATTGACAGGATACGGTTTGAAAGTTCCTTCCGATAGAATAGAACAAGATAGCGCAACAGTTGGAACGGATTGGTTGCACCGAGCGCCACTGTGCTCAAATAGAAGACACCATTTATTGAACTGTCCATGGCCAGTCCCAGTTTGTACGTTTTTCTCTCCAATCATTGCCCGGGTTGTAGATCAACCTTAAACTTTAAAGTTTATATTTGTAATCCTGAACTGGCATTTTAGACCTTTTCAAAAAGGTGCTTTGTAAATTGTTACGCATTACCGACGCCGTCAGTTCTTGGCAACAATCATCCCGCTTGGGTAACATCATTTGTAGCAGCATGGGTGAGTTGTACATTAAAAAAACACAGGCACCATGTATTTTGAGACCAATTATCTAATTGAGTCACATATTCTTTGAAATATGTTCTGGTCATTTTGGAAAAAAAGTCCTGCAATGAATTAACTAACGTTCAGTTTAGTTTAATAAAGAAAACAATCCAAAACCACACGCAACATTTCCCACCACAATACACTAGACTATCCCATTGACCTGAGATGAACCGGCGGGCGGCATGTTTGATTTCCCAAGCGGTCACGAAAACTCGACCCAAAAACAGAATAAAGAAGGAAAAATACACAAGCATACACAAAACACACACAAGTTAGGAGGATGAAAACTTAAGTCTGATTCATGTAACCGATGCCCAGAATATGGTTGCCGCTTTTAAGTTACACAATCAAATCAAATTACGGAACGATAGTGAAAAAAAAAACGTGGTTCGTCCAAAACTAGCTTAAAACAAGCAGCTTTGACCAAAACTCCTTGCTTGTAACTTACAGGGCAAAAGTACTGAATGCACACACCAAACGATTTCAGAGACTTTGATTTACAGTTGAAAACCCCGCTCCCAGCACAGGCACAAAGAGATGATTTGCATGAAAGTGCCCGCGAAGACAAAGGGGCGCTAATAAGGCTCTGTCATCTATGCCAACAACGCCTCATTATAGCTTCAAAACATCTCTTTTTCAGCGTGGAAACTCTGAATAAAGTGCACATTTCATTTTTTGACCGATATCTTCCGATCCTACCGATAAAATGAAACAAAAACTACTCCATTTGAAAGAGCAAAAGCCGCCCGCCATCTTGGTTTTCGTATTTGTTTTTCTATCGGTGCGTTCAGGAGTTATGGGAGAAAAAAGTATCGGTAAATAGGAACAGGATTTTAAATGTATCAGACATAAAAAAAACTACACAGTAGAAATTGATTTTAGAAAGTTTGAGCTTAGATAAGGGTATAAATGTTTGATTCCAACGTAAATGAGAAAAAAAAGTCGGTGTGGTTCAGAGTTCAGCGACCAAAAGTGACTTTTGCCACGTCCCGTGAACGCGGGGATTTAAGCACTGTATTGCACTGACATTTTTTGAGTTTTACGTCGTTTCAAGGCTGACATTTTCATTTTTCATGTATGTACTTTTGTTAATTTATATTATAAACTAATCGATTGTAATCTTGGGAAATACTTCTGCTGCTTTCTGTATATATGCCGTGCGGCACTTCAGACCCGCCTGTGGGTGTGGCCTATTAGCATAGCAACGAGAAGAATACCCTAGCAACGGACCAGCGTGGCTAAGATATACATAGAGAATAAACCCATTAAACATGTAAGTAATGCACGGTTTCTAGGAGTCGTTATAGATGAAAAACTCACGTGGAAATTTCACATTGACATTATTTGCAAGAAAATTTCTAAGAATATTGGTATTATAAGAAAAGTTGCAAATTGTCTATCTCGTAAAATATTTATGACTCTTTACCACAGCTTGATATACCCCTACTTAACATATTGTAATATCATCTGGGCTAGTACTTACACTACCTCAATAAAACCTCTGCACCTGCTACAAAAACGTTTTGTTAGAATTGCTTCAAACGCCTCATTTATAGCAAACTCAGCAGCTTTGTTTCACAATCTGAAAATCTTGACAGTATATGATATAAACAAATTACAGTCAGCCATTTTCGTCCATAAAGTTATTCACAACAGTCCCTCTTTACCAGTCCTATATAAAGACATATTCAAGTACAACTCAGATATTCACGATCACAGTACGAGGCAGCAAAACAGACTTAGACCTATTAAAACAAAATCTAACCTAACACAATTCACTATATTGTTTAGGGGCCCATCCATATGGAACACTCTAAGTCTTTCCAACAGAAATTGTCAGTCGCTTTCCGTTTTCAAGAAAAGCATAAAAAACAACCTCATAGAGAAGCCAACTATCTGCTCCTGATTTATTTGTTCCCTTGCTTGTTGATCATATTATGTTCAGTTATTTTTAAGTATTATACCATGTACTTGGTGCCTGTTTGTTGCATGCCTTGCTTTAATTTTCTGTATTTGCTTTCATTCGGTATTTGCTAGCAGGTTAATTCTATGATTTTGACTTATTTCTTTATGATCTGTAGATCATGTTCAGTTTTGTCTGCTTCAGTTTTTTTTTAGCTAGATCATTTGTTGCGTCATGATGATCACTGAGTTTCATTTGATTTGATTTATTATGGTTTGATGTATGGTCTTCATATTCATTTAATAGCATTATGATTTGTAAATTTTGAAGGGGGTAGAGGTTGTATAAGCCACACGGCTTTTTCTCTCCCCTTGCACGTTCTGTTGTTTTCTTTAATTTGCTGTATTTATGATTGTTTTTAAAGTGCAAAATAAAAAATCAAATCAATCAAATCAAAGCATTGGATGTCTTTCAGGTGGATTTAGGGGAAATCATGCGCATAACAGGTACCATCATTCAGGGTCGCCCATCTGCCGACCAGTGGGTGACGTCATACAAACTCCAGTACCGTGCAGATGGGGTTAATTGGACAACATACGCCGGCTGCGATGGCTCGGAAATGGTATCAAGATACCTTTCTGGAACGAATGTAACTATAATTCCCAGCAACACAAAAAATTGGACTTACCCAAATATTCGACTGGTCAGCTCGGAGTCCAGTCTTTGTCAAGGAGCTGGTAAGTCGAAAATTGGAGTTACCCAAATTTTCGACTGACCAGCTCGGAGTCCAGTCTTTGTCAAGGAGCTGGTCAGTCGAAAAATTGGAGTTACCCAAATTTTCGACTGACCAGCTCGGAGTCCAGTCTTTGTCAAGGAGCTGGTCAGTCGAAAATTTGGGTAAGTCCAATTTTTTGTGTTGCTGGGAATTACAGTTACACTCGTTCCAGAAAGACTTCTACCAACACAGATGGACTTTCAAATCAAGATATCTGTTCGTCACCCCCGTGTTTGTAGATTTTGCGTTTCTGGGGATAAACCTTTCGTGTTGAACTTGGGATGGTCATTAGTATTTTGTCAGTTGAACGTGGGATGGTTATTAGTATTTTGTCAGTGTTAATTACCATTATAAAAGAAATGTCTGTGTTTGTCATGGTCCGGCGCAACATACGAAGAACTTCAGGGTTAATTTTATCGATACTTGGTATGTAGGTAGATACGAATGTAGATGTCTTATCTAAGCTACAGTATCCGTTTGCCCTTCAGGTCTTTCCAGGGAATGTCGACAGGTACACACCTGTCACGAACCCACTGGACAACCCAGTTGATGCCCGTTATGTGCGTTTCGTGGTTCAGTCATGGAATCATTACATCACTATGAGAGTGGAAATTGTTGGTTGTAATACAAGTAGGTGTCATTATGGATAAGATGTCCCTAACTCCACTCAGGGGGGATTTTAATCTATCACGTTGCATGTTAAATGTAGAATGTAAAACTCAAATGGTGACTATTTTGATACTTAAAACGGAGAACGGCACGCCATGCCGTAATTTATGAAACATTTTCATTAACATTTTTCACACCAAGATGGCAAGATAGATTTTTGTTTATATTGTACATGTAATTTCGCAGCTCTGACTGGACAAATTGTGTCTTTTGCGACATCAACTTGCTGTAAAAATTCAATCAATTAATAGATCATCATTGAAAGGCGAGCACTAACTTAGTTATGGCTAATATAACGTGACTATGAAAAACAAGACAATCCTGTATTGTACGAGTTGCCATGTATTTGTTTCTTGTTCAAGCGTCTATAGTGGGGTGTGTTGACCCACCGACCCAAGCCAACACTACCGGACCCGTGTGCGACTGTCCTTACCTGCTAGGGAAGAACTGCACCTACCCATGTTCCCCGGGATATCACATCACTTCCGGTGACGTCATAAGTAGAGCATGTATGTCAGATGGGTCATGGACAGAGACGAATCTATCATGCCAAGGTAGGAAATAAAACAAGAAAGAACATCTAAAACGTGCATTTCGAAATAGATATTTCTCTGAGCAACATTTGTACTTCATAATGTTTACCTTGTCATCCCAGATCCGACAGTAAAAGTAGTGTGTTCTTGAAAAGAGTCAAACCAAGTGATTTCTAATCCGGTTGGAATGTTCCTAAACATTTGAACATCATTTATAAACATTTCTGCAAACATATCATTTCGTTTTTGTGCATTTTTCTGAAAAAAAATATGTAAAATGTAAATCGTAAAGGACAACTTAACCGACATTCTAAAGTACAGAAACACAGACAATTTTCTGTATTAGTGGTGACATCACCTTCACCTTCAGATTATGTCACTGCTGTCCCTTTTCCTGATTGGCTGAAGAAGGTAGAATCCAGGTAGCCAGGCCTGGTACACAGTCCAGCTTTTTCCGTAAACCAGCGAAAACTATATATTTTATGATTTAATGTCCATCATTTTCACAGAGCTTTCAATATCTACAACAGTAACAACAGTGGAAACGTTACCAGCTACTACAATACGTTTATAGCAAGAACACCTACAATAACCTCAATAGCGATACTCGACGGTCGGTTGCTAGGGTATTCTTTCCCGTTTCCATGCGCGTTCGACGGAGTATCGGGTTACATAAGGTCTACTATTGGCTAACCGTAAAATATTTGAAGATAAATAAAGTGTTATGACAGTGAAAATGACTTTTGAAAAAGATCAAATTAGCAATTTTACATACTTTGAATCTTGTCATTTGAATTTAAATAGCTATTTTGTGTAGATTTTGCTTCCAAAGACGATTATTTCCTGTTTTCAGGAAGGCCTTTAATTTGACCAACTCTTGATAAGATGGGCCGCATGTGTCATCGAAAGTTCTCAATTTTTATATTTTTCGTCATCTATATGTAAAATAGAACTTTCTGTTTTGGGGATTTTTTCATTTTTAATTTTAAGCAAAGTTACAGTCGAAAATATGCCAAAAAATTGCATTACTCGCACTTAATTACCGATAATTCAAAATCGGGCCATTTTTTTAAAAATCCCAAAAACAGAAATCTCGGCAAAACTGTTGCGGTCATTTTGAGCCGTCAATGACTTAATTTGGACTCTTATTTGTCGAGATCTTAAACGATGTTTGCACGCATGTCATGCCGCACGGATAGCGGGAGGGTGTAATTGATACCGGTGTAAACAACGCTTATAATATTCAAGGTCACCAACAAAAACGCCAGTAGCTTCGTTACATATTACAGAACCCCCAAAAAGTGACAGCGTAGATATACTTTCCAGAAAATTGTTTATATTGGTGAAAAACTATATTTTTTGCCTGATTCAAGGTAGTTGGGGGAAAAGGGGCCAGAAAGCACTGTTTTACCCGCAATGACCGTAGGTGACCTTAATAGAACACGGGTTCGGTTCGAATTACGGCAGATGGAACATCATGGAAGAAAGTTCGAATTCGGCTGGACATGGGAGGTTTTGAGCCCGAATTTGACTACCGTGATATCACTGTTAACAACAACTACGACAACTTCAATAAGAACATCAAAGCAAACTACAGCGCCTACTACATCTCCTTCTCAATCAGCCAACTGGTTTTCAACTCTACAACAGACCAGCTCAACTCGTTTGATGGACACTTCCACCACATACACTACAGACTTGCTAAACGTGGTGATAAGTGCGGGATTTGTATTGCGCTTCGGGCTACCGCTTCCAGGGGGAGAAAAAAAAAACTCGCGTTTCGCCTCCCGATGGCGCTATGCACTGCGCGTTTCGCCCTGTATGGTGCTATTCGCGCTTCGCGTTTCGACATATCGAGTCCGAGGGCTTACCTCAAAACTGACATCAACATAGTTTTTCTTGTCCTGTCCTCCCAGTCTGTAGTGAACCACTTGGGATGGAATCTGGTGCCATACCTGATGACAGCATCACTGCATCGTCCTTCATTACTGGTGGTTCGGAGCCTTACATCGGGAGGTTAAACACAGTTGCCGGTAGAAAAGTCTGGATAGCCTTAACCAGCAGAGTAGGACAGTGGTTGCAGGTAGGCATACACCTTGATTAAGTTTGGTTTGGTTTGGTTTGATACAGATCTCCATTAGTGACTGATTAGTCACTATTCTTCCTGGAGCCCGGGTGATTTGTAGATAATCACCAACTGAAGACGAAAGGATTTTGCACCATCGCACACCGCACCATCGCACGTGTGGGAGTTCTTAACGTGTTTGGAGTGTTGCTCTCCCCAAACACAAACACGGGACCTCAATTCAACGTCTTACCCGAGGTACGGCATTAGCCGAAGCTAAGTACTCATTTTCACCTAGCAGAGTAAAGTGAGGAAAGCCGTGTTAAGTGTCTTTCCCAAGGGCGCAAGATCGGTGACACGGCAGGATTCGAACTCGAGACCTCTCGATCCCGAGCCAAACCTGCCGCTGCGCCACGCGATCTCACGTAAAAATGACGTTCTCTACATTACCGGCCCGGCAGCAAAATGACTATTTCCTATCTATTAATTCACCTGGTTGGTTAAAACACAATCAGCAGTGCAAACTCCAGTTCTTTCGTAATTGAGGTCCGTGGTTGTGCAAGACACGAAGCGCGTCATAGGCACAATCATTCACGGTCGGCTTGATCGTTCCACCCAGGGGGTGACGTCATCTAAACTCCAGTACAGTACAGATCGGAGTACTTAGACGACATATGCTCTTGATTAATTTCTAGGATAATTTGTGTTTTTGCTGTCCTTTGTATCTACTTCGTCCCCTGAAACTGTCCGACCGAGCCGCAAATTTGAAATGTGCCCTTGTGTAAAGCAACCTTGAAATGATTTATGTTGCCGACTTTTTGGCAACTTTCTTCAAATGCGGTCCCCTATGTCAACAGGGGTAAACTATTTGGAGCTATATTGTTTTCTCTCATGACGTCATTTATCTTCTGCACTGATGTTCTTTTTTAGGACACAAAATATGTTTTGAGAGATAGTGATATTTGATGTTCTCTTTACTTATCTTATATTCTATCAAAAACTGTTAACTTTCAGGTGGATTTAGGGGACATTAAGGTCGTCACGGGCACCATCATTCAGGGTCGGCCTGATGTGGACCAGTTTGTGACGTCATACAAACTCCAGTATAGCACAAACCGGATTAGTTGGACGACATTTGCCGGCGGTAATGGATCAGAAATGGTATGTTGAAAATTAGATTATTGTTTCTAAATTTCTATTTGAAACTAAAAAGACCGACATTTGCTCGAGAGCAAATACAGCATATTGCAATCCATCTTCATCCCTAAGCAAAAATGAACTGTTCTATATTAACCTTTTGCAGGAGTTGACCTGTCCTACAACATCATTTCACTCCAAACTTGATTTTCATAAAAGCCACCCCCACCCCCATACAAGAATGGACTATTCCGGAACACCCCTATCTATGCAAATGGACTGGTCTATATGGCCCATTTTTTTTTTATAGTGCTAAAGCTAACCCAAATTCCAGATCAGTTCGCTTTTTCATGACAGAGGAAGCAAAAATATACATTTTTGGTCAAAAATGGCAAAAAATCCCAAATTTAACAACTTCCAAGTGATGTAAACCACAGGTGTGAATAGGGCCCTGTGACAACATACCGTACGCACTTTCATACCAAATTTCAGATCATTTGGTTTTCATACAAAGGCAGAGGAGCCAAAATTTAACATTTTTAGTCTGAAAATGTCAAAAAATCCCGAAATTCAACAATTTAAAGTAATCTATGCTCAAAGTGAAAATAAAGCAATGGCCAAAAATCCCAAAATAACTTATTTTTGAAGTGATATATGAAGGAAGTGTTAATGGAGTCCTGTGGTCATATGTCTAATGCACCTCTGTACCAAATTTCAGGTCATTAGGTTGTAATACCAGGGCACAGGGGCCCAAAATATATATATTTGGTCTAAAAATGACCAAAACCCCTAAATATATTTATAGGGTTAATTCCAGTTATGGCGGCCATGTTGGATTTTCTGGGGTCATTCGGGGTCATGGCACCAGAACGAGGCTTCAGTTGGGGTTCTACTATATTAGGCTGTATTGTAGACATAAGTATGTCATCTTCGGGAGTGTACTTCGCCCCTCTTAGGTGAAATACTGCAGAATATGTACTTGTTATCTATAGATAATATTGTTTTGGACATTTGAGCTCGATTTTGGTGATATTTCTTATTCATTTTTCACAGTTATTGACGGGTGACCTGAGAGCAATTAATGTCAGTGTTTATATCATCCATGTGTTCTTTATATAGATAACTGTGATATAATAGCTTTACTATTGGGATGAAACCCTACAAAAACATGGAAATACCGTGCTGACAGACTTGCGGGTAGACATTTAGAAGACATTTGGCCGTTGTTCTTTTGATTCCTCGATGCCAAGATTTGTTCTGCAAACTACGCCCTATGGTAATATCATACCGTGTGTGCTTCTTTTTATCATTTTCTTCTAGTGTAAACAACATAACCCCCTTACAACAACAACAAAAATGTTTGGTCGGAAAAGGGATGAAATGTAGCAGATTTCTCAATGCCAAAGTGGAAAAAAACTAAATTTTAGTAGACATAGTAGACTAGGCATAGTCTATCACTTTGTCCCTTATAGCATTTTACTTTGTGGGGTTTATCCCACTTGAACCAAGAGCTACAGCTTCATTGACGATAAAATGTAGTACCGTAATTTAATGAACAAATTTTGGCAACATACTATTAAATCTCTACCCACACTGATCTCAAACTGACATGAAGTACTTTAGAGTAGGGGTCGATCCCTCTAGCGTGATTGTCATCATTATGCTCTTATACTCACCCCTCTGATTTGTGACTAGGATGACAATCAGGCTACAATCCCCCCTCCACTGATAATAAAAGTTTTTTTTCCAGTTTAGCATTGACAAATTGCCAACACAACAGAAATAAATGCTACATTTCATCCCACAATGTTACGGACCCCAACATGTGGACTTTCTTGTGTGGGATTATGTTGTTTAAACTAAAAGAAAAACAGATAAATCGGCTGGAAACAAGCACAGGAGCACACCCGGTATGTACACAGCCTTCCACACTGAGTTCAGCATGATATTCCCATAGGACGTAGTTTGCAGAACAGATCTTGGCATCGAGAAACCAAAAGAACAACGGCCAAATGTCTTCTAAATGTCTACCCGCAAGTCTGTCAGCACGGCATTTCCATTTGTTTAGGGTTTCGTCCCAAAAGTAAAGCTATTATATCACAGTTATCTATACAAAGAATGATATACATGGATGATAATAAACACTGACACTAATTGTCCTCAGGTCATCCGTCAAAAACTGCGAAAAATGAATAAGAAATATCCCCCAAATCGAGCTCAAATGTCCTAAACAATATTTTCTATAGATAACATGGACATATTCTGCAGTATTTCATCTAAGAGGGGTGAAATGCACTCCCGAAGATGACATACTTATGTCTGCAATACAGCCCATATAGTAGAACCCCAACTGAAGCGTCGTTCTGGTGCAATGACCCCGGATGACCCCAGGAAATCCAACATGGCCGCCGTAACTGGAATTAACTTTATTTCTAAGGCCTCTATCAAAAAAGGGAAAAAGGCCTGGGGGTATTTGCTATCCCTACCTCCATGCCAAATTTCAGCTCATTTGGCCCCAAAATGAATATCAAAAAAAGTGACAAAAAGCCTGGGGGTATCTGCTATCCCTACCTCCATGCCAAATTTCAGCTCATTTGGCCCCAAAATGAAAAAGTAGAATCCATTTGAAGATTTGGCAGGAGAAGAAAAAGAGACTCCACAAAAGCAATATATTGCAATCCATACTGTAGTATGGATTGCAATATAAATACCTCGAAGTGACATGGGGTGACGTCATATAATCTCCGGTACAGTACAGATCTGATTACTTGGACGACATATACTAGCAGCGATGGCTCTGAAATTAAAACAATTCTAGATGGATCCATCAAAGATTTCATGATGAAACTAAATACCAAGATTTCATACTTACAAAATACCACGAAATGATATAAATCTGTTTTGTAGACATTACATTCAGCAAAGCGTTTTTGATCTGTTAGTGTTGTTCTGCAATATTCATAATGTTGGTCTTGGACAGAACATTCGGAAATTATATGGTAATTAATATTGATGAATATTTAGAGCTCGTTTTCTTCCTAGGTCTTTCCAGGCAACGTCGATAGGAGTCTTCCTGTTACAAACCTACTGGACAACCCAGTTGATGCACGTTATGTGCGTTTCGTGGTCCAGTCCTGGCATAGTCAAATCGCCATGAGGGTGGAGATTGTGGGCTGTAGCACAAGTAGGTTTCAACACCCTCGAACATACATAACATTTTAAACTGAAAGTTGTGACCTGTACTTTTTTCATAATCAATGCAGATTTGGAACATCCAAATACACACATTTCATCACGTTACGATTGGTATACATTTAGAATGGCACGTAGTCATTAATGGAACATCATCAGGGAATTTCCTTTCTCGTTATTCAAAATAGTGGCATAGTTAGAATTCACAGAGCCACTTTGACAAATCCTGGAGTTAGATTATGCAGCTATAATAGACTAAAAGTCTTCCCGAACAATACATCCAGCCTTGTGACTGCATAAATAATGTGTCATGGTACATGTGATTATGTACTTGACCAATACAGTTCTAAATGGATCGATATCTATAAATGAGGTTTGTATGCCTTTGATGCCAGTGTTCCACTTTCCTGTTCCCCCAGCTGTAGCCCCCCTCCCAGCTTGTCCACATCTACTTGGGATGGAATCTGGTGATATTCCCGATGGCAGCATCACTGCATCGTCCTTCACTAGTGGTGGTTCGGAACCTTACTTTGGGCGGCTAAACCTAGATGCTGGTCGAAACGCCTGGATACCCGCACACAGGAGAGCCGGAGAGTGGCTGCAGGTAGGCACGCATGTTAATGAACGAAACATGGGCGTTTTGTACATTGCTGCCGGCGTTTGGGTAACTCCTCGTTTTCCTGCGATCCCAAAACGGCAGCAGAGACACACTGTTCGACATTTTTGTTTTTACTTCGGACTCCATTCATTGTCTGCATTGATATCCGCCATTGTGACCAAATCTTAACACAGTAGAACAGCATAGTAAGATGATATTTTTGTCTTATTTTATGTTCTATCAAGAAATGTATGTTGCTATTCAGGTGGATTTAGGGGACATGATGCCCGTCATGGGCACCATCATTCAAGGCCGGCTTGATCGTAATAACCCCCAGTGGGTGACGTCATACAAACTCCAGTACAGTACAGATCGGATTACTTGGACGACCTATACTACCGGCAATGGCTCAGAAATGGTATTTGAAAAATTACAATAAACTTTTTTCTAGGTAAGACAAATTGAAATACCAAGAATTCAAAGTGAAATAAAGCATTTATTCTTACTGAAGTGATAATTTACCAGGCCCGTGGAGTTTTGCACTGCATGTGCTCTGCGAAGTAAATTTGTGTAAGTCCCATTTAACCCTATTCAGACCGGGCTTTCTTGGTCAATTCAGGACCTCGGGGGGGGGGGCACTTTTGAGGCAAGCCCCTTCTAACTCCTGTAACTCTTAAACAACTTATCATATGGCCACTGAATTTTTAGACAATAATGTAGACATAATAGATATGTATCTAAAGGATCTAAGGACGTTGAAGCAATTGCAACGTAATATAGCGTAATTATGACGTCAACAAAATTTTAGGAAAAGTCAGGAAAGTATTTTTTTGTATGTTTCGCGGTTACTGGCGGATCTGACAAGGAATACGTAACAAATCTGAACATCGGACGCAGTTATTCGACATCTGCATGTATTTTTGGTTGATCCGACAATAAATCCATAACACAAAGGAACGTCGTGCACTGCTAGCCGAAATCTATAATCTGAAGCGTCGGCGGAGTAAAAAAAAGGAATTTCGAAAGATATGGAGCCGTATTTTCGTTCATATTTGCAACGGCGCTTGCAATTGTAATTTGGAGATCCGCGAAATCCCGCTTCACGTATTTGTATGGATATGTGAAGACAGCGATCCGTTGTCGGATTTGCTGCGATCCCTAATTGTACACGTGACAAAGCTCATTGTAAATAATAACAGTGTGATGTACTTTTGTCGGTTGAATTTATTGTGAAACATGAAAATAAAATCACTGATTTGCACTGATCCGTCAGGAATCGAGTACACTCGGATCTGAGGTATAAGGCACTGGAATTGGTTGCCGTTGCGCTGCATCTTCGTGTCCAAGCAAAGACCTTGAATTTTTTCGGATATACCTGGAAACGTTCCGTATTTGATATGATGCATGATTCCGGATCCGTCAGATTCGTCAGGATACTAGGCCATTTTTTGCATTGTAGTTTGATCTACATTATTGGTGATGTTGGCCTCCTATGTCATATGCGGAAGCTGTTTTGTCATTGATAGTGATAAAGACCTATATCTGAATAAACCGTGCGACAGAGAATAGACTGAGGATACTCGTATCATAGTTATCTGTTTACCCTCCAGGTCTTTCCAGGCAACGTCTACATGAGCCTCCCTGTCACGAACCTACTGGACAACCCAGTTGATGCCCGTTACGTGCGTTTCGTGGTTCTGTCCTGGCAACTTCAAATCGCCATGAGAGTAGAAATTGTGGGCTGCAACAGTAGGTTTAAATTATGGATTGTATTCGTCAAAGCATACCCAACCACTTTAAGTGGAATCTTTGGTTGATTCTTTTCCATATTCAATGGAAGATGGTGACATTGAACGATTTGAAGATAAATATTTTTCAGGCAACAACAGGTAAGGTCATCGTACTTTTAATCGGTATCCCTACCCAGATATTTTCCTTGTATTTGTCCTTAGAATCCTGTTCACTCACAAAGCGCGAGTGTACAAATTTAACTTGTATACCTTCGGGTCATGAGGTTACTAAATCCTCTGGAAGAAAACGGATGAGCACAATTAAATGAATCTTGATGTCCATTCTTATATCCTTACATAATTCATATATTATCCTTACATGATTCATATATTATCTTGTCTGCAGATGTTGACATCACCTTCATCTACTTTGTTTTATATTATGTTACTGCTGTTCCTTTTCCTGATTGGCTGAAGAAGGAAGAATCCAGGTAGCCAGGCCCGGTGCACTGCCCAGCCTTTTCCGTAAACCTTTTTCTGCTGGAGACGGAACACACCAGCAAAAATTATGTTTTATGTGATGATGCCTATCCTTTTCACAGAAACGTCAACATCTACGACAGCGACAACAACGAAAACGTTACCAACAACGACATTGCGTTTAACAACAACACCTGCAACAACTACAATAACGACATCAAGTTCAACAACAACACCTACAACAACTTCAATAACGACATCAAGTTCAACAACAACACCTACAACAACTTCAATAACGACATCAAGTTCAACAACAACACCTACAACAACTTCAATAACGACATCAAGTTCAACAACAACACCTACAACTTCAATGATAACACCAAAGCAAACTACAACGCCTACTACATCTCCTTCTCCATCAACCAACTGGTTTTCGACTCAACAACAGACCAGCTCTACCCGTTTAGTGGATACTTCTACCATATCCACTACAGACTTGATGCCTACAAGTTCAACGACAATCGTCAAAACGACAACGAAATACGTCTTTGACGGTGAACACCAATACGTTTAACGAGTGCAATTACCTATGCAATGTCGCAAAGAAACATGTTTTGTCTACGTATAGTAACACCTTCCTCTCTTGTTGGCAAGAAACATGTTTTGCGGATCTTTGAATACTTTGAAATATGCAAGGATAAGATACGCCAAATAGTAATTACATAAGCGACTGGATATGATTTTGTTGCTTTCATAATTTCTATTCGGCTTATCCTATTACCTGAATGTCTAACCTTCATCAACGTATATAGATAAGACATTTTGTTTGAACAGAATTTTGATGCGAAAACCACGGATACTACATGTCCAGAAAGAATGTCTGCTTGGAGAATATGAAACACCCCATCTTCCAAATATTAAGATGTTGACTTTATCAAACAACATTTCTTTCAGGCATTCGGTCAAATGACTTATGCTTTTTACCACAGATTTTGGTGAAGATTCATTTGATTATTCGGATGATGAAACTTCCAGCATGTCGCCCATGACCACACGCCCCACCCTGCCGCCCAGTACAGCTGAGAGGACATCTCCACCTGCTGTTTTCACCACTACTCGAAAATCGTCAACCCAGGCGCACTTTCTGATAGAGGTGTAAACCAGATTTGTAAACCATTGTTACCTTTGCCAGAATGGCTAAGGTTATGTTTTGTTTTGGAAAAGCTCGATAATGGGCCCTCTAGCGGCTTGCTAAGATACTGCAGCAGAACTTCAATTTTTGATATCTCGTGATCTGAACATGCTGTGGTTGTGAATTTTTAGTGGTAGGTAGCCCATGGGGCAGAAAGTAAGTGCTATAACTTTGGACCCCCTAGCGGCTTGTTTGAAACTTCAGCCAACGATTTCCTTTCAAACTTTGGACGAGAATAACTCGAGAACGTGTATAGGGATCGTCATGATTTTTGGTATGTAGATAGCCCAAGTAACAATGTACATTATGAAATACTAATTATGAAAATCAACAGCTAACTTGCATAATTAATGAGGAAAGTTTATAAATCAAAGGCATTTCACGATAGGACTTTCAAACTTGTCACATATATAGATAAGAAAGAAAGAAATATAAATGCATATTAATTGCGCAAATGACGGCCTCATTTTCATAATTAATGAGAAGATATGAGCGTGTTGATGGATCGTCATGATTTTTGGTATGTAGATAGCCAAAGCAAAAGTCTTACATGATGGAATTCTAATTATGTAAATTGACAGCTAACTTGCATAATTAATGAGGAAAGTTTGTAAATCCTCTGCATTCCATTATAGGACTTTCAAACTTGTCACATTTGTAGCTGAGAAAGAGATATGTAAATAGCCTAATTGAAAACTTACAAAATGAGATACTAATTATGCAAATTAACAGCTATTTTGCGTAATTAATGTGGAAAGTTGATAAATCCACTGCATTCTGTGATAGGACTTTCAAACTTGCCACATATGTAACTAAGAAAGATGACAGATAGTAAGAGGTGTATGTTTGGGTCCCCTAGCGTCTTTTCTTTAACTGCAGGATCTGGTTTAGTTTCAGATTTTGAAAGAGAATAAGTCAAGAAGGGATGAAAGGATAATCATGATTTTTGGTATGCTGATAGCTTAAGAGATGGTTGATACAATTTGATATTGATAATGTAAATAAGGATCTAATTTGTATAATCAATGGCAAAACTTTATGAACCAACTCCAGACATATAAAATAAAATGTAACGAGTAACACATTTATGTCTACAGACATCATTTTACATAACAAACCTGGTTTATTTGGCAAAGGTATGTGTTCGTGGAATTCTAGTTTTAGTTACTTGTACCTTTAATAGATTCCTCTACACATTGTGTATTTACGCCATGTTTCAAACCAAATGAAGTTATTGTCTTCTTCGAAAACATGATGTAAGACTTGGTTTAACAATTCCTTTAAATGCAGGAGGAGATCCCCGTTCTTATCAAGACCCTCAGTGAGAAAGTGAACCACTTCAGAGGTACCCTGGAGGATCGAAAGGAACTTCTCAAAGGTTCTCTTTATCATTTACAATATTTTCTTAGTGAACAAGTGAATATTAGAAAGACTGAGGACTGCGTTCAAATTTTGGTTGTTTTTTTCACTCAATACATAAAATCTTATGGTATTCCGCTGCTACGTCTAGATACTGCCACGATATTTCATTACACATAATGGATCAACTATGCATCAATTGAAAGGAAAGAAAAGTTACGAAAGCAGAGAGAGGATCATTTCACAACCTTGGCGATCCAAGTTCAATATTTGATTGTTTTACATCTATCCACAACTTCTCTGCGTGCTTGCGTGTAACATAAATAATCCATTATGATGCTATCATCCACTGCATCATTCTATACTTGTCACCATCTTACTGTGTGTTCCATACCAAACAAACAGAAGTGACTGACTCAACATCGTCTGTACTGCGAGCTCAGAGCAGTAGCAGGGAGACCGTTGCTATGGAGACGATCATTGACCTATCCTCCGGTGTAACAGATGAGTTAAAGAACCTGATAGACTTCAAGTCAACAGACCAATCACCTCTGGAGCAGCTAAAACAGGAGAAGAATAGAAAAGAACGTCTGAAATCTAGGGTAGGTGCGATGGTATAGATTTTGACTCTATTGCTATTTGCATGGCACCAATGCTTCATCGTTAGTAGCAAAATCATTCCAGATGACAATATTCAGGAAGATTCCAACATAACTTCGATGACGCTTAGACGTCAACGAAATAAGAGTCTTGATTTACAATATGATAAATCCTCATGTTGGTCCAGTCTCTGGCCAAAGACAGCGGGTTCTGTCTGAAACGTCCGCCGTTTCCAAATGGTATCTAGTTGATTGACTAATCATTAGTTCCGCACAATATTAACGATAAACTGATAGCAAGATTGCAGACGACATATTAGTGTATCAAAAAATCATATTGCTGAGATAATCTGTCCGAAATACAAAGGTGGTGAGGGAAACAAGAGACATGTTTGAGCTGATGGATGCAGCAGCAGACAAACTGTTGGAAGAGGTACCACCGGAAGGAAATATGACGCGCTTCCAGTCTGACGGTGTGCTCACGGCCGTGAAGAAGAGTATCCCTGACGTCGGTACCGTTCCTATCAGCGATGATGTCGGCTCCATCGTGTTCACAAAGGATGACAACCTTCCTGAGGATGCCAGCATGAAGGTAAGAAAATATTCCTAAAACTAGGCCGTTGGATACCATCAGATGTCTGTCCGCATTAGCCTTGCTGACACGTCACTCTAGATCCCAGAAAAGACAAGATAAGAAATCCGCGGTTTCGGACCACTTTGCTACGAATAACTATGTCATTGACTGGGAGGGGGCAAAGGTCATAGATAGAGAAGACAACAGACGGATCCGTTGGATTAAAGAAGCAGTCTGGATAAGAAAGTCCATGCCAGTGATGGAACGGGACGAAGGGGGTACAAGCTAAGCCACGTTTGGGATAGTGTTCTCGCCGCAAAAGCGCCACCTACATCGGCTGCATATAGCGGCTAATAGCATAACTCCAGTTAGAAGCTCTGAGGAAGATGTCTGACAGACATCGAAAAGTCAGCAGTTGAGAAAAAATGGTTGTGTAAAAGAAAACTTTTGTCCAATGTCCAACATATATAACGTTCTGTAACGCAATTGCTTCCACAGGTTGTGGCATTTGTCGACGATCCATTCGTGTGGAGTGTAGAGAAAACGGAGGTGACGTCATCGGTAGTCATGGTTACAGTCACTAAAGAGAGGGATCTACCTGACGCATCAAACCTACAGCCAAACATCACCGTCGTCGTCAAACAGAGGGTCCAGTTTGGGACCACGAGTGACACAGAAGAACAGTACCATGACACCCTGCCGACATCATACAGGCAGAACCTTGATGATGCAGGTAGATCCTTCCCTCTGACCAAGGTTCCCAGCCGTGACACCAACATGAAGCATCACGCCATGTACATCGCCGATGAAGGCCAGGTGCCCCTGCTCAGATTCTCAGTCGATGACGTCGACACCGAGCTGCAGGTGTACTTCCGGTTTCACGACTTCCCAACTGAAGAAGAATACGACTACACTACAACCGTCAAACCTCCCGAAGTCACAGATTATGACGGTTTTGACATGCCGTTTGGACTCGTTTATTCAAATTTCAACATTTCATTTATTCCGGAGATCCAAATGGAAAGTGGATGGCTCATGGTTGGGGTGAAGAAAAAAGGTACAGAATCTGATCACTACTATCATATTAATTCAAAATATATTTAAAGCGGCTCAATGCTGCTTACAATAAGTAAGCAGCATTGAGCCGCTTTAAATATATTTCATATATGTTTCAGATGTTAAAGATGAGCAACGCAGTTATAAGTCGCGGGGCTATTATGAGAATTCAAAGTTTTATTATTCAGTATCACGAAATCGATAACAAGTTTCATTCATATTTTCGTCCGAGGTTTAATTGCATGTAACATGAAAGGGGCAGACGATAATATATCATGTGTCTATTCTAGTCCAAGAGTTAGCTCTCTATTCCAATGCATTGACTTCTTTTTATGAGACAGTAAAGGTCTTATTTCATTGGAAATGAACACCAATGTTTCCCTGTGTCTGATTGTGGATAAGGCGGAGACCTACCCCACGGTAGTGTGAGGCGGCTGCTGACGTCAGCAGATCTTCAGACCCCACCCCCTGCAGATCATGACGTCATCCCTGCAGGATTCACACTGCAGACTGCTGCAGTCTCCTGTCTGATGCGGGAAAACGAGAACCAGACGTGGGACAACCGCCGCTGCCAGGTTTCACTGACTTACCGATTTCATAGTATCTTACTACCTAGTTAAACTTGTTATCTCTTAAGCTGCTGGAGTTTCAGCCCCATTGAATTTTGATGTAGTCAGTTGAATGTGAGGTATGTATGTATTAATTCCTAAAACATTATGTAAATAAATATATTTTTGGCATGACAGAATCGATTTTGACAGAAAATTGAAACTTTTATTATCTTCATCATAGCCATACACTACGCTGGATTTGAATATCCAGCTTTTTAAACTGCTGTTTTCCTCATAACTGATGAAATAGCATTTTCTACTATTTGCATCGCAGGTTGGGATTGACACGAACGAGGAGACCACACGGTGCACGTGTGACATAACACCAGGCAGCGATGGGAAAAGCTCCAGGGTGATTCTGGCAGCGACCTTTCTGGCACTTCCTAATTTCGTTGACTTCGACAAGTTTGACAGCTACACAGACAAGTTGTCCACAAATACGACCGTATACGGAACGATATTAGCACTGTGGATGATATTTTTGATGTCCCAACTATTGATATTACAGTCAAACATCAGGGTACGTCAAGATCAATAGTTGTTTATTTCTTGTTCAAACTCTGTATGGTATTCTAGCTGAACATTAATGTTCAAGATACCTAGTACGTTGGAGGCTCTAACATCTCTAGCCGTATCAACTATCTATGTTTGTAAAAATCCAGTCTTACGTAGTTCACGCCTTTTCAGTGTGTGTAGAAATCCAATTTTTAATCACCCATACCTTTTCAGAGCCACATCGCTCTGAGCACCGCAGTAGGAAACAGCATTGCTGTTGGAATTGAACAAGCAGCAACGCTAGCCAAAGCAAACCCTAAGGTGGCAGTTGTTCCCAAAGTCTCCACAATCCCGTCAGACGTTCCCGGTGCGGACTACGTCTACGTCGTATCCGTCCGTACGGGAACCCAGCCTGATGCCGGCACGGCGTCTGTGATCGGGCTGATGATCACAGGGTCAGAGGGCAGGACAGCCATGGTCACTCTCAACCCTGCAGGCCTGGTGAGATGTGTGACGTTTATATATTTCGGCGTCTTTAAACAAATACCTTTACGAGGCAGTTGCTTGATGTGATTTGCATGCATAATGTACTGCAGACATTGCCATGGAGAGAAGAGACACAAGTATAAATTATAAACGAAATCGCAATTCACCCTGTTCGTATCTGTCTTTAGATCCTAGCCAGAGGAGGTGACACGTACCACATCATGACGACACCAGCCTCCATCGGCGAGCTCCAGTCTGTACAGGTCTGGCACGACAGCTCCGGGAAGGGCGCCATGGAGTCACTCTTCATAGACAACGTCAAGGTCTGGGACGTACAGACATCACAAGGGTGGGTACTGGTTCAACTGTTTGCTTTCTGTTCCAGTCCAAAATGGAATCCACAAAAGCTAGAATTCGAAGCTTTGAGAATTCATCTGGCACTTAACACAGAAGTTTTTTGTTGTTGAAAAAATAACAGGAAATAAATAAGTGCTTCCAAGATAGATTGGATTGCTGATTTTAACAAAAAAGTTTCCCATATTTTTGTAATTTGTCGTTGACACCCGTTGTGATCTTATCCTCCTCTTTTGAAATCATAAACAAAATCAATGTCGTGTAATATAAATGATGAGCTGCTCTTATTTGCACAGATGCTTTTTCCCATGTTACACCTGGTTGTCCTCTACCAAAGGAGACGGTAGGACGATAAGGACATTGAAGGCAGCTGATGGAGAAATGGGGTAAGTCCCGTAAACGCACATCATATACCAGGCAATATGGAATACAAACAATTTTACTGTCCAAAGACATGACTTGCCTATGAGACATGTCGTTATATTTACCTTAGGATGTTAGAGTACACCCTACCGACGTTTTCGTTCCTTCTGTACGACGAACATCTGCTCCTGTCAGCCGCGTGTAACTCCGGTGTGAGACACTTCAGCCGGGCGCAGCGCCTGGTTTGCTGCCTGGCACAGACCACCCTGTGGATGGTGGGCAGCGCCATGTGGTACGGAGTCAAACTGGGTGCACAAGATGTCATTCTGTTCGACGCTGGACTCATCACTCTCCGTCTGTCGGAACTGATTGGTACTGCAGCTACATCCTTCACAGTGTTCCTGCCAGTTTACGTCATCCTCGTGCCGATGTTTCGCAAGCAGCCTGCGTTGGAGGATCAGATTCCCTCAGAAGTGATGAAAAAGCCGACATCTCAAATGACCCGCCGGTTTCCGTACAAGACGGTGGCGTGGATCCTCGCCATCCTGACGTCTGTCTGCAGCAGCTTCTTCGTCATCGTGTACAGTCTGCAGTTTGGAGCTGAGAGAAGCCAGGCCTGGCTGAAGGACTTCGTCCTGACATTCTTGTTCTCTACGTTTCTGCTGGAGCCTGTTCAGGTTAGCATGCATTTTAATCGTTTTCTGAGATTTTACAGCGTCAATGGTAGAATATGTAACCCTACAAACTACATGGTACAAGTAGAGATGAGTTTGATCATGTTTGAAGGAGTGGTTTGGAAATTTCATGTTCAAGCAATCTACCAAAACGCATGTGACTTAACCAATGTACGCACTTTGCAGATTTTTTTGACTGCTTACATAAAAACAGTCGTCATCGGTCCTATTGTGTGGTCTGTAACCGCTTGTGTCCGGAGAGTTTTGGGGGCGAATTCATCGGACACGGAACGATGTCCAATCCGTGTTTTTCAGAAAAAGAGCAGGGATTATAAAGGTGAGTCCACACACATCTACCATGTTAAGACCATGGTAGATTGATACGGCCGCACTGGTCAATCTTTCTTTGTTTTGTTTCACGAAGAAAGCATGGACATTTTCTGTAACTACATAAAACGAAAACACTGTTGCATGTGGCATTACCAATCAACTACATGTAAGAGCCAAGGCTGTAAAATTGAGATTTCTTTGTTTATATTTTTTCATATAAACCTAACGTCATTGGTGTTTTGTATTTCTGATTCAGTTCCCTCTCGGAGGGTTTTGCCACCAGCCCCGAAGAAAACCGACCATGACCCGAACTGGACCGAGAGGATGACTACAGGTAGAAACATCCTGGTGCTCCTGGTGTTTCTGCTCATCTTCACTGGAAATGCCTTCTACATCGGGATTCTGGGCTTCGACAGACACGCATACTACGTCAAGACCTCGCTAGAGAATAGCCTGCTATCTGGATATGAGGAGGTACAGTTGGAAGCTTACCATCGAATTGGCAATCCGGCTATAAGCAAGTGGTACCAATTTGAGAAAATTCGTTATTTTTACACTGTTTCGGTTGGTTTGCTGTTTGGTTGGTTGGCTGGCTAGCTGACTTGTTGTTTGGTTTGTTAGTTGGTTTGTTTGTTGGTTGGTTGGTGATTGGTTAGCTGGTTGATTGATTGATTAGCATAACCAATAAATTGCGTTTAGGCATAAAAAAAACAGTTTTGTACAGTGAGCAGCTGACGATGATGATCTCTTTTTGAGGATTGCAAACGACAATGACCAACAACATATACCGACTTTAAAGCAAGCTACACAGATCTACAGAATACAGACATGTCGTAATTTTACACTGTTTTCTCGGGAGTGTACTGTGTAGTCAAGTAATCAATTTCACCTGCAGGTCGCCACAGCAGACGATGCCTGGGAGTGGCTGTCGTCTGAACTGATCCCGTCTCTCCACCCAGAGCGGGGGTACAGCGGGCAGAAGCTCAGCTGGCTGGACAAACAGTTTCCGGCTGGAACAAACGCGTTCCGGATCGGTCCTGTTCGCCTGGAGAGA
The DNA here is from genome assembly GCA_019207045.1 of Branchiostoma floridae x Branchiostoma belcheri. NCBI lineage: Eukaryota > Metazoa > Chordata > Leptocardii > Amphioxiformes > Branchiostomatidae > Branchiostoma > Branchiostoma floridae x Branchiostoma belcheri. Next base: position 29,017,424 of record CM033024.1, on the reverse strand, counting down.
GCTACCAAATTTGCAGGTGAGAAAATATCGCAGATCCCAAAGATTCTTTGGTGCAGTTCTATTAGTAAAGTGGATAAATAGGCATTTTTACTACTTTTCAAGTCTTTATCGCGATGTTCATTCAATTTCAGAGGACCCAATAGACATAGACATCGAAACGAGTGACCAAAGGCTCTATCCTGAGCTCTTCATGATTTTACGAAATAAAGCTCTCGGCCGGCAGGGACAACAAGAATGTCCATACAACGGGACCACAAATATTGTCCACGAAGTCAGGTATATACAGACAAATCCTTGTGGTATTTGATGTTAATGAATCAATGGCACGTTTTTTTTTCCATATCCGGGGAAGATCTGCTCAACTTTCGTGCAATGTGTTTTTTTAATCATTTTTTATGCTCTGTGTTCATAAACATTTGTAATTCAACTTTGATTTGATTATCTAGTCAAATAATGTCCTTGCTGTATATTTCAGAAATAGGAGTTCGGCGTGCTTGACCACGGTGGACCTGCCACGAGGTGCTGGTCAGGCTGCTGCAGTGATAGACTTCCTAAAACAGACCGACTGGATCCTGATGGTTTCAGACACTCTCATCCTCCGGGCCAACTTCTACCACCCTGACGTGAAGCTGTTCAGTAGCGTGGTGTTCAGGCTGCTGTACCTCCCAGGGGGCGCTGCTGAACTCCAGCCCAGTATCCAGACCTTCCGGCTGTTCCAGTACCAGACAGCAGACGACTATGTCCAGATGCTTTTCCACATCTTGTTCGTCCTTTTCTACATCTACAACGTTCTTAATGAGGTTTGGAACATACGGAAGAGCGGTCGTGCGTACTTCACCAGTTTCTGGAACATCTTGATCCTGTGCAACATTGGCTTGTCGACAGCCGTCATTGTGACCTTCGCACTTCGGTACATCCAGGCAGCTGCTGCACTGCGAGATATACAACAAGCAAAAGGTATCTGCTGACAAACTATCTACATGTTGCTGACATTTGTGGAAAGCAGAATACTTTTTTGCATATGTAAAATGTATCATTTGCTGTTTTGCGTACTATTTATTGGAGAAGTCTAGAAATTGTCGGAATACCAAGAAATATCGACAGTAATGTTTTCATACATGGGATTTTCACAGAACTGTTCGGTATCAATGAGTTTGTAGACATCAGTACCGCGGGCCAATGGGACGCTACCTTCAAGGAGGTCCTGTCCTTCTCCATCTTCATCAGTACCTTCAGCATCCTGCGGGTTCTCAACTTCTCCAGGGGCGTGGCTACCGCCTACGCTCTGCCTCGTGTACGTACAGTAGAAATCATCTTGAACATCTCTAGCAAAAATGTTAAGGCTTTCGTCTATTCTGTTTATCCAATTTGTAAAATTAAAATAAATAAGTAGTGTTTTTTACACATAGATCCTATACGGCGAAGCCTTCGGGTTTTCGGTGTACATGCTGCTAATCATAGTGGCCTACGGCATCAGTGGGGTTTTGATCTTCGGCAACAACATGGAGATCTTCTCCGGCTTTAAGAAAACGTCGTACGTGCTGTTTGAGATGGGCTTGGGGAGGCCGTTCGCCGGTGTCTTTGCGGACGATATGAAGGCAGTGGATCGTGTCATGGGACCTCTGTACTATTCTACATTTGTCATGGTCTTCGTCTTTTACCTGGTGAGATAAAAATCAGATTATTTCATTCTGTCTTATATTTTATATCATATATTCTGTCTCGAAATATTTATTATGATTTCTAATCACCAAACATTCCAAGTTTGCACAATACCTGCAACAGCTTCAAAAACACCATATAGCCTCATGTCTATATTCTCCTTCAGATTAATCTCGGAGTGGGGATGCTCTGTAACTGGCTGAGCTACTGTCAGACGTCAGACGACATCGGCGTGGACACGGCGATGGGTGATTACTTCTGGAACTCCTTCAGGAGTCTTCTGGGCATGCGTCATGAGTCCCAGACCTTTGATGGTAATATCAAGGGTACCATTGTCTAACAGTTTTGTTAGCTCCTGGCAGTTTATATTTTTAAAAACCAAAACAGTTTTCCCAATGACAGCATTTAACTGCACCTATAAGATCGTAGGAAGTCATGTTGTGATTCAAGTAGGTTTATCGCTATGAAATTTCCCACAATTGCTTTCAAATATCCCCAAAAAATTGCTATCAAGAAACCAAATAATTTGGAATGAAACTTTAACCATTAACAAACAGAGTGTTTTTCATTACAAAAGGAAAATATGTATTATAATGTATTACGTTCTTGCCGTTTCTGAAGATGAAGCACCACTTCCGGACCACTTTATGGAAGAGACCCTCCAGCGGACTGAAACGGTACTGCAGGAAGTAGACAGGATGACTGACGTGATGTACAAGTTTGAGTGCAAGAAACGTCAGCTGATTCCGCGGTGCGACGTTCAACCAAGTACTTCGCAAGCTTGAAGTTTCACAATTGACCACAAGCTCGACACAACTAAATTACTGTGCGAAAGTACCATATAGGATTTCATCAAGTGAGATCCTGGCTAGCTAAACAAAAAAAAAGTTTTATATTTCTATTACGACAATGAAGAGATGTAATGTAATGAATGGATAACATATGTGACGCATGTGTTCGCGTACTATAAAGTTACAATGACTAAAGCATGTAAATTCGCACCAGTTCTCTATTATACATATCAATAGGGAAATCAATGATATAATAAAGAGTGGATCAGTGTGTATCAGTTTGAATACTTACACGACACAACAAGGCTGCTCACTGTTCTTATGTAGTTGAGATAGGATTGTCTTGGATCCATTTTTTATGTTTGCATGTACGTAGTTTAAGGTCTCATAACACAGTAATTATCCGCGACCCCCGTCCCCAAAAGTAGTTCGGGTTAAAATAGTGCATCGCGGTACTTGCAAAGGCCGTATTTATTCTTCCGTGCACGACAGCGAGGTGGAATCTGTGGTGAATAGTAGAGGAATACATCGGCGTTCATACTGTATAAGTTGGATTACGTCGCTTTTTCGGCCGGCGGGAATTTGCGCCTTGATATGTTACCGGCACTTCCTGTTCGCCGCCTGCAGTTCCATGACCTCCGCTGGGGGTCAAATCAAAGTGTCTGTTATAGAAAAACGAGCCGGCAAATCTATGCTCATCTTCAGATATTTTGTAGCTTGTACCCTCAACTTCAACATACTAAATTCTTGTGAATTGTATCTGCACCCTACTATAGGTTTTGAGTCGTCGAACCACCTCACTTTGGGGTCCTTAACCATGTAAATCCCCATACCCGAAAAACTGTGTTCTGAGACCTTAAGTCTATGTCACTCTAAGGACTTTTATGTAATCGTTAGTCCCAGTCTTAACTTTCTGAGTGTATTTAACAATGTATGATGATCGTGTGAACATTTTAAGATGTAAATATTGTCATCGGCATTATAGTTTAGGCTAAACTATGTTTGGTATCAAATCTCTCTTAAACTGCTTTATTAGTCCTAAAAATGTTGGATTATGTTTGAAATCAATGTCCTCTCCATATTACAATGATAATGATTAGCATACCGTAAAAATCCTATCCAGTTTGTCCATTTTATATAGAGCCAATTGTAGACAAAAAATCACTTTCTGATCGATTGCATGTCCCCAATATTCTGATATGCGCAATTCACTATACTAGCTGTTATCTTATACACAAGGACTTGTCTCAATGGACTAGAATAGCAAATGTAAGTACATGTGACAAATCCTGCATGCCATACAAAGAAAAATATATGAAATAATGTATGGACGTTGGAAATTCATCCAATGATTGTAAAAGCCTCCGATGATTGTACAAAATATCATTCCATACTACACACTCTCGTTTTTTCCGTAGATTAGTAATTTCCGCATGGAACAAAATGTACCAGTAGATGACATGCATTGTTCCCTTCCTAATTATTGTGCAATAAAGTAATATCAAAAAGGTACAAATGTGCGTCCTTTCACACTATTCAGACGGGATGGGGGCTTTTGAGACCTGCGCCAAACTTCATGTCGTATAATGCCAGAACGGCTTACGCTAGAGCCAACAAATTTGTGAGTTTCTTTTTAATTTAGTTGGCAACGATTTTGCAATGTTTAGAAATTTTTTACATTTTTCCTGTTGCCGTGGCAACCGTTTGTTGTCAGGTATCTTTTACAAAAATCGCTAATTTCGGTTCTAACAGTAACTTGATTCACGTTCATTTGCTATATTACTGTTTTTTTACATAAATAAAATCTAATGTTATCTATAATATCTTTCATAATGAAAATTTGAATAAATTTTGCTAATTTGATGACTTAGTCTTCCAAGATCCAAGATAGCGGACCTTATGACCAGATCAAGAATATCTAGCTTATTAGAGCTCCCTTAGAATTTGTAACTACCTGCTATTTTTTCATCAAAAACGTTTGAATAAACGTTTTTAGTCTAGTTTCACAATAGTTTGCGATTATTTGCTGAAAAAATGTATTTTTGAAAATTCAAAGTGGTGGACATAAATTGGCGAAGCCCAACGGGTATCTTAGATATGCCAGACGTCATTCGACGTAACAAATAGTAACAAATATTATCATTCTGAAATTTGCACTCGCTGTTACATTTTTGTAGCATACCTTGAAGTTTTCTGGTAATACTCTTTTTCCATAATTCCAGCCAATACAGTTAAATTGACGACGTGATAATTACGTAATTTTACGTCATAATAGAGTATAATTTCTTGAACTACTTTGACATTCATACATCCTTCTCTAGAAATTTGGTGGTCATTTGGTGGCCGAAATATAAAAAAAAAACACATTTCCTCGGAAACAAATTTTCTACCAGAAACCCCTACCCCAACCCTAGCCCTAACCCTAACCCTAACACAAACCCTAAGCAGTGTCAACAAAATGGTCAAAAGTCGCATGTTTTCTATCCTTTTCAGACCGAAATATTTTCTACCAGGAACCCCTACCCTAGCCTTAGCCCTGATCCTAACCTAACCCTAAACCTAACACAAAGCCTAAGCAGTCTCAAAAAATGGTCAAAATCTGCATGTTTTCTATCCATTTCAGACCGAAATATGACCAAAAAACACATTTCCTCGGAAACAAATTTTCTGCTGGAAACCCCTACCTGAACCCTAGCCCTAGCCCTAAACATAACCCTAACACAAACCCTAAGCAGTCTCAAAAAATGGTCAAAATTTGCATGTTTTCTACCCATTTCAGACTGAAATATGACCAAAAAACACATTTCCTCGGAAACAAATTTTCTACCAGGAACCCTACCCTAACCCGTAACCCTAACCCTAACGCAAACCCTGAGCATTCTCAAAAAAATTGTAAAAATTTGCATGTTTTCTATCCATTTCAGACCGAAATATGACCAAAAAAAACACATTTCCTTGGAAACAAATTTTCTACCAGGAACCCCTACCTTAACCCTAGCCCTAATCCTAGCCTAACCCTAACCCTAACACAAAGCCTAAGCAGTCTCAAAAAATGGTCAAAATTTGCTTGTTTTCTATCCATTTCAGACTGAAATATGACCAAAAAACACATTTCCTCGGAAACAAAATTTTCTACCAGGCACCCCTACCCTAACCCAAGCTCTAACCCTAAACCTAACCCTAACACAAAGCCTAAGCAGTCTCAAAAAAAATGTCAAAATTTGCATGTTTTCTATCCATTTCAGACCGAAATATGACCAAAAAAACACATTTCCTCGGAAACAAATTTTTTACCAGGAACCTCTACCCTAACCCTAGCCCTAACCCTAACCCTAACCTTAATCTAACACAAAGCCTAAGCAGTCTCAAAAAATGGTCAAAATTTGCATGTTTTCTATCCATTTCAGACCGAAATATGACCAAAAAAACACATTTGCTCGGAAACAAATTTTCTACCAAGAACCCCTACCCTAACCATAGCCCTAACCCTACCCGTAACCCTAACCCTAACACAAAGCCTAAGCAGTCTCCAAAAAATGGTCAAAATTTGCTTGTTTTCTATCCATTTCAGACCGAAAGATGACCAAAAAGCACATATCCTCGGAAATAAATTTTTTACCAGGAACCCCTACCCTAACCCTAGCCCTAACCCTAACCCTGACCTTAACCTAACACAAAGCCTAAGCAGTCTCAAAAAATGGTCAAAATTTGCATGTTTTTTATCCATTTCAGACCGAAATATGACCAAAAAAACACATTTCCTCGGAAACAAATTTTCTACCAAGAACCCCTACCCTAACCATAGCCCTAACCCTATCCGTAACCCTACACCTAACACAAAGCCTAAGCACTCTAAAAAAAATGGTCAAAATTTGCTTGTTTTCTATCCATTTCAGACCGAAATATGACCAAAAAACACATTTCCTCGGAAACAAATTTTCTACCAGGAACCCCTACCTTAACCCTAGCCCTCATCCTAGCCTAACCCTAACCCTAACACAAAGCCTAATGAGTCTCAAAAAAATGGTCAAAATTTGCATGTTTTCTATCCATTTCAGACCGAAATATGGCCAAACAAACACATTTCCTCGGAAACAATTTTTTTAACCAGGAACCCCTACCCTAACCCTAACACAAAGCCTAAGCAATCTCCAAAAAAATGGTCGAAAATTGCATGTTTTCTTTTTATTTCAGACCGAAGTTTCCGCGACCCTCAGTCTCATTGATGTCACCTAGTGGTCATTAACTGTAGAAATCCCCGAAGACCGAAAAGTGAGTTCTGTTTTAACCGTCACTTGTCTAAAGAGGAGAATAGGGTCGTGTTACGGTATTTTGACGACCCGATGTGCACCCACCTCCACCCTGGTCCTGCGATATGACCGCGACATTAGCGAACATTAAAAACAAGTCCTCCCCGGCAAGCTTTTTGGGATATAATGCTTAACAAATGTTAATGTTACGTGGTAGTCCTCTCTGTTCCTTTTAAAGTTAATTGTAACATCGTGTCAGCCACACAGGAATACATCACATCTACAAATCGTTTTTTTTTTTTTTTAATTTCAGGTACCATCCTATGCTTTATCTTTCTACCTGTAGGGGCTGAACGATTCCTGCTGTATCTATATGTATGTATATACTTATTAAATGATTTACTTATCATAGTCCTATCTAATATATTATTTTCAATATCTGTATAAGTGGCGGCGCTAAAATAAGATTTGTACAACTTAAGTCCACCGTCACTTCGTCTTCGTTCTTTTATTTGTATTATTTCATATACTTTTCAATAAAAAAAACATGATAAGCATGCCACGTGTAGACCGCTGCGCTTCCACCCGGGGACAGTGGGGGTGATATCCCATGTTACCAGTAAGAGATTCCACAAATATGGTTTTGCGGGTTTTGGTAAAAAGAATGGGACGATATCAGTTGTCCAGGCGCCAACCATGCACCATCTTGTGTGGGACGGACTCTGACTACTAATAATATCCACTAATGCGCAAGTTTGTGAAGATACTGGTTGCTCGACTGAAGAACTGCCTAAGGCTATGGAGGATAGGGAAGGATGGAGGAAGAGAGTCATGGCCATCCGTGCAACCAGCACGCCCGGATGATGATGAATGCGCAAGTTACTTTGACTATATAGATTTACGAGCAAAAAATCACAGCCATATCAAAACAAAATAAAGACATCAGTGAACCGTCGTCATTATGAATTTAATATCGTCTGCAAGTTTTAGTAATACAAATATGTACATCTGATTAGAATCAATGCGTACTTTTGCAATGTCTAGACTGAAGATATTAAAAATCACCAACGGACTCAAATGCATTGTTTATGAAGCATCCTTCGCGTAGATTTGTAAAGAAAATATCTTTAGCAGCACCAGACACAGCAACGCGAAACATATTCTCCAAAAAATACTAGAAAAATTAAACTTGCCCATAAAACGTACGGCATAATTTTGATTTAACGTATTTTCTTGACATGCCTTAAATTTTAAAGTATCATTAGTGAAATACACTAAAAATGCTCAACACGTTGGCATTGCGCAACAACGTAATCATACCACTAGTGTTACATACTGATGTTATGAAAGGTACGTCATACTTTTGGGTGACGTCACGCTAAATGCACGCGTCCGATTGGTTAAGCAGCCAGCACTTAAACCTTCCGTTGCTTTCTCGCTAAAAAATTAGGCAAAAATCATTGCAAAATAACAAAAAGAAGAAAAAACACCCTGTTACATGTTACACGACGTACTAAGCTCTACAACGATCAAATACCGAAAATGTTTCTTTTTGCAGAACGTTTTCAGCGAGGCTTTGACAGAGCTGATAATCGGCAAAGGGGTTACCAAGCTTAAGAAGCCTTTTCCGTCACAAAACTGCTGAAGTTTATGCCAGAACATCCCCCCAAAATACCCTCAATTTGCCGCCGAGTGTGACCGGGCCCTCAACACAGCTTTTGTCAGATTTGCATAATGGTGTCCTAGTTTTATGTTGACATATGCGCGCACTGTTTTGCTGTTCTGTTCAACAAAAAATACGTTATCCTTCTTTTCTTTTCTTGCAAAGAAGTAAGAATCTGATTAAATCCAACAGCTGAGTGTGTCCTAAAGATCCTCTTCTTGGGCCATGTTGTCTAGTGTACTGTACTTTGAACTTCTATGACCGAGTGGTTTCTCCGACTCTCGTGATAAGTGATCGTAACCATTCTTGTTACCATGGAGATGGTCGTAGCCAATACCCTGTTTCTTGCTCTCTGTCTCTGATGCACCGTGCAGATGATCGTACCCGAGCCGTAATTGGTTATTGGGGAGGACTGATGCTATGGGAACGGCGTATCCTTCGGCATCTTCCAGTTCTTGTGTACGCGTTGCCATGGGAACCTCGTATCCGTCAGCGTCGCTTCCCGCTGTGCCGTGTCCTGAGTCACGTGACGCGGTTGCCATGGGTTCGTTGTATCCTTCCGCCAACGGGAGCACTTCGCCATCAAAGGTAAAGTTCCCACCTTTTTCGCTGGCCTCGAGTAGGTTGACTTCAGCATAGGGCGGAGTGCGCTTTGCAGGAGGAGTCTTTGGCCGGGGGCTAAAGATATACACATTCGTGGAACTATCGCGCCCCCTAGCGGCTGCCCCTGCTACTGCACCACGACAGGTATTATCCAAACGCGACGCATCATCGTCGCCGGCCTTCGCGATGCTCTCGTCAATCTCAGCGTATCCAGGGTCCGAATACTCGTCGTCCGTTCTAAAGCGGTCTTCAAAGAACACGTCGTCCGGATAGGCGTCCGCGTGTGGGCCGCCCGACCAGTCTTTCCCGCTCGGGGGAGGCCTAGGGGGAGAGGGCGGAACGAACTTCGGCGGGCCCGCGTGTCTGGGGGACTCCACCACAGGACTAACCGCGCCGTCCAACAAAGGTTGCTTCATATCACCGGAGTAACAGTTGTCAGGCGTGGACCCGCGGTTGCTAGACATGGCGGCCAGCGCAGCGAACTCTGCCCTCTGACCGTAGTCCGGGTTCATGAGGCTAGTGCGGTCCTCCCCGGGTCGGAAAACCACGATGTCCGGCCGCGCTCCCGGGTTCGCCAGGATTTCCGCAACCTGTGGTCTGAAACCGAGAAAAAATGATGCGTGTTAACTACCACGTTTTATATACATATATCAAAAAATCATAAAATATTCAATTTGAAACAAGTTTCATTGCCTTTTTTATTTGCTATGGTCCACTGTGCAGTTAACAAAGCAATGTAGATGTCATGGTGTTGGAAGGCTATTTTGGTAATTACACAGAAAGTGTTTGTTTTTTAAACTTTCACATAATTTGTAAGTGGTGGCAAAAATTGTGCGTAGAACTCTCCTCTTAGTAGAGTAATTCATGGGTCGTCCTTTCGAATTAGGCATGGAAAGTTTTCGTTACACACGCACGCAAACGAGCACACACGCGGCCCGTGGGCTTTCAGGCTATTTTGGGGCACGGCCGGGCATCAAGATTTTTTAATCTGACTTAAAATCAACCCGGGTCCCAGCAACAAATAGACGCCGTGATAACACCGATAGGTACCCCCAACGGTCCCCTGCAGTCCACCTGGACAAATTTTCTGCCCGGTCGGGGCTGCACCCCCTACCGAACCTGGTGTAAATTTAAATGGGAAGGCAGCATTTAATTTGACTCCTTTACCTTAAACTATTCTGTTGCATTCTCGCATGGAAGAATGTCAGCAACAACCGTGACTGTGTGTGACGACTGAAATGGAACTTACTGTCGTTTCCTTCTCCTCCAATAGCAGCAGAAGCACCACAGCAACAGCAGGATCACTACGGCAACGCAGGCCAGGGTCCCACCCACAATGGCGCCGACTAATGGCGGCCTCTCGCTAGGGATGATGGTCAGGCCTGGCGGGGTGGTCAGGGTTTGAGGTGTATCGGTTGGACCAGCTGTGGAGGATCACCAATAGAATTTGAGAAAGAAATTCTTATTGACACAACAAAAGTACAGTGACTTTCGTAAGGTCTATAACAACTGTTTACAGTACATACAAACAAACAGACATATATGGATATCTATAGATATGAATAAGTCAACATATTGAGTTTAGCGGGTCATTTACACTATCGGTTCTAAGGTATAAACGGTCTTTAATATATTGGCCTATTTGTACACAGTAAGGATGATCGCCTCCCAGAATGCAGTTGAATGTGTCAAAGGATGAAATTACCAAATATGACACAGAAAAAAAGTAAATAGCAAAACTATCCGATTAGAGGTTGGGCTCCGGCTGTTTAGGTGTATTTCTAGACGCTTTGTCATACTTACTATTTTATATTTCTCTATCATGTCAACGGCCAACCATACATGTTTCGTTTAGAAACATAGACGAAGCTGGGCCTGTACCTGGAAAGGAGATAGACACACACACAGGCAAACCTACCTCCCGCGATTGCAGTTGTTTCTGCGCTATTCGTGCTGCTCAGCACAGGGACGCCTTCCGTCGGGCAAACTGGAAAAAGATGAAAAAAAGTTGAAAAAGGAACTGGAAAAAGAGGAAAGTGGAAAAAGTGGACGGAAGATGGTGGTATTAATTGCGCCTCCTGCAAAAACAATATTTTTTTTTTGCTCACGTAAAATGTCATTATCAAGAGTACAGGTACGTAGAACTGCTGGGATAAAAATACACAATGACAGTAACCAGCAATAGTCCCTCTCCACTTCTTATTTCTAATGTAGGAAAAGTGGCTTTTTTTTTAATGAGATGGATCAGCATTCAATAACTTTACTTCTGTGACTATTTTAGAAGAGATAGTGGCATGCCCCTAATAAGGGCCCGGTCACAGTCATCGTCGGATCGTCGCACGATCGAAAACATGGGGTATTCTCGGTATAATCGTGCACATGTCGTACAAGATTCGGCTGTCTTGTTACGAAAAAGGCTATCTTGAGGTAGTATCTCACATCACCTGGGCACCGGTGCAGCACTGCGGGATTCAAAAGATTACTCAACGAATTTCAGAGATAAAGAACGAATTTTCTTACGTTTTGTGTATTTTGTTGTCTTCTAAGTCATACTCTTATGTATTACGCAATATCTAAATTATAGAATATCTGCAAAAATAACTAGTGCCGCAGTGAACGAACCCCGCAGTGCCACGCCGGTACCCCAAGAGCAGTAAGATACCACCTATATCACTCATTAGACCACTTGTGGTCATTTGTGCATTTAGCCTACAGTCATGAACATGCAATAAAGATTATTATATTATATATATATATAAATCGTGCGGCATCACGATCGCACCCGACGGCCTCCGACGCACCGTTAGCTGAAAGATCACTATACCTGGTGAACTACTGGCGTTATATTTGATCCGCCATCCCGTGTTGCTTTGCGTGTTTCCGTCCGTTATGAACCGGATGTCGATGTGTTTTCCGCCGTAGTAGAAACACTTGGGGATCTGTGAGCCACAGAAAGCTGAAGAGAAAACACAACGGGATAATAATAATAATAATAATAATAATAATAATAATAATCACCAGGTGTATTTGGGCAACCAGTAAGTACCCAAATCATGAGTAATGATGCTGTTAAACGTGGTCGAGGCACCTCCTCGAGCACGAGACCCCCGTCTTACGTCCCTCCCGGAAGACGATTTAGTGGAAAGCTTCGTGAGGCTACAACAATCCGGTCGTCCTTGGTTGGGGGACTCCCATCTAAGAACTGACCGGACAGCACGTTGCTTAATTTCGGAGATCGAGGGATCGGGTGTACCAACGCGCCACGCGGTCGTAGCGAATTTTTTTTTTACTCAATGGTCACCACGTAACAAGGCCATGAAGGCCACTCAAGGTTACGGGTTACATGATTGGAACTGTAACAGCAACTCTTCGCCCTAGGTCTGAAACATCATGATTGAGACCAGCCCAATTGCTCACTATGAGTGAGGACTAACTGATCCAATAGGCGAAGCAGGGGTTACGAGGGCTGCTCGGGAGATTCCCTACCTCTATTTTGGCCGGAATAGTTTGATCCGCTCGGGTGGATGTTCGCACATGTGGCGGGTTCTTTAACGTGCTTGGGGTGTTGCTCTCCCCGAACACGGGGCCTCCATTAACGTCCTATCCGAAGGACGGCCCAAGCCGAAGCTAGATACTCATTTTCACTTGAGTGAAGTGAGGAAAGTCGTGTAAAGTGCCTTTCCCAAGGGCACAATTACCATCTAACTTATCTACAGCCTTTTAAAGGCAATACACTGTTGTTGCAAGTTTGATGTCAATATGGTGTGAGTTAGACACACTGCAGGATCTGAGTAATCTCCAAGCATATCCTACGGTGCCATAAGATAGTATCAAAGCTGGCCATGGAGTACAGCCGGCTATTGAAGTCAAACGGACATTCTAAAGTTTCTTGCAGTTTGTGTTGCCATACATCGTATCATATACAACTGTCGTGCAATAAAGTTTTTCTTCTGTATAAGACACTGCTGAAATTATACCTTTTTTTGCAATCTATACGAATTGTTTAAGAAACACATCGGGATCTTCGACCCTTGGAGACATGTGAAAAAAACCGTTTATCTAAGACTTCTGAAATTATTGTTTGGTTTAGAGCCTTTTTCTTTTTTAATTTAGATTCTTTGAAGTGTTTAAGGAAGGAGTTTCTTTTTCTTTGAAATGAATTTTTCTAAACTTGAATATAAAATGTGCAGATATGATATAAGCATCCTGTGGATACGACGTATCTTTACCTCCGTATTCGCCCCTGTCAGGACCAAGATCCGTGAAGTGGACGATGAAGGCGTCCTTGCAGTCGTGGTTAGGACCGCCCCCTCGCGGCTCCAGGTCAAACTGCTCCACCAACACGATGGGGTAAAAGCCATCCTCGCTCTAAGGTGAGAAATCCATTGAGCGTTAACAAAAAGAAGTGAATTTCACCGTGTGACTTTGTATAACTTAATTGTCAGAAGGCCCCAACAAATGGTATGGCTACCTTGTGCCTGAAGCGGCATCATATCGAGAGTTTTATGTTGTTGGTAGTGGACAATATGGCACTACATAGACGTTTAGTCTTCTTCTTACTTTAAAGCTAAGGGTACAACCCGCCGTACGTGCAAATACGTGCTGTCTACGTGCCAAAACGTGGGCGATCTTTTGGGATCCGTTGGTGGTAGGTACCGCCTCCGTACAAACTCGAAGGGAATCCGACGGATTTTGGAGCACGCAGACACGCCTTAGAACTTCACGTGGAGGTAAAACTTTGTGTGCCATCCGGTTGCGGATTCGCCCCCTGTACGTGCCAGTACGGGCGACGCGCCTGCCCTGTACAGCCTGGACGTTTTCAGAAATACGTGGCGGACGTACGGAAAACGTACGAACAAAATGCACGCACGTGCGGCGGTTTGTGCCCTTAGCTAAACACATACAAAGAACAGACTGAAGGTAAAGATAGTCCCATAGACTATTTGTATGGTATTGGAAGGCGAAGCCTTTAACGGCCTTTTTCACCACCCCCAACCGAAGTCAGGTTCCCATGTTGTACACCTAGATGAAGTGAGGGAAGTCGTGTTAAGTGCCTTTCCTATAAGGGCACAAAGTAGGTGACACTACAGGATGATGCGAACCCGGGACCACTTGGTTCTGAGCCGAACATTCTGACTTTACGCCAAACAACCCCAGACAATATCTATAGTTAAACCTGGAAGTTTCACTGTAAATGTGAATTTGTACAAATCATGTACATTTGAATCTATTTAAAACTCTTCTTCTATTAACCAATCAATATGGCGACTGTGATGACAGGTAAATGTAAATGTGAATTTCAAAAAACATGTACATTTGAATCTATTTGAAATTTTTCTTCTATTAACCAACCAATATGGCGACTGTGACGACACGTAAGAAAATAGTATTAAGATAACCTCACCGATAATCTCCACAAACAGTCAAGGTGAGTCGGGTAGTGGTGGTCCGAGAAGTACGGCGACGTCAGGACGCCCCCAGCGGCCGTCACCGGTACTACCTCAGGGTGGCTCATCTTGATACAGGCAGGTGGAAGACCTGGGAGAGAAAAAAAATCGAAGAAAATAAATCAAAGTGATACTCGTACCCCGAATCGACAAATAAACTTCTTCGTGGACAAGCTTGGAGACATTCACCTGTCACATATTTCTAGAAAGGGCTATACTGCTTCTTGTCGCATGGGGGCGTCGTGACCATATCCAACCTCATTACCTATGAATCTGATAAAACTAGTCACTATTTAAGATTGTCCAAATCGTTCTCTTAGCATCGAAAAAAATTCCATGCATGATGTCTAATTTCATAATAATGGACTGCCCCAAGCGGTCATAGGTTTGTTTACGTACACGTATATTATTGAGATCTATTAGATCGAAAATGGGGCATCCTTATTTTCACGTTATTTGTTTGTGAGATAAGATCGGCTTGCAGGTGTCTCTGCCGTGTTGACGGTAAACAAGGTCCGGTCTGGTGAACAGGCAGGCCCGGCGGGCTTCTACCGGGGGAAAACAGTCGCTCTTCCGCCGGACTTCTGGCCATAGAGTCCGTAGGGCGGCCACCAACGACGCTGAACGTGTGTGTGTGAGTGTGCGTACGTGTGTGTGTGTGCGTGTGTGTGTGTGCGCGCGCGCGCGCGTGTGTGTGTGTGTGTGTGTATGTATGTATGTATGCGTTTGTCCGTGGGTATGTGTAAGTAGAACTTGCTGTGTGTGCGTGTATGTGTTTCTGTGTGTGCATGTATGTGTTTGTGTGTGTATGTGTGAGACAGTATGTGTGTATATGTGTGTGTGCGTTTGTGTGTGTGTGTGTGTGCGTATGTGTTTGTGGATGTGTGTGTGTGTGTGTGTGTGTGTGTGTGTGCGTATGTGTTTATGGATGTGTGTGTTTGTGTCTGTGTGTGTGTATGTGTGTGTGTGTGTGTGTGTGTGTGTGTGTGTGTGTGTGTGTGTGTGTGTGTGCGTGTATGTGTATGTGTGTGTATACGCGCTCTGACCATACCTCGGCTCACCTAGTGGCAAAATCTTTTTATTATTGAAAACCCCAGAACCCAGTAACTGAGTACAGTTGTCCCTGTCTGTTCTATAACTCTGCACAATCGTCCAGATATCACGCGCCGGTGACTACAGCAGACGCACTGACTGAAGAGGTGAGATTCCACCAACAAACAGACCAAATTCTTCTGCCACAAGTCTTCTGTTTGTATAGTCTTCTCAACCAAGAGATAGGTTAAACCTGCACCAAGTGTATCTACCTTTAAAGTAAAAGTGAACAGATACCTAGATAATCGCACGAGTGCGGCACTGCGGGGTTCGTTCACGGCGGCACTGTTGTGTTTTTTTCGCCGATTTTTTATAACTTAGATATTGCGTCATACGTAAAAGTATGAATTATCTGACTCTCACTCATGACAGCAAGGAGACCTGAGTGGACTTGGAATGGAACTTTTAATGTTCAGAGTTCAGAAGGGTGACCAACCACCAAGACCAAGCCCGAAGGGAGTTTGCTGGTGAGAGGAGAGTACAGTAAGCGTGCTGAGCACCCATAAAAAAGGAACTCTGCGATCTACGTCTGTCCTACACTTCACATTTGAGACAGAATGGGTCACGTGAGCCAGGGGGCAGAGGTCATGGCTCGTGCGCACTAAATTATCTGATTTACGCATTTAGCCTAAATCAACACACTTAGACGACAACGAAATGCACAAATCGCAAGAAAATTTGTTCTTTATCTCTGAAGTTCGTTGTTGTTGTTGTTGTTGTTGCCTCTCTAACCGCTTCAATTCGTCGGTATATGGTGACATCTTCAGTAATCCTTCGAAACCCCAGTGCCGCACCGGTGCCCCAAGTGCAGTGAGATAAGACCTTTAGAGCAATGCATAACCTACAGATACCAGATATGTCCATCAACAAAGAGTGACACAAACAAATTCCAAAAGTCCCAACCTGACCGAAGACTATTCTCTTCTCTAGTGCTGTCTATCACAGGAAAAGACATCGGAGCCTCCATAGCAGGCTCTCTGGGGCCTTTTTTTGGGGCCTTTATTTGTACTGGGTCGCTGATTGCTGGCCTTTTCTGACTGCCAGCCCCCAAGAGGCAGTCAGAAAAGGTGTATTATGAGCCCAAAAGTGTATCATGAGCCCAAAAAAGGCCCCAGAGAGCCTGCTACGGAGGCTAGGAGGTCTTTTACCTTCGCCAAGAAGGTTGTGTTTTCGTCAGAGTTCGTTCATCAAAACTTGCAATAAGAATTATTTTCCTTCGACGAGAGTTTACTGTACGCTCTACACGCCTTCTTTGTTTGTTCTGGAGTTGTTCTTTTTTGTAATCCAATTTTATTTCCTTAATTTTCGGTAACAAATACACCTCACCTTATACACCTTAGATTATGCCCATTTCGCTGCTTATTCCGAAAATGTTCCCTTGTACTTTTGTTTGCCAATAAAGATTTCTGTTGTTTATAAAAGTCCGTCCATGTACACAATTCAGGTCAATCTAAATTCGAAAAGTATTAAGCAATGTATTTTGGAAGGTCAGAACACAAATTTTAACTATTTACCGGATGTTCAGAAAAGTTCTATGCATCGTTTCAAAGCCGCAAGCGCCAAGTAGATGTGGAGAGGAATATTTTTGCTTGTTTTGCTTGCTTGTTTTTTTAAAGAGGGCTTGGGTTGGATGACAGTAAGAGAGGGTGACGATTTCTCCATCCAACATCTGCTTGGAGATAATCGCTGTCCCTGCGGCCCAATTCTGAGTGGATTTCTGCCAAACCGAGGCAGAACTTGGAACGGTGTCAATGGTTCTGTCACGCCCGGATGAATGACCTTTGACCCTTTTCTCTGTGCACGAGCTCAGCATGATAATAAGTATACAGGGCAGGGTCTTGCACGGTGTACTGCGTGCTAGCGAGAAAAATCGGTTCCGTACATTACATAAGTGTATTTCAACTAGTATTTGAGAGTAAAATTCTAATGCTAGGCTTACATTTTATAAATACACATATTACATACCTGTAAACTGTTCTTTTATTGCGACCTGCACTTAACCCAGAGTGTATACAACGTCTTGTACAAGTTTTCATTCATTCATTGATGATTCTGAAGATCCAATTCCCGTGACAAAATAAAGGACTTGTGCGGAATGAGGTACACTTGCCATACTGTAGTATAACTTATCAAGCAAATGAAACTTTACGGCATTCTTGTGAACGTCGTGAATATGTCCTACAAACTTCAGCAACTATCTTTTGAGGAAAACAGGCTGTCGTATATTCTTAATTATCGACGACAATAAAACTCGCAGCCTGGTATCAAGGGAGGACAATGAGACTCGGCAGCTATAGATTTGAATAGCAGGTTCAGAAAATCGCACACGAATGTGACTCTGTTTAGTCCTTTGTTCAGCCTTCCTGGCCAATTTTCATAATGAAGATTTCATAATGATGATCTTTATTTGCATGTTCTTGCCCATGTGGGCTAAATGCAGCAGATCCCATGATGGGATACTAAAGACTAAGTACTATTACATGTAGTATCACAGGTGAATAAACAATACATCCACCGGAGCTATGCTATCACTATATCTAACGTTTACATGTCTCTTCCCTTTTCTTAAAACATGTGTATACGAACTCAAAGAGTTTTTGTTGTACAATGTTGTCTGTGGTTGTCATTATACGTACAAACAGGTTGTCTTTAGTTAACTGTTTACATCGTGTATCTACATTGAGAGCACTGATAAAAGAGTTGCGTATATCATTGTATAAAGAACATTCTAATATAATGTAGGGCATTTTTTTTCGCACGCTTGCATCAGTTTTTGGTGCTCCAAGAGGATGCCATCCATGTAATGAAATCAACATGGCCTGATTCCTGCATGTTGGATTCCATTCAGGGCATTCACGGGGCGCCCTGCCAACCCCCGGACCGGCCCTGCCCCCGTCACATCTGTTTCGTTAATGCATAACGAATATTTTTCACCCGGCTACGTGTTTCCAAACTGACTCATACGCTGTTTGGTTTTAATAAAGGATTCCGGAAAGTGTGTCTGTCTGTGCCTAGCACCAAGTTAGTGTCCACCGGACAAACAATGTCGGTTGACATAAAAAAAAAAGAAGAATTTAGGTAAGTAGTGAGAATTATTTTCCATCAGAGTTTTGCCAATGGAGGGTAACATTTGCCGGCGAAGTTGGTGACAATTTTACCCTCTTGGGTAATTATTCACCCCTGATTTTTGCATGCCCTAAAACTACTTGAGACAAAATTTCTATTAAATTACTAAAACAATTACGAGATATTATAAAGAAAAGCAAGACTGGTGAGGAGAAAAAAAGTTCTTTTCTATCTTTCTTGACTTGGAGGTGAGAGATGAAATACTATGCTGAAGGCCGGTAGTTTCCCAAATCGAAGAATCGGGACAAATTAACTAGACAATACACAAATGTTGACAGACAAGTTTGTCAACGCCGATTTCCTGAGTGTCTAATCTTCGAAACTACTGCTTCCTCATTGTCATCTAAAACCATCGCATAAAACTAGCACAAGCCGTTATAGAGGGAAAATAAATATAATCGTTTCAAGGTTTCATCAAGAACTACATAATAAATATCAAGATAACCACTGTGTTCACAGACCGATACATACACACAAACGCTAACAAAAACACAACCTCCTTGGCGAAGGTGATAAAGTCTGCAATACTTTGAATGGTGGTAAGATCCACCTGTATATGCCAAACACGGATACAGGAAACGTAATAATTACGTTTGTTGACATGACACGATCTTTAATCTGTTCACCTGCCTATATGTAATGTTACGTAAATAAACAGACCCTGTTTTTTCATGCCACCGTGGAAGAAGAACGACGTCTGAAGTATTGTCTAAAATATGTACGGTCGCACACGACTGGAATATGTTATTCTCAAATTACTGTAAGGAATTCTTTTTAGATACTGTGTAGACAAGACGTGGCATTCGATTTATTATGATTAGGTAAGGTGTGACAGGTCGCACGGTATAATCAACCACCGAAGCGTGCCTGCGAAGTTTGTATGTTTAATCTCCAAGCAGATGTTATGACACTGTTCATTCCCTTTGTAGTATCATGACTTTTGTAACATTAGTAATCTTTTTCAGTACAATACTACTGGAAAGTAAAGCAATGTATAGCGGGTGTAAAACACCGAATATTAGCCAACCCTATTTCTATTTTTGTTTTATTTCATCCATTTATTTATGTATGACTCTATATAGAATCACTTCAGTTAAGTGAGTAGCTAATTTCCAAGAAATCCCTTTACAAAATCATAGCAAAGCAGTATCCTTATGTCTGCTTCGAGTCTTGCTGTGCTTATACCCCTGTCACATTTGGCGAAAATCGATCGGACGACGATTCTGCGGCACTCGCCCGAGCCTCGCTTATAATAATAACTTCATTACACAACAATTGTACACGGTACAAAGTATAGCTTATATGTGGCAGGGACGGTTTTCAGGTGAGAAAAAACACGCAATCCTCTGTCGATCTGAAATATGGCCGATCTTCCATCGATACGCCCGAAAACGTGGATAATGTGACAGGGGTATAACAATACCCCCAAGAAGTGGTTGCACCAGTCGACTATTAGTATAATTGCGGATAACGTTACAGCAAGCTAATCGCCCGCATAGAGTAACACGGATATTTCGCATCGCTGGACTAGCAAAACAAACAGTGAGCGAAGTCCTGCTTCAAACCAGACAACTTTCTTTTGTGTCTCTTTTTAAGAACGGCTCTGGTCTGTGACGTCACACATGAACGACCCACTGTGTGACCTTCAAATAACGCCCTGAAGGTCAAATAGTTACCCTGGTGTTTTGGGGTCATTATACAAGACGTTAGAAACTTCCATCTTGAAGAAATACAGATCCTTGCGTCCGTATTTCACTGAGTCTTAAATTCGACGCATCTTGTGTGAACGTTAGTCTCTACTGGCTCTAGGCAAGGCTTCGGGTGAAATACTTCCATGAATGCGGTCAGCTATTCAACTACAAAGGGTGCAAATGCGATCAGCACACTACAGTGACCCCGAAATTTCCACTGAGTGCAGCCTTATGATTTTCGTATTCTATCTGGCTGACAATATCTTTGCTTGTCAACTGGAATAACCACCCTTCTGCTTAACACAGCAGCTTCACAGGCACGTAGTAGTGGCAGCTCTATTATATATTACTGTAGCGAGTACCCTGTATATCTAACTTGAAATGTTGTTTCAAAACTAAGAAAGAGGTCCTTTATGTACTTGATAACAATCAATCTTACTCTATATTATCGTTATTGTTTAACGCCTGTTGCTTGAGGGGTCAAAGGTCGGTCTAACATAGACACTAGTTTGCAAATTAAGATAAGGGAACCAACTACCTGTTGACTGTGCAGCTGCGGGAATCGAACCAGCGACCACCAGCAGCAAACACGTCGCACAGACGGTCCGGGGTTCCATCCTCGGCGTCCTTAGGGACCCATGGGCGGTGAAAAGTCGGCGGAGTCGGAGACGAGGCGCCCGGAAAGCCAGGTGGGAAGGGACGGGGGCTTCGGGAGCCGAGAGGCGGAAGTGACAAGCGACAATTGGGGTCAACGAACGACAAGGGGTCACGTCTCCAGAGACTGCAGTTCAGTACTATATCGCTAGATGTCGCTCATGCGCGAAATTACTGTGACAGGTCACGTTGGAAGTTGATGTCAGGCATGAATGTATGGGCTTCGGGTGGAATATTGTAACATTTTATGACTCCCTGGCTTCTATGATATGAGAGCCGAAATTCTGTTACAGCAAACAAGATTTATTACCGTCATAGACGTTCGACAGTTAGAAAATAAGCTTCCACCCTTGCTCACTCTAAGGCTGCTTGAAGTTGCAGTTATACAATTGCAGGAAAGATGTCGCTTCTGTTTGAGTTATTTGTTCAACAACGGACAAGGAACACATTATACTTAGCCAAAGAAGCATCTGGGAAGACAAATGACCTGATACAACAGTCCGATAAATCGTATACTATGTGAATCAATCGTTTCATAACATGCGCGTTCTTTATTCGTCATTTCATATACGAGATATACCGAGAAACCAACGAGCAATATCTTTTTTGCACCAATCGCATTTATTAGTAGAAATACATTTCAACTGACGAGTTGTACTGTTTGTTAACGTTATTCTTATACTTTTATTGACAAACAATATTAGTATCAGCCGCTACAGGCCCAACAAACAAAGTGCTGAGAATGTGTAACGATATGTACAGCTACAAAAATGGTCCCTTCCCGTGGACAAGCTATGCTGTCAACATATTTAATTTCTGCAGAAACAAAGAATGGATATTTTGCAGAAACAAAGAAGGTAAAGGTATATTTTGATCACATTTTTGCTATATATTGGTGACACATAAAGAAAAAAAATTGAGAAAAAATCCACCCTGAGACATAATAATACATACATATAATATAAACTGATAATACACACATTTATACATTTAAAATACTGTGAGGAAATATGACAAACGGTATTTTTACGGCAGTTTTGGCTTCTGTACTAAGGCCATGTTGATTTGATCATATGGATGACATCGCCTAGAAACCTCAAAACTGGTGCGAGTGTGCGAAGAAAAATTGTAAAAACAAAAGGTGCTTTGAAATTCATTATGAAAACAAAGTGGTCAGGAATGTTGAAAAATGACTAAACAGACAGAGTATGGTACATCTAACAGTAGATTTTTTTAGCTTTTGTTAACGTTAACGTTCTTTCACATCTTCTTCTTTGGCTTTGAAAGTTGTTTTAAGTTATCCATGTCATCAGTACCCCTTTTTCCGATATATTTTTGCAATTTACTCATTTGTTCATTTTACAACTGCTTTGTTTACAGTATTGTTAAAATCCTTTTTTTTTCTATTCATGAAACGACTGAAAAGTGTTGCGCGCACGGGTGTCATCCATACAATCAAATCAATATGGCCTAACCGATATGTTCTGCGATTGTTGTACAAAGTACCAATAAGTTACTAGTCCTGAGTACACATGCAACGCTGACGTCACGATAGTCCTGAGCCGTTATTAGAGTCTCGCGGACAACTGATTTCTGTCTTATATGCTAGTTATTTGGAATTATACTACATGAAGGTTGTTTTTCCAAACCACATAAAGATGTGGATGCTGTTTTACGAGAAATGAAAAACAAAATTGTTTCATGTTACATATAGTATTAAACTTTACATACTTCATTAATTTGTTTTGAAACCTCCATGGTTTATGATAAAAAAAGTCTTTGATGTGGGTTTTCCCGTCACTACTGTGCTTCAAGTTCTGGAAGTCTGTCGTAATCTGACATTTGACCCCTGAGCTTTTTTTGGTCCACAATTCCTCGCGCCAAGTGATCGTAGTCGTCCGACCCTTCCCCGAGATGGTGGTACTCACTGTCTGGGCTGTTGCCATGGGAACCGTTGCTATGGGAACTGTTGCTATCAAGGCGGTCATATTCTGCTTTTGATTGGTCGCTGGTTGTCACCGTTCCTATGGGAACGGCGTATCCGTCGTCCGATCCGTCAGACAACCGAAGAAAGTTCATTCCCGCCTTTTTTGGTCCGAACGATCGCGGGGGCTTGCGGGGCGGGGACGTTACCATGGGAACATCGTAGTAGTCGCTGGACGGTCTGATGACGTCACCTACGACGTCAGGTTTGAGGTTGATGCTTTTTCGCGGGGATTTTTGCGGCGGTGGTCGCTTCGGTTTTACCGGTGCTTCCAGGTTCCCTGGTTTGTAAACGGTCGCGTAGGGAGGATAGCTGTTCCCTCTGGCGGGTTTTGTCGGCGGTGCAGTACCCGGGGCCCCCTCTTTCTGTTCTCTCGCGTTGCAGGGTACCTTCACAATTCCTTCGTCGATCTCCGCATAACACGGGTCGGAGTACGGCTGTTGCGTTTCGATGCGGTCCCTGGGTAAAACGTCGGAGTACCCGTATGGTGTGACGTCACGGATGATGACATCTTTCAGGGGAGCGGGTTGAAGGACATGCCTACCATTCGGAAAGGGGAGAGGTGCGGTTTGAACCTCACTGCCTTTCAAACGTTTAGCGACCAATGGCTCCTGTACACGCTTCCATTCTGCGCCTTCTTGGACGGGAAAGGGGCAGTCGGCGGTTTTTCTGAGCGGTTTGGACGGTTTTACTGGCGCCACGGATTTACCGTAGTTTGCGTCCATCAGACTCGTCTTCTCCTCACCCACACGGAAAGTGATGACGTCAGGATGGGGCGCGGAAGGGCCCTGATCCCCAGCTGGCCGTTGCCTGGAAACGAGACGAAACAGAACAAATTTGACTTAAGAAAATTTGAGGATGTGTCAGTGTTGTTTGTACGTGACGTCACTGGTTTCTGTTGCCTAGCAACAAACCCCTTTCTCTATCCTACTCCATATAAAAAAAGGCATATACATAACAAGCAAAAATACGGATTGACCTCTCCTTCTAACCTAAACCGAATTCATGCCAACCCTTTTTCCTCATTCGTTTAAGAAAGATGGAGAAAACGAGCGACAATCTTAGCCATACGATGCCATGGCCACCGGAAGCCTGTCGCTATCTCTACAGTTCTGGGAGCGTTGCCCAGTTCATTGGCCATAAAAGTTTCTACGGGGTTTGGTTAAGTTACAAAAGGCCAGCAAAAAAGACAAGCTGTCAGAAACAGACCACTGAAAGGAATCCATTCTTAGCAGACCGTATAAAAACACCCCTAAGTAGAGAATGGCGACCAGGTTAGCAGAACTACGCGTCTACTTTCAAAGTGGGACCCAACCCTAATTGACCTTTATCCGCGAAGTAACCTATATCCGTTATTTCTAAAAACCGGGTACTTAGTGTTATCCATCCAGTCGGCTATCGATGGTTTTAAACTGCAATATTGACAATATATTGAGCATAATGCACTTTGAACCCATCGTACGTTGACTTGATATCCCTTAATACCTTGCTTTTAAAAGCAACGGATATAGGTTACCACCACGGATTAAGGTAAACTAGCGTTACCTACCGTTTCTCCCCGGCCTTCCGCTTGGACCAGCACCACCAGGCGAGGCAAGCGGCTCCGGCCAGACTCAGCACCGCCACCGTCACGGCTAGGAAGATCACAACGGCGTTACCGGATCCACCCGTCTGCTCTACTGTAGTCGTCAGGTCTGGGGGGAGGGGAGGTACGGCTTGATTTTACTTTAGATTTAACACACTCATACACACAGGAAGAGAGACATAGAGAGGGGAGAGCGATAAAGAGAGAGGGTGAAAGAGAGTGTGGAGAGAGCGAGAGAGAGGATCACAATAGTTTAACTGGAACCGTCTGCTCTACTGTTATGTAGTCGTCAGGTCTGGGGGGAAGTAAGACTGGGTTGCACTTCTGTACTTCCGGTTGACACACGCTCATGTACATACACACACACAAACGCACACACATGTACACAAACATACACACACACATACACACACAAACATACATGCATACATACATACAAACACACACACACACATGTACACACACACACACACACAATGACACAAACACACACACACACAGATACACAGACACAGACATACACACGCGCGCACACGCACATACACCAGTGTCGCCCATCTTCTATGTTACCGTCGTCAGATAAAATTTGTCTGTTTGTTTTGTTTTGTTTTGTTTTGTTTTGTTTTGTTCTGTTCTGTTCTGTTATGTTTTGTTTTGTTTTGTTGTTTTGTTGTTTGTTTGTTTTTTGTTGTTGTTTTTTAGAAAGTCACTTACTTGCGCTACATCCAGGGCCCTCGCAGCCACGGTGTGTGGGGCCGAGGCTTGACGTCACCACTTTTGACTTGGTGCTCTTCGTCTCTGGGCCGACAGGAGGCGTTGTCAGAGGTGCTTCGGGTGTTGGCGTTGGGCAACGAGCTACAGATTGCAGAACGAAATTTAGAAACTCAGCACTTTTTATACACTTATTTCAGTACAAGTAAAACACAAAAAACTGGAAAATTTCCTTAATTATTTCCTTACTTGACAAAGCTGAACATATAAAATTAGAAGGAACTAGTAATCAGATTAGCATCTTATTCTTATAAAATTGTCGTCACAGAATATATTTACCGGTCACATCAACGGTCAAGTATTGTAGGGTCCATCCCCGGAAGTGACGTAGCTTCTTGTTGGGTTTGGCGGAAGCAGAGGTGACGAAATTGACGTGGAAATCACGACCGGATGAGATAAGACACGTGGCCTTCTCCCGTCCGCACAAGGCTGGAAATGTGGAACGTTCGGTTTGATTTGGATTTTACTAGGATTACCAAAAAGTAATACAAGAACTAGAAGAACACAGGCAACGATTGCACATTACAGAGAGCTTATTTTAATTATTACACAGAAAAAAAATGTGCAGCCCTACAAGTTTGTTAGTTTTGTCTACCAATACCGTAAATGTTGTATTGATATCCGGCATGAAGATAGGTACAATTTGTAAAAAGAGAAAACACAGAGACAGAGAATGAGAGATAAAGAGAAAGACAGAGGCGACCACAGAGATAGATGGAGAAAGAAAGACAGAGAGGCAGACAGATGTGAGATGAAGAAAAAGAGAAAAAGGTAGAGGGGACGACAGACACAGAGAGATGACGAGAAAAAGTGAAAGACAGAACGACAGAGGGATGATAAGAAAAATACCGAAAGGCAGGCAGATGAAAAGAAAGACAGAGGGAAGACAGATAGAGATTAAGAGAAAGGTAGAGGGAAAGACAGAGATGAAGAGAGACGGAGACAGATGGAGAAAAAGAAAGCAAAAGACAGATGAACAGAAAGACAGAGGCAGGGAGGTGAAAAGAAAGAGAGAGGGAAAGACAGAGAGAAAGAGAGAGTACAAATGTAACAACTTACTCCAGTGCTTGTTCCCGCTCAGGTCACGAATGATCAAGAAGTCATCGCTGCACTTCCCATCCGGCTCGCGAGGGGGCAGGTCCATTGAGCTGATTATGACCTGGATCTTCTTCTGTGGCGGTGCCTGCACAACGATATGAAAATGAGAAACTTCATGCTTCTTTGCTGACATTTGCTGAAGTAATTGGTCACTGGACTTACCCCTTAAAACTTACGATAACTTTGTTGCCTTGTACCTTAGGCGTTGCCAAAACCACGGAAAAGAATCTTACCCCTATCCGCCACACACAGTCCAGTTTCTCTCCCGGCAGCCTTGGCGACCGGAGAAGACCGGAAGTCACAGCCCCTCCCACTTCCTCGGGGTGTCCAATCTCCTTCCACCAGCAAGCCTCGGGAACTGCGATGGCAGCCAATCACAGGTCGGTTATCAAACTTGATCAGCCAATCACCGTCTAGTTTACTATTATGGAAATCATCCTCTATCTGTGCGATTGGAGCTTCACTGACCACAAATGACACACCTGTCACGTTGTCTATCTCTTTCTTTCATTCATTCATTCTTCGCCTTCCTTTCCTCTTTTCTTTTCTATTTTTCTCTTACTTTCTTTTCTCTCTCTTCCTCTCTCTTCAAATTTCCTCTCATTCTTTCATTTTGTTTGTCCTGAGTAATGCAGTCAGCGGATGACGACAGGGAAGCGCCTCTTGCGGATAGCGACTAAGTGCAGTTATAGATGTCATAAAAATCAATTCATTTCAATGGCAGATTTTGGGTACATTTTTATTGATTATAGAATAAATGCTCGTACAATAGAAACTAACACATCTAATTCTTTATTGGATTTTTTGTCAGAAAAGTTGCGTATTTGTGCGTTATTACAAGGACGTTATAACGTTATTACAAGGACGTTATGACGCATAATTGCGGTATGAGACCACAAAGCTACGCAAAAACCGCGCACTTCTCGTGTGGTAAATATTCCACCCTGCAGCCGTCCTAACTACTACCCGTTCATGTCAACACCTGGCTGCGGTCTAGAGAATTGAATGGCGTCTGCTTAGTTCATTGGTCTAATTTTAGCCTACAGGAAACCACTAACAACGGGAAAAGACGAGAGCTTTCTGTAGGGCGGTTTGTCATCAATGCTTGTCTACACCTGTCTAGATGACTGTGGTTTGTAAGTGGCGAGGTTTTAGCCAACAGGAAGCTAAAACAAGTACGTATTAACAAAACTACAACCATGTTAACGTCACATAACCCACTCATCATAGAAAAAGTGAGACACTTCGTCTTCCACTGCTTCCAGAAAAGAAGTGAAACCCCAAATGCGTAGGTCGTAGCTCTCAGCAGTCCATATTATTGATAGAATACTGTAGTCACTTGTTTCCACTTGTCACCATTGTTACCTGTACCAAAGTCTTTTATTTTATGTATCTTTACTATATGTTATGTATGTTTCATGTTGCAATTAGCTCTCTGGCAACTAATCTATGTTGCGTAGAAAAAAAGGATAGGTATGTTGACATTGTTGCTGTCGGCCATCGTAGGTAAGACCAGGACATTGCACACACCCCCACCCCACCCCCACCCCCCTTACACACACACACAACAAAATATGTATCACCCACACACAGACAGACGGCATGACGTCACCAGACAACACGTCATCAGACGGGTAAAAATAACCCCGTAACACAACAACCTGCCGACTTCCGGTTCCGGTCTGCGGCAACTGAACAAAGGCATCCAGTGCAGGTGTTCAAGTAACAGGCCTCTCAAGTAATCTCCAAGCAGATGCAGAGAGGAAAAAATCGTAACGGCTGACCTGTTCTACGTTTTGGACAGTCTGTAGCCCATGTCCACCCATACAAATTTTCAAATATCTTTTTAGGAAAAAGAGGCTCTTTTTCTTTTCACGTTGTGCTTTGGCAAAACACAGACAAACCTGAACAAGTGACCACCTCTTCATAAAGACTACTCTCCAATCAGAAGTTAGGCTCCGGTTGTTTTTTAACGTTTTTTTAGTCGTTTTTATCGGGCTTTCTATTTTGTCATTTTTCTTGAAGTTAGGTTTTGACACCGCAAGATAAAATACAAAATAGAAAGCCCGATAAAAACGAATAAAAAAAACGTTTAACAAACAGCCGGGGCCTAACCTCTGCTTGGAGAGTACATAAAGACCACCAAAGGCCAATGTCACCACTTCTTGGTGATCCGTTAAAGTATTTTTCGATTGACACAAGTATTAAGAACCTTGTCCGTAGCGACCATTTATCCACAAAGACCAGATTCCATGGGTCCTTGAGTGGTCTTCTTGACCAGTTTGACTGTACAGTGTCGGCCCCTTTCGAGGGGTTTTTTCAACTACAAACACACAAGTATGAACAGTAAAATCAGCCTACGAACAAATTTACGTAAGG
The DNA here is from genome assembly GCA_019207045.1 of Branchiostoma floridae x Branchiostoma belcheri. Taxonomy (NCBI): domain Eukaryota; kingdom Metazoa; phylum Chordata; class Leptocardii; order Amphioxiformes; family Branchiostomatidae; genus Branchiostoma; species Branchiostoma floridae x Branchiostoma belcheri. Next base: position 28,988,628 of record CM033024.1, on the reverse strand, counting down.
ATAAGCTACCCCCATTTTTTTTTTCCAGACAGTGGGTGGAAAGAATGTAAGTGCGGTCTAACCGCCGTTCTATTTTTAACCTGTCACCCCACGCGTCTTTTCTGTTTCCCTCCAGTTGTGTTTACTTTAGCCGGCAGAGTTTCTGAATGACTCCACTCTGGGGTTTTCAGGACTGTTGTTTTGTTTACAAACCGTCTATAAACGCCCAGCCCACGATAAGGTAGGGCGTATTCAAGCAGATACTGGCAGGGACGATAGCGTGGCATTCTAATTTTCTCTGACACAGTACCGAACCAGAAACTGCAGACATTCGTACACTTTGGGACAGAGCATTAAGTGGTGTTGTTGCCTTTACCTGTTTCCGTACTGACAAAAATCTGCGGGTAGACAACACGTGAACACTAAGCGCTAATATAACGCTAGTTCACCGGTACCTTTACCCACGCACAGGGTAACCTATATCCGCTCGTTATAAAACAGATGTGACAGGGCATTTAGGAATATCAAGTCGATGGACGGTAATTCAAAACTGGCATATTTTGTAAATACTGCAATTTATTTGAAACCACCTTCCGTTGTGGCTTGATATCCCATATCTCAATTTAGAAACAACGGATATAGGTTATCCCGTGGATAAAGGTGAACTAGCGTCAACTTCTGACGGCATTTATTTTTACTCAGAGTGGAGGCACAGTGCGCCCATCCGTATTTGCGATTAGGTTCGATTAAAAATTGCAATGCAGTGTTTTGCTGTAAAAGGGATGCTCACATTGACCGTAAGTTCGAGGTGAAGCGGTCACCACAAAAACCGCGAACATAAAACCGCCGCGAATATTTAGCATTTAACAGTACTAGCAAGACTATAAGTACACATCTCCGGTCAGCTCCGAGCCATGTCCGTCCTTGTCTAATCATCCCCGCCATCTTTGTGACCTCTACTTATCGTGTCCACCATGTTGGTGACCTCTAAGACAAATCTGTTATCCGGACCTCCTTATCTACACCCCATGGCGTGACCTTGAAGGATTCGAGGTTTCCGTTTATGAAGGTCGCTTCCAACATGGCGGCTTTGTTGGTGTGAATAGATAGGCCCTAACCTTTCCTGTTTCACGCCTTTCCATAAGACCCTCTTTCCTCTCCTGGTATATTGTTTTGATAGAATGTTTGACTAGATATCTTTATTGTTTCTAGGTAATGTTTCTTTATAATTTACCAACGAACAAGTTCTATCAAGATTGAGTGTCGATGGAACGAAGTTTATAATCGTAATTGTTTGTATGCTACTATGACTAAGGTCCAAATACCATGCCTTTGCTGTTGTTTATATACTTCTTTCACGACAAACAAAACAACATGTCATTTGTTTTAGCAGCCTCGTGTTATATACTAGAGGGCGTGACACTTATTTCGAGCACAAGAGCAATCTAACACTCCAAAATCGTGACTATAGCTTGTTGAGAACGCGAGATTTCAAATCCGTTAGTTCCGCTATAGTACCAAAGGAAGTCGCTAGGAGGCCCAAAATCTAATCGTTTTCTAGCTTTCGTATCACCGCACCGACACACCAAGTATGAAATCAATCCATCCAGCCGTTCTTATCTTGTTCACAGACACACACACAGACACACAGGCACCCACAAACGCTAGTGAAAATATAACCTCCATAATATTCCATGCAGGTAACAAGAGTTAAAACGTCAGGTTGCATATTGTCAGGCCGGTAGTACTTCGTTGGCGTTGCCACGCTTTTATTTACCAAAAACAAGCCCACATTTTGTCGCGTACATAAAACTAACAGACAGACGGCATTCCAATCTTAACCCTATTCAGACCGGGGGGGGGCTTTTGAGGCCCGCGCCAACTTCGATGTTCTATAACGCCAGAACGGCTTACGCTAAAGCCACCAAATTTGGCGAGTTTTCCTAAAATATTGTTGGCAACAATTTTAGGAAGTTTGACAAATTTTCCATTTTTTCGTGTTGCCATGGCAACCGTTTGCTGACAGGCAGTTTTGCCAAAAATCACTATTTTTGGTTCTAACAATGTATTTTTCACATTTATTTGCTATATTACTGCTATTTTGTTACATAAATAAAATCTTACATTATTTAGCATATCTTTCATAATTATATATGCAAAAATTATGCTAATTTGATGACGTCATCAGCCCAAAATCCAAGATGGCGGACCGTATGGCCACATCAAGAATAACAAGCTAATTATCCCTTAAAATTTGTAACTACCTGGTATTTTTTCATCAAAAACCATCTAAATGAATGAATTTAGCCTATTTCCATAGCCCTTTGTGATTATTTGTTGCAAAAAAAGTAGTTTGAAAAATTCAAGGTAGTGGATATAATATGGCGGAGCCTAACTCGTATCTTAGATGTGCATGACGTCATTTTATGTTTATTTTACGTCATTATGACGTCATCGATGTTGCTATTGGCAATACCAGTCGTAATAAACATTATTATTCTGTTACCTGCACTTGTTGTTACATTTTTGTAGTATAACTTGAAGTTGTCTGAGAATACCCTTTTTTCATGGGTCCGGCCAATATAATCAAATTGATGACGTCATAATTACGTCATCTTACGTCAACGTAACGTCAAACGTCAAATAATCGTCAGATATTATGTCGATATCATGTCCTGAAAATTTGGTGGCCCTACGGCACGTCGTTCAAGAGTTAGAGGACTTCAAAGTGGAGGGCCTCAAAAGCCCCCCCCCCCGGTCCAGGGATGACCAAAAAAGCCCGGTCTGAATAGGGTTAAGTCCGGAGTTACTTAACTAGTAATTTTCCCCAATTAGGAAGTCGCGTGATGCCTACACCAAAACAAACACTCAAAAGAAGCGCTTCCTGTTTTGCATAGCTTCGAGTCTGGAATGACGGCCTTTGAACAAAGCAACCAGAGATAGCAGACTTCACACCATATCTATATTGCTATGTGTCTGAAAGACATAACGGATATGAATAGCAACGCTGCATGTGCACACGCAGATAAAGAATGCAAATCAACAAACACACAAGCATACATACACGTTCACACACGCGCACGCACATACACAATACCATATAGTCAAACACACATATGTACACACAAACACAAATAGACAAACACACACACAGAAACAAACACGCATATGCAAGTTTCACGCAAAACCGCACGAAACCACGAACCACGCATAGGCAAACATACTAAATACTACCGCATACACACATACGCAGATAGACGCACACACACTTGCACACACTCAGAAAAAACACCCACAGACACCCACAGGGAGACACACACACAAACACACACACATACATACAAACACACACACACACACACACACACACACACACACACACACACAAACACACCGAAACAATACTTTACTTTGTGGATCAAATAACCAGGACATGATGACTAATATCGAGTCAATCGATCCAGAAAACATTGTTTTTCATTAAACTTCGTCAATCAAAATCACTTTATTTTGCATTAACTGTGAGAAGATAAAGCAGCGAAACTAGTAAACGAAACTCGAAAACAAGTCTGCTATCTCGGCGAGAACATCCCCTGACTCAGAACACCCACCTAGACAACCATAACAAAGGCTCAAACCTCGCAGACGTGTAAACAATAGGATGGGGACCAGTCAACATATCAGAGCCTCGAGTCGTAACCATACCGTCGGGTGATCGGCGCTATCTCTACGGTGCTAGGAGTGTAGCCTGCCCGACCAGGTCATTAGACCACACCGGGGAATTCTTTATGGGGTTAGGTTAGTTTACATCGCTCGACAAGCCAAAAGGACAGGCTGCCAGCAATCCGTAGGTAGCTGACTGGGCCCGGTTCAACACACTAAAGCCGCAAAGTTCAAAATGATGACCAGGTTAACATGTTTTTCTCTTGTTCACGGTTTCATTCCGAACAAGACCACCGTTTTTCAATGTTATGATAATTTCATTACTATTTTATGCTTATTGGCGTGATCTATCGGCCTGATGACTTTATGATCTGTGGACAAGAAATATGTCAAAAGACAACTTTTTCCTTCGTTCTTGTTGTTATGTCTGACGTTTAAAACGTGGGCGATTTTGAGATATCGCACGTTGCTCCTCCTATGCAGTTTCACCTACTTGTAACGCAAAGCTAAGCTAAACAGTCCAACATGTTATCCTGGCATAATTGGGCCAAATCCCGGCCTGCAATGTGCGCTTTGTCAAGAGTCATCCTTCCCAAACGCAATGATACATCACAGATACAACCCAAACACTAGTCTAAGAGCCTCAAAATCTTAAAGAATTCGCGCTTTAAGATCGGTTCTTTACCATAGTTGTCAGTAGTTACTGATACGTAGCACTGCAACTTTTTTTTTTGCATGTTGTCATCGGCAAGAGCGGTAACATCACAATTCTCATCGAGAAACCTACGGCAGACGCTACCCAAACACTATCCGCACCGATGCCGCTATCATGTTCAAACTTTAACTAGTCCTCAAGTGACGATCCTTCAAACTTAAGAAACGCAGTTGCCATACCTTGTCCGAAGCATTGTCTTGCTAAGACGCCGAGAAGAAGCACCAACACGGACAGGTGTCTCAAGACGCAAGCCATAACGTCTTTAAGGTTTCGTCCCGTTAGCGAAGTGTGTCCTGTACGAGCTAAAGCGTGACTACTGTATGCTCATAACAGGAAGTCGGTCAGTCGGGGCAGTGCCTTAAGGCATGCCCATATATGGGGAAGGGCGTGACGTCAGAGCGGAACGTACCAAAACAGCGCGCTTAGAGGGGGATGTTTGCGTAACGAACAATGGAGTTCCCCGGGTTCATCTTCTATTCGTAGCATTTTGCGTGTCTATTTGCAAAGTGGGAGTAAAATTCACATGTCTAGAATAACGTAATGTTAAACGATTCAGAGACAAGTATATAATTTCTTACAAATCGCCGAAATGTTCGTTCGGATATTTTCAGCCACACTCATGTTAATTTAATTTTTTGGTCACAATTCCAAAATCGGAGCCAGGCCGGGATGTTTACGGACAAGAAAAATATAGCATCTAGTAAAAGAAATGTACACAACCTATGCTGATGACTATTTTTTTACGAGTTGAGTCTTTTGTTGTTTCTCTTCGTTCGCGAAAGCTGTTTGGAAATGTGATCGAAGAGATATCTATTTCAACAGAACAGACCATCCGCGAGAACCTGTGACAACCTTTTATCACATGGTAGTTGAAATTTGTGTGACATTAATATTGTGCGACTGACCCAAGACTAACTTTAACGTTAACTTGCTGTTGTAAACATGTCGTGCGACGAATGTTACAGACTAGGCCCTCTAGAAACCTGAGAAATTGGCAAGGTTACCTCTAAATGTAGTATCACCTATATGATAGTAAAGACAGAGGAAGAACTGCAGCATAGTGTTTTCTTTATTAGCGTTGCCTTCATTTACAAAAATACATTGCACATCTCTTGGTTACACAGATAAAAATTCCCTGAAATTTTTAAGTTTGAAATTTTCTTCAAATTTACATCTCGCTTTGGCAACATTTATTTCCGGTACTGGTGGGCGTGAAAAAGTCAATTTTCTGCTTCTCGTCACTTAGCAATAATTTTTTTTCCTAGATATATTGCGATAAACACGTAAATGACTCAAAACGTCGTGTTCTCTTTTTTTCTCTGTCCTTTACAGTATTTTGTCTCTTGAATACAAAATTTCGACGAAAACAGGCACGAAAAAAATTGACGAGAAACACAAAACTTCCTTTTCCGATGCCCATCACGTGACTTGCACAGTGCACTGCAGCATCTTTCCGCGCATGCTCAGACGTCAGGGCCGCCACCACAGTCCATGAAGCCCAGGTAGTTCAGAGTGTCAGAGTTGGACGGGATCTGGTTGACCTTGTCCTTGGTGGAACTGGGAAAGGTCAGAGGTGAAGGTCATGAGTTCAAATGTGAAGGTCATGACATTGAAGGTCATAGAAAAAAGGTGTAAAAAATCGTTTAGAACTTGCAACATGACTACGATGCAATAAGATACAAAAAGCCACCATTATTGCGTCGATGACGTCACATGATTGCACTCTACAGGAAGGCGGTAACCAAGCAACCGTGTCACGTGACTACTCACGTGGTCTGCAGGAAGTCCTTGACCTCCTCAGGGGACGGGACGGAGGACTGGCGGCTCATGTACTTGGCAACAATACCGGCCTGATGGATGAATGAGGGGAAAATGTGAGGAAAATTTCTCTAGAACCAGCTTGATGGACAACGGATAATGCACGGAAAGGCATTTATAGCCGCATCATATTCATCTAAAATATATACGCATTAAATCCACACAATCGATCACATCGGCATTTTTTGTGGTTGAAATATCTTTTGAGTGTTAAGCAATTGAACTGCAAAGAATCTAAGGTGATACTCACGATATGAGGGGCAGACATGGAGGTGCCTGTGGAAATGAACGAACAGGGTCAAGGTGCAAAAAATATGTTTGATATTATTTCGCCCTTTGTTGCTACTTAATTTTTGCTTTACATCATAAAGAGAGGCTCAAATCCCTTGAAGTTTAAAGGCTAACTCATTTTAACAGCAGCAAAAAGACTCTAGACACTCCACAGTCGGCACTGTGGTACTAGCTGCAGGCAGCGAAGGCGAAACGCGGGTTGACGTTTCTCCGCGCGCCAGCGAGTTTTAAGTCATGATTTATGAGAACCTACTTAAGATACAAAGATGTTTTCTAAGACGTTTGCTAATAGTCACTACCAGGCTCCTCGCTGAAAAAATAGCAGCTATTGGCCAAATAGACAGATAATACACTAGAGGAGTCTGTCTGTACGCGACACTTAAATGCGCATGCGCCAACCTGAGATGGTGTTGTCGGCAAACTGTCCGCCGATCCAGGCGGAAGTGACGTCTTGACCCTAAAGGAAACGACAGAATGAAAGTTCATTAATGCAAATAGTTGATGATGATTATTAGAACAAACACCAGATTATCGGCTAATCAATATCTCAGAGTATAATCAATGCCTAGTGACGTCAAAGTAACATAATAACGTATTATCAGTTGAAACGTGTGTAATTTCTCAGGTTTCTGTGTATATCTATCTTCTGTTTGTCGTTTGTTTGTTTGCTTGTTTGTTTTTTGTTTATATGAGGGAAGTTTGTTTACCGGTACAGTCATGTCTCTGTTTAAGCCCTGCCATTAAGTATGTAAACTGTTTGCGTTTTGTTTGTTTGTTTGCTTGTTTGTTTGTTTATGTTACAGAGGATTATTGTTTCTCGGAGCAATAATTCCTACATACCATTACGTATGTATACTATATGTTTGCTTGTGTTTGTTAATTTGTTTGTCTGCTTGTTTATCTGGGAGAAGATGTTTTTGTTTACCGGGGCGATGATGTCCATGCAGGATCCGTAGTTGGAGAAGAAACAGAAGTTGTCTTCGTTATCGGAACATCCCACCGAGATCCTACAGGGCAACAGCGCATGAAAGTTTTCCTACCATTAAGCATGAGACTATAGCCTGGGTACCATCCTATTTCTACCGAGGCCCCTTGTGCTCACAGCGAGTGAAAGGGGCCTCGGTGGAAATGGGATGGTACCCAGGCTAATAAGAACATCCAACGATCCTACCATCTTACCATCTATCAAGTTAATACACACCACTACCAGTGAACTAGCCCCCTGCTGTAGTGATCGCACAAAGTTGTGTGGCCCAGGGCTACTGAAACGGAGATGGGCGCCGCCTTATGTACCATCTGGTGCGGGAAGGACTTTAACTGAAAACGTTTGATCATGAAACGAATGGAAATTTTAACCTGATTACATTGCCTAATTTTTGAAATTGAGTCGCAAAGTAACATTAACCGTTTATTGACGAATTAAAATTGATAAAAGAATCAATGGGATCATGTATATGAACGATCCTTTAGATAAACCCTCAAGCTCCAAAAACAAAACAAAAAACAAATTCTAGTATTTTTTCAGACTTATCAATATTTCTATTATAAAGGTATTTCTATTATTAAAACTAAAGGTTAATATTTGTCCGTACGCTGTGGGCTCGCTGGCCGGAGAAACGTTACACGCCTCCCAGCCCTCGTTGCCAGCAGCAACCACCATAACCACGCCCTGCGGGAGGAAAAAGCAAACAGACATTTATTGCATTGTCTAACCGTGAGGGTGTTATCAGGGTTTTTTAGTCGCAATATCAGGGTAAAGAGTAAAGATTTAAACTACTTAAGCCTAAAAACACACAAGGTGTGAAAAGGCTAGTTTTTATTCGGTGAAATTTGTTGAGCACTTTGTCGAATAGCTCGTCCGCAGCGACGCCGCCAACGTACCAGAAAAAAAAACAATCTTTTTACGCTTGTCTTTTTAGTCAATACTAGTACATACGTTTTGCATAATTTTCCCTTTAGACGTTAAGGGTTAGATGTCAACAGCTATGGGCTACTGTTAATGTATCAATATATTCATATTATATACAGTTAACATATCTAGATTTAGTATAAAACGGCTATAGATCTGATTGCAGATTGTGGGAGCAAAACTTCAAAACCGTGAACCATACGCACCGCCTCTACAACCGCCTTCACAGCCTCGTTCATGGAATCGGAGCGGCCGCCACCTAGCGACATGCTGCAGAACAACATTACATGTTTGTTGGAGTTTTAAGCTTAATCCACACATATTTGGTCCGTGTATTATTATCTAATAAGGCATTTCTATCAATGAAAATTCCTTAGTTTTTACTATTCGTATGCAAGTACAAATATTAAAGCTGTACACAAAAATCCCATTTCAGTCTCATTTGCAATTTTTCCTACTTTGGTTATTATATACTGGTTATTATGACGTTGGACCTAATGAAGAAATCGTGGCAAGGTTGGTTGACATCTTGAAATAGCATGTCAATAAATAGGGAACACAAGCAAACAAATAAATGAAAAACAAACAAACACATCTCACTTTGCCACAGACTTCTTGTTGTTCCCGCTATGCTGCTGTCCGGTCCACTCCACTCCCTCGATAACTCCGCTGCAAACCAAGAAATGAAATATAAAATTAAACTTATAGAAATATCATAAACTTGAGGGAAGTGCCACATTGTTACCAATTTGTAATATGGTACTTGTAGGAGGTGAATCTAAAAGAGTACAATACCAGAAAAGAGTATCAATATTAACGTCGCAAAAACAGGCGTAGAATATCCAGAATGTGCAGGATTCTTACATCCTATTGGGGATTAGTATGGAGCACAAGAGTGGAAGTCATGATCACGCAGTCGATCCTGAAAAGTACTTTGACCGCGATGGCAGTACATGTGTGTTTGTGCGTGTGTTTGCATTGGGGTAGGACTGAAACTCACGCGGTAGATCCGGACCCGCTCCTGCTCAGCACCTTGACGGCGATGGCGGTGGCCTTCTTAGCCAGACCCCAGGCATCAGACATAACCGTACCTGCCAGGAAGATACAGAAAAGAAATGAATAGACGGGACGTTTGAGATCATTCAAATCATTTACCAAACTAAAATCAACCCCTATTTTGACATGAAACAAGATCACAGCTGGCGCATGCCTTTGCCAACCATCTTCATTTTACTTGATCTACATACCAATGAATAAATTGGTTCATGTATTTAGCTGCGCATGCGTGTCAAGATCCATTGTGGGCACTACCTAAGGCGAAGGTTCCTAACTTATAAACGGTTCCTGTGTATGTACACCATACTTGATCCATGTTCAGACATGTTATTTTATGTCTCAGGACCCTTCAACATTGACAGTGAACCGAGTTATGAGGAGTCTCATAGTTCAAAGTGCGCAGACGCATTGAGATGCATTCTGGGTAATATGTCAAAGGTGAAGGCTTATTGCCCACAATGCATTTCTCTGCGCGTGCGTATTTAGAAGCATGAACTGGCATATTGATGGGGTTGCGTCTCACATTCGTGTGACGTAATTTCCGGCCGTACTTACCGGCCACGTGAGTTCCGTGTCCGTTCTCGTCCGTCTCCGGACTGGGCGTGTCCACTGTGTCGACTCCCTAGCAACCAAGCGGAAGTTACGTCATCATACGTCATCAAGAAATACTGATGTTGTCAAGTATACTATTACCAATTATACTTTGTGATTTTATGATTCAAATGGCAAAATAAGTTTTGAATAGCTTACCCATTTTGCTCTGCCGCCAAACTCAGAGTGCTCGGTGTAGATACCGCTGTAAGAAAACAAAAACGTTAAGCCTGCTTTAATTTCATCTCTCAACAATGCAACAATGCAAAAAGTACTCTCAATAAATACTCAATAATTTGATTACACAATCATCATCTTATGAATATTAACATAACACAATCACTAACTTACAAGCAACCTGCTTAAAAAAATATTACTTTGGTATATAAGTTAGAATGACTTGTATCTGATTCTTGAATGAAACACTGCTTGTGGGTAGCTGCTTTTCTATCTTTCATCAAGAAAGGACCACTTGTTGGCTTGCTTTGGATACGAGCAAACAGTACACAAATGGTGTCGTTTACTTACGTGTCGATGATGTAGGCGTCAACACCCTCTCCATCTCCACCTGGGGTAAACAAGGAATTCGTTTGTTTGATTCTATTGTTTGTTTGTTTGTTTGTTTGTTTGTTTAGATGCCAGAGGCAAAGGTTAAAGGCCATTCTACTTCATTTCTCTGGAAAGTTGTTGGTTTATATCTTTAGAAATAAAACAGGAGTAACATTATTGCTCAAGCAAACAGTTACAGATCACATTTCCAGTGCATTTTTTATGAAATATTCGGATCTATAACGTTAACCTTCCGCCATTGTTTTGACCTCACTGACCTTGGTAGTGGTAGATTCCATCCAACAGAAGGTCACGCTCGACGGTCCTTACCAGGCCCTGTGATGGAAGAGGCGTTAGTGATAGCCAATGAGAGCTCAGTATGCGTCATATTCGACTTTCTATTGGTTAGCTGTTTGTTTAATTTTTCATTGGTTGTCTTTGTATGGGCGGATTCGTTCGATGTAACATAACACGAAAGTTAAACGAACAAAATTTTGAATCAGCCAATAGCAGCTGTCCTACTGACCCAGGTGGCTTCCAATTGGTCCTGGCACTGCGCCTGGTAGGCCTTCACCACCTGATTGGCTTCGATGTACCGCACCTCCGGCTGTTCCGCTAGGTGGCGTATCATCCTAAAACAGACAAAAAAGTTCATAAAGAAAAATAGAAATGAAAAAAAAATATCAGAAAATAGAAAGATATATATGCAAAAAGTTGACTTTCGTTCAAGTAAAATCCATCCATGCATTCCTCGTGGCTTGTTTTTCATGCGGAGGGGAATCATTAACCTTAGCATGGACTGATTCCCCTGGCCAAGTTCCCGATTTTTTGCCTAATTCTACGATCCCCGCATCCCCGTAGGAAGGCCTGGTGGAGGCTAGATAGCAGGGAAATGGCCATGGGAGCCGTCATATACACCGTATGCAATGACTTTTAACTGTTAACAAGATTGCGCTTATTCACATTGGTGTATTATTGACATATGTATTGCTGCATCCAATCTGAGTAATGAGGCTGCTCGAGGCACCTCCTCGAATACGTGACCACCATTTTACATAGACGAATGCAATTTCTTGCAACATGTCCGAGCTGAGCCGACCCTGGGATCGAACTCAGGCCCACGGATCCATGGAATTAGATCAAAATGGCAAGCTTAAGATCTAGGTTGCATTACTGCTCGGCCACAGAGACATGTATATATGGCTTACTTCTGGTTGGTACGGATGGAGTAGGCTTTGAACCAGCGGAAGTTGTGCTCGAACAGGATCCTGGTGTCGTTTGTGCCGGTCAGGAGAGTCTTCAAGCTGTTCATGTGCTTACCCACTGGGAAAATATAAGAAATTGTTCTAAAACAGGCTAATTCTTCTGCTTCTTCTTCTGATAACATTAGCAGAGAAGTGGGAGTGGTATCCCCGTGAACAAGTGGTAACTGTGGACATGATTCCTATAACTTGCGAAATATTGGTCACAATGGCCACGTGGTCAGTATATAACAGGTTTAATTGAAATCAATTTCTAAACTTTTTTTCTTAAGGTCTCATTGATTAGTTTTTTCTTCCCATAGACTTCTATGTTATGATACGTGTTTCACATGGGCGCGTTCATAATAAACCTACTTGAAATATATCGAAATTATTCATTCTTTGTTGAGCACAGTTACTCGTCATCATGTAAAAAAATTCCCAACAACCTCTATGCGTACAGTCTTTTTTTAGGACAATTACAAAATACAGTCAGCCAAGCATCGCAACAGGCACTTTTTAACTGCCACCAGTCAACCGCACCACTCAGAACCAAGGACTGTGTACCTCCGACCTAGCGCGCGGCTGCCAAACTTTACCTGCTTATTTCTTCAGTCAGAAACAAACTTTCACCAATCTAACTTTTGGGATCAGTTCGACAGGCTCAAAGGGAATTTCTCACCGCTAAAAACATGCGTCCATACAGCCGTTTAGATTTTGGCTCGGATCTCTTTTAGGGTCCCCACTCGGAGTAATACATCAATGGGACCTTAACACAATTAAATAAATGGGTATACATGACCGATCTGCGTGGTCCGTGAGTTACTTATGTAGGACCACGATGCGTGAACAAACAAACAAACAAATAAACATGTAAACAAACATGACTCACTTGCATAGTCCATTAGGTTATTGTGCAGGACCATGAAATGTAAACAAACAAATAAACAATTAGATAAAACATGACAAACCTGCGTAGTCCGTGAGGTTCTTCTGTAGGACCACGATGTACTCATTCGGGATGGCGGTTTTGGAGTCCAGTCGGAGCATGGGGGCTGAGACAAAGGATAGACAGAAATAAACAAACTTTTATAACGATACAAAATTGACAAACAGAAAATATATACGCCATAAAGACACAAAAATACACAAAACACCATGCTCTTTGAACAAACATGCCAATGTATAACACCTATATAGGCCCTTGAGCAGAAACAAGTGGACATTTGTCATTCAATAATGTATCATTTTTATTTTCAAAATTTTTACATTCGTAGTGACGAAATATGTGATTTTCCACCCGCCCTCGGATGACCAAAGTCTTCAATGACTTTGCGATCTTGTGAATTAGGGTTATATGTTGAGTTTTACCCAACTTGGCGTTTCAATAAGATATGGTTGGCAGGAAAATATTCTTGTCTTTGTTTTACATACATTTCATAATTAAAATCGCTTCAACTGATCAAGCAGAGCAAATAGAAGCAAAGTCAGCAGAAATACTGACATGATGCAACATGTTTCACTAAATATAGAAGGAGAACACGCCTATAACACAAGAATCAATTGATTTTTGACACTATAATATGGATTTCTTTACTCCCGAAGGACTCAACAGCAAAAACAAATGCCCTGTTCCGTCATAAACAACGGTGGGGGCTAAAGTCTGAATATTACACCGTTATCTAAAGTCTACAGGTCATATCGGTATTGATTAGTGGAGGGATCGTCGCAAGAAATCTTCATCATTCTTTACAGAAGTAATTTCGGTCATCATCACCAGACAACGTAATTTTGTTAGCGACCATAAGAGAAAGTACCGCATAAATGAATCCTCTTAAAACGATAAAAGTACGCGTCGTGTAAACGCACAGTTGTGTCAAGAAAAAGACTTTGCTTGTGGGATAGAAAGTAACATGAAATGGCCCCTACAAAGGGACGAGCTTTGAACCGTTATAAGAGCTCTATTTGCACAATTCAGATTGATCTGGTGTTCTGGGCAGGTCATATGTTATGTCATGGGTTTGTCAAAGTTCGTAAGTGTTTACTGTACGGTGTGATTCTCACGGTCGGTGCAGCCATTGTTTGTGGACTGGGGTTGGTCAAGGACGGGGAGATATCGCGAAATGGTATCTGCTTTGATCCAAACTATATTAGACAAAAGATATTTTTGCTTACGTTGCCCAACCCATTTGAAAAAAAAAATGTTTTAAAAACATCTCCCACTGCATAAAAAAGTTCATATAGTTTAAGTATAAATGGATTTAGAATAGATAAACCTTTCAATTTATCGATGTACTTCATTTTCCTTCTTTGTTTTTTTGATTATGAAAGCCATAGTTTTACTTTGTTTGCGACAAGCCTTCAGGCATGATCTTACAATAAAGTTATCATTAGTTTTATTAACATTTCACTTTTATTGTTCTGTCCTGCTTGATACTGGAATTCTTAGAATACTAATAATTCACATTCATAGTTGGAGATGGAAGGAATGAATGATTTGTGATTTTCAGTCGACCTCATGCACCTTTTTGGTTCACAAATGTGAGAGTGTTACCCACGCTTTTCATGTGTTTATAAATAGGCGAAAGTAAAAGTCTTGGATTCACTTGTCTCCTTTTTGTGACAAGATTGGTCTTCTTTGACAAACACAGAAGTTGCAAATATGGGTGTCACAAATATTCATTTTACTATTCCGAGGAAATGTTGAGGACAACACTCTTGTTTGGTTGCAAAATGGCCTGGTTTCGCTCGGCTGGCTTTGTGAACTGTTGTTTTGCGTAACACGGAAGCTCCGTAAACCGTGAGAAGAGCGTACCTCTACGTTTAACATCCAAACTTCCCTGTCAATGTGTTACTGCACAGCTTCGCGTTATAGTTCATATATAAGCACAGACAGCAAAATTAGTCCTTAGATTAGAAAGGCACGCTTTGGCAAGTTTTGCAATGAATGAGGGTAGCGAAATCGTCTGTAGAACAGGTGACAATACTACAGGTGCGAACAGGAAGTATTTGATGTGACCGAACTACGGATAAGACTACTGTATGGGCGTCAAATAACATGGTATTGCATCACTCGAAGACGATATTACAAAAGCCTTAGAAAGTAAACTCCATTCTCAGCTTCACAATATTAATTTTATTTTCTCCAACGCAAATTCATCTGAATCGTGATTTGGACTCGATATCTTACGTACATTCTACGTGTGTTACGAAGTTGTACTCGTCTCTATATGTCCATGCGTAGTTATGAGTGTCAGTACTCAGGTAACATCACGATCTAAATATACAGGTATTTCAGGTGTTTACCTATGTAACCACGGCCTATTGAAGACTGCCTTTTAAAAACTGTTAGTTACCATAGCTACTGTTTTTAGCATACTTTGTAATAAGTTTGAACTCGGTAGCCCGACAAATAAACGAAATACAAAAGGTGGTAGTTGGACTCGTTTTTGGACACTCACATAGTAGTCTTTACAGGTGAACTCTTCCGTAACCAAGGTCTGTGAAAGGTAAGGAATCTTCAAGGAAGCTCAACACTCACCTGTTGCCATGGCAACCCCCAAGACGGCGGCCAGGACGGCCAAGACGCGGAGAGACTTCATGTTGTGTGTGTGCAGTCGGCAGGACGGGAGAGACAGAGTCGGTACGGGGTAGGACAGGGGTTGTCGCGCCCGCGGCAGTCATGAGACCTGGTCACATGGGGAAGGTAAACAATAATTTCAGGATAGACTACACAGCAGGCTCCTCGGAGGCAGGGTAAACAATAGGGGGCATGGGACCGGTCGGGATAGACTATACAACAGGCTTAGCGGAGGTTAAACAGTAGAGACAGAGGGGCATACCAGGATAGACTATACAGCAGGCTGCGCGGAGGGTAAACAATAAGGGTGCATTCCAGCATAGACTACACAGCAGGCTCCTCGGAGGGTAAACAATAGGGGGCATGGGACCGGTCGGGATAGACTATACAACAGGCTTAGCGGAGGTTAAACAGTAGAGACAGAGGGGCATACCAGGGTAGACTATACAGCAGGCTACGCGGAAGGTAAACAATAAGGGGGCATTTCAAGATAGACTACACAGCAGGCTCCATGGAGGGCAAACAATAGGGGGCAGGGGGCAGATCAGGATAGACTATACAGTAGGCTCTGTGGGCTTTGTTTTAATCCAGCAGTAAATAATAGGGACACAGGGACATGACAAGATAGACTAGTACAGAAGGCTCCGAGGAGGGTAAACAATGTACTTATCCCCCCACAGGAGGGGGGTTGTTCCTACTCTCCAAGCAGAGGTTAGGCTCCGGCTGTTTGTTTTTTTAACTTTCTTTTAGGCGCTTTTATCGGGCTTTCTATTTTGTATTTTATCTTGCTGTGTCAAAACCTGTTTGGCTGGCGTATTTCAAGAAAAATGACAAAATAGAAAGCCCGATAAAAACGACTAAAAAGAACCGCTAAAAAAACAGCCGGAGCCTAACTTCTGCTTGGAGAGTATACTATAGGTTGTTCCCCAACCTCCTTGCCGAAATATGTTCCTTTCCCAGTATAAGATTATAACCTCTCCGGTGCAAAACCTCAGGCCGCGATGTGTTAAAAATTGTGACTCTGCGTGTGTTTTAAACCAGCCGTAAACAATAGAGGATAGGGCACAGTTCTGGGATAGTCTACGTAACAGGCTTCATGGGCTATGTTTTATCCAGCCATAAACAGTAAGGAGACATGCCACAGGTAAATACTAGTCTAAAGAGCAGGCTTCGTAGGCTGTGCTTTTATCCAGGCGTAAAGAATAGGAGGCCGAGAAAGCGTTAGCCTCATAAGCAGACTCGATGAAGTGGGCTTTCAGAAGGCTTAGAATGTGCTTTTTATGGCATTTCAGTTCTATCGTACCCAGTTTCTTGTAGCCGACACAAAAAAAAAAACTGAGTACAATAGAACTGACATGACGTGGCGTCGGGCGTGGCGTAACTGGTAGAGCTTTCGGCTCGGAATCTATGGTTCCTGAGTTCGATTCCCACCGTGCCCCCGACGTTGTGCCCTTGGGAAAGGCACTTAACACGACTTTCCTTCTGTCTGTACCGTGTATGTGGCATTGTTAATATAAGTTACAAAACTTGAGTTCAGTGCCACATCGTCCTCGTCTGTCCAAAAGCAAATAGAAAAAAAAAACATGTCATTTTAAACTAGAAAGGCCACATTTTCTAAGAAAATTAAGGATGTTTCCGAAGGGGAAAAAAGAGAACTCTATAGTTGCTGGAACAGCTAATAGCTAACCGCCAGTTGTAAGCACGTATCGACAGACTTTCTCCCTTAACACCTTTCAACTAAAACTTGGATGTTGGTCGCTTCTTGTCAATTCTTAGGACCCCCCCCCCCAAAAAAAAGACGGTCGCTAGACGCTAAGGAACACTTATCTCTCAAATGTACACAGTTTTGAACTTCGTAGAGCAATTACAATTAAAGATAAGAATCTGTAGTCACAAACTTTCCCCCGTGACCAGAGGTTTTGTCCATTCTGCCCAAATGAGATCGAAGACGAACGTCACTTTGTTATGGATTGTTCACGATATAATGACAAACGCACAGAGCTGTTCACTTTACTTTCAGCTTGTTCTAAAGAATTTGCTACTCTCTATTCGATAGATAAATCCAACTACATTCTGGGAGGCGATAATCCTTACTGTGTACAAGTAGGCAAATATATTCACGAATGCTTATACCGTAGACACATTAGTGTAATTCATACCGATAGATATCCATATATGTCTGTTTAGTTGCACTGTAAGTAGTTGTTCTACATGTAGACCTTCGCTGTACTTTTGTCGTGTCAATAAAGATGTCATATCATCCCTGGGGAATCAGAATTCCATGCTTACAAATGTGAATTTTATGTGAATTTGACAAAAAAATATTTAAAAAATGCGATATAATTTGAATTGAATGTGATGGGGGAAATATCACGGTTCATCACATACAACCACATAAATTTACACTAAGGTCACATTACTGAAATGTGACAGGAAAATCACCTGTATTTGAAATAATGTAACTATTTTATGCTAAATTTCTTTCACATTTCACAAGTACTTTCGCTGTATGAACGTCTTATCCCAGTCTTGACCCAGCACAGCTCCCGGCTTACCTGCCGTGCGAGGCCCCACCGCCAGAGGTGCACCGTGCACCCCTGGGATGTGTGCCCTATTCTGCAAAAGCTTAAAGTTGGGAAAGCGCCGGGCCCTGATCAGTTGAGCACGAGAGTGTTAAAGGAATTCGCCTATGAATTCAGCCAACCAGTTGCTGACATTTTAAATACATCGTTTAAACAGGGACACGTACCTCAGCAGTGGAAGGATGCCATAGTTGTGCCCCTCCCCAAGTGCCAACCTCCCTGCATCAGTAAACTGCGACCAGTTTCCCTGACGTCACAATTAGCCAAGGTCGCTGAATCTTTCGTGAGCAAGTGGCTGCTACAAGACATCAGAACCTCACTTGATCCACAACAGTATGGCTGTCTCAAGGGAAAGTCAACTGCACACTACATGGTTAGTTTGACTGACTACGTGGCGAGAAACTCTGATAGACTGGGCAACATCACTACACTTGTTATGACGGACTTTTCAAAGGCATTCGATCGGATCGACCACAACATTGCTATTTCCAAATTGCTACAGCTCGGTGCACGACCATGTCTGATACCTTGGATAGCTAACTTCCTGCCCAACCGCCGTCAACGCGTCAGGTATCGAAACGAGCTCTCTATGTGGCAGACGCTGTCCTGTTCAGTTCCACAGGGAACACTTCTTCGGCCCCTCATATTCCTGGCTGTGTTTGATGACGCTGTTAGAGAGTCTCCCCTCAGTGAGTGGAAATTTGTTGACGACCTGTCGTTGGCAGAGACGAGACAACATGATGCGCCATCTATCATGCAGGAAGAGCTCAATGACTTAAATCAGTGGGCCAGTCAAAACCACATGCTGTTGAATGCAGACAAGTGCAAGGATATGATTTTCTCGTTCATGAAGCTTCCGCCTGCCCCTCCAGTTCTCAAAATCAATGGCACCCCGCTGGAGATCGTGGTAGTCTCGTGTCTTTTGGGAATATAGTTACAGTCAAACTTAAAATGGGATACGCATGTATCAAAAATGATCTCCAAAGCTAACGGAAGACTCTTCATGCTTAGAAGTCTAAAAAGGTTCAATGTTACGGTGAATGATTTGCTCCAAGTATTCATATCCTATGTCAGACCCGTGGTAGAATACTGCGTGCCTGTATGGCATCCCGGACTCACCAAGGAACACACTGCACGGTTGGAAAGAATTCAGAAGAGAGCTCTCCGTACCATCTTGGGTGGACAGTACACGTCCTATGAAGCGGCACTGGAGCGCACCGGCCTTCACACTCTGCAACAAAGACGCGAGGACTTGTGCAGAAAATTCGCAAAGAAACTGGGCCCAGACATGCTCCCACAGAAGACAGGTCAGCTCCATGGACGAAACACCAGAAACTTTAACAAACTCAGAGTGGTTAAATGTAGAACAAATAGATACAGGGACTCCCCTATACCCTACTTGGTTCGACTTCTCAACGATGATGTAAAGTAATTACTACGGCTTCAAGAGCAATGTATTTCTCCATTTTGTGTGATACGATACTTTTGCTATCAGGAAATGACGTCTATAGCTATAGCTAGTTGACAGATAGCAGAGATATATTTTTAATCAATTTTATCTGTAACGACAGAATTTTAAAACTGTTACAGTAGTTTACTCGTTTCCTCCGCATTTAGTACTGTAAGTTCAATCCGAAGTGTTTGTTTTTGAGATGTATAATGTATAATGATTGTTATTGTGATCCCTGTAAGAAGATACGCAATTCAGCCTTTGGCTGCCAGGTATCCTCGATTTTGAAATAAATAAACCAATCATCATCTTACTATATGCGTCTACGCGTACGTCTACAAAGTACAACCATGTATGATGTATGCTACCATATACAAGTTCAACTTCTTCTCGCTTCTTAAAACTGATATGTAAACGGAACTTAAGACATAAGGTCTATCTAATTATCTAATTTGAAAGACGTAATGGCGACAAAGTATTCTAAATGCAATCAGAGCACTAACTTAAAGGAAAAAAATTATAACTATGGATACTTTCTGAATCGAAGTTTAACGGTAATTTCCAACAGCAAAGACTAGAATTAGCCAAATTTTCTATTGCCCATTTTTTTTATATGTAAGATCTTTCATTTCTGTTAATCACCTATGAGCAATGCTTAACAAACTTGCAGGACAAAGACTTGTATTTCTACAATTTCCAAGTAATATTGAGACGTTTTACACTACGAGCGATAAATTCCACGGCTGTGGACATGATTTGGGGTTTGTGGTCTTTATTATCTGCATTCTATGAAAATATAGTATCATCTGTCTGCATTTCTTGTCACTTACACGGTATATAATAGCAAGATATGTGCAATACAGTTTGTTTCGTGGGATTGTTGATTACGGTTTAAGTTCAGACTTTTGGATTTGGGGTCAAACTCGAATTTCTTTTTTCTCGATAATCTGTATATAGGCAGCTAATTAAAAAAAAGTTAGCATGTTATGATGAATGCATGAATGAATTTTATTGCTCAACGATCGCACAAGGTATAATATATGGCAACCAACAACAACTAATAGCCATACAGACGTATGAGGATCTATCTCGATGTGAGTGGACAAAACATTGTATCATACGCAGCTTCTGCTTATTTCGTACCAAGGCGGTTGCGCCTAAATACGTGTTCGTACTTTGCACAATCCACCTTGCAATCTATTATATGAGGAAGAACTCCAAGGACTAGGATAATTTTGTATCGGTCTGATCATATAAATGACATCCTCTTAGAACTCCAAATCTGATGTGAATGTAGAAAAAACTAGAGTTCCACGAACACATACCTTTGCCAAATAAACCAGGTTTGTTATATATAATGATGTCTGTAGACATAAATTTGTTACTCATTACATTTAATTTTATATGCCTGGAGTTGGTTCATAACATTTTGCCATTGCTTCATAACATTTTGCCATTGCTTATACAAATTAGATCCCTATTTACATAATAATATCAAATTGTATCAAGCATCACTTAAGTTATCAGCATACCAAAAATCATGATGATCCTTTCATCCTTCTTGACTTATTCTCTTTCAAAGTAGGAAACTAAACCGGCTCCTGCAGTTCAAGGAAAGACGTTAGCGGACCCAAACATACACCTCTTACTCTCTGCCATCTTTCTCAGTTACATATGTGACGAGTTTGAAAGTCCTATCACTGAATTCAGTGGATTTATCAACTTCCCTCATTAATTATGCAAATTAGCTGTTAATTTGCATAACTAGTATCTTATTATGTAAGGTTTTACTATCTATACCAAAAATCATGACGATCAGTCAACACGTTTATATTTTCTCATTAATTATGCAAATGAGGCCGTCATTTGCATAATTAATATGCATTGATATTTCTCTCTTTCTCATCTATATATGTGACAAGTTTGAAAGTCCTATCGTGAAATGCAGTGGATTTATAAACTTTCCTCATTAATTATGCAAATTAGTTGCTGATTTGCATAATTAGTATTCCATTATGTACATTGTTACTTGGGCTATCTAAATTCCAAAAATCATTACGATCTATCAACACGTTCTCTAGTTATTCTCGTCCAAAGTTTGAAAGGAAATCGGTGACTGCAGTTCCAAACAAGCCGCTAGGGGTTCCAAACTTACAGCACTTACTCTCTGCCCCAAGGGCTATCTACCACTCAAAAATCATAACCACAGCATGTCCAGAACACGAGATATCAAAAATTGAGGTTCTGCTGCAGTACCTTAGCAAGCCGCTAGGGGGCCCATTATCGAACTTGACCTTCGTTTTCCCGACCCCTACCCACCTACCAAATATTATCGGGATACATCCAAGGCTTCTTGAGTTATGCTGTTAACACACACACACACAGACAGACAGACTCACAAGCCCAAAACATAACCTTAGCCATTCTGGCAAAGGTAATAACAAAGAAACCGCGCGTACCGTTGAAATCGAAGTGGCAAAACCCCCGTTCCACTAGGACGGCGCTCTCTCTCTCTGCGACATTAAAGTTGACAGATCGTTCAACGAATTCTATAGAAAAGAAACGTTTCACACTTTATGTGTTTTGATGCCTTCTCAGTCACACTTTTACGTTTTGTATAATATACCCAGTGTGAAAGTGAAGGTTACACATATCCTATTTAGGTCGCAGTGAGAGCGCAGCGCGATCTCCATCTAGTGCAAATGGGGCCTAAAGAAGGTTGCACAAATGCTTAAAACATGTAAAGTTGCCAGTAAAACATGCATTTCTGTCGCCAAATATGCCGTTGACAGACAAGACTAATATCATTATACTGAACAGCACTCATGGCTCACTTGCAGACATGTAGTTAACTAGAAAGGCCGACATTTGCTTAAGAGCAAATACAGCATATTTCAGCCATACCCCTTCCCACGCAACATTGGACTGTTCCAAATCACCCCTGCGCAAAAATGGAACATCCTCTTAACAGTACATTATCCCCCAAAGTGGACTGGTATTGTGAATTGACTCCAGGTAAAAACAGAGCTTGCTTCTATTTTTCAGAAAATGACAATAATCACACCTTCCATTCAGAAAATTTTCATCATGACTGAAAATTGTTGAATGACTTCATGTAATGTCATTAACAATTTTCAGTACGATAACTAGGTGTAAGTTTAAAAAAGTATAAGCTCCTTGTGATATGGGTACATTTATTATTGCAATGAACTTTTTTTATTCAAGTAGGGCATACGATTTAATAATTATCAAGCAGGTGCAGGTACTGTAGGAGCGTTTGTTTTCTTCAAGCTGTAAAACTGTTAAACTGTTTTATTTTGTATGCAATCAACCATCGAGCCTATTCTTATTTTAGTTTAACAACTTCCTGCCAGACCCGGAAGATACGATTGAACCTTGTTCGAGGATTTATTTTCGTCTGTCTGGTCAGTCTGTTCATACCCTGGCGCTGAGAGTGTTTTATTGGGCTGAAACTCTGGCAGTTTAAAGTTACTTACAATTTAAATGTTCAAAGTTTATGCCAAACAACAACAGCACTAGGAAATGTGGCCACTATAGACAGGTGGTCACTATAGAGAAAATGCTGATCTATTGACTAGGAGCCATACTTTACACATGATTTCAGTACACTGATCATTAATCATATAAACATTGCACAGGTAAGCCAATTGTTTAGATGTACAATTAAGTTCAAATAATTCTGAAGAGAAATATTGATGAGAAAATAATCATTCTCGCCACTGTCTAACTTATAATTACGTATCAAAACTAAACGCAGATTTTCTAACTAACGCACCTTTCGCCGACTTCATCATAGGACCGCCGGCTATCAATCAAACACGGCTGTTGATTAGACTTAGAGTTTCAAACAGTCATGTGCTGTGTGCCAGTTGACAGCGAACTTCATGCTACGTGATGTTTTACATTGCTTGGACCTTCTTTCCTACAGCGGTGCTTCTACAAAATATTTAGACTGTAACACTGAGTTTTATAGAATAGAATTTGACGCAGAACAGCGTTTTTTGCTGGGTATTTTTTTTGAAACATGTCCGTGGGAATATCAGCGAGGCGGCGACGTAGGGATATCAGACCGTCAACAAAAGTCGCACGGCGGCTAACGGCGCAGCGAAGATACTAGCGCTATAAATAAGCGCTTCAACTAAGGATGGCAACCCGTACAATATTTTTGTATACTGTTGAGCTAAGTTTGTTGTTTATGAGGTTTTAGTTGTCTTTGAAGCTTTGACCCGAAATATTTTAAAGTCAAACTGCTGAAGAGAAGTAAGTGACTGCTACGATTATCGTAGATATGGCCCTAAAAAAACTGATAAAAGAAGCCTTCTCAATAGCCTAAAATGCAAGAGCTTCCGGGGGGGCTTCGCCCACCTGGGTCCCCCCCACAGTGGCCCTGCCCCTGGACCCCGCCAGGGACATTCGGCGGCCCCCGGACCCCTGTCCGACGCTTTGAAAAAATCCTGGCGAGAAGTCTGTACGGCCTGAGTCTTCAAGTTAACGTATTGTGTGGTCCCGCTTATGAATATTAATTAGCCTTCGCTTTCCTCTTCGCTGATTGGCTGAACCATTAATTGAATTAACTCTTCCTGCCGGCTAGACGCAGGTGCAGATGTCGGCTCTGTGGGGTGAACGTCCGAAAGGTCACGGCATGGAGAACGAAAGAAAACCAATTTCCCCTAAAAAAAAGTGCTGTAATTAAGCCTTTTACAGTACTTTATGCCAAACATTTTACTTGGATCATTTTACCAACTATATTATGCCTATCTATACCAAATGTTACTCATACCAGGGTACAGGGGTGCAAAATATACCGTTATAAGACCGTCAACAACAGTCGCACGGAGCTAACAGCGCAGCGAAAATACCATCGCTAGCGTTTCAACTTCGGATAACAAGTTATAAGTACTGTTGAACTCAGTAACGTTAAAGTTTGTTTTTAGTTGCCTTTGACGGTTTGACCTGAAACAGTGTTACGCTAAACTCCTGAAGAGAAGTTAAGTGACTGCTGCGATTATCATAGATATGCCCCTAAGAACTGATACAATATAAAGCCTTCTGAATAGTCTAAAATGCGAGAGCCTTAGGCGGGCTTTGCTCCCCCTGGCGGGAACACTGCTATATACGGGATCATGAGGCCCCGCTTATGAATATTAATTAGCCTTTGGCCTCCTCTTCGCTGATTGGCTAGGTCTTTGATTCAATTAACTCTCCGGCTGACGCGCACAGGTGTGGCTCTGTGCGGGGTCACGGAAGGTCACGTCAGGAGGCCAAAAGAAAACAAATTTCCCCTCAGAAAAGTGCCAAAATTAATCATTTTAAAGTTGTTTATGTCAAAAATTTTACTTGAATCTTGTTACCAAGTATCTAATGCCTATCTATACCAAATTTCAGGTCATTTAATTGTAATACCAGGGTACAGGAGCCAAAAGTGTCCTTTTTTGGTCAAAAATTGGCCAAAAATCGCAAAAATAAGCATTTTGTTGCATTGTACACCAAAAGTGTTATTGAATTTATATGAAGGGATTATCAAGGCACATCTGTGTCAAATTTCAGCTCATTCGGTTGCAATACCAAGGTACAGGAGCCAAAAGTGTCCTTTTTTGGTCAAAAATTGGTCAAAAAATCGCAAAAATAAGCATTTTGTTGTACTGTACACCAAAAGTTTTCTTAAATTTATATGGGGGCATTATCAAGGCACATCTCTGTCAAATTTCAGCTCATTTGGTTGTAATACCAGGGTACAGGGGCCAAAAGTGTCCTTTTTTGGTCAAAAATTGGTCAAAAAATCGCAAAAATAAGCATTTTGTTGTACTGTACACCAAAACTGATATTGAATCTATATGGGGGACTTATCAAGGCACATCTGTGCCAAATTTCAGCTCATTCGGTTATAATACCAGGGTACAGGGGGCCCAAATATACAGTTTTGGTCTTAAGATGACCAAAAAACCTTAATAAAATCATTTAAGAGACAGATATGGAAAAAATGAAAAAAACGCCCGAGGGTATTGGCCCACTCTACCCTTGTGCCAAATTTCAAGTCATTCGGTTGAGGAACAACGGAGATACCGTGTTCTGAAGATTTGACAGGAGAAAGAAAGAAAGAAACACTAGAAAGGCCGACATTTGCTTAGGAGCAAATACAGCATATTGCAATCCATCTTCATCCTTGAAAAAATCCCCAAATTCAACAATTTGAAGTAATGTTTGCTCAATGAGAAAATGAAGTTCTGTGGGCACTTGTCCTACACACCTTCATGCCGAATTTTAGGTCATTTGGTTTCAATATAAGGGCATAGGAGCCAAAAATATACATTTTTTAGTTAAAAATGGCTAAAAATCCCAAAATAACTCATTTTATAAGTGCTCTATGAAGAAATTGTTGATGGGGTCCTGTTGCCATATGTCCAATTTACGTTTCTACCAAATTTCAGGTGATTTGGTTTACATACAAGGGCATAGAAGCCAAAAATATACATTTTTTAGTCAAAAATGACTGAAAACCCTAAAATAACTCATTTTTGAAGTCATCTATAAAGAAAGTGTCAATGGGGTCCTGTGAGCATATGTTCAATGCACCTCTGTACGAAATTTCAGGTCATTAGGTTTTCATACAAGGGTATAGGAGCCAAAAATATACATTTTTTGTCAAAAATGGCCAAAAACCCTAAAATAACTCATTTTTGGAGTAAACAATGAATTAAGCGTTGATGGGGTTCTGTGGTCATATGTCAAACGCACCTATGTACCAAGTTTCAGGTCATTTGGTTTTAATACAAGGGCATAGGAGCCAACAATATACATTTTTAGTCAAAAATGGCCAAAAACCCTAAAATAACTAATTTTTGAAGTGATCTATGAAGAAGGTGTTAATGGTTTTCTGTGCTCATATGTCCAATGCACCTCTGTACCAAATTTCAGGTCGTTAGCTTGTAATACCAGGGCACAGGGGCCCAAAATATACATATTTTGTCTAAAAATGACCAAAAACCCTAAATATCATAAATTCTAAGGCCTCTATCAAGAAAGTGAAAAAAACGTCTGGGTGTATTTGCCACCTCTATGCCCATGCCAAATTTCAGGTCATTTGGTCGAAAAATAAAAAAGTTATTTCAATTTGAAGATTTGACAGGAGAGACAAAGAAAAAACAATATATTGCAATCCCATACTATGTATGGATTGCAATATAATTACGAATACAATATATTTCACCATACCTATGGTATGGCTGAAATATAACAATGATGTTTATTGCATATTCATGCCCCATTGGGGCTAAATGCAGTCAGATTGGTACAAAGCCAAATTAAAGGGAGTAAACGGAAAACTATACATATGCTATGTTAACAAAGACTGGATGTATAAGGAATGTATTATATAGGATTGTGTCTATGCTTTTGACGAATTTGGCAAATTAAAAAAAAAACTTTCTTAGCTTCTGGCAAAAAAAAATCAACAGACTTTGGAGGGGCCGGTGTGGCCTTTCATCAATTGTCTATTTATTTATTCATCATGTAAGTTAAATGAAAATTGTAGACAAATTCGGATGAAAACAACTGGCCTCGGAGGAGTAGTTAAAATCGGATATCATGACATGGGTGTGGCTTGGCACGCCCACTACACAGAGACTACAGAAAATAAGCCAATTACGAGACAACTCCGGGTACGAAATAAATTCCGTTCCGCGGACAAACCTGGCCAGTTGATGTTTCAGATCTCTTCAACAAGGCTGCGTTTTCTACCCTCTTCTTGGTTCTCCTATTACTTGGTAAGTAAGTCTTTTTTGCAAAGTATTTCCTTAAAAGATGAAGACCTTTTATTGTACGTTTCTGCTCAAACAAGATAAGTATGTATAGACCAATCCGATAAAGCTCTAAGTAGTACTTGATAACCTAAGTACAAGTACTTTCGCTGTATGAACGTGTTATCTTACTACATGCGTCTACGTCTACAAAGTTTCAAGTATGCTAGCATGTACAGGTCCAACTTCTTCTCGCTTCTTAAAACCGCTGTAAATCATGCCCGTAGCCAGGGGGGGGGGTTCGGGGGGTTCGGAAGAACCCCCCCACTCGCTTTTTCAGGATCGAAGGTCCACTTTTTCATGTCCAAGATTTTTTTTTCAAAGGCATGACTGATTTGCATTTTTCCTTGATAGACATTTCAGCCAATCGTAGTAAGTCTATCAGCAAAATTTGCCCCAGAAAGTCCAGGAAATGGCTTTTCAGAGGGTCCAGATTTCAAAATTTCCCCGGACCTCCATTGCGACGCCTCGCGCCTTTGGTGTCGGACATGGTGAAAATATGTTGAGGGAGTTGGCCTCAAAGCCTTGTCCTTTAATAGAAATTCCATTAAACTTCGCAAGCAATTTTTGACGGTCAAAATGCAGGAAATGGCGTTTCAGAGGGTCAAAATTTCATTTTTTCCGGGGGAGCATGCCCCCGGACCCCCCTAGGTACCTCACGCCTTCGACGTGAGTCTTGCGCCTGCGGCGCTCGATGGTCCCACATTTACTAAAAAGAACCCCCCCAACCGAAATCCTGGCTACGGGCATGTAAATGGAAAGGAAGACAGAGCTTAAGATACAAGGTCTAACTAATCAGCTAATCTAAAAGACGTACTGGCGACAAAGTATTCTTGATGCAACCAGAACACTAAGGAGATAAATATAGCTATAGATACTTTCTGAATCGTAGTTTAACGGTAATTTCCACCACCGACGACTATAATTAGCCAGATTTTCTATTGCCCACTTTTTTAAATATGTAGGTTCTTTTATTTCTGTTTATCACCTACTAGCAATGCATAACACAATTTCAGGACAAAGACTTGTGTTTCTACAATTTCCAAGTAATGTTGAGACGTTTTAAACTACAAGCGATCAATTCCACGGCTGTGGACATGATCTGGGTTTGTGGTCTTTGTTGTCTGCTGTCTATGCAAATATAGTATCATCTGTCCGCATTTCTTGTCACTTACACGGTATATAATATCTCTGTGCAATACAGTTTGTTTCGTGGCATTGTTGATTACGGCGGTTTAAGGTCAGACTTTTGGATTTAGGTTCAAACTCGAATCTCTGCTTTCTCGATAACCTTTTTTTTATATATATAGGCAGCGTATTAAAAAACGTTAACATGTTTTGATGTATCGGGGTCCATCTCGATGTAAGTGGACAAAACATTGCATCATACGCAGCTTCTACTTTTTACGTACTTAAGGCGGTGTGTTGCGCCCAAGTACGTATTCGTACTTTGCACAGTCCACCTTGCAATCTGTAATATTACAAAGACATAGCTCCCATAATTCCTAGCACTAAGATACGTTCGTGTTGGTTTGATCATATAAATGATATCTTCCTAGAACTCCAAAACTGACGCGAGCGTAGAAAAAAAATGACAATGAAACCGCGCATACCGTTGAAATCCAAGTGGTAATACTCCCTTTCCACTAAGACAGCGATCTCGCCGCGCGCTCTCTGCGACCTAGAATTTGACAGATCGTTCAACGAATGGTATAGAAAAGAAACCAATCTTTTTACACTTTGTGAGTTTTGTTGTTTTCTCAGTCACACTTTTACGTTTTGTATGATATTCCCAATGTGAAAGCGAAGGTTACATATATCCTATTTAGGTCGCAGTGAGAGCGCAGCGCGATCTCCATCTAGTGGAAAGGGGCCTAAGGAAGGTTGCATAAATGCCTAAAAGCATTGTTAAGAGAACATGTAAAATCGCCAGTAAAACATGTATTTCTTTTGCTAAATATGCCGTTGACAGACAAGACTAATATAATTACACTGAACAGCACTTATGGCTCACCTGCATACATATAGTTAACAAACTTTAAGACTGGAGGTGTAAGGACTTCATTATATAGGGATATGCCTTAGTCTAAGCTTTTGACGAATTTGGTATGTTTAAAGAAACTTTATTGACTTCTGGCAAAAAGAAAAAAAATCAACTGGCTTCGGAGGGGCGGGTGTGGCCTTTTATCAATTATTAAGTCATTCAGTTATTCATGATGTAAATTGGAAGAAAATTGTAGACAAATTCGGACAAAAAACAACTGGCCTCGGAGGAGTAGATAAAATCGGATGCAATGACATGGGTGTGGCTTGGCACGCCCACTACACAGAGACTAAAGAAAATTAGCCAATTACGAGACAACTTCGGGTACGAAATAAATTCCGGTCCGCGGACAAACCTGGCCAGTTGAGGTTTTCAATAGTAGGTACTTCTGGAAGAAGCGAGAAAAAGTTTGGACCTCCGAGGACTTTTTATGACAGTGTGACTGTGACTGGAGGGTAACCTCCGGGTATTGTAGTCGGTCTATGTCTTGAGTGTTCTCACCTATATTTCTATATTCCGTTTGCCGCATTCGTATGTGGTTTGGTTTCGTATGTACTTAGTACTTAGTTGCGCGATGATGCACGTTCTTTTATTTCGTGGTAGCTGTTGTTATATATAATCGATGTAATTTTTTTAAAAAATCACCCCTATATATTCGGTGTTGTAGAGCAAGTCTGGTTTCGGCGTTTGGTAATCAGCTTATCTCCAAGCAGTTATGTGTTGTCTAATGCAAGAACTGCTGTCGCGGTAGAGGAATCCCTGAACAGTGATTGACTCTGGCTTGCTAGCGCAATGCATTGCCATTGGCCAGCGCCAGTGTTATAATGAATGAATGAATGAATGAAGACCTTTATTGTACAGTTTTGCCCAACCGAGCTAAGTACAGGTCACAAGAAGTCAAGATATATACATATAAAAGTATCACAAATCTAGTCTAACACAAAAGTTCGGCTTCTTCTCGCTTCTTGGTAATGGTGAAAATGCAGGACTGTATGGGTTAATAAACAAGTACATACTTTGACCTGGTATAGGTGTTAGGCGTTGCGATAATTGGATATTGCCGAGCAGATGTTGCGTGATTTCTCTGCTGCTTTCAGCATGCATGTTGTCAGCTTTTCTATGGTTATCAGTGTTTCATCGGCGTATTATATATAGTTGTACTTGATGCGGCGAAAGTTACAGATGTAATTAAGGGTAAACAGATGTTAGTCGTATTATGTGTGATGTAATACCCCTGTCACATTTGGCGAAAATCGATCGGACGACGATTCTTCGGCAATCGCCCGTGCCTCGCTTACAATAATAACTTTATTGCACAACAATTGTACAAGGTACAAAGTATGGCTTAGATGATATGACAGGGACAGCTTTCAGGTAAAAAATATTCGCAACGCTCTGTCGATCTTAAATATGGCCGATTTTCCATCGATACGCCGGAAAATCGTGGATAATATGACAGGGGTATAACGACTACAGCTGACGTCGTGGACCAACTGTTTGGGGTATCCCTGATAATTTCAATGTTTTTCATTTGGTGTTGTTCTTTTGAGACGCTGATTTTGCTGTCGTCGCGTTTTACATGTGATAGTAATAAGTACGTTAGCTTTTCAGTAAGTTTCTTGGCATAAGTCGATGTGATGTGTTCTGTATGCGATATAAACACACTGTCACACACCGAAGATGACAACACAACCGACATAGAAAGATAATTACGCCACAGAGTATGTTATCTGCGGTCACTTGTTGCTTTCTTGGATTGGTTGTTTACTTATGAAACTTTACAATGTCATTCAGGAAGAAGAACACAGATGTTATTCGATGCACGTGTTTTTCTTTCTTTCTTTGTTTTACTTGAAATGTGCGTAAGAAATTTCAAGACTTTTACGGTTTGTTTTGCAGCGGGTGGACAGAATGGATCACCGTTGGGCCTGTTTGACCCTTTTCCTGGTGTTACTGGCGGACACGGCGAGAGGCCAAGGTAAGGACATGCTATCAGTGCATATGTAAACTAGAAAGGCCGGTATTTCCTTATGAGCTAATTCAGCAATTTTCACTCCGCCCTTCTCCTTATACAAAAATGGACTGTTCCAAAACTGAATTTGAAAACAAAATCACCCATTGCGAGGATGGACATTTCACAATGTACGTTTAAGGTCTTGACCCGAAACTACTTTTTTTTTATTATTATTATTTATTTATTTATTCATTCATGAGAAGCTAAAATCGGCTTGCAGGACGATTTTCTGGTGCACGGTACGTTCATATTCCAGTACTGCAGTGTAATCGCACTTTTATTTCTTGATTTGGCCATATTGATTTGATTATATGGATTGCATCCTCTGGGAATCCAAAAAGTGATGCGACTTTAAAGTTGTTGCAGACCTCAGAACCCCCCCCCCCCCCCCCAAAAAAACACACCCGTCTGAATAAGGTTTAGAACCCACGCGCATAGAAAATAGGGGACCTTCCCTTTGTGAGTGATTCTAACCGCCTACCCTGCATGTACAGAACTGGTTCCCAAAGTAAAGTAAATTATTTGCAATTGTGACAAACGTTTTCACATCCCAATATTGGAGGGCTTATTTCTTATGATATATTCTATATATGTAGTATGAAATATTTGAAGCCAATACCATTATCTATTGAATCCATTGTGACCCATGATGACATCCTTGATGTCCACGCTCTAGGTTCAAGGTTTACTATTGTCTATTCCCCAAGGTTGTGGACTATCAGCGTTTCGCCACGTCCCCGGAAAACATTGTCCGGGATATGAGAATCTCGTAGGCAGACCGACAGCTAGTTCTGCCGAGGCCTGTGCTCAAGCGTGCTGTGACAACCCTGCCTGCAAGTCATTCCAGTACAGCACACGCCGCGACTGCTATCTGATAAGCAAGATCTGTACTGATGAGGAGAAAAAGACTGTATCTATTGGCAACATGTACGATCGGATTCAAGGTTGGAGCATTAATGCCAAGTTAACCTTTATCCGCGGGGTAACCTTAATCTCCAAGCAGATCCTACGGTGCCATAAGATAGTATCAAAGCTGGCCAATGGAGTCAAACGGGCACCGGAGAGTTTGATACTATACATTACGCACCGTGGACCTGGTTCGAGATTAGGGTAACCTATCCGTTGGTGATTTTAAGTTGGGTTTGTAAGGGAACACACATTTATGCAGTCATTTGCTACTGGGGTACGTACTATTTAGTAATACATGAATGACCTTAAAGTTTTGAAAAAAGGCATGATTATTTGGCGAAGGGATGTGTTCGTCGAACTCTAGTTTTATTTTATTTTTTCTCCATCAGTTTTAAATGATGGTCCCTTTAGTTGTCAACAAATCATTTCCAAGGGATTCCTGCAACAAATCAATCAACATAAACTTAACAACACATGTAATATAAACTACTGGTCCTAGAATGCGCATACTTTAACTTCCAGGTTGTTTGTAGGTACTGGCTGGGGGCGTGTAGCAGGCTTTCTTTTCCATTTTTTTTCTAATTTCTGTTTTTTATAGAAATGTCCTTTATTATTTCTGGCTTCCTTCAGCGTTTAGCTAGTATGTCTATGTATTTATTTGAAGTTAAGGTATCAATCAAGTTGTGTAAATACTTTTGTGATTTCAATAAGAATGATATATTTGCAGCTTCCAAACGTATGGTTGAGGCGAGGGAGACCCTGCAAGACTTACGCGACGTCTTGCTGGATTTGGAGGAGGCAGTCGAGATCGAGCAGGAGACCAGGGAGCTGGAAGACATGGCAGAAGACGTCGATATGGCAGAAGACGCCGAAAAGGAAGTGAGGGAGCTCGAAGAAATAGAAGAAAACGCCGGCATGGCTGAAGATGACGAGTGAAGGTCTTTCCAAACGCGCCTCAGCTCTCAAGCGACTATCCTATAACTAGCAATAAGCTTATCGGAACTGGTCATTTATGACTCCGCACAACTTCTTGTTATCCCCGTCATTGGGAAAATAAACAAATGACAGAACAACTCATGTGAAACAGCAAACATTTTAAAGAACAACAAGTCGATAGTAATTCAATGTGTAAAACATAAAGACAGTTGCCTGGATCGCTTGAGGGATATTGTAGGTGCCATTTTGGATTTGAGAATGGAGCACAGAAGTCGAGACAAACTATAGAATTACATGTTTCTAACCTAATAAGATTTAGTTATGGGGTTTAAGTAGCAAAGTTTTGAGAGAAGTTTGATTTACATGTTTCTAACCTAATGGGATTTAGTTATGGGATTCAAGTAGTAACGTTTTGAGAAAAGTTTCAAGTACAAGATTCTAACCTAGTGGGTTTAAATTATGGGGTTCGAGAAGCAGAGTTTTGAAAAATGTTTGAATTAAAGGTTTCTTACTTAATTGGATTTAATTATGCGGTTCAACTAACAAATCTTTTTAGGGAATAAGGTGTTACAGGTACTCACGCACGCGCACACACACAAAAGCGCTCTTACCACATGCACATTTATATAATTTTACACATATTACACAAAATTAACTGAACGCCAATGATCTCAAAGTCACAGAACACCTCTTATCCATCGATTTGTAAAGAAGTTAAAGTTATTTTATGATCTCAGCTCATTTTCCTCAATATAACCTTCCAAGTTTCTGACATCTTATGGAATCCTTTTTATGAACATATTAAATTTGTGGAATTATAATAAAGTTGGTGTTTGGTTTAAATACATGGCTTAATGTCCTTTATTTTGTTACTTGTGTCAGTTAAAGATTGACAGAATAAGCTAGTCAGTAATTACAGTTCTTCGTTTCCAGTGACTGGCTTTATCAATAAGATGTCACTTGTGGACAAAAGAAAATATCCGGAGGCAAATTCTAAATCGTGCAAACAATGAATAATGCCGTCCATAGGGATTTAAGTATGAAGATAAAGGCACGTGTTTATGAGAGAATTTGACAATTTCCCAAGAGAAAAAAAGATGGCCAAAAAAACTGTCTGCAAGGAATTTACTCGAAATATGTGCTAATTTCGACCCTGTTTTGCACAGTATAGTCAAAACTTTTTATTTTAAAACGGCCAAAACTTGATAAGTGCGTGTATGTCATTCACACCCGAAGAAAATTGACGGAGGGTCAGCCAATATCATAAACTCGTTGCAGTTTTACATACAGCTGCTAGGAGTCTCTTTTGAAACGTATCTTAACACTCTCATTTATCCATCCTTTCTAATCTGGCGCATGGCCAATATCAAAGAAATCAAATTTCTCGATTTACGACGTTTAAACTTTTTCCTAACGAAAGCTGTATACTACTTAAAACATACATGCATTATCAACTAGTACTTGGGACCAGGTCAGCATATAGTTCACTACACAATATCCTGGCATGCAATACTTTGTCTAAGTTCTCATAATCCATTACTACTAATAAACTTTAGTGCCTAAAGCCATAGTGTCAGTAAAAGTCAAAGGTAGGGTATTACTCGTTGCCTTGGAAACGTTTGTCACCATGGCAACGCCCTTACCTGACGATAACCAGACGCCTGACCTTGGTTAGCCGACCGTGAAGCTGGATTTATGGTCTCATAACACAGTATTTATCCGCGACCCCCGTCCCCAAAAGTAGTTTGGGTTAAAATAGTGCATCGCGGTACTTGCAAAGGCCGTATTTATTCTTCCGTGCACGACAGCGAGGTGGAATCTATGGTGAATAGTAGAGGAATACATCGGTGTTCATACTGTATAAGTTGGATTACGTCGCTTTTTCGGCCGGCGGGAATTTGCGCCTTGATATGTTACCGGCACTTCCTGTTCGCCACCTGCAGTTCCATGACCTCCGCTGGGGGTCAAATCAAAGTGTCTGTTATAGAAAAACGAGCCGGCAAATCTATGCTCATCTTCAGATATTTTGTAGCTTGTACCCTCAACTTCAACATACTAAATTCTTGTGAATTGTATCTGCACCCTACTATAGGTTTTGAGTCGTTGAACCACCTCACTTTGGGGGTCCTTAACCATGTAAATCCCCATACCCGAAAAACTGTGTTCTGAGACCTTCATGCATCATGGTCGCTTGGACCTTGCCATTTTGTAGGAGGGGTGTTGAAGGTTTTCTACGTTGGGCGCTTTTTTTTCAGTTTGAGGCCGTTACATAGTCGTCGCCTGTTGCATAGTATCGGCGCACTCTCAAACCTTGCCATGTTGCATTGGATATGACAGTTCCATATCACTTATCGTAAAGGTAAAAGGTAGTCCCAGAAGCTAAGGACACAACCCGTCGTAGGTGCAATTTGTCCGTACGTTTTTGTTTGATTTTTAGGCCACGTCCGCCACGTATTTCTGAAAACATTCAGGCTGTACAGGGCAGATGCGTCGCCTGTACAACCCGCCGTACGTGGGCGAATCCGCAGCCCGATGGCACACAAAGTTTTGCCTGCATGTAATAAAAGTTCTACGTTGTGGGACCGCGTGGCGCAGTGCTAGCATGTTCGGATCTGCACCGAGAGGTTGCGGGTTCGAATCCGTCTGTCGTGCCACCGATCTTGTGCCCTTGGGAAAGGCACTTTACACGACTTTCCACGCCCCGGAGAGGAGATAGGCGCCGCCAGGGGACTAAAATGCCTGTTGATACAGCATAACATGTTGTGCTGCCCCTACGGCTAATTAATCAACCTACGGCTGATTAAAAGGCTATGGGACGAATGAATGAAAATGAATGAAAGTTCTACGGCGTGTCTGCGTGCTCCAAAACCCGTCCGATTCCCTACGAGGTTGTACGGAGGCAGTACTTACCACTTACGGATCCCAAAAGATTGCCCGCGTTTTGGCACGTAGACAGCACGTATTTGCACTGTGTCCACCGTGTCTAAAGAACAACGAAGTCAGGTTCCAACTTTTACACCTGGGTTGAGTGATAAAAGTCGTGTTTAGTGCATTTTCTAAGGACACGAGATCGGTAGTATGGCTGGATTCTAACCTAGGACCTCTGGGCCAAACCCCATGCAGTTAAGCCCCTTAACCCTACCAGTCATCGCAACGTGGTACCTAACCTGACTACTAAACATTTAGCCAGGCACCCTAACCTAGTACAGCTGCGAGTCTTAGCTTTACACAAAATTTAAGTCTAGAAACAAAACCTGCATTCACAGATGTTCACACATAGACAGCAGGTGACAAAATTCCGTTATTCTATCTGACAAACACGATGATTATCTTATGTTCGTTGGGGGTATCTAATCAAGATTACATTTATTGCCTGAATGTAACGCAGGTTTGATTTTCAGGAGCGTGGGAATATGTGGAAGCTGGGGCTTTTGGGCGCTGTATTTCCAGAGCGAATTGTGCGATCGTGATGACTTTTGGTACATGGGTGGGGGGTTATTACCTGTCGTTCAGGTTTGATTTTGGGCCTCTTGGTGTTTGAACTTGACATTGAAGAGTGCATTTTTTGCGAGGTGTTTTCAGCGCTGTATCTCCTGGACGAATGGCACAAAGGCTAGGATTTTTGGTGTATGGGTGGGGGGTTGTTGCCTGTTGCTTAGGATTCATTTTGAGCCTTGTTGCGTTTGAACTTGACACGGCAGGTCAAATTATGTGTCCGGAAGGGTTTTTTCCGTCGTTGTATCTTCTGAACGGATGGTGCGGGTGCAATGATATTTTGCACATGTGTGGGTGGTGGTTGCCTAATTCTCAATTTTGATTTTGTCGCTCTTGGTGTTTGAACTTGACACTGCTGGTTACCTTTTGTGCGGGCACGGCACGTGCGCTGTATCTCCAGAACGCAAGGTGCCATTGTGTTGCTATTTGGTACATGGGTTGGTGGTGTCCTGATGGTCAGGTATGAATTTTTATCTCCTTATGTTTGAACTTGACACTGAAGGCTGATGCTGTTTTTTTTTGTTGGGTCAGGTCCACTAATATCTGCTTGGTTGTAAATACATAGTCTCTACCAGACTCCGGATCGCTGGAAAATCGTAGAAATGGAACAAATAGAGAGGAATATAACCGGCCAGGGAACAGCTCGCGATCGTCGGAGTCTGTCGACTGTCGGTTTGATGAAAGACTATAAAACTAATCCGCTCATGTTCTGCACAAAGACAGTAGCTTCGGAGTTCAGATCATTTAAGCCATAAATGAATCGCGTGCTGTTCCCTGGCCGGTTATATTCCTCTGGCCGGCTTACTCCTCTATTTGTTCCATTTCTAAGATTTTTCCAGCGATCCAGAGTCTGGTAGAGACTAGTAAATACAGGTGATGGGTTTATGTGGCTGTGTGAGTGACAGGTCTAAAAAACAAAGAAACCGCTCGTGCCGTTGAAATCCAAGTGATAATACCCCCTTTCCACTAGGATGGTGCTCTCGCCGCGCTCTCTCTGCGACCTAGAATTTGACAGATCGCTCAAGGAACTCTTTTTACACTTTGTGTATTTTGTTGTCTTCTCAGTCACACTCTTACGTTTTGTATGATATACCCAGTGTGAAAGCGA
The DNA here is from genome assembly GCA_019207045.1 of Branchiostoma floridae x Branchiostoma belcheri. Taxonomy (NCBI): domain Eukaryota; kingdom Metazoa; phylum Chordata; class Leptocardii; order Amphioxiformes; family Branchiostomatidae; genus Branchiostoma; species Branchiostoma floridae x Branchiostoma belcheri. The sequence continues at coordinate 28,950,881 of CM033024.1, read as the reverse complement.
AGGTTACAGGTATCATATTTAGGTCGTAGTGAGAGCGCAGCGCGATCGCCACCCAGTGAAAAAGGGGCCTAAAGAAGGTTACACAAATGCCTTAAATAATTTTTAGGAGAAAATATAAAATCGCCAGTGAAACATGCACTTCTGTCGCCGCTTGCCGCTAAAGCGCCACCTACATCGGCTTCATATAGCGACAAGAAGCAGAACTCCAGTTAGAAGCTCTGAGGAAGATGTCTGACAGACATCGAAATGTCAGCAGGTGAGATAATCTAGTTGTGTAAAAGAAAACTCTCATGTCCCAGAGAAGACTAATATAATTGTACTGACCAGCACTCATGGCTCACCTGCATACATGTAGTTAACAAACTTTAAGACTGGAGGTGTAAGGAATGTGTTATATAGGGATGTGCCTTAGTCTAAGCTTTTGACGAATTTGGCAAGTTAAAAGAAACTTTCTTAACTTCTGGCAAAGACATCAACTGGCTTTGGAGGGGGCGGGTGTGGACTATCATCAATTGTCTATTCATTCATTTATTCATCATGTAAGTTAAATGAAAATTGTAGACAAATTCGGACGAAAACAACTGGCCTCGGAGGAGTAGTTAAAATGGGATATCATGACATGGGTGTGGCTTGGCACGCCCACTACACAGAGACTAAAGAAAATTAGCCAATTACGAGACAACTCCGGGTACGAAGTAAATTCCGGTCCGCGGACAAACCTGGCCAGTTGATGTTTTAGATCTCTTCAACAAGGCCGCGTTTTCTACCCTCTTCTTGGTTCTCCTTTTACTTGGTAAGTAAGTCCTTTTTGCAAAGTATTTCCTTAAAAGATGAAGACATTTTATTGTGCGTTTCTGCTCAAACAAGATAAGTATGTATAGACCAATCCGATAAAGCTCTAAGTAGTACTTGATAACCTAAGTACAAGTACTTTCGCTGTATGAACGTCTTATCTTACTACATGCGTCTACGTCTACAAAGTTTAATGTATGCTAGCATGTACAGGTCCAACTTCTTTTCGCTTCTTAAAACTGTTGTAAATGGAAAGGAAGACAGAGCTTAAGATACAAGGTCTATCTAATCAGCTAATCTAGAAGACGTACTGGCGACAAAGTATTGTTGATGCAACCAGAGCACTAAGGAAAAAAATATATCTATAGATACTTTCTGAATCGAAGTTTAACGGCAATTTCCACCACGGAAGATTAGAATAAGCCAGATTTTCTATTGCCCATTTTTTTAAAAGATGTAAGTTCTTTTATTTCTGTTTATCACCTACTAGCAATGCATAACAAAATTTCAGGACAAAGACTTGTATTTCTACAATTTCCAAGTAATGTTGAGACGTTTTACACTACGAGCGATCAATTCCACGGCTGTGGACATGATCTGGGTTTGTTGTCCTTGTTGTCTGCTGTCTATGCAAATATAGTATCATCTGTCCGCATTTCTTGTCACTTACACGGTATATAATAGCAAGATATGTGCAATACAGTTTGTTTCGTGGCATTATTGATTACGGTCTAAGTTCAGACTTTTGGATTTAGGTTCAAACTCGAATCTCTGCTTTCTCGATAACCTTTTTTTATATATAGACAGCGTATTAAAAAACGTTAACATGTTTTGATGTATCGGGGTCCATCTCGATGTAAGTGGACAAAACATTGCATCATACGCAGCTTCTACTTTTTACGTACTTAAGGCGGTGTGTTGCGCCCAAGTACGTATTCGTACTTTGCACAATCCACCTTGCAATCTGTAATATTACAAAGACATAGCTCCCATAATTCCTAGCACTAAGATACGTTCGTGTTGGTTTGATCATATAAATGATATCTTCCTAGAACTCCAAAACTGACGCGAGCGTAGAAAAAATGACAATGAAACCGCGCATACCGTTGAAATCCAAGTGGTAATACTCCCTTTCCACTAAGACAGCGATCTCGCCGCGCGCTCTCTGCGACCTAAAATTTGACAGATCGTTCAACGAATTCTATAGAAAAGAAACCAATCTTTTTACACTTTGTGAGTTTTGTTGTTTTCTCAGTCACACTTTTACGTTTTGTATGATATTCCCAATGTGAAAGCGAAGGATACACATATCCTATTTAGGTCGCAGTGAGAGCGCAGCGCGATCTCCATCTAGTGGAAAAGGGCCTAAGGAAGGTTGCATAAATGCCTAAAAGCATTGTTAAGAGAACATGTAAAATCGCCAGTAAAACATGTATTTCTTTTGCTAAATATGCCGTTGACAGACAAGACTAATATAATTATACTGAACAGCACTCATGGCTCACCTGCATACATGTTGTTAACAAACTTTAAGACTGGAGGTGTAAGGAATTTATTATATAGGGATATGCCTTAGTCTAAGCTTTTGACGAATTTGGTATGTTTAAAGAAACTTTATTGACTTCTGGTAAAAAGAAAAAAAATCAACTGGCTTCGGAGGGGCGGGTGTGGCCTTTTATCAATTATTTAGTCATTCAGTTATTCATGATGTAAATTGGAAGAAAATTGTGGACAAATTCGGACAAAAAACAACTGGCCTCGGAGGAGTAGATAAAATCGGATGTAATGACATGGGTGTGGCTTGGCACGCCCACTACACAGATACTAAAGAAAATAAGACAATTACGAGACAACTTCGGGTACGAAGTAAATTCCGGTCCGCGGACAAACCTGGCCAGTTGAGGTTTTCAATAGTAGGTACTTCTGGAAGAAGCGAGAAAAAGTTTGGACCTCCGAGGACTTTTTATGACAGTGTGACTGTGACTGGAGGGTAACCTCCGGGTATTGTAGTCGGTCTATGTCTTGAGTGTTCTCACCTATATTTCTATATTCCGTTTGCCGCATTCGTATGTGGTTTGGTTTCGTATGTACTTAGTACTTAGTTGCGCGATGATGCACGTTCTTTTATTTCGTGGTAGCTGTTGTTATATATAATCGATGTAATTTTTTCAAAAAATCACCTCTATATATTCGGTGTTGTAGAACAAGTAATGTGGTTTCGGCGTTGCAGATTTCCGTTTCGTAAACCGTCGTTGCCTTCGAGAAGCGTCGTTGCCAAATTTTGGAACCCTCGTTGCCTTTCTAACCGGCGATGCCATTTCCGAGCGACCGATCGTGAATTCCGAGTGCTCGCGGCATGTTCGTGAAGTTTCCGTAGCTTCTCGGGAAGTTTCTGTATTTCATGAAAGAAGGACCAGATCTTGCTCCACTATGGGAAGAAGACCTTCTCAGGACTGTAACTCTGTCTTCTACTCAGTTGAGGAGTACCGAAGCGTCACATGACGATATACGTACACCGTTTGGGGAGTACATTTGGCCACGGAGTGCCATGTAGATAGACTAGAGTCATTGGTAATGTAGGATTTTTCTCCGACTCTAACACTAACAGTAGAGGGGGTGGGGTGGACTGAAGTCACCGGATTGGAAATTGGTAAAGGTTTCTGACCAATTCTGGACTGGATCAAGGAACGGTCTGGGCACTTTGCATGGAGCTTTTCAGATATTTCTGGGCTGCAACTAAGGTTAGGGATAGAACCTGATTTTGTACCTCTTCCGCCCTCACCACATTTTTGGAACAGTCCATTATTGAAGGAGGGGCTGGTAACATGGCTTAGAAACACAGACAAGCGGCAGGCATTGCCATTCACGTACCGTGTTAGTGGAGTTGGGAGTCAGTCAGAGTCTGACCAAGTTGGTCTGACAAACTGACTCACAACGTCACCAACACCTTTTTTTCAGTAGACGCTCCACCCAAGGAGCTTTTACATCATATAGCAGACAATAGCTATAGAACTTGTAAATGTACCAGGCTCTTACGGTCAGGTCGATAATGTATGTATGTTTTGACACTTCTCACATGCATGACATTACATTGATGTGCGACCTCATTAAAGTGTCGGATTTACATACAGATGGCGTCTGGCAAGGAGCTTTTATCTTTGCGTCTGGTAACAAAAAGAAATAAATTTGTGGACACTTTGCTCCTTCTAACACTAATTCACCCTTCATGTAGACATTAGAAGTAATAACTTTGATACAAGGGCTCAGAAATAAAGCACATTTTTGATAACATAATGATAAAATATCTTTATTGCAAACTCATGCCCGATGGCTAATTGCAAAAATACATGTATGAAAGTACAATAATGATAATGATACTGAATGGCATGGTATACGATAACAAAGTAGGTCATCAACTAGTGATACTTCTGATATTTCTTATGCATACTGTTGTATTGTCAGTATACCGATACCCCATATATAAAAATAATGCACTAACCCAGCCACTCCAAGTAACATCTGTTTTGAATAAAGAACACTATCCTGTACAACTCAAAGTCAAGACATGCTTATTCCAGTGTCCCTTACAGTACGTAACAGCACAACACATTTCTGTTCTTCTACAATTTGCGAGCAAAGTAGAATAAAGAAAAGGTTTGAGCGATGATAGAGAACCAGGCCCAGAGTCATATGCTTCGAGGGATGCAATTACCCACAATACTAAGAGTTCCGAGAATTAACGAAAATTTCACGAACATGCCGCGAGCACTCGGAATTCAAGATCGGTCGCTCGGAAATGGCATCGCCGGTTAGAAAGGCAACGAGGGTTCCAAAATTTGGCAACGACGCTTCTCGAAGGCAACGACGGTTTACGAAACGGAAATCTGCTTCGGCGTTTGGTAATCAGCTTATCTCCAAGCAGTTATGTGTTGTCTAATGCAAGAACTGCTGTCGCGGTAGAGGAATTCCTGAACAGGTGATTGACTCTGGCTTGCTAGCGCAATGCATTGCCATTGGCCAGCGCCAGTGTTATAATGAATGAATGAAGACCTTTATTGTACAGTTTTGCCCAACCGAGCTAAGTACAGGTCACAAGAAGTCAAGATGTATACATATAAAAGTATCACAAATCTAGTCTAACACAAAAGTTCGGCTTCTTCTCGCTTCTTGGTAATGGTGAAAATGCAGGACTGTATGGGTTAATAAACAAGTACATACTTTGACCTGGTATAGGTGTTAGGCGTTGTGATAATTGGATATTGCCAAGCAGATGTTGCGTGATTTCTCTGCTGCTTTCAGCATGCGTGTTGTCAGCTTTTCTATGGTTATCAGTGTTTCATCGGCGTATTATATATTGTTGTACCTGATGCGGCGAAAGTTACAGATGTAATTAAGGGTAAACAGATGTTAGTCGTATTATGTGTGATGTAATACTCCTGTCACATTTGGCGAAAATCGATCGGACGACGATTCTTCGGCAATCCCCCGAGCCTCGCTTACAATAATAACTTTATTGCACAACAATTGTACAAGATACAAAGTATGGCTTAGATGATATTACAGGGACGGTTTGAAGGTAAAAAAAATATGCGCAACGCTCTGTCGATCTCAAATATGGCCGATTTTCCATCGATACGCCGGAAAATCGTGGATAATGTGACAGGAGTATAACGACTACAGCTGACGTCGTGGACCAACTGTTTGGGATATCCCTGATAATTTCAATGTTTTTCATTTGGTGTTGTTCTTTTGAGACGCTGATTTTGCTGTTGATGCGTTTTACATGTGATAGTAATAAGTACGTTAGCTTTTCAGTAAGTTTCTTGGCATAAGTCGATGTGATGTGTTCTGTATGCGATATAAACACACTGTCACACACCGAAGAAGACAACACAACCGACATAGAAAGATAATTACGCCACAGAGTATGTTATCTGCGGTCACTTGTTGCTTTCTTGGAGTGGTTGTTTACTTATGAAACTTTACAATCTCATTCAGGAAGAAGAACACAGATGTTATTCGATGCACGTGTTTTTCTTTCTTTGTTTGTTTTACTTGAAATATGCGTAAGAAATTTCAAGACTTTTACGGTTTTTTTTGCAGCGGGTGGACAGAATGGATCACCGTTGGGCCTGTTTGACCCTTTTCCTGGTGTTACTGGCGGACACGGCGAGAGGCCAAGGTAAGGACATGCTATCAGTGCATATATAAACTAGAAAGGCCGGTATTTGCTTATGAGCTAATTCAGCAATTTTCACTCCGCCCTTCTCCTTATACAAAAATGGACTGTTCCAAAACTGAATTTGAAAACAAAATCACCCATTGCGAGGATGGACATTTCACAATGTACGTTTAAGGTCTTGACCTGAAACTACTTTTTTTTATTATTATTATTTATTTATTTATTTATTTATTTATTCATGAGAAGCTAAAATCGGCCTGCAGGTGCACGGTACGTTCATATTCTAGTACTGCACTGTAATCGCACTTTTATTTCTTGATTTGGCCATATTGATTTGATTATATGGATTGCATCCTCTGGGAATCCAAAAAGTGATGCGACTTTAAAGTTGTTGCAGGCCTCAGAACCACCCCCCAGCCCCCAAAAAAACACACCCGTCTGAATAAGGTTTAGAACCCACACACATAGAAAATAGGGGTCCTTCCCTTTGTGAGTGGTTCTACCCGCCTGCCTACATGTACAGAACTGGTTCCCAAAGTAAAGTAAATTATTTGCAATTGTGACAAACGTTTTCACATCCCAATATTGGAGGGCTTATTTCTTATGATATATTCTATATATGTAGTATGAAATATTTGAAGCCAATACCATTATCTATATTGAATCCATTGTGACCCATGATGACATCCTTGATGTCCACGCTCTAGGTTCAAGGTTTACTATTGTCTATTCCCCAAGGTTGTGGACTATCAGCGTTTCGCCACGTCCCCGAAACTCATTGTCGGGGAGATGAACTTGTAGTAGACGAACCCCAAGTTGGTTCTGTCGAGGCCTGTGCTCAAGCGTGCTGTGACAACCCTGCCTGCAAATCATTCCAGTACAGCACATACGGCGACTGCTATCTGATAAGCAAGATCTGTACTGATGAGGAGAAAGAGACTGTATCTATTGGCAACATGTACGATCGGATTCAAGGTTGGAGCATTAATAGCAAGTTCACCTTTATCCGCGGGGTAACCTATATCCGTTGTATTTGTAAACGGGGTATTGAGGAATATCAAGTCAACGACAGTTATCAAAACTACAATTTGTTCAAAACATTGTTCAGTTTACTTGATATCATTCCTAAGTAACTTACTTTTCAATACAACGGATATAGGTTACCCCATTTTTTCTGTATCGTAAGCTTACATACATTTCTTCAAGGTACATGGTGCTGAATGATGCTGTGACCACTATGGAATGATGCTGTGACCACTATTCCTACATCTTTTTATATTGATATTACTGTTACTACCTGTATTTTACATATTTTATGCTTTTAAACAAAACAAAACAAACAGCTTGGTTTTGCTAACTAATCTTAAATCATAAAGCAAATATGATATAGATGAAATATTTAGTAATTCCTTTTTTTATTCATCATTAAATTTTTAACCAAAGAAAAGTGTAGAAAAGTGTAGCTTTTTGTCTTCCTGTGCCATATAAAAGTGAACCCGACCTATCTTTTCATGGACTACTGTACAAAATTGACTCTGATAAACTATACGTGTGTTTCACAGGAGAAGCAAAACCACAAGCACCAGCAGGTAGTACCTTTTTTTATTCTTCGTACATTGCTTTCATATTCATCCTGTATACATTGCACATAGTGATGTTTCAATATGGTAAATTGGTAAATAATATTGTGATTTTTGGTTGTTGTCGATAATTAATGAGACTTCTGAGACTAATGTATTTTATACATATTTTATACATACTTTATAACCGCCTGCCTTGTACAAAACTAGTTCCCAAAGTAAAGTGAATTACTGTACTTGCAATTGTTACAGACCTGCCCATAAAGTTTTCATCCCAATTAAAAGTCCAATTTCTTATGATAAATTCTAACCCATGTATATATATATAGCATGAAGGTATTGAAGAAAATGCTATTTTCTATTCCCCAAGGTTGTGGACTATCAGCGTTTCGCCACGTCCCCGGAACTCATTGTCGGGGAGATGAACTTGTAGTAGACAGACCCCAAGTTGGTTCTGTCGAGGCCTGTGCTCAAGCGTGCTGTGACAACCCTGCCTGCAAATCATTCCAGTTCAGCAGTTACAGCGACTGCCATCTGATAAGCAAGATCTGTACTGATGAGGAGAAAGAGACTGTACCTATTGGCAACATGTACGATCGGATTCAAGGTTGGAGCATTAATACCAAGTTCACCTTTATCCTCGGGGTAACCTATATCCATTGTATTTGTAAACGGGGTATTGAGGGATATCAAGTCAACGACAGTTATTAAAACTACAATTTATTCAAAATATTGCAGTTTGAAACCTCTCTCAGTTTAATTGATACTATTCCTAAGTAACTTACTTTTAAATACAACGGATATAGGTTACCCCATTTTTTCTGTATCGTAAGCTTACATACATTTCTCCAAGGTGCATTTCAACAGTGTACTTTAACATGTACAGTGGAATGATGCTGTGACCACTATTCCTACATCTTTTTATATTGATATTACTGTTACTACCTGTATTTTACATAGTTTATGCTTTTAAACAAAACAAAACAAACAGCTTGGTTTTGCTAACTAATCTTAAATCATAAAGCAAATATGATATAGATGAAATATTTAGTAATTCCTTTTTTTATTCATCATTGAATTTTTAACCAAAGAAAATTGTAGAAAAGTGTAGCTTTTTGTCTTCCTGTGCCATATAAAAGTGAACCCGACCAATCTTTTCATGGACTACTGTACAAAATTGACTCTGATAAACTATACGTGTGTTTCACAGGAGAAGCAAGACCACAAGCATCAGCAGGTAGTACCTTTTTTATTCTTCGTACATTGCTTTCATATTCATCCTGTATACATTGCACATAGTGATGTTTCAATATGGTAAATTGGTAAATAATATTGTGATTTTTGGTTGTTGCCGATAATTAATGAGACTTCTGAGACTAATGTATTTTATACATATTTTATACATACTTTATAACCGCCTGCCTTGTACAAAACTAGTTCCCAAAGTAAAGTGAATTACTTGCAATTGTAACAAACCTGCCCATAAAGTTTACATCCCAATAAAAGGTCCATTTTCTTATGATAAATTCTAACCCCTGTATATGTGTAGTATGGAGGTATTGAAGAACTATTTTCTATTCCCCAAGGTTGTGGACTATCAGCGTTTCGCCACGTCCCCCAAACTCATTGTGAGGGATATGAGAATCTCGTAGACCAACCCCAAGTTGGTTCTGCCGATGCCTGTGCTAAAGCGTGCTGTGACAACCCTGCCTGCAAGTCATTCCAGTTCAGCATACACAAAACATGCCTTCTCATTAACAAGATCTGTACTGATGAGGAGAAAATGTCTACACCCATTGGCAACATGTACGATCGGATTCAAGGTTGGAGCATTAATTCCAAGTTCACCTTTATCCACGGGGTAACCTATATCCGTTGGTGATTTTAAGTCTACGACATTTATTCAGACTGCAAGATTTTAAGAAAATACAGTTTGAAACAATTTATTTTTCCTTAAATGACCTGCTTTTGAAAACAGCGGATAATGGTTACCCCTTTGTTTTGATATGTCGACACTGGTGCCGGTGTCGATTCATTCTGACCAATCAGGGGAGCGATACCCACCTGCCTGGCCTGAATCTACGTGTTACGGCGTCATAACCAACGTGGAACGGGGCCTTCTGATTGGTCCGCGGCGCCTGGCTATATGATAATACCAGCTCATGAAATAACAAGAAACAGCCATGACTTCAAGTACAAGATTTACCAACCTAGGATTGATGTGTTCAAAAATTCGTACTTTCCCAGAACTATTGTGGAGTGGAATTTGTTATCACCAAGCACAGTACGGGCATCTTCTCTGGATAGTTTTATTGAACGCTTGCAGATGGATGTGCAAAGGTTAGGTGTGACGGATCGTTCAGTGTAATATAACCAGCTGCTGCCGCGCCGCATGCCTGCGAAGCTGGTGTGTTACGCCGAAGGGCGGTTATACCGGCTTTGTAGATGCAGATACAGAAATATAGATATATGTACTGAAGCTTATCCAAAAGATTAATAGAAAACTTAGTATATGGTGACTTCGTACAGCGCTACATATCATACATCAGAGTAAAGTATCATGATGCGCCAAGTTAGCTATTTGCTTGCAACAGAGCCATGCATCTTTCAATGTGTATTCTCTTCCAGTTGTTGACTTTTCTTGACTATTCTTTGAAGCAGGACCCTCGGGGCCCCGTCGAGTGTGTGAAGGCCAAAGGCTGAGCATCAGTTGTCCTGCTGGACAACAGATCAACATCGTGTCTGCCCTGTACGGCAGGACCACAGGGGCGGTTTGCCCCAGCGGTCCCATCCGCACCATCGACTGCCTCAGCTCCACCAGCCTGACTCGGGTCAGGACCAGCTGCCAGGGGAAGTCCACTTGCTCTGTGGCGGCCTCCAACAGCGTGTTCGGGGATCCTTGTGTGGGCACGCACAAGTACCTGGAAGTGAGCTCTACCTGCATCCGTAAGTACCAACATCACACAAGCATGACAACTTGTTCAATGTGACATTTTGATGACAAAATTGACAGCATACCGTATCAACAAAACTGAACCTGCGGTTCCGTCAAGAAAATTCGTTTTATGTATATATATATATATATATATGATTGTGAGTGTGTGTGTGTGTGTGTGTGTGTGTGTGTGTGTGTGTGTGTTGTGCAGGCCAGGCAGACGCGTCGCCTAAGCCACGACGGCGAGAAACTATCACGTGCAGGCCAGGCAGACGGGTCGCCTAACCTAACCCACGGCGGCGAGTAACTGTCTGCATACCTTTGTCTTCCGAGACAGATGGATGCCAACACACATTGTGTGTGTGTGTGTGTAAGAATGGACTCTTTCAGAACACCCCATGTAAAATTTCAAAATACGTCCAAAAATACAGCCACTAAAAGACTTTACATTATCACCAGTCCAAAGATGAATAAAAAAAAAAACTTAACCCCTCCGTGTAAGAATGGACTCTTACAACCAACACCAGGCTCGTTGATTGGCTGCCAAATCCGCCTCATGGTATTGATTAAGGCTAACGATTGGTTACCGTTTTAATTTAAGTTATATAGACCTACAGGTCTCCATCTGAGAAAGCCTCAAAATGGGGTCAACAACGTTGAGGTTATTGACCCCTGTCGCCATTAGAAAATGCCCACAAAAATCACTTCGATGTGTTTCATGCTAAGAATTACACATGGGTCATTTAAATAAATATCTGGTGCACCCCTTTACCAAACTTTAGGTCATTTGGTTGTACAACCAGTGTATGGGAGCCAAAAGTGTCAATTTATTGCCAAAAATTGCCAAAAAAAACGCATTTATGCAGTCATTTGATATTGGGGTACGTACTATTTAGTAATACATGAATAAGACCTTAAAGTTTTGAATAAAGGCATGATCATTTGGCGAAGGGATGTGTTCGTCGAACTCTAGTTTTATTTTATTTTTTCTCCATCAGTTTTAAATGATGGTCCCTTTAGTTGTCAACAAATCATTTCCAAGGGAGTCCTGCAACAAATCAATCAGAATAAACTTGACAACGCATGTAATATAAACTACTGGTCCTAGAATGCGCATACTTTAACTTCCAGGTTGTTTGTAGGTACTGGCTGGGAGCGTGTAGCAGGCTTTCTTTTCCATTTTTTCTAATTTCTGTTTTTTATAGATATGTCCTTTATTATTTCTGGCTTCCTTCAGCGTTTAGCTAGTATGTCTATGTATTTATTTGAAGTTAAGGTATCAATCAAGTTGTGTAAATACTTTTGTGATTTCAATAAGAATGATATTTTCACAGCTTCCAAGCGTACGGTTGAGGCGAGGGAGACCCTGCAAGACTTACGCGACGTCTTACTGGATTTGGAGGAGGCAGTCGAGATCGAGCAGGAGACCAGGGAGCTGGAAGACATGGCAGAAGACGTCGATATGGCAGAAGACGCCGAAAAGGAAGTGAGGGAGCTCGAAGAAATAGAAGAAAACGACGGCATGGCTGAAGATGACGAGTGAAGGTCTTTCCAAACGCGCCTCAGCTCTCAAGCGACTATCCTATAACTAGCAATAAGCTTATCGGAACTGGTCATTTATGACTCCGCACAACTTCTTCTTATTAGCAAAACTTTTAAAGAAGAACATTTCGATAGTAATTCAATGTGTAAAACATAAAGACAGATGTCTGGATCGCTTGAGGGATATTGTAGGTGCCATTTTGGATTTGAGAATGGAGCACAGAAGTCGAGACAAACTATAGAATTACATGTTTCTAACCTAATAAGATTTAGTTATGGGGTTTAAGTAGCATTTTGAGAGAAGTTTGATTTTAATGTTTCTAACACAATGGGATTTAGTTATGGGATTCAAGTAGTAACGTTTTGAGAAAAGTTTCAAGTACAAGATTCTAACCTAGTGGGTTTAAATTATGGGGTTCGAGAAGCAGAGTTTTGAAAAATGTTTGAATTAAAGGTTTCTTACTTAATTGGATTTAATTATGCGGTTCAACTAACAAATCTTTTTAGGGAATAAGGTGTTACAGGTACACACGCACGCGCACACACACAAAAGCGCTCTTACCACATGCAAAACTTTTAAAGAAGAACAAGTCGATAGTAATTCAATGTGTAAAACATTACGATAGATTTGTGGATCGCTTGAGGGATATTGTAGGTGCCATTTTGGATTTGTAAATGGAGCACAGAAGTCGAGACAAACTATAGAATTACATGTTTCTAACCTAATAAGATTTAGTTATGGGGTTTAAGTAGCAAAGTTTTGAGAGAAGTTTGATTTACATGTTTCTAACACAATGGGATTTAGTTATGGGATTCAAGTAGTAACGTTTTGAGAAAAGTTTCAAGTACAAGATTCTAACCTAGTGGGTTTAAGTTATGGGGTTCGAGAAGCAGAGTTTCAACTACCAAATCTTTTTAGGGAATAAGGTGTTACAGGTACACACGCACACGCACACACACAAAAGCGCTCTTACCACATGCACATTTATATAATTTTACACATATTACACAAAATTAACTGAACGCCAATGATCTCAAAGTCACAGAACACCTCTTGTCCATTGATTTGTAAAGACGTTAAAGTTCTTTTATGATCTCAGCTCATTTTCCTCAATATAACCTTCCAAGTTTCTGACAGCTTATGGAATCCTTTTGATGAACATATTAAATTTGTGGAATTATAATAAAGTTGGTGTTCGGTTTAAATACATGGCTTAATGTCCTTTATTTTGTTACTTGTGTCAGTTAAAGATTGACAGAATAAGCTAGTCAGTAATTACAGTTCTTCGTTTCCAGTGAGTGGCTTTATCAATGAGATGTCACTTGTGAACAAAAGAAAATTTCCGGAGGCAAATACTAAATCGTGCAAACAATGAATAATGCCGTCCATAGGGATTTAAGTATGAAGATAAAGGCACGTGTTTATGAGAGAATTTGACAATTTCCCAAGAGAAAAAAAGATGGCCAAAAAAACTGTCTGCATGGAATTTACTCGAAATATGTGCTAATTTCGACCCTGTTTTGCACAGTATAGTCAAAACTTTTTATTTTAAAACGGCCAAAACTTGATAAGTGCGTGTATGTCATTCACACCCGAAGAAAATTGACGGAGGGTCAGCCAATATTATATACTCGTTGCAGTTTTACATACAGCTGCTAGGAGTCTCTTTTGAAACGTATCTTAACACTCTCATTTATCCATCCTTTCAAATCTGGCGCATGGGCAATATCAAAGAAATCAAATTTCTCGATTTACAACGTTTAAACTTTTTCCTAACGAAAGCTGTATACTACTTAAAACATACATGCATTATCAACTAGTACCTGGGACCAGGTCAGCATATAGTTCACTACACAATATCCTGGCATGCAATACTTTGTCTAAGTTCTCATAATCCATTACTACTAATAAACTTTAGTGTCTAAAGCCATAGTGTCAGTAAAAGTCAAAGGTAGGGTATTACTCGTTGCCTTGGCAACGTTTGTCACCATGGTAACGCCCTTACCTGACGATAACCAGACGCCTGACCTTGGTAAGCCGACCGTGAAGCTGGATTTATGCATCATGGTCGCTTGGACCGTGCCATTTTGTAGGAGGGGTGTTGAAGGTTTTCTACGTCGGGCGTTTTATTTTAGTTTGAGCCCGTTACATAGTCGTCGCCTGTTGCATAGTATCGGCGCACTCTCAAAACTTGCCATGTTGTATTGGCTATGACAGTTCCATATCACTTATCGTAAAGGTAAAAGGTATTAAAGACACTTGTTTGTTATCTTAGTGTGGTAACTCATAATCATTACAGTGTTGATATTGGACGGTGCATAGATTAGAAATTGCAACACAAATAATCATATACAAGAATATATACTACATAGTTATATAGTCTCTGGTAGAGTAGGCTAATTCATGGATGGAGAGATATAATTGTTGGAGAAGTCTCTATTTATACGTTATATCCTGAGCAATCGTTAAGAAATGATAAAAGTTCCCTTTGTGATTCAAACCCGTTTTAACCCTCGTCAACAAGATCCTAATCGCCCCTTCAACAAGACTAGAATGGATTATTCCAAACCAAAAGTTGCCGCACCAGTTTTGTGTAGTATGAAAAGGGGGACACCTGAGTTCACCACCCCACCCCTAGGCGTGCAGGTTTAGGACGCGGTGTGGTTATGTCAACACTTTCAACAATATACACAGAAATTACGACGTCTCAAGCTTTCCTGGCGAGACCGTTTCCTTAAAGAAGTGTCCTCAACAAGGTGGGTGAGGTCTCAAGATGCAAAGGTTCTTTTTAAGACGATAGTAGTTTTATGGTGGGTAGTGAAGATATGCAGGGAAATGTGTTAGAGTGCACAATAACTCCACGTTTCTGATTATCTTGGTTTTGAAAAAAAATGTGAAAAGGTTTTAAATACTTGAATCCTTAAAGTGAGACGTGCAGTCGTGCTTTTGAAAGAAATGCTGTTCCCAATACGAAACTTTTGGGTGTTCGCTTTTAACCTTATATGTATATCCGTCTGTTTCTGTGTGTGTATGTGTGTATAGATATGTGTGTGTGTGTGTGTGTGTGTGTGTGTGTGTGTGTGTGTGTGTGTTTGTGTGTGTTTGTATGTATGTGTGTGTGTCTCCCTGTGTGTGTATGCATGTGTGTAGTGGGTGTGTGTTTGCGTTTGCGTATGTATGTATGTGTGGGTCCCTCTGTGTGTGTATGTAATTGCTTGTGTGTTTGTGTGTGTGAGTGTGTGTGTTTGTGTGTGTGTGTGTGTGTGTGTGTTTGTATGTATGTATGTATGTGTGTGCGTCTCCCTGCGTGTGTATGCATGTGTCTAGTGTGCTTGTGTGTGTATGTATGTATGTGTGTGTCCCTTTGTGTGTGTATGCGTGTGTATGCGTGTGTGTGTGTGTGTGTGTGTGTGTCTCAGTGTGTGTGTGTGTGCGTGTGTGCTGTGTCTCTCTCTGTGTATGTCTGTATGTATGCAATTTATGCGTGTGTATGTGTGCGTACAGTGGCCGTTTCAGTCCTCTTGGTTATGAGTAGCGAATTCACAATGCTTCAAATTGGTAAATGGTAAATAGTCAACAGAAATTGCACAGCTTGAAATTCTACCTGCGCTACCATACACATGCCTGTGACATTTGGAGTCAGTTAGATATATAATTATAGGATTTCCGCGACGCCACATGCTCTGCTCTTAAAGGGTTCATCGTTTTCGCGTCACTTGATCTTAAACAGGCCGCCTTTAACTGTAAACGATTGGCTAACGAAGCGTAATGGACAGGTACTCATTTTCACCTGACTACAAAACACGAGCCATGGGGGGTAAAATACTTAAACATACGTTCAAATATGTACTGATGACCGCCTCTACATACAGGTAAGGACCACCTGGCCATTGATATACAATTAAACATGTAATAGCACCCATAACTATATAAGGACCACCTGGCTATATGGATGGATATAGACCTGTGATATTGACCTCATCTGCATACGGACGACCTGACTAATGATATGCAGTCAAACCTGTACTAGTGACTACCTGTACATAAAGACCACCGGAACTTTGATATACACATGTTTTTCTTTTTTTTTTTGGTGTGAAAAACGATACGGCTTTAAACGATTAGTGATGCGAAAACGATGAAACGTTTAAGAGATTTTTATGTTGCAGGACCACATACTCTATACTGTGGCTATTTCTCTGGGATTCTTTGAGTCTATTGGGCGTTTGACCGACTGAATATCACAAGAGTCAAGTCACATTTGTTGCAATGGACGCAACCAGGCGTATTTTTGTATGCACGACACATGCATCTTTCTGTAGCGGTACTACTCCACCATACATTTTTTTATGTCTTTGTTAAAGCTATGTTATTGTGTTGAAGTTATGCTGCATTGTTGTAAACAACCAACCACCCCAAACCCCAACACCACCCCCCCCACCCCCAGCCACCACCACCACCACCACCACACACACACAAAACGTGTTTGTTTCTGACGGTTGTTTCTTTGTTAAAAACAGTCCATAGCCCAGGGGATCCTGAGTCTTTGTTTGAATACTTAGGCTTTTCTGTAGCTGCGGGCGCAAAAAGGGGTCAGGGTTGCAAGGTTAAGCTAGGTTATCAAAACTTTTGATCAAAATCATCACACACTGGAAGGTTGGCGCACCCAGGCTTTCTGTTAGTACGAACACACAAAAGTCGTATTATCAATGCTAGATAATGCAAACATAATACGCCAAATAGCAGTTACTCAAGGACATCGATAGATTTTGGAAGTGGCCAGGAGTTTCAGATAGAATCCATTTCCTTTCGTCAGTGACTCTGAAGGTGGTATCTCACTGCACTTGGGGCACCGGTGCGGCACTGCGAGGATCGAAAGATTGCTCAACGAATTTCAGAGATACAGAACGAATATGCTTACGTTTATTTTGTTACTTCTAAGTCATACTTTTACGTCTTGCGCAATATAAAGATTATCAAAAATCGACGAAAATAACACAACAGTCCCGTAGTAAACGAACCCCGCAGTGCTGCAGTGCAGGTACCCCAAGTGCAGTGAGATACTACCCTGAGCACGATCTGTTGAACAGCAGTTTCCTTGTCTCATGTTTATCGACTTAATGTAAAAAAAACGTTTATCTCTTCTTCCTACAAAAAAGTATAATACAAAGGTATAATTAAGAAGCAGATTGGCGTCGGAAAAGGAATTAATAATCGCTTGCAAAGTACTACTGTCAGTCAGTCTTTGATTGCGCAAAGGAACTATACAAAAAATACATTTCATTCAATGGTTTACTCATTTACATCGTTAGCCAATGAAAAACCCTCATAATGATTGATTGACAAGTCATTTGATGATACTGATGTTTTCCCCTGTTGATCAAATAAAGATGGCCGCCGCAGGAGGGAGCAATGCTGCCCATCAGCGCATGCGCGGACAGGAGTTCCTGGTGTGTGGGATCTGTCTGGACCACTTCACCCTGCCGAAAATCCTGCCATGCGCACACACCTTCTGTCAGGTGGGTTATGGTCTGATTAAAGCTGTGCATGCACCTAAACAAATTAGGCACAGGTACAGAAAGCGGGTCTGCCACCAGACTGAGTCAAGAACGAACATTGTGAGAAGAAGAACTTTATTGCGCAACAATCGTACACGGTACAATGTATGGCAAAAAAGGAAGAAACAAATTTATCATCCTGATTGCTAAAACAAATATTAAACATAGTACATATGCAGATTATGAATATAGAGTGAAATTTGACATCCTAATTTCTAGAACAATAAGAGCTAGTCTAAATCATTGATATTGTACTACAATCGAGTAGGGCTAATTATGGGTTTCGCAAAGCAGTCTTTTATATATTTACCTATTTTAGCATTGTGGGAGTTGTTACATCTGAATATATAATCAAATCTGTCTGTAGCATTGAGTCTCTTAAAATCTGTTGTACTTGATTCGAGGAATGTGAATAACTCATTACGTGAAACATTGTACCTATTGCACATCATGACAAAGTGAAATTCATTGGGATGAGATGTACTTTATTCTAGAGCTGGTTCTCAGTAACGTACTCTCTCCGTGGTCTCCCTGCCCCTGAAGGAGGTTTATCTAAGATTTGTTTCTGTTCCTACAGGCCTGTCTTGAGACGTACGCTGGGAGAAGGAGGTTTATCTAAGATTTGTTTCTGTTCCTACAGGCGTGTCTTGAGACGTACGCTGGGAGAATGAGGCTTATTTAAGATTTGTTTCTGTTTCTACAGGCCTGTCTTGAGACGTACGCTGGTAGAAGGAGGTTCATTTACTGTCCGAACTGCCGAAGAGTGGCCGAGCTGGACTCCACGTCCGGCGTGCGGGGGCTGCCGGGAAATTTCTGGGTCACCAACCTACGTGACGTCATAGCAGGTACGTCACTTTTTCTTAAGGTCAGACATCGAAGTTAGGGCTGCCCATTGACAAGCATGTTGAAATACACTGAATGAAGGCTTAAAAAATGTACTAACCCATAGTTCAATCTTTAAAATTCTTCTCCACCAGAAAGTCACTTGGGTCTAGTTTATAAGCATTCAAAGAAAACAGAGGGTTGTTTGGCTCATTCTCGGAGAAAAGCTCGCTCTATGAAAGAAACCTCACCTTTGACCCATTTTCCCTCCTGATACAACCAGTAGCACCCTATAACTAAAACCTGTCCTTACACCAACTGAACTGCTGAACTGAACAAATTTTGACCCAAACAGGAAAGCTTAGACCCTACCTGTCTCTTCTAACTCAAAAAGTCTCCAGATTGGGCAAAAATTTTCAAGGAAAAGAAGGATTTTCAAGGATTTTAAGTCACACCCAAATCGTCTTCCCATTTTTGGCCCTCTACCGCGCAACGCAACTCTGACGTCAGCCCTTAAACATTCTTTGAAGACTTGTGTGTCAGCTTCTACTTAAATGGCGTCAAATGGAGAAGAGATTTGGCTATGAGGTGCGACTTCGAGAGTTCAGTGGTTCTATTCTTGGTATCTCTGACTAGACGGTGTGTCATTGGGAAAGGCACTGTACAGTGTGGTCTACACATCTGGTGTAAGGGTCCTAGAAATTCCTGTAGAAGCGCGTGTCCAGGTATGTAAGAAAAAACAGGGACATTACACGCCGAACCAGGAAAGTCATGTACACAGCCAGGACACAGAACATTTCACAGGTGTGTAAGTCCCTTGAAACACCTGGAAATTAGAGTTTTCGTGCAGTGGTGACTTCCAGGACTTTCCTCATTCCTTTAAGGAGAGGTTAAAGGAATTGGAAGGAGAGGGATGGGCTCTAACTTCTATTACCGCGCCCTTAAAATAGCGGATAACAACCCTAAATAACGAGTATGCCTTTAATTCTACCGTTCACCTGTTAAAATTGTCCTAAAAGCTTTGTCGTTGCTGAATGGTCAAGAAGATTTCTATGTATTGCTCTGATAGGCAAATACATCGTTGGTCTTGACTGTGCCATATTTTTCTGTAATCCTGTCAAAACTCCAACATGAACATATTCAAGCATCCTGCCCCTTCACATATATACTATAGAGAGAAGCTATTACAGTGATAGCAGTGTGGTGATGAAAGGCATTAGCAACAGTAGCAGGTAGCAAAATCTTATGTGCGTTATTGGAACCAAAATGTACAAACAAGAAAATGTAGCACGCATTCTACATTTCTGATCGATACTAGATATACATCACACATTCCTTTACACAGAACGAGATAGCGAGAACCCGGATGTCAAAGGTCGTCTCCAAGGCAACCGGTGCAAGCTCCACCCAGGCGAGCAGTGCCGCCATTTTTGTCAGGACTGTCACGTGCCCGTGTGTGGCGAGTGTCTCTTCTCGGAGCACAACGGGCATGCGCTGGAACGGCTGGAGAGGGTGCTTAGCGAGGTGCGACAGGAGGTAAAATCTTTTTTTATTGTTTGATTGTTTTAAGAAATAAATAAAAATTGTTCAGCATGACTATAATGCAATGCTCTTCTACCATGCCCGCGCACTGTATGAGGATCCAAACTGTACATTTTTTACCAGTCATTTGGTCTTCTTCACGTCGACTGAACCAATTTCTTAAGACACGTGATCTTACGGTAATGTGACGTAGACATCTGGTCAAAGGTGTTTTGAAGTCGGTATCGTCCCCGGACGGATGTTAGACCTACCCTAAAACAACCATTCTCTGTAATAATCCTTTTTTTTTACAGTTGAGGAAATGTTTGGAGATTGCCCAACAGATTGCAGGGGAACTGAAGATGGTTCTACATGAGTTCGAGTCCCGACGGGAGGGAAAGAACAAGATAGAACAGCCGGAGAACCCGGATGAGGAAGCGGAAACGGAGAGACAGAGAATCGACTGGGCGGACGCCATGTTGAATCGGCTATTAAAAGCATTCAAGGTAATTCAAAGACAACATGTCAATCATTCTCTATTGATCTTGAGTTGCTAGTTCATCTGTGTCGGTATAATTCATAAAAAAAACTTTTTCAAATGGGACAGCCAATACAAGGGTTTGGACCTAAGTCCTTGGCGTCACTTTATTCCAATAGCAGACATGTGACTGGATGAGAACAACACTAGTTAATCGAGGGATTCAAACCAAGAACTTTTAGATTTTGTACTAGGTCAAATGTCATAATTACAATGCAAACTTATACCACCTATAATTGGATAGATCCACCACTTAAATGAAGATACTTATGTAGATTGCTCACACGTCACTCATTGAGCAGCCGGTCAGATATAGGAGATAGTTTGTGGCGCCCCCGTCTCTGTTCAGGGATGTCTCTAATGTTTGCTGATCTATTTGCAGTTTTCACGTCGAGCGGCTGAGCTGTACGACTACGGCGGACTGCAGCGGTGTAAAAAGCTACTAGCTGACCTCATCAACCAGGCAAGTGTCCTCATTTAAGTACAGAATGGATCACTTCCCTCAATTGTTTCATCGTAACGTACCTGAATTAAGAGATTCTTTTACACAACACCTGCTTTATTTCCAACGACGTTTCGGTGACTGTTGTCACCCTCCTCAGTAGTTCACACTGGTTCACATTAAATGATTCACATTGCACTGCAGCTATAGATAGGTGTTGGATAAAGCAATCCATTATGTAAATATATTAACTTTGTAACATTCTGGAATCAGCAATATCTATGCTGCAGTGCAACATGAACCCGTCAGTATTGCCCAGAGGAAGGCGACATTCGGTCTCCGAAACGTCGATGGAAATATAAAAACGGTTGTGAATAAAAGAATTTAAAAATAAGTTGTTTTCTTTTCATTTTTACAGACGAACGACATCATGGTAACAGAACGCGCCAAAGTGAGAGAGATTTCCGCCATTTTGTACGGGCCCGAACAACCCAAGACTACTGCGCCTGCGCGGGATGAAACCGAGGACAGGAGTAACGACAACTTGGCCAGGACGACGCATGCGCAACTTCTACGAGGAGGGGTTGGAGAGGTCAAGTTCTATCACCCGTTCAGCGTTGTTGTGTCGAAGAACGGGGATACGTACGTGCTCGATATGTACCGATGCGGGCGCGTGCATGTCTTCGGGCCGGGTCGCAATCTGCTCCGAAGGTTCGAGCTGGATCTTAACGGTCACGCGGCAACTCGTGTGACGGGTGGGATCACTCTGTTTAAGAGCTCTACTCTCTGCTGGGTCGGGACTGCCTACATGCCGAGTAACATCGACACGCTTCTACAGCGCTGCTCATCGCTATCACAGAACTTTTTCATAGAGTTCGATCACCAAGGAAACATACAAAAGAACGTGAACATCACCCTCGCAGGCGAGATCGCCGACGCGGCGTTGCTAAGGCACGGGACGGTCGCCATAGCGATCTGTTCGAACGTTCACGTCCTTGACGACCAGGCCCAGGAGATCTTCCACTTCCGCGCGAGCGATTTTTCTCCCGTGGAGAAAATGTGCATCAACGAAGAAAATGGCGACATTCTGGTCTCGCTGTGGCCCGAAAACGTCATCAAGGTGTTCGACTTGCGCGGGAAACTGAAATTGCAGTTCGGTTGCTATGGAAACGCAGACGGCCAGCTCGACCAACCGAAGGGCCTCTGCGTGGACCCGGAAGGGAGGATCCTGGTGGCAGACTCCGGAAACAAACGCGTGGCATTGTTCGACGGAAGTGGAGTTTTTCTAAAGAATGTGGCGACGGAAGGTGACGGACTTAAGGAACCCCATGCCTTGTACGCTTCTCGGGACGGCAAAGTAGTGGTGACGGATATAGGTACCCACTCGGTACACGTCATTGAGTATTAGCAAGGCGGTGTCGTATATAGGTACCCACTCCGTACTCAACACGCGTTATGGAGTATCAGCAAGGTAGTGATGACGGACATAGGTACCCACTCAGTACACGTCATCGAGTATTAGTAAGCGGGTGACGGATATAGGTAACCAATTAGTACTCAGTACACGCCATCGAGTATTAACAATGTAGCGGTGACGGATATAGGTACCCACTCGGTACACGTCATCGACTATTAGCAAGTGGGTGACGGATATATATATGTATACGTACAGAATCAGCATATGTCATCGAGTATTAGCATTGTAGTCGTGACGTATATAGGTACCCACTCAGTACAAGTCATCGAGTATAAGCAAGGGGGTGACGGATATAGGTACCCACTCAGTACACGTCATCGAGTATTAGCAAGGTCATGACCAGACGGATATAGATACCCACTCAGTACTTAGTACACGTCATTGAGTATTAGCAAGGTCGTGGTGACGGATATAAGTACCCACTGGGATATAAGTACCGATTTTTAAGTGCGAATAATAGATAGTAAGAAAGAGAAAATTAAAAAAGGGTGCCAGGAATGTAATTGATAAAGTTAGTGTAATCTCTACGCGTTGGTTGGTTTATCAAAAGCTTTACTATGTAAGATTTGGACAAAACAAAAACGTTTTATCATTTCTTTGCATAGAAAGGCCACGTTGATTTGATTATATGGATGACATCCTCGCTCGCACCAATTTTCGGCCATTTCCAAAAAAAAAAGTTTTCGACCACACAATAAATTGTGCAAAGCAGCTGTAAAATGAGCACAAATAGATCTATTCCGTAGATTGACAAAAAAGTATCAGAAAACAGATAACTAATGCCATAGAATGCCAAAATGAATCTAAAGTCAAAGAATAAGATGTGAAAGGACAGAAAGAAAAAAAATTTGTTGATTGGGGGAGGTACCAGTACAGAAAATTCAGGTCCAGAGGATTTATTTCCAGGTGGACCTGAACCTGGACCTGATTGAAACTTGAGAATTGGCTATGCTCAAAACAATGGTAATTGGTCAATTTTGCTACAAAGGAATCTGTTTGGTGGATTATTGGACTCCCACTGCATTTTAAAATCCTATCTCCATGTAATCAAGGCTAACTGTCTCTGTACCTTTGACTGTTGAAACTTGGTACAATTGACTATAAACTCTAATTGACTTCGCTCTTGTTGTCTTCTTGGCCCCCCGGTTAGACCCAAAATGGCTGCCGACACAGTGTGTCCATTTTGTAATTGGTGAAACCTGTTCCTCTGTTGTTGTTTTTTCAGGTCTGTTTTTTTCGGATTGGTCCAAGAAGACACCCTTATGATGTACTGGTCCCTACACCATACTATGTGTGTTTAGTCCTATGTTCAACCTTCCTGGCCACTTTGATTTCATACTGAAGGCAACTTTTTTTTTGGCCAACCTTTTTTTTTATTCGCTCGCTCGCATCATTTTTGGAGTTCCCGGAGGATGTCATCCATATAATCAAATCAACATGGCCTAAGTTATTCAATCATATAGCAGCGCATATCTATATTCCGGAAGAGAAGCTACTACAACAAACTGTGATCGTCCAAATACCCCCCTCACATGTAGCGAAAATCGATCGGACGACGAGACTGCGAGCTCTAGATTACGAGGAGGCATGACCCTGATGCCGACGAAGAAATGGCAGAGTTCCACCCTCCCGTCAGGGTCATGCTACCCTGGAGGCCATCCGGGATCGGGCAGCTAGGACCTACCCTTTAGGGTAGCGATAACTCCTTCGGGCTTAAACTCCCCCGGAGTGATAATGTGAGATTGTCGGGCTGACTGCCTTGGCTCCCCGACAAAACTTGCTAACAAACCTCGCTAGCTACCCGGTCCTGTCTGGCTCCCAGGGTAGGGTCATGCCTCCTCGTAATTTAGAGCTGGCAGACTCGTCGTCCGATCGATTTTTGCTACAAGTGGGGGGGGGGGGGGGGGAAACATGCCCATATATGGCTGAATAACTTTAGCGCAGCAGGACAGTTTCCCCATAATCCCTGTAAATTATGATCCTTTTTGTCCAAGATTTCTTGTAGTTTTGAATTGAATGTGACCTCAGCTTGTTAACAACCTTCTAACAAGACTAAGGTAATAACTATATGCTATTACAATAAAATGAAATATCTTTATAGGAATAATTTTAAAGACGAATATCTTGTTTGTTCTTCTACCTAGCCTAGGTCAATGAGAATGATATTCTGTTCTCAAGAATGCCCAGATGTTACATAGTGTACCTTTAATCAAGCGTTCGTTTCACTGTCCCTGACTGGGAGGTATGCTTGAAATTTCCGATACAGGCCCCATGGCGGAACCGTTCATGGATGAATAGACGTATGATACCCTGTTACTATTTTGAACAATACATCTGTCTCTGTTCAGGATTTCCGGCCGGAAGTCTGTCCTTCCGCGGACGATGCGCTCAAAGAGGAATGAAAAATTCCACCAACGCTTGTCACAGGATCTAGAACTCCATGCCAGGTGTTAATTTTCATATGGTGTCAACAAAAGCTCACCTATTGTAAGGCCCTGGGGTCCCCTTTCCACTAGACGGCGATCGCGCTGCGCTCTCACTGCGACCTAAATAGGATATGTGTAACCTTCGCTTTCACACCGGGTATATCATACAAAACGTAACAGTATGACTGAGAAGAAAATAAAACACAGAAATAGTAAAAAGATTCGTTTCTTTTCTATACATTTCGTTGAGCGATATGTCAAATTTTAGGTCGCAGAGATCTCGCAGAGCGCCGTTCTAGTGGAAAGTGGGTATAACAGGAGTTATCGCTTAGGTTTCCAAGAAGGACAGTTGAATGTTATTTTGTGGTGTTTTGACCACTTTTCAAACACTTTCTTTTCTGCGTAGAAGCGATGTGCATCCTTTGCTTTCTTCTCCATCCCATTGTGCTCTTCGCACTCTGTCCCCGCGTGTTTGATGGTGTCATTGAAGTAATGGTACGCCGCCTGGCGGTTAGTTGGGTCCCTGCAGCCAATAACAATTTTTTTCGGTTTAAACCAACTTGACCTTGGATTTCTTTTCGCTCATGCAATAAAACTAGTCAAGATATAAAACCGTACCAAGTTTTAGAACAGAAATCCAAGTGGTTCCTGAGATATGGGCAACTTTGCACTTAGGCGCCTAGCACAGGTGTACAAGGACTATCTGAGGGGCCGCTAATTGGTCTCATTATCTCAACAAATTTACTATTCTGCTTGACTTTTTCTGCTACAAGGTGCTTGCCAGACCATATTCTACCGTTCTGAGTGATTGGAGTTGGGGGTTAGCCTTTTTTAGGGCGGAAAATGGGGGGGGGGGGTCGAGCGGGCTTTGGACCACACTAAGTCCTATACTTAAGCATAGGGAGCGGTCTTGGCGGCCGTTGCCATGGTAACGGCGGCTCGGACGGTGACAAATATGTTACAGTTCAAGTCAGCCGACGTCAATTCCTAACATATCAGTCGAATTCAAGGTTGTTGTCCATCCCTGGGGAATTCACGCTGTGGTTCAAGGTCTCAGAACACAGTTTTTCGCCTATGGGGATTTACATGGTTAAGGACCCCAAAGTAAGGTGGTTCGACGACTCAAAACCTATAGTAGGGTGCAGATACAATTTACAAGAATTTAGTATGTTGAAGCCGAGGGTACAACCTACAAAATATCTGAAAATGAGCATAGATTTGCCTGCTCGTTTTTCTATAAAAGACACTTTGATTTGACCCCCAGTGGAGGTCATGGAGCTGCAGGCGACGAACAGGAAGTGTCGGTAACAGTATCAATGCGCAAATTCCCACCGGCCGAAGAAGCAACGTAATCCAATTTATACAGTGTCAACAACGATATATTCCTCTACCATTCACCACAGTTTCCACCTCGCTGTTGTGCACAGAAGAATAACTAAGGCCTTTGCAAGTACAGCGGTGCACTATTTTAACCCGAACTACTTTTGGGGACGGGGGTCGCGTATAAATACTGTGTTCTGAGACCTTAAAAAACTGACCTGCTTTGGCTTAGGTCACAAATAATTCCTAACCGGGGCCCGACCGGGATGTTTAAAGAAACAAAATTAAATTGTATACCTAGAAATATATGCAAATTACATGTATGTTCATTATGTTGACATATTGTATATTTTTATGCCTTTAATATCATTCTTTTCGCTCCCGAAAGCTGCCCGGTTGGGAAATGTGACCTAAGCCTTAGTTTATGCCTATAAGGATGGTAAGAAATTATAATATAGAATTTATAGGGCTCGAACATGTTGTAAGGGATTGCTTTCGTCTTTCGGAAGGGACGTAAAACGGGGGTCCGTGTCCCGACCTTAAATGTAACCAACTGTTCCTACGTATTGTATGAGATCTATGGGATTCTATATCTGAAATCTATATGTATTTAGAAGCAAACACAATGAAAAATCCGCCTTACCTACAGTTTTCTGCATTAGTCATCCCATATACCTTGATATGATCACACATCTCTGTGGCGAGCACCATAGTGAACCAGCCTGTGCTCAGCCAGATGGAGCCATTCTTGACGCGTCTGAAGTCAACCAACCATTGAAAAAGAAATGGTGGGTCGGTAATATGACGGTAATATCTTGTCTTGGACATGGTTCCCTATTCATCAGCAATGTATATGTACAATCACAGTCGACGTTTCGGTGACCGTCTGTCACCTTCGTCAGGGCAAAACTGACTGGCTTTATTCCATACTGCAGCTTAACGTTTGGAACCGCATTGCTATCAGCGACACCTAGCGGCAGGGCGGAATACAACCACCTATAATTGCTTTTTTAGTTGTTACATTTCATATGATGTTATATTTCTATTTATCTACCGATATTTGTTTAGACATAAATTATTGAACTATTATTCTTTAAATCCTAAGTTATCATTTTGTTAATCAGTATCTTGCAATGGGTTATATCGTTGTTTAACGTATAATTTTCATATCTATTCAATCTTTATTACTTGATGAGTTGTTGAACTTGTATTATGATTTGTAAATGTTGACAGGGGGAGAGCGTATATGTTCTTCTTTGCACAGCAGCTAGGTGTCGCTGCATTACTTCAAATACGGTCTTAAGCGTAAAGTGATGTCACATTTAGATTAGACATTGTAAAGCAACAACAATGATAGACTATTGTAACCTACTTCTTAATGAGATCCAAAACGTGACCAAAAGTCTGTACCAAAAACTAATCACAAATAAGTGTGGTTATACCCCTGTCACATCATCCACGATCTTTGGGCGTATTGATGGAAGATCGGCCATATTTTAGATCGACAGAGGGTTGCGCGTATTTTTCACCTGAAAAACGTCTCTGGCACATATAAGCGATACACTGTACCTTGTACAATTATTGGGCAATAAAGTTATTATTATAAGCGAGGCTCGGGTGATTGCCGCAGAATCGTCGTCCGATCGATTTTACGCCAAATGTGACAGTGGTATAAAGATTATTGTTACGGGATGCTGGAAGCCCCGGATGAGAACTGGAAGGTATCACGTGATTGCGCGGGACCTTTAGAGAGGGTACTAGCAGTTGGAGTAGTACAATATTCGCAGTGAAACTCTCGAGAAAGGTAAAGGTATGGGCAGAAAAGTCGCCCGTAGGGTCACTGCACGGTCTCTGAACAGAAAGAGGGCGGGGATGGTGGGTGTTTTCACGGACTGCTCCAGACCAGGCGTCGCCTCTTAACGACGCGAAACCCGGCCAGGAGCGTCCACGCGCCTCAAATGGAATAGGCACACAGGAAACAGGTTAATATATATTTTTTGATCCGCACTGCGTTAGGATTTTCGTTGTTGTTCTTGCCTCTATTAAGATTGGAGGTGTGGTATGTGTTTGCGTGTGTGTGTGTATGTGTTTGTGTTTGCGTGTGTGTGTGTGTGTGTGTGTGTGTGTGTGTGTGTCTGTGCGTGTGTGTATGTGTATATGTGTGTGTCACCGGATATTTGTGGTCATTCAACATAATTTTAGAGCCTGATTCTAATTACACTTGGAATGTGGATAAGGTACTACAAAAGAACTTCCGGTTTGTCTGTCGTCTGTCATGGAATACTATATGGTTTTGTTTTATGCATTAATAAGTATTTCATAATGCATAGCCATAGGAACTACAGAAAGTATGCAAGTGTTGATAACATAGACAAGGAGCACAAATTCAGCAAAATGCGTTCATTTTTGTCCACGGTTTTAAATATGTTTATTATGTATTAGTTACAGGTGTAGAATTCGGACATGTAAGAATATATGGGTGGCATTTTCTTTTCCAGGATTGTACTGAGCATCGCTAAGCGCTAAACTACTAGTAGATGCTAACAATAGTGACTGTATGGTCTTCACCATCAGTGACCACCAGCTGCCCCTGTGGTGTCATGGCAACAGCACATGGACATGTCATGTCTATATTGACGTGTTTTAGGAATCTTCCTTTCTTGTCAAACATCAAAACACGCCTGTTTCCACTGTCTGTCACGATGATGTTACCTGCACTGTCTATAGAAATGCCGGTTGGTTCCTTCAGCTGACCTTCACTACTTCCATCACCTACAAACTTAAACAGAAACTGTCCATCCTCGTTGTACACATAGATACAGTTGTTGCCAAAGTCTGACACAAGAATGTTTCCTTCCCCGTCCACAGTGATGAACCACGGTTGCTTCATTCCCTGCTCCTGACCCATAGTTCTCACAAGTGTCCCATCTGGCCTGAACACTAAAACTTTGTTGTTCTCATTATCAGCATCTCCTGTGTTGCCTATGGTGAGGATGTGGTTCCTCCTGGTGTCCACGGCGACTGCTTTAGGCTCTTCTGGTTTAATATTATTTAGTTTAAACTTCCTCAGCACCCTGCCCTGTTTGTCGTACTGCACAGCAAACGTACCAGACTCTGTGACTGCCGCGTACCCCACCACCTACAGGTTCCCCTCCCCGTCCAGGGCCACATCATATGGGGCCATCATGTGTTCCCCCGGCACAGCTGTATTGAACTGTCTGACAAATGTTCCCTGCAGGGTGAAGACTTGGATTCTTCCATTTCCCACATCTGCCACGAAGATCTCCCCTTCTTCCGACACTGTAACTCCGACAGGCATGTTGAACTGACCTTCATCTGAACCCTCTCCACCAAATGTCAGCCTCTGTTTTGGCGCCACTGTGTGGCTTTGGTTACCATGGTGATGACCCATGGCCATTGCAGTAGCACCGCTTGTTGCTGCACCTGTAACAGTTACCTTTCCAAGTCTGCAGGTGAATTCCTCTGTAGGCTCAAAGACGGCTGGGTGGGTTTGAATCAGATTTGGCACTGTTTTTTCTCTGAACTTCCCAACAACCTTGCCTAGTTTGGATTCACGACTGAGAAACTCTTTGTCTTCTCTAGCCATGCCCTGCTCGGCTCCATCACAGGCAGAAGATAGTTCTGCAACATCATTCAAAACTGCATCTCTTTGGCTCTGTACGGCTACCTTGTTTTGTCTGTGGTTTGTCTCAACCTGAAACAACAGACGGTCTTTTTCCTCGGTCAGCTGCTGGTAGATTTGGTTACATGCTTGTCGGTAGGCTTCCATGATGTTAATGTCCGTCTGTTGTTTCTGATCGTCCAGGCTTTGTTCTTCTTCTCTCAACCCTCGAATGAAGCCACAGTAGGTGTCCAAGATGCCCCTCCCCTCTGTGATCAAGGCTAGGACTGGACCTCTATGCTGTTGGATGGCTTTTCTCAGGCTCATCGTAGGGTGCTCATCATGGCTTTCTTCAAAACATTCATTACAAATCGGCACTTCACACTGTTTACAGTAAAGCCTGACGTCTTCAGAGGGGTGAAAACTGCATCTGTTTCCAGACTGGGGTTGCTCACTTGTTTTACTTGACAGCGTTGCCTGAGTTTGAAGCCTCTCACATAAATTTGCTACAATATGGCTGTCAGGTAACCCCGCGACCCCTCGGGGCGGTAGCCTGACTTGCTGGCGACAGTTTGGGCACTGGAAGGGCACACGCCTGCTGGCATGGTCCTGTAGACAGTCCTGGCAGAAGATGTGTCCACATGGCAGCACCTTGGGCTTGGTGAACAGCTCCAGGCAGATGCTGCAGGTCAGTTCTTCGCCGAACTGTGTCCCTAAACTTGACGGTGCAGCCGCCATGTTTGTAACTAACTGTAGATATGGCAGTCCGCTCTAAATTAAATTCCAGGTGCCGTGTGATCCTCGGTTGTGCAATATACAAGGGCCAAAGTAGACTGGCGTTTCAAAGAGTATTGTGACAGCTACACAAGCTCGGAACCAGAATGAATTCAACTACTACGGGAAAGGAGCAATTCAGCAATAGACTACACGAGGGGCCTCGCACGGGGTTTTGACATGGTGGTGGTGCTCTCATCTTTGTTCCCTTCGTGAAACGAAGGGTTTGTTTTGAGTGCTGTTTGTGTGTGAGAGGGACGTTTGTCAGCCTGATATCTGGGGAAGACATGAATGGATTGTTTTGATATTTGGTATGTGGGTAGGGTTAGACATGAGGAAGGAATGGTAGGAATTGCGTTACGGCAGGGCGTTCTAGCGGAGTGTTATTGTACTGCAGCAGAACTTCCGGTTTTGATATTTTTTTTTCGGGACTTTTTTGGGTGATGATTTTTACGTGGTAGGTAGCTGTGTAAATGAATAGTAAGGTGTGTAAGTTTTGGCCACTTAGGGGTTTTGCTGGGGCGGTGAAAGTCATTCTTGTGTTAGGTTTTGAGAAGGAATAATGCAAGCAGGGGTCGATGGATCGGAATGACTGTAGGTATGCAGATAGCTTACGTAGTGATGTACATAATTGTATGATTGTTATGCAAATTAGGAGGTAATTAGCAGAATGCGATAGGTATGTTTGGAAACCGTTGTATGGTGCGTGTCTGTGTACAGAAAAGCTCGCGAACGGCTGGACAGATTGCTCTGATATTTGGTATGTGGGTAGTTCTTGAGAAGGAGAAGAAACGTACGAGGCATTTTTTCGTCTAGTGGCTTTTGACGGTTTTGCAGGGGATGTTTGTAGGTGGAAAATGGGTTTTACGCAATCGTAGGTATTACGCAATCGTGGGTATTACGCAATCGTGCTATATTTAGGTGATATTACGTCATGCCGATGGGCTTCATGCTTACCGTCCCAACAGGAAGTGATCCCAAAGGTCATAGTTGCGCAATAGAGAAAATGGTTTATAGGGACAGTACATTATACATGATGGGGTGTGCATGTTCCCCATAAGATTTGATAATCTGTAGACTAAGGGCAATGATGATATTGTATACAGGGGCGTGTATTACACGTTTTAAAAGGGTCGCACATGTAACAGTTACTACCGGTACAATACACTGATGAACAAAGCAGGGTTTGTTTTTCACAGTAACGTGCAGTCATTGATGAGATTGTTTATAGGGAGTTTACATTAGACATATGGGATACACAATGTAGTGGACTGCATTGTGAAACAAAGAATGTTACGACATCATCATTGTTGCAACCATTGATACATTTGCTTCCGGCGGTGGATTTGTTATCCTACCTGCTGAAATTGGACAAATTTCTTGTCGGGATAAGCATTTGGTCTCTCTTCCAAGGAAGAAATTATGCATGTTTTATGTTATCCCGGACAGAAAAGGTGTCGCGAGGCGTATAGTCCTATTGACTGACAAGCCCCGTGCGGGCGGATAAAGCGTTCCCGCCACGGCACGGCCATTTGTACTGATATGTGGCGAGAACGTTTGGGCAAGAGACACGGGGTCATGTCAGAATTTCAATGAGTTCCAAGTCGCAAGCCCAAAATGGAAGTTATACTTTTATGTCTTGTTTTCCAAGCGATGTAATGTAGAGTATATAGGTCACAACAAGGACACAAGTGGTAATTAACACAATCACGTCATTTGTACCGACATGTCGCGAGAACGATTAGGTGAGAGACACGCACGGGGTCATGTCGAAAGTTCCATGAGTCACAAGTCGCAAGCCCAGATGGATAGTTATACTTTGATGTCTTGATTTCTCTGTAATTTAATCTAGGGTAGGTCGCAGGTGCTAGTTAGCAGATTCATGCCATTTGTACTGATAGGTTACTAAAACGATTGGGTAAGAGAAAAGGGGTCATCTGAAAAGTTCCATGAGTTCCAAGTCGCAAGCCCAAAATGGAAGTTATACTTTTATGTACCTGAGGAGGAGCATTCCGTGACGACACGAGCCATCACATTTTGGAGGTGTTCGCTGGGGATGTGAAGATCATTTATGTGGATCTCACCAATGACGGCGTTGATGTGGTCAACGTTATTGTTCTATGTGTTATTTTATTGATATTTTGATGCAACAATCGATTTTAGCCCAGTCAATATAAGTCTTTATCTTCAAAAGACAATGAAAGGTATTTGCTTTGTCCATGGAAATGAATGGACAGGACAGTTTGTGTCATGTGCACAAACAAGAAAGGATGGATGATAGAATACTTTTAAAATACAGCTACTGCCTATATCACTTTTTCGGCGCACCTTCCTATGTGACGGTCTCCATGCTTTCTCCCAAAAAGCGTAAGCAGGCCTTCTTCATCTCCCGTAAATCGTAGACACACGGTTTCATTTTACACAGTTTGTAGCAGGCCATAACGTACACATACATTCCATTCCATAGTAAAAACCACAAACCCTTTGTCTTCGCATTATATTCTACAACTTCTCAATGCATTTCACAGATAACATTGACCACCTACTGCCAAGATTCCAAGTAACTTGCCTTTTAGATTCTTAATGACATACAAAAGTCTCCAATAATGTCGGCCTGACGTAGAAAACGCTCATCCTGACATGCACCTCACAGTTTCATATTTAACCCTATTCAGACCGGGGGGGGGGGGGCTTTTGAGGCCCGCGCCAACTTCGATATCCTATAACGCCAGAACGGCTTACGCTAGAGCCACCAAATTTGGTGAGTTTTCCTAAAATATTGTTGGCAACAATTTCACGAAGTTTGACAAATTTTCCATTTTTTCGTGTTGCCATGGTAACCATTTGTTGACAGGCTGTTTTGCCAAAAATCACTATTTTTGGTTCTAACAATGTATTTTTCACATTTATTTGCTATATAACTGCTATTTTGTTACATAAATAAAATCTTATATTATTTAGCATATCTTTCATAATTATATATGCATAAATTATGCTAATTTGATGACGTCATCAGCCCAAAATCCAAGATGGCGGACCGTATGGCCAGATCAAGAATAACAAGCTAATTATCCCTGAAAATTTGTAACTACCTGGTATTTTTTCATCAAAAACCATCTAAATAAATGAATAGAGTCTATTTCCATTGCCCTTTGTGATTATTTGTTGCAAAAAAAGTATTTTTCAAAATTCAAGGTGGTGGATATAATATGGCGGAGCCCAACTGGTATCTTAGATGTGCATGACGTCATTTTATGACGTCATTTTGACGTCATTGATGTTGCTATTGGCAACGCAAGTCGTAATAAACATTATCATTCCGTTATCTGCACTTGTTGTTACATTTTTGTAGAATAACTTGAAGTTTTCTGAGAATACCCTTTTTTCATGGGTCCGGCCAATATAATCAAATTGATGACGTCATAATTACGTCATCTTACGTCAACGTAACGTCAAACGTCAAATACTTGTTAAATATTATGTCGATATCATGTCCTAAAAATTTGGTGGCCCTACGGCACGTCGTTTCAGAGTTATAGGACTTCAAAGTGGAGTGCCTCAAAAGCCCCCCCCCCCGGTCCAGGGATGACCAAAAAAGCCCGGTCTGAATAGGGTTAAAACCAACAACATCCTCTCAACACCTCGCCTTCTCACTTCCACTTACAAGTGACGCTCTGTGGACGACACAGAACTAAAGCTAGCCAATGACACGTCTACATATAAACCCTCCACCACCGCACCATCACCCATTTCACGAAGGTTGAGTTCTTCGAACGCTTGTTAAGGTTTGTTTTTGAGTCAACAGGCTATGTTGATAGTTCCGTGTGCGCAATTCCAGTGGATACCGACGGTGGCGTTATCCAATCATGTATAGCAGGCTCCAACGGTGTGTTTTAACAATAGAGCGGGCTGTAGGCTTTTAGGCTGTGTTGAATTCAGCCGCAAACAATAGTGGGTCAGTAGACAAGTCAACCTAGTCTATACAGCAGGCTTTGTGGGCTTCTCCTGTCGTAAACAATATAGGCTGGCCGTACGCATACGTAGATACTTAGCAGACCCAGAGTTCAATTGCTTGTTGTCGTGTGTGTGTTATCTGAAGGCTGGATTCATGAAGTGTTCACGCCCCGGGGATTACTGATATTTCATCAGAAGATATCTATAAATTTACGTGTGTATGTTTTAAGGCGGTGGATTTACAAGAGTTGGCGTTACCAGTGGAAAAGTTTGAATATAAATTTGTTTCTTTGGAGGCTGTTGAGACGAAGATATGGTGGTGATGATCCGAATAGCAGTACTGCAGGTCACAGAGGGAAAGCAAACAATAGATTACAGGAGACCTGTGAACATAGCCTCGAAAGCATAATCTACACTGAGTTGTAACGATATCAAAGCTTCGTTATTGTTCTTGTCTCCATGAAAAGTGATGTGTGGTATTGTTTGTGTGTGTGTGTGTGTGTGTGTGTGTGTGTGTATGTGTGTGTGTATTTCCGGATATCTGTGGTCTGCATTCTGCATTACCTAAGAACCTCTGGATGGATGTAATGATATTTGAATTGCAAGTAGGTCTTGGGAAGACGGAGGTCAAGGTCGATATTGAACCCGCTGGCGGCTTTTCTCGATACTGCAACAGAACTTCTGTTTTGTGTGTCATTTGTCCTGAACACATTAAGGTTTCGTTTTATGAATTATTTCACTAAACATAGAAACTAGAAGAAAGTGTTTTCCCGAATCTGTGTTTACAAGTGTATTGATACCTAACACACACATGTAGCACAATTCCAACAAAATGCGTACATTATTGTACACAAATTTATTTAGTTTCATTACAGGCGGAGACTCGGACTTGTAAGACGATAAGGCTGGCAGTGACATTTGTCCTCTCATGGATGTACTCCGCTGTACTCTCCGCTGAGAGTGAAGCTAGATGCTGACAATAGTGACTGTATTGTCATCAAAATCAGTGACCACCAACTGTCCCTGTGGTGCCATGGCAACAGCACATGGACATGTCATGTCTGTAGTGATGTGTTTGAGGAATTTGCCTGTCTTGTCGAACATCTCTGCTCGACCACTGTCTGCCACGATGACGTTACCTTCCCTGTCTGTACAAATGCCGGTTGGTTCCTTCAGCTGACCTTCACCACTTCCCACACCTCCAAACTGGAACAGAAACTGCCCATCCTCATTGTACACACAGACACAGTTGCTGCCATAGTCTGACACAAGAATGTTCCCTTCCCCGTCTACAGTAATGAAACGCGGTTGCTTCATTCCCTGCTCCTGACCAACAGTTCTCACAAGTGTCCCATCTGGCATGAACACCAAAACTTCACTGTGTGAGTTGTCCTCATTGTCACCATCCTCATCATCCCCATTGTCACTATCCTTACCGTCTCCTGTGATGCCTGTGATGAGGACGTGGTTCCTCCTGGTGTCCACGGCGACACCTCTATGCTGTTTAATCTTATTTAGTTCAAACTTCCTCAGCACTCTACCCTGTTTGTCGTACTGCACAGCAAACTCACCAGATCCTGTGACTGTGCACCCCACCGCCCACAGGTTCCCCTCCCCGTCCAGGGCCACATCATATGGGACCATCACGTCTTCCCCTGGCACAGCTGTATGGAACTGTCTGACAAATGCTCCATGCAGGGTGAATACTTGGATTCTGAAATCACCAAGATCTGCCACGAAGATCTCCCCCTCTTCTGACACTGCAACTCCAAAGGGCGTGCTAAACTGGCCTGGTTCCGAACCCTCTCCACCGAATGTCAGCCTCTGTTTTGGCGCCACTGTACCGCGTTGGTTACTATGGTGATGACCCATCACCATTGCAGCTGCACCAATTGTCGCTGCACCAACAGTTACCTTTCCAAGTGTACAAGTAAATTTCTCTGTAGGCTCGAAGGCGGTTGGGTGGGTTTGAATCAGACTTGGTACAGTTTTCTCTCTGAACTTCCCAACAACCTCGTCTAGTTTAGATTCACGACTGAGAAACTCCTTGTCTTCTCTGGCCATGCCCTGCTCGGCTCCATCACAGGCAGAAGACAGTTCTGCAACATCATTCAAAACTGCATCTCTTTGTCTCTGGACGGCTACCTTGTTTTGCCTGTGGTTTGTCTCAACTTGAAACAACAGACGGTCTTTTTCCTCGGTCAGCTGCTGGTAGATTTGGTTACATGCTTGTCGGTAGGCTTCCATGATCTTAATGTCTGTCTCTTGTTTCTGATCGTCCAGTCTTTTTTCTTCTTCTCTCAGCCCTCGAATGAAGCCACAGTAGGTGTCCAAGATGCCCCTCCCCTCAGTTATCAAGGCCTGGACTGGACCTCTATGCTGTTGTATGGCTCTTCTTAGGCTCATCGTAGGATGTTCATCGTGACTTTCTTCAAAACACTCATTACAAATCGGAACTTTACACTGTTTACAGTAAAGCCTGACTTCTTCAGAGGGGTGAAAACTGCACCTGTTTCCAGACTGGGAAATTTGCTCACTTGTTTCCTTTGACAGCGTAGCCTGAGCTTGAAGCCTCTCGCACAAATTTGCTACAATATGGCTGTCAGGTAACCCTTCGACCCCTTGGAGCGGTAGCCTGACTTGCTGGCGACAGTTTGGGCACTGGAAGGGTACACGTCTGCTTGCATGGTCCTGTAGACAGTCCTGACAGAAGGTGTGTCCACATGGCAGCACCTTGGGCCTGGTGAACAGCTCCAGGCAGATGCTGCAGGTCAGTTCTTCACCGAACTGTGTTCCTAAACTTGACGGTGCAGCCGCCATGTTTGTAATTACCTGCTGATGTGGCAGCCCCGCCCCAATTCAAAGTCCAAGTGGTAACGTGTTTGATCCTCGACTGTGCAATATACCTGGGTCAAAGTGGACAAAGCGGCGTTTCAAAGGTCTTGTATTGTGACAGCATAAACGCCAGCTCGGAACCGGAATGAATTCAAAATATCATTGACCTATAACAGTCATTCGTGCATTCGTGATCAATCTAACTAAACGGACACCATCATAAAGTATTGCCCTGAAGAAGGTACCAGATCGATGGCTGCCGAAACGTCGGCTATGTTGTGTACAAATAACTTCTTTGACTACCCCTCTACCCGGTGCGATGGCCGAGTTGGTATACTGTTTGCCTTCCGTTCGGTAAATCGCAAGTTCCATCTCCGACTGAGTCATGATAAGACTTTCTCTGCTTAGCCACTGGCGGATCCATAAATTTGCAAAGGGAGGGGTCGCGCACAATGACGCGGCCAAAGGCCGCGGCCGTGCAGCGTAAGCGGGGGAGAGCACAAGAGGGGGGTTTCCACCCTCTCGTTGGGGGGGTTATGGGGGGCCTCCCCCAGAAAATTTTAAAGATTTAAAGGCTCTCTGGTGCAATTTAGAGCCATCTATGGGCAAATTTGAGAAACGAACCAACACTGATTTTTCGTCGTATCTGTGGCTGTCTAGTTCATGTAGAGGGACATTTTAGCAACTACTACTGAGGACAAAACTATCAAATTCTAGCTTATACTTTTAATATTCATAAAAATCAATGATGCTACTCTACCCAAACATTATCACAAAATTATTTGTACCTGGCTGCCGATGTGACTTGCGCCGCGAACTTGCCCGCGCCCCGCCCCTATATTATAAAACGCAAAGAAAGCTCGTGGGGTCTGAGCGGCTTGCCGGTGACTATTTTGAAAGTCTCTTACGCATTTGAATGTACATATTTTAGACTCTCTTGCTTCCGTAGTTGCAATTGATGACGGTTAATCGGGGGAAAATTACAACAAAAACGTCAGCACGATGCGACTGACTAGAACTGTAGTGGGGAGGGGGGTGCCGGCGCGCGACGCTAATTTTCCTTATGAAAAGCGAGGTCTCTGACTTGCCGATGGCGGACGCTAGAAATGATCAGTTTATTATGAATAATAAACTTCCGCTGAATTTTTTGAAATCTTACAAAAATTTTCTATATCTTTAGTTTTATAACGTTATCAAGCGTATTGGCGTCCCCCCGAAGACCTCTAGTAGCCTGGGTTTGTATTGTCAATTTTTTTTGACAGCTGAAGGGAGGGGGGGGGGGTGCGCCTGGCGCGCCACCCCCTGGATCCGCGCATGTTAGCATGTTAGGTAGTTGAAGACACACCATTAGTAGTGGACAAGCTCCCTGCTAATAATGATTGCACAAAGTTGTGTGGCCCGCCAAGGGCTATTAAAACGGAGATGGGCGCCAACCTATGTACCATCTTTTGCGAGAATGACTTTAACTTTTTTTAACTATCCCTCTATAATCTATATGCACTCGACTTTGTTCATCTGTAATGCAATGGGTTATGGGGAAAGTAATTGCAATAAAGGAGAGCAGAAGGGTATGTCAACAGGTTGCTGTACGGGAAAGGAGCATGTTAGCATTGGAGGGCTCGCAGGGAGTGTTGATATGGTGTCGGTGCTCTCGTCTAACCAAATTTGTTACGTTGTGTTTTTGTCTGATGCCGGGCGTAGGTCCAAATGCTACATATAGCGCTTTGTCAATATTGTCATGTCACCACTATTTGCAGACATCTGTCGCTATCAGAGTAGATCGAAGTGAGAAAGCAATATAGATTTAGAGATGGCAAGATTAAAATTCCGCTCAATGACTTTTTGTTGACGCTTTAGACATGGGACCTTGGCCTACACGCAGTTATATGGACTAATCATTACTGCAGGTTTTTGTATATCCTTCCCAAGGTTAGCCCTTAACAATAGCCAATGGCTAGTTAGGTAACCTTGGCTGATTGTACAGCCACACACATGAATAGCCAGTGGCTAGTAACCTTGGCAACAATAGGGATGGGAGAACAGTCGACCTATCAACAATAGTCTTCATAGCGGGCACAGTGTTGCACTTAAAGGTCGCAATTTTTGTTTGTTAAAGGCGTATTTATAGCCCGGGCTGTCTCAATTAGGGATAAATCATTACTGCAGGTCACACGGACTAGGTGAACGATAGGGATGAAGCGGACATACCAACAATAACAAACATAGAAAGCGTAGTGCGGGTCCCAGAAAGTGAACTCTGTAAAGTATTTTCATTTCATTGCTACCGTGTACTTATAATTTCCTTACTTACCGTCTGCTCTCATTTTCCTGTTTTTTTTTATTGCAGCTCCCTTGCTATTGCTAGATAACGCAACCAATGCAATGCTATATTGTTGTTTATTTATCACACATAAGAATTGCAGGAAGACTCCCTTCCCTACTTTACCGAAGATGTTGTCCTGAAAAACGTGGCGTGAGTGCAAGTGTAGATAGCTAACACAGACTGTTGTACACGTACTGTTTTATTACGTGATAGTTATTACAATTGAGTTAACAATGAATGAATTAATGAAGACCTTTATTGCACATTTTTGGAGGAGGAGGTCGGTCTATAGGACTACAACTTGCTAGCCGCCATGCTAGATAGAGATGCATGGCCGGAAATCGTTAATGGCATGGCACCTCATATGAGGATGAACTGAACTAAACTTGCCCCACTGGGCTAAGTACAGGTCACATGGTTAACAATCATATACATGTAACAATGGAAAGGATCATACACATCTATATGTGGATATATACGTCTAATCTATTCTAGGACAATGAATATTGTACTTCTGACTTGTAAGACAAAGAAAGCATTTTCTTTAACGTACATTTTATTGATCCTTGCTATTGCTAGGTCTTAGGCTATTGCTTATGTCAAACTAAATGCTTTGAACAATAGTGACTGTATGGTTATCAAAATCAGTTATCACCAACTGTCCCCATGGTGCCATGGCAATACCCCATGGAGATTCTATATCTACAGGTATGTGTTTGAGGAATCTGCCTGTCTTGTCAAACATCTCTAAACGGCTGTTTCCTCTGTCTGCCACGATGATGTTACCTGCTTTGTCCGTACAGATGCCCATGGGCCCTAGCAGCTGACCTTCACCACTTCCCTCACCTCCAAACTTGAACAGAAACTGTCCGTCTTGAGCGTAAACATAGACACAGTCATTCTCACAGTCTGACACAAGAATATTACCCTCCCCGTCCACAGCTATGTTCCCTGGGTCCTTCATCCCCTGCCCCCAACCCATAGTTCTTGCAACTGTCATAGCTGGCCTGAGCACCAAAACTTCACAATTTAAGTTGGGCCTCTCCCCTGTGATTTGTGGGATGAAAATGTGGTTCCTCTTGGTGTCCACGGCAATTGCTATAATCTGTTTCGTCCACGTGAGTTTAATCTTGCCCAGCGCCATACCCTGTTTGTCATACTTGACAGCAAACTCAGCAAACTCAGTGTTCCCCACCACCCACAGTCTACCCTTCCCGTCCATGGCCACGTTGTGTGGGCACATCTTGCTCCAGTCTTTATTATTCTTCTTATTCTTCCTCGTCCTGCACTCTTCACCCGGTACCACGGTTGGGAATTGGCGGGCAAGTCTACTTTGCAGGGTGAAGACTTGGATTCTGTGATTTTTCATGTCGGCCACGAAAATCTCCCCCTCCTCTGACACTGTAATTCCAAGTGGCCTGCTAAATTGGCCTGGTTCTGGACCCTCTCCCCCAAATGTTAACGTCTGTACTGGTGCCAAAGTGTGCTTTTGGTTACCATGTTGATGACCCATAACCCCTCTGTAAGCTGGTTTTGGACCCTCTCCCCCAAATGCAAAGTGGCCCATGAACCCCATAGCAGCATCACTGCGTGTTGCAGGCCTAGGGACAGCAATGACTCCCAGTGTGCACGCCAGTTCAACGCTTACTCTTGGCTGGAAGATGGCAGAGTGGGTTTGTACTGGACTTGGCAGCGTCTTTCCCCTGAACTTCCCGACGATCTCGTCTAGTTTGGATTCACGACTGAGAAACTCCTTGTCTTCTCTAGTCATGTCCTGTTTGGCTCCATCACAGGCTG
This sequence comes from Branchiostoma floridae x Branchiostoma belcheri, assembly GCA_019207045.1. NCBI lineage: Eukaryota > Metazoa > Chordata > Leptocardii > Amphioxiformes > Branchiostomatidae > Branchiostoma > Branchiostoma floridae x Branchiostoma belcheri. The sequence goes on along the minus strand of CM033024.1, from coordinate 28,909,440 downwards.
AAGATAGTTCAGCAACATCAGTCAAAACAGCATCTCTTTGGCTCTGTACGGCTTCCTTGTTTTGCTTGTAGTTTGTCTCAACTTCAGACAAAAAACGGTTTCTTTCCTCGGTCAGCTGCTGATAGATTTGGTAGATTTGGTTACGTGCTTGTCGGTAGGTGTCCATGATCTTAATGTCTGTCTCTTGTTTCTGATCGTCCAGTCTTCTTTCTTCCTCTCTCAGCCCTCGGATGAAGCCACAGTAAGTCTCCAAGATGTCCCTTCCCTCAGATATTAAGGCCAGGACTGGACCTCTATGCTGTTGGATAACTCTTCTTAGGCTCATCGTAGGATGTTCGTCATGGCTTTCTTCAAAACACTCATGACAAATCGGCACTTTACACTGTTTACAGTAAAGCCTGACGTCTTCAGAGGGGTGAAAACTGCATCTGTTTCCAGACTGGGATTGTTCCCTTGTTGACAATGTTGCCTGGTTTTGAAGTCTCTCACAAAGACTAGTGGCAAGGTGGCTGTCAGGCAACCCCGCGACCCCTCGGGGCGGTAGCCTGACTTGCTGGCGACAGTTTGGGCACTGAAAGGGCACACGCCTGCTTGCATGGTCCTGCAGACAGTCCTGACAGAAGGTGTGCTGACAGGGCAGCACCTTGGGCCTGGTGACCAGCTCTAGGCAGATGCTGCAGGACAGTTCTTCGCGGATTTGCTCCCCCAAACTTGCAGCCGCCATGATTCTTGCTTTCTGCTGGTGTGGCAGCCTCGCCCCAAATTAAAGTCCATGTGGCGACGTGCTTGTCCTCTACCTGTACCCTGTGGGATCGATGTCTCAAAGGTCTTATGATATGACGGTACGGGATCTATATCCGACGACCGTGGATTCATGAATTCCACAGCTCTGTTCTTTCTTCAATATAATGATGAACTCCAAAGTCGTGAAATTCATCGATGTGAAAATAATGTCCACAGTCATGGAATTCGCCGATATAGTGATATAGCGCCTATCCGGACGCTACCTAAAACTGGTATTTGGTCGTGAAATTTATCGATACACTGATGAACTACCCATTCCGGCACTAATGTCGACCTTTAGGAATGGTTGTGGCCATGGAATTCATCTATATCATCGTCTGATAAACTCAACCACTATATGCCAACGGTCTTTGGCCGTGAAATTCATGTGCTGATGAACTCCACATCTATTTCGCAACGACGAAGTGGTAATTTAAAAAAGGAATGCTAGAGGCCAGACCTATATTACTTCTTAATCTTATAGGCCTTACGTCCTAATTTCATCGAGTTGATGAAATAAATAGTTCATAATGTTTAAAGTTGTGTCTTTTCAAAAAATAATTGACAAGACATCCTTAGCAGTTCACCAGTTTTATTATCATTCCACCTATCTAAAAATGTTCACCACTATGATTCTATAGTTGTTGTTGTTTTTTCAGAAGCTTTGTCCGCACATTGTGTATCCAACAAACAATGTATTACTGTTTGGTATGAGTCCATTGATCTATGTGTGTGTGCCGAAGTTCAGTACTGATATGCCCGTGTGAAGTCCACCTATAACACCCATTTCTCTCAAATTCTATGGTCCGTTCGAATCACTATATAACTATTATTCACCGATAACTCCGATAACTTAATAACTTAAAAAAAGTCCGATAACTTAAAAAAAGTTCGTTATCTCTGCTCCGTTTGCAAATCTAAGATGTTGCCCTAAACTTAATCTTAAAGTGACCACAAATTATATATATTTTCCTACCAATATGTTTACACTGATACTTTGTTAGATTTGGTGGAAGTCACTTCCCATATTCAGCCTTATGATAACGATGATGATGGTGATAATGATGATGACGCTAATGTCACTACTCGTTGCAGCCTTATTATGATGATGGTGATGATGTTGCGCTATCCTCCTTAACCTTATCATGCCCCTCATCTGCAGCCTTCTTTTCATGCCCCTCATCTGCAGTCTTCTTATTATGTTCTAATCTGTAGCCACCTTATCATGCCCCTCATCTGCAGTCTTCTTATTATGTTCTAATCTGTAGCCACCTTATCATGCCCCTCATCTGCAGTCTTCTTATTATGTTCTAATCTGTAGCCACCTTATCATGCCCCTCATCTGCAGTCTTCTTATTATGTTCTAATCTGTAGCCACCTTATCATGCCCCTCATCTGTAGCCTTCTTTTCATGCCCCTCATCTGCAGTCTTCTTATTATGTTCTAATCTGTAGCCACCTTATCATGCCCCTCATCTGCAGTCTTCTTATTATGTTCTAATCTGTAGCCACCTTATCATGCCCCTCATCTGCAGTCTTCTTATTATGTTCTAATCTGTAGCCACCTTATCATGCCCCTCATCTGCAGCCTTCTTTTCATGCCCCTCATCTGCAGTCTTCTTATTATGTTCTAATCTGTAGCCACCTTATCATGCCCCTCATCTGCAGTCTTCTTATTATGTTTTAATCTGTAGCAACCTTATCATGCCCCTCATCTGCAGCCTTCTTTTCATGCCCCTCATCTGCAGTCTTCTTATTATGTTCTAATCTGTAGCCACCTTATCATGCCCCTCATCTGCAGCCTTCTAATCATGACTCTCATCTGCAGCCTTCTTATCATGATGATGATGATGATGATGCTCCAGCTCCCTCATGTCCTGTTTCACATCCTCCACCTCGTTCATCTCGCGCTTTTCTGTACAAAAAGGATTGGTTGAACATTGATGACGTCATGTACAAGTGTTTATGTGTGACGTCACAGCCCTGTAATACTACTAGTCCCCGCCATGTTGGATGAGACATTGATTCAAGATGGCGGCCAAGATGGCGATCAGTCACTTGGAACGGATAGGACTGAAGGTTATTCGACTAGTGAATGAAAGATGGGGTGTCTGTGTGACACAACGGCTAGAGCGTTGGAGTCAGAATCAGAAGGTCCTGAGTTCTAAACTCGCCATGCCCCTGCCCCCATGACGGTGGAGTGACGCCCACCGAGCCTCACGGCTAATCTGTCTAAAGGTGCCAAAAAACACCTACGGATTTGGTGTTGCCAGTGTGTCAACATCTGCACACTTGCCACTGAGACCCGTGAATTTTTTTTTTTAATGAGAGATTGTCTATGTGTCTGTCTGTGTTTCTGTCTGTGTATCTGTGTTTCCACAATACCAAATTGAAAGTAGGGTATGTATTTTTACATCCTCGACGCGTTGCATTCTCAGGTTAAGGTACACTGGGCAATATGAATCTGTTAGCAACATGTTTTAGTCTTACCTTTGCCAGTGGCCCACACAGTGAGTAGCCCGTTTCCCTTTCCACATTTCTGCGTGACGTCACCCCCACAGGTGGAGGCACACTCGGACTCGTCAGTCGGGTCTCCCAGTCTTGTCAGCTCCACCTCCCTCCCACAGCCGCATTTAGTCTCGTACGTTCCTATTGGAGGAGAAAAACATAAGGTAAAAACTTCCCAACTCCACCTCCCTCCCACAGCCGCATTTAGTCTCGTACGTTCCTATTGGAGGAGGACAACATAAGGTAAAAACTTCCCAACTCCACCTCCCTCCCACAGCCGCATTTAGTCTCGTACGTTCCTATTGGAGGAGAAAAACATACTAAGGTAAAAACTTCCCAACTCCACCTCCCTCCCACAGCCGCATTTAGTCTCGTACGTTCCTATGGGAGGATGACAACATAAGGTAAAAACTTCCCAACTCCACCTCCCTCCCACAGCCGCATTTAGTCTCGTACGTTCCTATTGGAGGAGGACAACATAAGGTAAAAACTTCCCAACTCCACCTCCCTCCCACAGCCGCATTTAGTCTCGTACGTTCCTATTGGGGGTAAACATAGGGTTAGGTTTATATTGTGTCTAATGACACATAGGGCAGCAAAAAATCTTTCTCTGGACGGGGGTTGATATCGACTTCCAGCAACCTTTGACATGCAGGTTATACAGGTATAAACAAGGCAAATAAACAACTTAGATTATGCCGAAATAATCAAGACATGACATCTGGATTTAGTTTGGATTGGATGCGTCCCTTGGAAGCTTTTTCCAAAGTACTAGTAACCTGCGTTATTACTGTAAAATCTCTTGTAGAGAACACCGTTCCAATCTTCAAATTAGAACTGCTTGTTTTTCTTCTGTCGCACCAAGGAGTGTGGAACGTAAATGACTCTCTAAATATCAATAAATGTTAGATCCTGGGACCGTTACCTGCATATGGTAGGCCCTCCTTTGCGCAGATCTCGACGCATTTCTCGTTGGTCATGTCGTCGCTGCTGTCCCGAGTCCTGAAAGTTCCCCATTTCCTCTTGTAGCAGCCTTTGTAGCTCTGCGCCTCCCTCGTGTCCTCTTTCACATCCTCCTTCATCTCGCGTTTTCCTGTACCAAAGAGATGGGAGTGAGACTCATGACGTCATACATAAACGTCAGTGCGTGACGTCATAACGTCCACCATGTTGTGTAGGACACGGATCCAAGATGGCGGCAAGTCATTCAAAACTCAATGGAGTGGAAGGTTATTTTAAATGGAGAAGAAAACATTATCCGTCTGTCTCTTTGTCGGTTTGTCTGTTTGTGTTCACGTAATCAAAAATGGAGATGTGTACTATTCACATCCTAGGCGCGTCGCATGGACATATCAAGTGCACCAATGTCTTAAAAATATAATAAGTGTATTGCACATTCATGTCTGTGGGCTAATTGCACGTAAAGTAAAATGAAATGGGACAGACAAATAGTGTAAAACAGTACATGTGTGTAGTCTTAAAGCTATCTCTAAACTCTAATTGGATTTGACTTCTTTCTCTGAAACAATGAAAGTCGAAAGATCCCACCTATTCAGTTACATCTTCCTTTGGTAATGTGAGGAGGAGAGTACTCTTCATTTGGCTGTAAATTATAATATTTATTCTGACTTTTCTCATTGGTACAGACGCTGGGTCTCCCGTTCCCCTGTTACAAACATTTATACCGACTTTTCCAAGTGGCCCGGACGCAAAGTTTCCTGTTAATTTCCCGGTTACAAACATAAATATTTTAGTCTCACCTTTGCCAGTGGCCCACACAGTGAGCAACCCGTTCCCCTGTCCACATTTCTGCGTGACGTCACCCCCACAGGTGGAGGCACACTCGGACTCGTCAGTCGGGTCTCCCAGTCTTGTCAGCTCCGACTCCCTCCCACAGCCGCATTTAGTCTCGTACGTTCCTATGGGAGGAGGACAACATAAGGTAAAAACTTCCCAACTCCACCTCCCTCCCACAGCCGCATTTAGTCTCGTACGTTCCTATTGGAGGAGAAAAACATAAGGTAAAAACTTCCCAACTCCACCTCCCTCCCACAGCCGCATTTAGTCTCGTACGTTCCTATTGGAGGAGGACAACATAAGGTAAAAACTTCCCAACTCCACCTCCCTCCCACAGCCGCATTTAGTCTCGTACGTTTCTATTGGAGGAGAAAAACATACTAAGGTAAAAACTTCCCAACTCCACCTCCCTCCCACAGCCGCATTTAGTCTCGTACGTTCCTATGGGAGGATGACAACATAAGGTAAAAACTTCCCAACTCCACCTCCCTCCCACAGCCGCATTTAGTCTCGTACGTTCCTATTGGAGGAGGACAACATAAGGTAAAAACTTCCCAACTCCACCTCCCTCCCACAGCCGCATTTAGTCTCGTACGTTCCTATTGGGGGTAAACATAGGGTTAGGTTTATATTGTGTCTAATGACACATAGGGCAGCAAAAAAATCTTTCTCTGGACGGGGGTTGATATCGACTTCCAGCAACCTTTGACATGCAGGTTATACAGGTATAAACAAGGCAAATAAACAACTTAGATTATGCCGAAATAATCAAGACATGACATCTGGATTTAGTTTGGATTGGATGCGTCCCTTGGAAGCTTTTTCCAAAGTACTAGTAACCTGCGTTATTACTGTAAAATCTCTTGTAGAGAACACCGTTCCAATCTTCAAATTAGAACTGCTTGTTTTTCTTCTGTCGCACCAAGGAGTGTGGAACGTAAATGACTCTCTAAATATCAATAAATGTTAGATCCTGGGACCGTTACCTGCATATGGTAGGCCCTCCTTTGCGCAGATCTCGACGCATTTCTCGTTGGTCATGTCGTCGCTGCTGTCCCGAGTCCTGAAAGTTCCCCATTTCCTCTTGTAGCAGCCTTTGTAGCTCTGCGCCTCCCTCGTGTCCTCTTTCACATCCTCCTTCATCCCGCGCTTCTCTGTACCAAAGAGATGGGAGTGAGACTCATGACGTCATACATAAACGTCAGTGCGTGACGTCATAACGTCCACCATGTTGTGTAGGACACGGATCCAAGATGGCGGCAAGTCATTCAAAACTCAATGGAGTGGAAGGTTATTTTAAATGGAGAAGAAAACATTATCCGTCTGTCTCTTTGTCGGTTTGTCTGTTTGTGTTCACGTAATCAAAAATGGAGATGTGTACTATTCACATCCTAGGCGCGTCGCATGGACATATCAAGTGCACCAATGTCTTAAAAATATAATAAGTGTATTGCACATTCATGTCTGTGGGCTAATTGCACGTAAAGTAAAATGAAATGGGACAGACAAATAGTGTAAAACAGTACATGTGTGTAGTCTTAAAGCTATCTCTAAACTCTAATTGGATTTGACTTCTTTCTCTGAAACAATGAAAGTCGAAAGATCCCACCTATTCAGTTACATCTTCCTTTGGTGATGTGAGGAGGAGAGTACTCTTCATTTGGCTGTAAATTATAATATTTATTCTGACTTTTCTCATTGGTACAGACGCTGGGTCTCCCGTTCCCCTGTTACAAACATTTATACCGACTTTTCCAAGTGGCCCGGACGCAAAGTTTCCTGTTAATTTCCCGGTTACAAACATAAATATTTTAGTCTCACCTTTGCCAGTGGCCCACACAGTGAGTAACCCGTTCCCCTGTCCACATTTCTGCGTGACGTCACCCCCACAGGTGGAGGCACACTCGGACTCGTCAGTCGGGTCTCCCAGTCTTGTCAGCTCCGACTCCCTCCCACAGCCGCATTTAGTCTCGTACGTTCCTATTGGAGGAGGACAACATAAGGTAAAAACTTTCCAACTCCACCTCCCTCCCACAGCCGCATTTAGTCTCGTACGTTCCTATTGGAGGAGGACAACATAAGGTAAAAACTTTCCAACTCCATCTCCCTCCCACAGCCGCATTTAGTCTCGTACGTTCCTATTGGAGGAGGACAACATAAGGTAAAAACTTCCCAACTCCCTCCCACAGCCGCATTTAGTCTCGTACGTTCCTATTGGGGGTATACATAGGGTTAGGTTTATATTGTGTCTAATGACACATAGGGCAGCAAAAAAATCTTTCTCTGGACGGGGGTTGATATCGACTTCCAGCAACCTTTGACATGCAGGTTATACAGGTATAAACAAGGCAAATAAACAACTTAGATTATGCTGAAATAATCAAGACATGACATGCATCTGGATTTAGTTTGGATTGGATGCGTCCCTTGGAAGTTTTTTCGAAAGTACTAGTAACCTGCGTTATTACTGTAAAATCTCTTGTAGAGAACACCGTTCCAATCTTCAAATTAGAACTGCTTGTTTTTCTTCTATCGCACCAAAAAAAGAGTGTGGAACGTAAATGACCCTCTGAATATCAATAAATATTAGATCCTGGGACCGTTACCTGCATATGGTAAGCCCTCCTTTGCGCAGATCTCGACGCATTTCTCGTTGGTCATGTCGTCGCTGCTGTCCCGAGTCCTGAAAGTTCCCCATTTCCTCTTGTAGCAACCTTTGTAGCTCTGCGCCTCCCTCGTGTCCTCTTTCACATCCTCCTTCATCCCGCGCTTCTCTGTACCAAAGAGATGGGAGTGAGACTCATGACGTCATACATATATGTCAGTACGTTACGTCACAACTTCAACCATGTTAGTTGGTACATGGATCCAAGATGGCGACGAGTCGTTCAAGCGCGCAAGGGAGGGCGGTCATTTAAAGGAACAAAATATTATCCATCTGTCTGTTTGTCTGTCTGTCTGTCTGTCTGCCTGTCTGGTTGTCTGTTTGTCTGTCTGTCTGTCTGTCTGTCTGTCTGTCTGTGTTAACGTCATCAAAAATGGAGCTGTCTATTCTTCACTTCACTATCCTAGGCATGTCGCATGGTCACATCAAGCGCATTAATCTCTTAAAAATATAATAAGTGTATTGCCAGTTCATGTCTGGGGGCAAAATGGAAAGTAAAATAAAGTGGGGCACACAAAAAGTGTAAAACAGTACAGCAATTGTCTAGTTGAAAAAGCTATCTCTAAATTCTAACTTATTGGGTTTGACTTCTTTCTCTGAAACAGCGAATGGTTCTACATATTCCGTAATGTGTTCCTTTGGTGATGCCAGGAGGAGAGAAGTATTTATTTTAACTGTAAATTATAATATTTATTCTGACATTTTCTATTAGTCCAGGTGTTAAGTCTTTCGTTAATTTCCCTGTTATTCTCACCTTTGCCAGTGGCCCACACAGTGAGTAACCCGTTCCCCTGTCCACATTTCTGCGTGACGTCACCCCCACAAGTGGAGGCACACTCGGACTCGTCAGTCGGGTCTCCCAGTCTTGTCAGCTCCGACTCCCTGCCACAGCCGCATTTAGTCTCGTACGTTCCTGTTAGAGGAGGACAACATAAGGTAAAAACTTCCCAACTTCACCTCCCTCCCACAGCCGCATTTAGTCTCGTACGTTCCTATTGGAGGAGGAAAACATAAGGTAAAAACTTCCCAACTCCACCTCCCTCCCACAGCCGCATTTAGTCTCGTACGTTCCTATTGGAGGAGAAAAACATAAGGTAAAAACTTCCCAACTCCAACTCCCTCCCACAGCCGCATTTAGTCTCGTACGTTCCTATTGGAGGAGGACAACATAAGGTAAAAACTTTCCAACTCCAACTCCCTCCCACAGCCGCATTTAGTCTCGTACGTTCCTATTGGAGGAGGACAACATAAGGTAAAAACTTCCCACCTCCAACTCCCTCCCACAGCCGCATTTAGTCTCGTACGTTCCTATTGGAGGAGGACAACATAAGGTAAAAACTTCCCAACTCCAACTCCCTCCCACAGCCGCATTTAGTCTCGTACGTTCCTATTGGGGGTAAACATAGGGTTCGGTTTCTATGGTGTCTAATGACACATAGGGCAGCAAAAAAATTCTTTCTCTGGACGGGGGTTGATATCGACTTCCCGCAACCTTTGACATGCAGGTTATACAGGTATAACCAAAGCAAATAAACAACTTAGATTATGCTGAAATAATCAAGACATGACATCTGGATTTAGTTTGGATTGGATGCGTCCCTTGGAAGTTTTTTCCAAACTACTAGTAACCTGCGTTATTACTGTAAAATCTCTTGTAGAGAACACCGTTCTAATCTTCAAATTAGAACTGCTTGTTTTTCTTCTATCGCACAAAAAAAAGAGTGTGGAACGTAAATGACCCTCTGAATATCAATGAATATTAGATCCTGGGACCGTTACCTGCATATGGTAAGCCCTCCTTCGCGCAGATCTCGACGCATTTCTCGTTGGTCATGTCGTCGCTGGTGTCCCGAGTCCTGAAAGTTCCCCATTTCCTCTTATAGCAGCCTTTGTAGCTCTGTGCCTCCCTCGTGTCCTCTTTCACATCCTCCGCCTCCTTCATCTCGCGTTTTCCTGTACCAAATAGATGGGAGTGAGACTCATGACGTCATACATATATGTCAGTACGTGACGTCACAACTTCCACCATGTTGGTTGGTACATGGATCCAAAATGGCGACGAGTCGTTCAAAGCCCAAGGGAGGGCGGTTATTTAAAGGAACAAAAGATTATCCATCTGTCTCTTTGTCTGTCTGTCTGTCTGTCTGTCTGTCTGTCTGTCTGTCTGTCTGTCTGTCTGTGTTAACGTCATCAAAAATGGAGCTGTCTATTCTTCACTTCACTATCCTAGGCGTGTCGCATGGTCACATCAAGCGCATTAATCTCTTAAAAATATAATAAGTGTATGTCTGGGGGCAAAATGGAAGGTAAAATGAAGTGGGGTACACAAATAGTGTAAAACAGTACAGCAATTTTCTAGTTGAAAAAGCTATCTCTAAATTCTAACTTATTGGGTTTGACTTCTTTCTCTGAAACAGCGAATGGTCCTACATATTCCGTAATGTGTTCCTTTGGTGATGCCAGGAGGAGAGAAGTATTTATTTTAATTGTAAATTATAATATTTATTCTGACATTTTCTATTAGTCCAGGTGTTAAGTCTTTCGTTAATTTCCCTGTTATTCTCACCTTTGCCAGTGGCCCACACAGTGAGTAACCCGTTCCCCTGTCCACATTTCTGCGTGACGTCACCCCCACAGGTGGAGGCACACTCGGACTCGTCAGTCGGGTCTCCCAGTCTTGTCAGCTCCGACTCCCTGCCACAGCCGCATTTAGTCTCGTACGTTCCTATGGGAGGAGGACAACATAAGGTAAAAACTTCCCAACTCCACCTCCCTCCCACAGCCGCATTTAGTCTCGTACGTTCCTATGGGAGGAGGACAACATAAGGTAAAAACTTCCCAACTCCACCTCCCTCCCACAGCCGCATTTAGTCTCGTACGTTCCTATTGGAGGAGGACAACATAAGGTAAAAACTTCCCAACTCCACCTCCCTCCCACAGCCGCATTTAGTCTCGTACGTTCCTATGGGAGGAGGACAACATAAGGTAAAAACTTCCCAACTCCCTCCCACAGCCGCATTTAGTCTCGTACGTTCCTATGGGAGGAGGACAACATAAGGTAAAAACTTCCCAACTCCCTCCCACGGCCGCATTTAGTCTCGTACGTTCCTATGGGAGGAGGACAACATAAGGTAAAAACTTTCCAACTCCACCTCCCTCCCACAGCCGCATTTTGTCTCGTACGTTCCTATGGGAGGAGGACAACATAAGGTAAAAACTTCCCAACTCCCTCCCACAGCCGCATTTAGTCTCGTACGTTCCTATGGGAGGAGGACAACATAAGGTAAAAACTTCCCAACTCCCTCCCACAGCCGCATTTAGTCTCGTACGTTCCTATGGGAGGAGGACAACATAAGGTAAAAACTTCCCAACTCCACCTCCCTCCCACAGCCGCATTTAGTCTCGTACGTTCCTATTGAAGGAGGACAACATAAGGTAAAAACTTCCCAACTCCATGTTGATGATGGTGGTGGCATAAGGTAAGCCAGCGTAGGGGTGCTCTTTGTGACACAGTTATGTGGTCATAACAGCTAAATAACACACATAAAAAGGTTATAATGGCATGGAAGTAGTAGATCTCTCGTAGAATGTTGCATCTCCATATTCATAGCGAAATGACTGCGCTGGCACGAAAAATACTTTTTAATACCTTACAACAAGAAGAATTGTATATAAAAGGTCCATTGCATAACAATTAAAGACTGACGATCGCACCTGCATATGGTAAGCCCTCCTTTGCGCAGATCTCGACGCATTTCTCGTTGGTCATGTCGTCGCTGCTGTCCCGAGTCCTGAAAGTTCCCCATTTCCTCTTGTAGCAGCCTTTGTAGCTCTGTGCCGAGATTGCCCCTGTAACAAGAGATTAACAATAGATTTCATCTGTTATGGAACAAACTAAACTTTACCTAGCTAACACGAAAGAGTTGGGACCACATTTACGCCAAACTCCATCAGCCTTGTTCACGGAATGGAACCGTCTACTGTAGCTTTCTTGACGTGACGTCAGAGACACGTGACTGCAGCAACCTGTTTGTATGTGCCAGAAAACCTATGTCGCCCCCCGTCTCTGTTTCACGTTGAACGATGAGCACGGATGCACACAGCCCCCTTCACTCTAGTTCGTTTTGGTTAGATAACGTTTTATTTACAGCTCGAATATGCCAAAAAAACTATGTCACCCCCCGTCTCTGTTCCACGTTTTGCGATGAGTAACGGATGTACATGTACACAGCCTCCTTCACTCGTGTTGGTTAGATAAAGTTTAGTTTGTTCCATAATGGAGTTTACCAACACAGGTGACATTAATCTCACGCTAAGATTTCACCGTTATCTCTTATGAAAACAGGCAAATAACGGTGCAAAAACTTGGCAACCTTTGTATTTCATGGCCTCCATCCGGTCTTCCGAAAAGAGTACGGATCATAGAATTCAGCAAAAATTGGCAAATAATTGACCCGTAGAGTCAGTCCACGCTAAGAGTAACTGACACACCCTCCTAACCAACGTAGTCAGTTTAGTAGTAGTATAGACTATGTGTTTCCTTTGACCTCTCTTATGATGCCGTTACCAAACTCTGTCAGACTCATTGGATTTCTGTGAAAATGCTAAAATTTTAGCAGGATCTTCGGTTCCCCAAGCGTAACTCTATGGCCAGGCAACTCTTCTGTTACGAATTCTTCGCTTATCGTACTTTGCAAATGCCTGGGGCTAATCACAAGGGAACAACTAAACATTACTAATTACGAATGTAACAAAGGAGATAGATCAAAAGTCTACTATGAGTTTCCACATTCGTTATTGTAAGGTACTGATTTGATGTCGCCCTATTTAGCCAATATTTAGTACCATTGCAACCATCCAGGCTAACCCATACAGCAACTGTTTCCGAGTCCAGCAAAATTACCGAGGCGGACTAGTAGTCTAGGCGGCTGTAGTGCGCTTGAAGCCCCGATGGAGGCTTTTTGTTGTCTGCGCGGGTCTGAATTTTTTTAAACCTTCCACTCAACTGTTGCTCACGCAACTTTGGCTCCTCTACCAGGGCTGTTGGCTGCATCTAGCATGTGCTTACATGTCCCTCTGTAGAGGGTCTACGTACATACCGCACATGTGGCCAACTTAGCCCACTCAACCGGTAGCCCTAGAAAGTTTCCTCGGGGGCATGTTGGTCCTGTAGCCGAGGAGATACCATGTGTGGTCCCTGCCCTGGCAAGGGTCTGGGCTTCACTTCTTACTTGTCTGGTCCGTCTCTCTATACTGCATTTACAACAAGGGACTCACTCAAATCCCTCTCAAGAAGCTTTGCCAATAATCTAGCTAAGTTGGCCAAATTGTTCAACTTTTTTCTACTCGACTGAGATAAAAGCTCCTTGGTAGAACAGACTACTACAAGCAACATCGACTTTTGGTATGTTATAGTCTTAACACAATAATTATCTTCGTGAAAAAAACGTACTTACCGACCAGGCCGATAACGACAACAAGAGCCAAGACGTGCGTCATCTTAGAAAGACCCAGTCTTAAAGTCTGAATAAGTCTTGAGTTATAGAAGATTCCTTGTTTCCTTAGTTGTCCGTCTGCAATATCTGGACTAGAAGCGAGAAGACTGAATGGGATCCAACTGCTTCTCTGGTTTCCCACAATGCAACCGCGCATTCAAATGAGGTACAACTGACGCCATCCTCGCCTCGTGATTGGTTCTCAACATAAAATAATTAGTTCTCAACATTGCAAGATATAACCTCCCTATAACCGCCTTGGTTTCCGAGAAGACGATTCTCATGCAAGGCATGCGACAAACAAGTCTAGTCTCCTTCACAGACTTCTAATTCTGGCAGCACTGTCTTTTTATGTTTGGATGAGGGTCTGATTCGTGATTTTCAGCGTTCTGTAATGCCAGGAGAGAGAGTTTCCGCGTGTTGTGATTGTGATTGTGATCAAGTTTCCCTCTCCTGGCATGAAAGAACCTTAGCCCATGTTGAAAATGGCGAAAAAAACGCTCCCCGAAAAAAAATTAAGTCATTGATGCTAGAAGTCTACGAAGGAGACTAAGACATGCCCATGAGAGAATTCTTCCATCTACACAGATGATGGTAGCGCTCTACATGGCACTATGGCGGTTGACAAGCTCCTACAGCAAGAGAAAGCAACCTTTAACTAAACGACATCAGAATGTTTCTACTTATCATACATGTACCTGTCAAATGTCGGACTCTTATATATGCATGTTATCTATACACTCAGGTGAATCTCAGGATGAATAGCGTGTTTCAGTTGAAAACATTTTTATTTTTTTTTACAATCTTTAATGTCTTACTTAATCTCTGTGCCCTCTATACAGGTTATGCATGTTCAGGTCGTCGTTTCTGGAGTACAAAAGAAACAGTCACACCTTTTGAGTCCCCTTTTTGTAAGCTGTAATTATCTGGCCATTTTACATTCCTGCAACCCTCGCGGGGCTCCATCAGGTGAAATGTCTAATTAACAAGACAAAGGCGTAACTCGCAAGTGTTGTATGTAGACAACCTGCTTCTAAAAAAAGAAAATTTGTACAGTGTCGGAATAGGTCAGTTGTATCAAAAGTATATGATCGTGTATCCAAACTTATTTTTGCAGAACTTAGCAACTAATAAACATATCCTGAGACATATCCACACAGCCTCTACTCAACCTCTGGAAAGAGTGGACGGCTAAGCTTAGGCCGCAAGGGTCATCCAGTTTCAATGAAGGCTCCATTCATTCATTCAACCATACCGTATGGTTGAATGAATATTCGGATGAAGCCTAGAAAAAATTGCTCTCCAAGCAGAGGTTAGGCTCAGGCTGTTTTTTAACCTAGGTTTTGACACAGCAAGATACAATACAAAATAGAAAGTCCGACTACGACTAAAAAAACGTTTTAAAAACAGCCTGAGCTTTGAGAGTAAGAAAAATGTTGTGTTTCCTGTTTCCCTACCTACCATAGAAAAACCTGCCGACCCTAGACTTTTTTGGGTGGGCAGTGGAGTCACATAGCTTCCAGTTAGAATTTTTTAAAGCCTGCTTCCTATTGAAGTAAAAACACTGCTTGTGCTATCTAATGAAGGATAAATGTATCTATCATGCACAAAATTAAAGTTTGACATTGAAAGACAAGTGCCCTCTTGCATTTCAGTTTACTTTGTTCAAGTGTATTGTAATATGTCACACTAGAGTTTTGGCCAGCCTAAAAAACATTTTTTTTAAAGATAGTCACACTACCCATCGATCCTAGTCTTTTCAGGACTGAAACAGGAAACACAACATTTTCCTAGGCCTAATGAATGATGAAATGCCTCATCTGTTATTTCTACGACAAGGGTTTGGTACAATTCCTTAAGCCGCTATCACACATAGCCGACCATGCCCTCTCGAACTCCTTTAGACCATGGTTGGGAGTTAAACCTGTCACACATAACCAGCCATGGGCTCGCACGACTTCTCCAGACCATGTATATATGGTTGGGAGTCGCACTAATGTCACACATACCCGGCCATGGCCTTAGGACCTTTTCCAGTGGTTAAGAATCAATCATGAGCAAAATTATCTGTGGTTGGGACTTGGTCTGCGAAGTTGCCTACTGGTCGAGAGCAAAGCCGTGAGAAGCTTAAGGTCCTTAATGTATCACAGGAGCTTGACTGCCTTGAAGGTACACTCTCACTGCACTTGTGTCAAGCTTGCGTCACTGCGGGGTTCGAAAGATACTCAACGAATTTCAGAGATAAAGAACAAATTTTCTTACTTTTGTGTATTTTGTCGTCTTCTGAGTCATAGATCTACTTGTACGTATTACACAATATCTAAATAATAAAAAAATCCGAGAAAATTACGAAACAGTAAAGCACGAACCCCGCAGTGACGCAAGCTTGACGCAAGTGCACCTTAAGCCATGTCTCTACCAATACGAACACTACGACTGTCAGTTCAGACACAATGTGCTGGGCAGCGCCAACAAGTGAAACTATAGCGATTCATCAGAAAAAGGGGCCCTATTCCCTATTTAAGCTGTTCAAAGGCAATTGTGAGGAACACTATATATATATATATATAGCAATGATCACAAGCAAGAAAACAACCACTGCGTATGACTATACATGTAGCAAGTGCTTGCCCCATTAAGCAACACTATGTGCCGTTCACGTTAGTAAATGCTAAATTTGTAGATCAATCACAACAGCTGTCTGTTACCAATCTGAATGTTGTATTCTGTTGTGTCAAACCCAACTCACGTTACTGTGACTGATAGATTCAGCAACCCGATCTGTGTAACCAAGAAGCCAGCAAAAACATCTACCTTTCATAGGTGGGAGAAACAGAACTGATACCAAACACCGAGATGACGCCACGGCGTCACAAGGGGAAAGAATTACAAAATGGCGGCTGCACCGTCAAGTTTGAGGGAACAAATCCGCGATGAACTGTCCTGCAGCATCTGCCTGGTCCCGTTCACCAGGCCCAAGGTGCTACCTTGTCAGCACACCTTCTGTCAGGACTGTCTACAGGACCATGCAAGTAGACGACTGCCCTTCCAGTGCCCAATCTGTCGCCAGCAAGTTAGGCTGCCACCTCAGGGGGTCGCTGGGTTACCGGACAACTATCTCATAGCAAATTTGTGTGAGATGCTACAGTCTCAGGAAAAACTGCCAGAGGAAACAAGGGAACAACCACAGCTTGGAAACAAGTGCAGTTTTCACCCCTCTGAGGAAGTCAAGCTCTACTGTAAACAGTGCCAGGTGCCTCTGTGTGTGGATTGTGTTGAAGAAAGCCATGAAGGCCACCCTACCATGAGCCTTAAAGGGGCTTTACAAGAAAGAAGAGACTTGATTGCTGAGGGCAGAAGCATCTTGGAGACCTACTGTAGCTTCATCAGAGGTCTGAGAGCCGAAGAGAGGGACCTGGATGAACAGAAACAACAGACGGACACCAAAATCGAGGAAGCCTACGACCAAGCCTGTGCTCAAATCATTCAGAAGCTCACAGAAGATAAAGAGCGTCTGTTGTCGGAAGTTGAAACAAACCACTGGCAAAATAAGGGGGCCATACAGAAATACAGAGATGGCGTTTTGGCGGATATATGTGAGCTGTCCTCTGCATGTGATGGAACTGACGACGTAGACGATAGTGCGTTACTTGGCCGTAAATCTAACCTTACCTATTTGGTACCAAGGCTAAGAGAAAAGACAGTACCAAGTCCACTACAAACGCACCCTGCTGTCTTCGAGCCTACAGAGAAATTTACCTGTACATTGGGAAAGGTAACTGTTCCAGGCGTTGCCGCAGGTCATCACCAAGGTGACCAGAGTCAAAAGACGGTGTACGTGCGGAGGTTGACCTTTAGTCAGGAGAAAGGGCCGGGTCAGCTTTGTGCCCCTGTTGGAGCTATAATATCCGACGATGGGGAGATCTTTATCGCTGACATGACAACCCAAAGGATTGTAGTCTTCTCCATGGAAGGGACTTTTGTCCGTCAGTTCCGAACAGTGATCGATGAAAAACGTTCGATGGAACCGCGTGACGTGGCCATAGACGGGGAGGGGAACCTGTGGGTGGTGGGGAAAAGTGGATTTGCCGTGCAGTACACCAAACAGGGCAGAGTGCTGAGGAAGATTGACCTACAGCGAACGGGGAGGTGCCAAGTTCGTGGTGTTGCCGTCGACACCAGGAGGGGCCTCATCCTTGTTACACGAAGCGGAGATTTAGGTGAGGTCTTGGCGTTCAAACCAGACGGGACGCTTGTACAAATTGTAGGTCAGCAGGCGTTTCGGACGCCGTGGCACATCGCTGTGGACGGTAAAGGAAGGATAGTTGTGTCGGACTTTGACTGCCGCTATAGCCACGTCAGGATATATCACGAAAACGGTGAGTCTCTGTTCCAGTTTGGACAAAGAGGAAGAGCAGAAGGTGAGCTAGACACTCCTCAGGGTATCTGTACAGACAGGGCAGGTAACATCATCGTGGCAGATACGGGAAACAGCCGTGTGGAGATGTTTGACAAGACAGGCAAATTCCTGGAACACATCACTGCCAGTGTCGAGTGGCCATCGGCTGTAGCCATGACGAAAGAGGGAGAGTTGGTGGTCGTTGAAAGTGCTGGTACAGTTGCCATTTTCAAACCCACTAGTGCAGACTAGTCGACTAGAAATGCGTGTAGAGGGTATTTTTAATCACTTGAGTGTATATATACATCTTAGTGTATAAACTTGTTTTCTTGCCTCCTAACGTTATCTTGCATATCTGACGTTGTAAATTTTATATCAGATAAGATTATCTTTTTAAGCATATCATTTTTATCCATCAGATGTTCTTTCCTTCTCATCTATATCTCCCTTTTATGTCTCACACTTTCAATCACAATTCTCACTCATTGCACACATTCTAACATTCTACTATTCCAACATTCTACAACACAAAAGAAAACACAGAGAGGTGAAGTTCATAGATATTTTTGAGATTTATTTTGAAGACAACAGTCCTCTTGGGTGTACTTCAGTGCTGAGCTGCAAGGGGGAGCTCCTACTTCTTGCCCTTGCCTTTACCCTTGCCTGCAGTCTTTGCTGCAGCTTTGCCCTTAGCCTTGCCCTTAGCCTTGGCTGCAGGCTTCTCTGTGACAATCTGGGGAAAAAAAAACAAAGGTTGTGAGTTCTGGATTCAAAATATCTGTATCTGAACACTTTGCATATCATTACATCTATCATTACGTAAAAAAAAATATCATTATTTCAGTTATGGACTGTTTCATGATGAGAGTCATCACTAGAATTGTTAAAATTAACATAAGATACTGTAGTTCTGTTTATAGTTTGTTGTTTGTTTGGTTGATTTATTTGACAAGAAATTACAGTTTGCTAACTAGTAGCATTTGAACAAGTGTTTTACACTGTCCTTCACTGTTCTACTTTAAAGTTGATTTTTCAATAAAATAATTGCATCTTGTACAGTACCTAAGGCACATTTCTTTCATCTGTAGTACATTGACACAATTGATGTGGTTCCAAGTGCCCATCAGAAGAGCATTAGGAATTCCAAACTTAGCCATGTTTTTTTTCTTAAACAACTTGTACATAACAGCTCCAAACGCAAACTTAAGTGTTATGCGATGAAATGCTTTATGACTTTTGTATCAGTCATATGTGCTCTATGATTTATGATTGAGTACAAAAGGCATTAATCCCAACATCCCTTACATATACT
This sequence comes from Branchiostoma floridae x Branchiostoma belcheri, assembly GCA_019207045.1. Classification (NCBI taxonomy): domain Eukaryota; kingdom Metazoa; phylum Chordata; class Leptocardii; order Amphioxiformes; family Branchiostomatidae; genus Branchiostoma; species Branchiostoma floridae x Branchiostoma belcheri. The sequence goes on along the minus strand of CM033024.1, from coordinate 28,890,482 downwards.
TATAACTATCTAGATTTACCAGAAGTACAAAACAGGAGTGTTTTACTATGAGATGCACTATAACAACATGTCACCACATAGAAGACACTGATCGATCCCAGACTTACGCCGCGCTTCTTGTTCAGAAGTTCCTCCTTGGCGGCGCGCCGTTTCTCCTCGGTAAGGAGCGCCTGTCGCTTCATGGTCTTGGCGTACGGGTTGAGCTTCAGCATGGCCCGCAGGTTCCGCAGGGGGTTCTTCTTCTGCACCGCACGCTGCTTGTGGTCACGCCTAACAACGAACACGAGAATTGTTTAGTTCCTCCTTCCCATTCAAGCTAATTTCACTACAATATTTTCTCGATTAAAGTGTGCACACTTATTCAAGTAAGCACCACTGATTCGGGACTAGAAACAGACAAAACTGCAGGCCTTTAACACAAAATCTCGAATAAAGTTTGCACCCCTTCTACATGATCTTGAACACCTTTTGAACCAGATAAATTCAAATCTATGATGTTTTTCTCTCTTTTCATAGGGTTATTTTGCAAAAATCAAGGACTTCCATACAATGTTGTTTCAATTTGTAAAAATACTAGTGTGGCATGCTGGCATTGTGCCTACAAACTTGTGAATCACCTACCGCAAGTTATAATTAAATTGCTGAGTCAGAGTATAAAAAATGTACAGGAAAACTTTGTGCATAGCTTTCCATACTTTGTAGAACTGTAGTATGCACCCTGACTTTGGCAACAACTTGCAGCACCTTTTGGACTTTGTGAAGTTTTAAAAGTGTGTACTTTATTCGGGAAAATATACATGTATGTGCAACAGTCAAGAAACTACTTTTGGTCTACATACTGTAGGTCTAGTCAAAAATGGAAGAAATTCCACATTTTATATGCACTTCCAAAATGTTCAAGAACTCCTTTACTACATGTACTTCAAACATCATTTTCAAACCATGAATTTGGATGGCAAACTTTACAACTCATGGGGTAAAAAGTGAGTGATTCAATTTGTGATAAGTAAAGAAGGAATGAGGGAATAAATGACTTACTTGGGCGCCAAACTTTATAACTCTGAATGTTTGCTAAAGATTAAACGCTACAGGTCATAGCGTAAAAAGTGAGTGAGTGAGAGAATGATTTACTTTGCGATAAGAAAAGAAGGAATGAGGGAATAAATGACTTACTTGGGCGCCAAACTTTATAACTCTGAATGTTTGCTAAAGATTAAACGCTACAGGTCATAGCGTAAAAAGTGAGTGAGTGAGAGAATGATTTACTTTGCGATAAGAAAAGAAGGAATGAGTGACTCACTTTGGCGCCCTGATGGCACGTTGGATCTCCTCGCTCTTCAGCAGACGCATCAAGTCAGTGTTCAGCATCTTTGGCATGGGCAGGCTGAGGGGCAACAATGTACACTGTCATCTTCAAGAAACCATTCTCTGATTTTAACCTAATGTTATTCTAGACTTTGTTTCCTTCGTAGTGATTTAAGACACATCAGGCCTTTAATTCCTAAAGTGGACCAGTAAAAAAAAAGGACCTGAAAAAAATTCAATGTACCGCGTTTTGGACCAATTAGAAAATGATGAAGGTGTGAAGACATGAAGGTAGGACTTCAAAAATGCCAGTGGGAGTTGGATAGTCTACCTTACAGGTTCCTTTGTAGAGAAATGACCATTGTTTTGAGTATCGCCAAAAAGTTTTCAGACAATCTGGACCTGGAACTGATCTTAATCGTACCTGAATTTTCTGAACTGGTACCCACCCTCGTGTATAGTCCATGTCAAGACACATGTCAAGGCATGTTTCATTTACATCTCAGTTTCCACATTGAACATAGGCAGTTATCTGATAAGAAAAAATGTGACTGGATTCAGACGTTGGTTTACCGTCAGGAGTCAGGCTCTGTAGACGACAACTTTGTATCATCATCCCCAGTCACATGTGGCAAACTTACATTACATCGCTACTCTTGTTACATAGAACCAACTCGCAACATTACAAACTAAAATTTCTGTGGCCACACAAACAGCTCTTTTCATTTTAGTGATAGGACTTCAAAACTATTGCTCATCTTAAAACAGATTAGAACAGTCTGTATCTTAATCAGTACAAATGGTTTCTGAAATTAAACATTAAAACATTTTTCTCCTAGCCTTTTGTTTTAACTATATCCTCAAGAACTGAGGAGATACTGTAAATGCAGAAATGTTTGCATTGGTTTTATTTCTTATATTGCTTTTTTTCAGAGGCCACTTCACCGCAAACTCAGAACTACCGCAAACATTTTTCCATTACACTATGCGACTACAGTGTATGGTGCTACCATGTAAACTCAAAATCTCTGCGAAGACTCCAATATCCTACTACCATAAAATTTAATCCTCATGAAATTAAATCCATTTACAGTAACCATCGAAATGAACTGGTTCTGGCCTAAAACAAATTTGGAAGTCTTCAGTATTGATGTTTTTTCTTTGGCAGGTAAACTTAAGCCTGATTAAATCTTGCTTATAGCAGTCCGCCCAACATCTGCCAGCCTCTGCGGAGAGGGGCCAGTTACAGCCCCGGACAGCAGAGTTTGTGTTACACAGACTAGGTAAACTTAAGACCTTCAAACATTGCAATCTTCATGACTTACTTGAAGTCCTTCTTGAGAGTGGAAGGTTTTCTCCAGGTGCCGTACAGAGCGTCCAGTTTCTGGATGGCGCTCTCTGTCCAGATGAGGAAACGGCCGAGATGACCGCCGGGAGCGATCTTCAGGAGGTTCAACTTGTCCACAGGCAGCAATGTTATACCTGGGGAACAGACAGGGGAGTCGTTAAGTTTTTAAGTACAAAATGGAAAAGACTTAGGCACAATCTAGACACAGTTTTTCCCGATATCAGCAAGCCTACAACCTCTCGCCGACAGCTTTTTTTCAGCGTCTAGATGGAACTGCAATATCGCCATAACGATATCGGGAAAATTTCTCCCGAAAGGTCCGGACCATTCGCCCGACAGCTTAACAGGGGTCCCCGACAGCTTAGCAGGGGTCCCCGATAGCTTCCGCGCATGTGTAGATGTGTCCCGACTTCGGGAAGGCTCATTAGCATATAACGCGGGCTCATTAGGCTATATAGCTGTTTATGACTGTAAGCGCCACGGGTGTCCAGCAGCCAACGTTCCAGATCCTTCCCGACATGTCCACAGATATCGGCAAAAACTGTGTATAGATTGGGCCTAACTCTAGTAGCAGGCATCATACCACTAGATGTAAAACAACCAAACACTCATCAAGAAGAGTAGTGCTTGTGCTTGGCTAATACATGCAAGGAATACAGAAAGCAAGACAAAATATTAATTTACATCTCAATCTGTAATTTGATTGGTCTCAATCCATAATTTGATTGGCTATACACTGCTATTTTGGATATCAACTACTAATCTAATCTGCTGACTTCCTGGTATTCACTAGTTGTAGAATACTACAGGTGTGAACAAAAAAAAGCGATCGCTTGCATAGCAAAGTACTACCAACTACTTGAAGAAAACATCTTGTTTGAGCTCATTTGAAAATGACAAAAGAACAAAGAAGATGGGAAATATTATTTTGTTTGTGAGCTCTCACCATCAACCACAAGCTATCATCCTAGAAGCATGTGCTTTGTTATTACTATTGCAGTTTCAACTAAAAACTTTTTTCTTTTCACTCCTAAAAATGTCCTACAACTAAGAAAATAGACTGATATAGCCAAGGATGTGTTATTCTTCTAAGACGTTTCGCAGTGACTGACCTGGTATGTTCCTGAAGGCTCTGACGATACCGTTGTCCTTGTCGTAAATAATGCAGGGACCCCGCTTTTTCACAAAACGACGATTCCTCATTTTTCCCTTGCCGGCACGGATACGTTTGCTGTTATAAACCTGAAATAAGACACAAAAAACATTAAACACACTTAAAATCATGGTAAATTTGCTGACACATTTTTCTGTTTTTTACTCCATGAATCAGTCTACGCTTTATAAAGTCACGGAAGTCAGAAACACGGACCATAGCGTAATCATCACATCCACTAGATTGACTCTTTTACCAACTTATAACCTTCTGCTTACTGCCTATCCCTGTAAGGCCACGTTGATTTGATTATATGGATGACATCCGCGCTCGCACCAATTTTCGGCCATTTCCAAAAAAAAAAAGTTTTCGACCACACAATAAATTGTGCAAAGCAGCTGTAAAATGAGCACAAATATTCCGTAGATTGAAAAAAAAGTATCAGAAAACAGATAACTAATGCCATATATAGAATGCCAAAATGAATCTAAAGTCAAAGAATAAGATGTGAAAGGACGGAAAGAAAAAAAAAATCTATTGTTGGTTGGGGGAGGTACCAGTACAGAAAATTCAGGTCCATAGGATCATGGTATACCATACTATGTGTGTTTAGTCCTATGTTCAACCTTCCTGGCCACTTTGATTTCATACTGAAGGCAACAGGGTTTTTTTTGGCCAAACTTTTTTTTTATTCGCTCGCTCGCATCGGTTTTGGAGTTCTGGGAGGATGTCATCCATATAATCAAATCAACATGACCTAACCAATAGAAAACATGCTAAAAAGCTTCTAGTTGGAAACCCTACAACTAGTGATGCATGATTGTACACCAGACTCAAACTGGTCTAAAGGTAGGGAATCAGAATTGGATATGCAAAAAAGACACAAGTCCAGACCTGAACCAAAACCTCTGGACCTGAACCTGAGTTTAGGTAAGCAACACTACCCACTGTCCAATATATCACTAAGTGTACATGTACATGTTGTACAGAGAAAATGGTCTTATCACAATTTTGTCATTTTTCAAAATTAGAAGATTTGTAAGAAATCCCATATCTTCTGTGCACTTCCAAGATGCTCAAGATCATCTTTTCATTCTTTCAAAATTCCCTTTTACTTTCTACATATTGTTATCTCTTCCTTTTGTTTGTCCTGACCTTCTGAATGTCGTTCCAGGCCTTGAGCTTGCGGAGCAGCTGGACAGCCTCCTTGGTCTTCTTCATCTCCTGGACCTTGTCTCCCACCACCAGGGGAACCTCGGGGATCTCCTCAATACGGTGGCCTAGATAGGGAAAACCATGAAATGAATTAGCATATAACAAATTAGAATTGTCATCAGCATATAATACAACATGTTCAGTTGAGATATAATCAGGTAAGTCATAAATGTACAGTATAAACAGGAGCGCCCCGAGAACCGAGCCTTGGGGTTCACTTCAAGGAAATCACTCTATTTACAACAGTAGTCTGATATGAGTCTAATGAACTTCTTCAACGATATTCACTCTTCCAGTATTCATTCCAGTGATGTAGATAGGCGCAATGACCTGGGCATAGAGTATTTGTGAGACAGCATATTCTTCACATCTAAAGGTTACAAAAAGAAATTAAAAGCTTTGATGCAAAAATTGTTTTTGGACAGACGAAAATTTGCTTGTTGGGATGAACATAAATTTCATTTCAAACTAGTCCTTCCAAAAATCGTAATTTCAAGAGAAGAAATTGATGAAAAATGTAGTTTTGTAAGCTTAAAATGCCAATTTCACATAATCATATAAAAATCAACAACATGGGCTCAAAAAGTACAATGCATGGGACAGGAAAGAAATCTAAAGCTGAAGACAGCCCTAGGCCTCGCACACAGTCACTGTTCAACTACCCAATTTTAAAGGACTTCAGTCAGTATTCTTACAATCTCAGTCCACAAGATAACTGAAAATAAAACAAACCAGAGATTTTCTATCGTTGGATCAGTCTACGCTTTATAACGTCACCGATTTCAGAAACACGGACCATAGCGTAATCATCACATCCACCAAGACAGTTGTTTTAGTAACTTTTACGAACTTGAACCTATCGTTATTTCTGTTCAGGGCTCGAAATACATTTTTGGGATTAGGTGCACTGGTGCACCCTGCTTAAAAATTGGGTGCACCAAAAAAATGTTGGGTGCACCACTGAAATCTAAGTATAGTAGAAAAGTAGTAGATTGTCAAAAAAATTTAACAATCTTAGTTACATACAATTTCAGTTGCATACAATTCTTAAACGAGTACCATAACAGACATCTTCACAGAACAAAAATTGGGTGCACAGTTCCAATTTTGGGTGCACCTGGGTGCACATGCACCCAGTATTTCGAGCCCTGCTGTTATAAGACAAACCAGTACACACCCTTGGCCATGACCAGTGCAGGGAGAGCGGAGGCGGACAGAGCGCAGCAGATGGCGTAACGGCGCTGGTTAATGTTCACACGGCGGTGCCAGCGGCGCCACGTCTTGGTGGGAGCGAACATGCGCCCGCCGCGGCACATGTTGCCGAACGCACCCTGGCCGGAGCGGTGGGTTCCGCCACCGCGAACACGGGGGATACGTGCCACGGCACGGCCAGTTCCCCAGGACTCAGCGCTCGTCTGGTGACCTATAGACATTAAAATGAAACTTTTTGTATCAGTTATACTGTACTTTATACAAACTCACTCTATTGTAAAACTAAGACACAACCCTTTTTCAATTTCCTTCTACAGTATTTAAGTAACAACAAGGAAAAATGGTGCAAAGACTAGCGGACTGCTAGCCATCCATGTCAGGGACCCCCGTAGCAGTTTGTTTAAATACTGAACACTAATACTGTCACTCACTCACTATCCCGTGAGTACTTTTGTACTGGTTATAATCAGTGAACGCTGTTTATCGTCAAGTGTTTCAGAAACACGGACCAAAGCGTACTCATCATGTTTTTTACATTCCACTTCACGGCATACTTTTCAATCAGTTTTATGATTCCTGCGTGTTATGGGGGGAGGGGTTTAACTGAGAAACAACATACCAAATGGAATACTGATTATTAAGGTATCACTTTTGTAAGGTCCTTGGTAAGGTGAACCATTGTATCTTACTGCTGACCTAAAAATTTCAAGTTCAGTATTTTGAATCAAAATTAAGCTGCCGGCTTAGAAGCAAGGCAGGAACTACATGGCTTCTGCACCTTGCATATACTCATTATCATATAGACAGAGACTACAATGTATGGCTTCTGCACTTTGCCATTTTGAAAATGAATGATATTTGTCTACTGACCTGCGAGCTTGCTGACGCAGTACGGTTGCCTGCTGTTCTTGCGAACGTTGGCATGCACCGACTGGACGATGTCGGGCCGGATCGGCGCCTTCATCACCGCGGGCATCGTCACGGTAACGGACGTGGACTCGCCCTTCTCATTGTGCACCGTTATCAACGGGCGCGCACACGGGTAAGACTGGAACAACAAGGAAAAACATATTAAAATCAAAATCTGGACTTAAGTCAAGGCTTTCTTAATTTTATTAAAACCAGTTTGTAATCATCATTCAAAAATCTAAATTTATTGACAATCATCTGCAATACCCTGTTCTTATGTGTGCTACTTTATCAAGTATACATACTTTTTTTTAAATGTGTGATAATAGTCATAATCAGTGAACGCTGTTAATCGTCAAGTGTTTCAGAAACACGGACCAAAGCGTACTCATCATGTTAATTTCACTTTACACTAATTACAGCACAACTTCAAACTAAGCGCGAGTTCAACATTATTCTACAATTTTGTAGTACAAATGGAAAAATTTAAACGTGTTAAAGTTAAATCAAAACGTGACCATATCTTTCTTATGACAATTTATCTGCTATACTTTCTTTTCAATAAGCCTGCTACTTTTGTGAACTTGCATATTTTTTTGGACAGACTTCTGATTGAAAAAAAATTGCTGTTTGGACTTTTTTTCTGACGATAAAACGTTTTGGAGAAAAGCTATGTTTCACTTAGAGTCATACTGTGGCTAACACAGAGTGGCATCAACTGACAACACAACAGTTTCGTGAACATTTTCTGTTATAAATATTTCGCAAGACTTCACATGCAGAACTTTGCATGCATGTTCAAAATGGCGGCGCCCACAATTCCGCAAGTTTATACCTCAATTTTTGCTTTAAATTTCAGTCGACAACAAATATTTTCACACATACGGTATCCCAACAGGCTTATATTACTCGAGGCTGTACTAAATTGGAGTTTTGTTTGAGGGATTGCCTACCATTTTGACCAATTCTTCGACGGCCACGTTCCTAAAATGTGCAGCAATGGCCGCCACACGGGAAAGAGGAAGAGGGAGGTCAAGGGTTACGGCTCTTCACTTTTGCGGAGTGATTTAAAATATTTTGTACCATATTCAACATACATCAGTAATTTTTCGACTAAAAATTTATACATGAATACAAAAAGTATTATATAATTTACTCTGTTGTTATGATTTTCAATTTTCTGTCTTATAAAAGTACACTATGAACTATTTTTAAGAGCGGAGATACATAAATAAATAGTGACAAGTCGCCGTAGTGGAGGGGTTTCCCGATTTCCTTTACACGGACTAGCAGTCTTCAGAAGTTCTTTCCAATATAAGACTCTAAAATGAACAATTGTCTTAAGGTTGTATCCCTCTTAACAAAATTAATGGCAAATTACACCGAATAGCAAGAACAGAAGCTAAAATATATGTGTTTTCATCTTAAAATACCAAACTTTGGGCGAAACCATACAAAATGGATTGATTCACTTGAAATTTTTAGATACATTCCATATTCAGTCGAACTTGATATTTTGAAATGTAGAAAATTTATAAAATTCACAATGAATTTAGTGTTACTTGTAATTTTTAATAGTTTATGCAAATGGTCAAAAAAGAGAGTTCTAACATAATCTGCTGTCCTACAAGTTATCCCCTATTTTGGAATAGTTTATTCCGGTTCCAAAATGGCGCGGTAAGTTCAAACTTCCGGAAGTTTGCTGAACGTTTCGAACCCAAGTAAAAGCGAGCTGCCGCTATGCCTGCTGCCGTCATGGTCCCCGAGGAAGAAAACGAGGTAGAAGTGGACAAGGAAGACCTGGAGACAATACTGCAAAGGTACGGGGGCAAATTGTCCTCAGATTAACCGCGAAAAAATTTCGCATGGTCACATTTTCTGCAAGGATGTTTATAAAAAAAAAACTCCCCATATATGCAAATTATGTTTCTTTTTTTAACCTCCTTAGTTTCACAGGTGAAGGCCCCATGAACGTAAACATCCCGCTATTTTGAAGGCACCAATACCAGAATGTTACTTTAATACATTACGCAAACCGAAACAATGTTGTTTTGTTGTTGTCCTCGTTTTATGCTGGACGTGACCTCTTGGTGCTGAGTAACACATGGTTCATCCATTCTTGAGTCAATTGTCTCTCATGTAGCTGGTGTAACAGTGGGATTCAAGCGCTGCCAAACTGACCACACCAACAACTCTGAGCTTTTGGCGTTGTGGTTTGCACGTTGGATTTGTGATCCGGCTGCCCGGGTTCTTTCTGTTCTTACTCGCCCCTCTGGAATGTTACACTGAATTTAAGCAATGATTGCAAGGAGAAAACATAATAAATTTTAGCATTGCTTTTCTCTGCAACGTTGGGGAAGGCCACGTTAGCAATAGCAGTTTTTGCCTAATTCAGTAATAGATTGTAGTACTTTGTACTGTCTCTATCGGTACAGTGTACTGGTAACGTTACACAGCTCAACTGCTTACCGCAAATTGAACCAAATTCAAAGCTTTCAATTAAGATGGTACAAGATGTCATATTTTGCTTTTTACACCCTCCAGGTTAAAATGTGGCAAAAATGGCGACTCGGAATTTTTCAAGGAGGAGTTTCGGATTCAGCTGCTGCCGCAATCCCAGCATCCCCTCTGCAACTTGATGGATCAAAAGACACAGACTGGCTCCATCTATCTACTTCAGAGGGAACTGCAGGTGGGTGAAGTGTCAATTTCTGTGTTTGGTTTTGAGTTTTGGACCCCGAAACTGCATTTACCCAATGTGGTGGGCTTTCCTGTTGTTTCGTAACAAAGGTAAAAAAAAGGTGACTTTATTTATTAAAAGTGCAGGAAATATTGTTTCTGACTCTGGAGGGATAGAAATTTTTAAAAATTTCAGTGGGAAGATGCCTCCAGACTACCCTGTAATGCTCAAAACTGTGCTATTTGCCATGTGGCTTTGCCACTCTAGGATGCCCTAGCCTGGGTCCATCCGGAAAGTAATTCGCTCCAGCGTTTATGATACACTATATACAGTCGCTTCTCGCTCTGACACTTATTATTCACTTCATACAGTAGCTTCTCTGCTGTTCCGTCTGGTATCCTTGATCACGTTAACATCTGGAAGCGTTCAAATTTTGGATGAGGGCGCTGATTGGTCCCTGCACTTGAGCGAATTAAAGAATGGGTTCAAGTGCTCGTTCTAACAGGCGTTCCAACATCCAAAACGCCCTCCGTCCGCTTGCGGGAGGGCCTGTTGTCATGGAACAAATGCTCAGCAGAACCCATTCCTTAATTCGCTCATTAACTGACGGTATCAGCAAACGATTTGAAAGTGCAGGTCTCCAGACAGGTAGCAGAAGCGAACTACTACCCAAATGGTACCCAGGCTAAAGATGCCCCCATGCTGTGAACAAATCCTGGTGAGGAATCACTGAATAAAATTGAGAAGGTAAAGTATAAGTTATTGTTGTATTGCTCAATTTATTAATTTATAATATGTTTCCAGGTTTTTTCGGACCAGCTGACCAGTGAAAGCCTGGATGGAGTGATGGACTTGAACAGTGTGCAGGGAGGGATGGAGACAGACGAGATGGAAGACAGCACGAGAGACGACAGCGTGGAGGACCAACCAAAGATGGTGACAGAACTTCATCCTGTGTCCATCAAAGATGCCAGGTAACCTTTAAAGTAACACAGCGGTCTGCTTTCAATTCAAGTTATTCTTTATTGCTTGTATGGTAAGAAATCATGCAATTTTTTTCTGAATCCTGGAATTGTATACTGTAAATCTACTAAATGCATTTAGGTTTGCGGGGATTTAATTTCGCGTTAGCAAGAAAAATAACTTTTCGTGGTGGTTTTAGGTTTGCGGTAGCACCATGCACTGTAGTCCCTTACTGACATGGCCACCACCGCGAAAACCGCGAACATTAAACCACCATGAAAGTTTCTGCATTTATAGTATTTCAAGGCCTTTTATTTGTCACAATGTACAATTTGAAAGTTGTTTTTCTATTTGCAGAAATAAAACTGTAACAGTGGGGGATTTAAGTAGCGCCAAACAGCTATGCCAATCGGCTGATCAGCCTTTTCTGGCATAGTGGTTACGCTGCTGAATTTGTGATCTTACAAAACAACCATGATCTTTCTGCAGGTATTTCCTATCCCTGTATGCCATGGCCCACAACCCAGCAGTTGGAGATCCCCAGCCTGCAGTTTTCCCACTGTGGGTGAAGGTGGAAGTGCAATCCAGCAGGGAGAGGGTCTGCTACCTGGGCAGTGAGCTGCATACTAACAAAAGGGGTGAAGTCACCGGGATGTCAACTTTCACAGTCACTGCAAAAGGTAAAGTATAGTTACGTCGATGAAGGTTAGACATCCAGGCAGGGCTCTAGCCAGCGTCCGTTTTTCCGTCAATTGACGGAAATTTGCTGCGTGTGACGAAAAAATTTTAAAAGCAATCCGTCAACCTTGACGGACAAAAATCCTTGGTGGAAGCTACAGGCGGCTTGGGGACGCCATCCACGGCCGTAAAAGCCACACGCTGTTTGTTTTGCTATTGTTATGATTGTTGACAATGTGTGTCGGCGCCCTTTTGCATACAATAATCTCATTAAAAACCTGTTTTTCGAGGTCTCAGTTCAGTCCCTCTAACTCCTGGAATAGTGTTTTCGCAACAATGGGAATTGGCTGACGGAAAAAAAATTCGAGCTGGCTAGAGCCCTGCATCCAGGTATAACTCAGGCAGTGTTTCCGCCAGAGGGGCGTCCACCCGTCCAATGACGGTCACATTTCGTTTTGGACGGCTTGAACGCAAGCACAGGCCGTCCTGATAAAAAAATTCTGACCCACGTTTTTGCCGAGAAATCTGTACAAAGTCGATAAATGTCAACCGCAGTTTTGTGTTTTGCATTGAAGCTAGAGGCTTGGGGACGCCGTCCACAGTCGGAAAGCCGCACACTGTTTGTTTTGCTATTGTTAATGATTGTTGACAATGTGTGTCGGCGCCTTTCGCATACGATAATCTCATTAAAAACCCGTTTTTCAAGGTCTCAGTTCAGCGAATTGGCCTTGCCGCTATGACCCGGACATTTCGAAAACCTGGCGGTACTCGTAAATTATATCGGACGATCTCACTATAACACTACAAAGTACAAGTTGTTATTGGGAGAAATAAGACAACACACCTAGTTTTTCTAGATAAACAAGCTTGACAGTCTCTGTTTTCATCGTAAACAGAACAAAACACGCACAAACATGTGCTCGGCACGGGGAATCCCCGACCTTCAAGTTCGCGATCGGCGGAAGAATAAAACGTTCACATAAGAGGTGTTCGGCGTTAAAACAACAAGTATACCTTTGCTTCCTTTCGATATGAGTTTTGAGCCCGCAAAATCTGAAAAAACGGCAGAAATTTTCGGGGCAAAATACGGCAAAATATGCTTCAAAATGGCGGTCTGAGTTGTTGTTTTTCCTAGTAAGCCAATCAGATAGCTAGCTGCCCCTGACGTCACAGATCTCGCGAGCTTTTTTTGCGAGAGTTTGCGAGAGTTTACGATATTTTCGCCGCCATTACCGCTAGTTGTTTTCACGATGTTTTTCGTCATTTCTCAACGCAAATTTCTCGATCTTTGGAAGGTTTTAGTTGATCTACAAGTATACTGCAACATAAAAGAGAATATATACGTTCTATTTTTTCCAAGTCCAAGAAGCGTTTCCTGCCGTTCCGGTTTTAACCGGACTTGAACCGAAACTTTTTACAAGTCTAGTGCCGGGTTCGACGCGGCGTACCGTACGCAACACTTCTCAAAACTTCCTTGTAGTTGTTTTGTTTTTCCTTGCAACAATTAAATTTAATTTTTGCGGTTTTACAATTAAATTCAATTTTCGCGGCTTTACAATTAAATATAATTTTCGCGGTTTTCGCGGCACTCCGTTCCCAAGTGGACGGCCTCTCAGCTGAGGTCTGGCGGAAACACTGAACTCAGGTTATGATTAGATAATTGATGATGCCATCTGAAATGTCTGACAATTTCTAAAATCATATCCAGCTGCTTTAGTAACTGCTTTTTGGCATAAAGAATACATGTAGTTCCACATTGCTACTTCACTACCCCTGTTAGAGAATTTAGACCAGTCCAACGGCTTAATTGACTAGAGTATTCGCCTTGTATTCAGCAGGTCCTGAGTTCAATCCCTGACAACGTCATGCCAAATACTTTTAAAATTCTGTGCTTAGCGCTCTTGAAAAAATGTAAGGGACAGGGCTCCAGACTAACTTTTTGGCCTAGGAGCACCGCGCTCCTAACTCCTAAAACTTAGCAGCACCAGCAAAAATCTAGGAGCACCACTATAAAAATTGGTAGTAGAAGCAAAAAATCTAATATTATAATCATTGTTGATAACCTGGAATATCATATTTTAATACAGTAATATAAAAGAAAAAACAATCTTGCTTTAAATATGGTGAAAGGCCTACATTGATCTGGTGGTTCTTGGGGATAGGAGGACAAAAGTTTTTTTGCTACGGCCGGCTGCTTTATTCAGACTCGACTCTTGTACCTCCAGCCTTGCCGGCATGACTGCTGACGAACAAGTTTCAAATGTCCAAAAAATGAGTTAATCAAACTTGCAACATAAGGATTATCAAAATTAATTCAATACTGAAACCAAATTACACAGACAAAAAAGTAACCTTGCCTTCTTATTGTAAGAACAATGGAAAAATAACTGATTAATCCCAAATTACCATTTGAATAGAAAAAAATAAACCACAAATAAGTATAAAAGTACAAGTGTGTGACAAAATGGGTGAAATTGAACTGAAAGTGGAAATAGTGCAGGCGGCTCTCCAACACCAAGATCGTACCTCAAGAATGTTTTCTTTCCACCCTACCATTTTTTTATAAAGGCCTACTTGTTCACTGTCACAGGGGCTGCAACATTGTTGTCTAAAAAGTCATGTTACATAAGTTTTGTTACTGCCTACTGGACCTCCACTTACCGTGCTGTCATAGCTTATCATACCATACCATACTATACCAAGGAGGTCATTTCCTATACATGAAATCTCCTTGGCCAAACCAATATATATATATATATATATATATATATATATATATATATCATGTATACTCTCAAATTTCCCTATCTGTTTGGACAAAGGGAATAAATAAAGGTCCAGTGAAAATACATTTTTTAACCTCCTTGGTACATGTAATTGAAGACAGACAGACAGACACATGCATAGCAGACCTTAATGAGGTGTGACCCCCCTGCTGACCATCCCTGACAGGGGAAGAAACTGACACCTGGCAGGGATAGCCTTCCCCTGCAAAGATTCTACTTGGCTGGATGATAAATGATGATTAATTGTAATAGGTCGCACTGTGCGACTGTGGTTACAGATCTGGTCGCATCAGGGGAATTCTACTCGCATATGCGACCAACTTGGTCGCAGTCAGGAACACACACCATTCCAGTGGACTATCCTCTGCTGTAGTGATTGCACAACATCATGTTACCTTATACAAATGTAGTATGCTCTTTCTGTTATAGTAAAAATTTAGCAAGCCCATTTGCATTGAGCAGAACTTCAAATCATTTTTTCCCGCAGTATTTGGTTCAAAATTGTAGTTGTTGATATGTACTTTTTTCAATGACAACATCTCTGCAAATTGGAGTTTGAACCCTGTTGGCTATCCAGATTTTGAGGTAGTATCCTATCCACCATGTCACCTCAAGCAAGGATGACAAAAAAACAAATTAGAGCAGTCTTTGTTTCCCCCCAGGACCCTTCCCCACCCCAGCCAGCCTCCCCACACTGGGTTCACTGCAGAAGAAACACCGGGCCAGGGTCTTTCCTCCCAACAACAATGTAAGTCTGTCAGAATTACTAAAGTTTTATATATTTATATATAGTTCTTCCCTCCTCCTAACATCTGTCAGTGTTACTTTAGCACCTCTAGCAGGGTCTTCCTCCTAACAGCAATGTAAGTGTCCGTTACAACAAGAGTTGATGTTTTATTATATATGAGTATTTCCTCCCCAAAACAACATTACCTGAATAAAGTCTGTCAGTTTTGGAAAGTGCATAATCACTTGGCCAGTTGGCGGGGCTGTCATATTTGTGTCTTGATTGCATTTCAGTATATCAAGCCTCAAGCATTCATCAGTATGTAAAGACATGGTTGCTTGGTGTTGGGTTACTCGTAAGTGATCACGTTCTGTATCCGACAGGTCGTCAACCGAGGCTTCACGCAATATGACGTCTTTGGCACGGGTTCCCATGATGCAACAGGAGAGCACCAGACGAGCGTTCTGATCGAATGCAGTTGGAAGGACGTGACCTCTGTCCTCCAGCTGCCACCATACAACTCTGACACTGTCATGGTGGGTATCACACTGCAGTTCTTGGTGGGTATCACAGGGTTGAACAAGTCTACTAGCCAGATTGTCCCGGGCAAGTGAAAGTGCTGATCGGGCTAGTGCATGTTCTACCCCACTGCCCGATCAGACAAGTAAGATTTTTCCATGAGTGAGATTTTGATATATATGTATGTACTTGTTATCATTCACAGTCATGGTATCAAGCATTGGTCAATGCAGAAAAATGCAACCAATGATAAATTGATTTCATTGTAGGAAGTGAAAAGATATAGAAAAATGTCATTTTAAGATTTTGGGCAAGTGAAGAGTTGGTTCGGGCAAGTAAATTTTTTATCTACTTGCCCGGTAGGACAAGTGAATTTTAAAAAACTTGTCCAACCCTGTATCCCACTGCAGTTCTTGGTGGGTATCACACTGCAGTTCATGTGGCTATCGCACTGTAGTTCATGCGGGTATCACACTGCAGTTTATATTAATTGGGTATCGCTCTGCTGTTCATATGTGACAAAAAAGTCACCATTTTAGCTCTCTCCCTTCAGCACATCCGAGCAGTTCCCGGGGACATGAAGAGCGCCGCCTACAACATCTACAGGGAATTGCAGACCCTGTCTGTAAGTTCGTTTTTCTTCTGAAAACAATAAAGAAACTCTATGTGTCGCCCAGTTCTAACAGATTCCCTCAAAATGTTTTTGTACTCATCTAATTGAAAAGCAGTGTTTTCCAGATTTTCTCATCATTCACCCAAATCCAGCAATCAATCCTATTAATATAAAGAATTAAAACTTCAGAAAAAAAAATTTAGAAAATAAAAGAGTAAAACATGCATCTTCAGAATGAGGCATTTGTATCACAGCTAATGGACATATAAAGCCTCTCAAAGCCTCTCTCTCAAAGCATAAAAAGAAATTCCTCATTGCAATCCAAAGTTTTCTAAACTGTTCTATATTTGGTGTCCACTGACATGTTCTGTGTTTTGCTGTTTCCCAAAAGTTGATGAGAAAAAGAGGTCTGAAGATTTCCTTTCTTATATATGCTAAACCTAAATCTACTGAGGTTTGTAAACTTTTAGTTTCCTGGCATATTTTTCCCTTGTGCAGGGTTTTGTGGAAGGACTGAATACAGGGGAGGTCCTGTGGTGTCTGGAGGAAAATGCTACTCCTCTCACTACTACTGTTAGTAACTTCATACAAGGTAAGTGTGTGAGCTTTACTACTCCTCTCACTACTACTGTTAGTAACTTCATACAAGGTAAGGGTGTGAGCTTTACTACTCCTCTCACTACTACTGTTAGTAACTTCATACAAGGTAAGGGTGTGAGCTTTACTACTCCTCTCACTACTACTGTTAGTAACTTCATACAAGGTAAGGGTGTGAGCTTTACTACTCCTCTCACTACTACTGTTAGTAACTTCATACAAGGTAAGTGTGTGAGGTGTACTGCTTGACTCCATCCATCGCAATCTTTGTCTTCATCTTTGAATCATCAATTAGTCCCTTTTGTTGCCCAAGGTCAGACTGGACATTGCAAGAACACTAAACATCATGATGCTATTGTCTGTTGTAAAAATGGTGCAGTAAAGAAATGAATTCTAATATAAATAGCCTGTTGGTCCGAGCCTTGGGGACGATGATTCTGCGAATTTGAAGACGTTCTGTGATCTCTGACCTGATCATTTGTATATTTCACTTCCTGCAGAGTTCACCGAGCTGCATGTCAAGAAGCCAGCCCTTCAGGTAAGACTTACTGTGGCTTATCTTACTACCTGTCAGTATTGAGAGTGTCAATAATCTGGCCATCATTGCAGTGTACCACATTCAAAACCACATCTTCTGAACTACTAATTGGAAAGATAGTCATGATGTCTTACATAATTTCATTGGCTTTCAAACATTGTACAAGTAAAGCAAAAGAACAGGATGAAAACAGATCTAAGAGAGCTGGGAAGAAAACTGGAACCTAAGGCCACACCAATTTAATTTCTTGGTTCACGGATTCGCTCCCTCCGATTTTTTGGAAAAAATAATAAAAATAAAAATTACCACTCAGCAAATTTTCACCATTAATGAAACCATTCACTAACTTTCTGGTGTAGCAAATTGGCCTTTATATCATAAGCTCCTTAAAGTGTGGGTACAGGTGCTGTTACTGTACAGTAATAGTGTTTTCTGCTTTTTTCAAGCTGAAAACTTTTTATTCTTTATGTTTTGGATTAGCCCTTACCTTTACCCCAACCATTTTACAATTTTTATTTTTATTTCGCCCTCTCGCTACATATTTTTTATGAAAAAATCCGTGAACCAAGAAATTAAATTGGTGTGGCCTAATCATATCCTTTTTCTGAAACTTAGCAGTCACTAAAGTCTGTTTTCAGGCATGTTGCCAGTTCAGGAGAATTTTTTATAATCCAAATCTTGAAAAAAACAGCAAAGGGAAGTGTTATAGCTTACTAAGGAAGGTTTGCATCGACATGTACATACTTGTACCGACTGAGTATAGCCTCATCGGCTTCCATTGAATGTAAAGAAAATTGATCATTGATAGAACTGAAGAGGATGACAAATAAGTTTTCCAATAGATGAAAAATATTAATTCCCTCAATAAAGTACAAATGTACATTTTACTGTAGATTGTCCTTTGTATTATAGCGATAGAAGCATTCTATTTGACTATGTGTTAAGTAAAATTCCACACTTCAGATACTCGAATGATAAAGAGAAATTTATTTTCCTTACAGCTTTTGATAAACCAACCTAACAGCTAGCTACATGTGCATTTATGCAATTACCAAGAAGCAAGAGGAAGTTGAATACAGAGTAGATTAGACATATACATATAAAAGTATACTATTGTTTCCATACACCTTTCTCACGCGGCGGCCATGATAGTTCGAAGACGAGGTCAATGAGGCAAACAGACAAAACTTATCTCTAAAATCAGCTGCCATTTAGATTTCCCCCAAACCACACAAATCTTCACAATATAACTTAAGATCAAATAATAAATATTATAACTAGTGTTATGCACCGAAAGATGTAGCGAATTAGAGTAGTGTAGACTGACCCCATAGTCCCTTAAGAGATGCAAAATAAAAACATAATAATGCAAATATTTGACGGACATGCAGCAAAATTTCTTATTGGTCGCTTTCCTAATTGATTGGCTATCATTGGTTGAACTGCTAATTATGATGGACAGTCTTTTGTTTGCCTCATTGAACTCGTTTTAGATCTATCATGGCCGCCGCGTGAGAAAGGTGTATTGTTACATGTACACGATTGTTACCACGTGACCTATACTTAGCCCAGTGGGGCAGAAATGTGCAATAAAGGTCTTCATTCATTAAATCCATGTTTTGTGTTTTTTGTATGTAGAAAGTACAGAATGAGGCAGACATCAACTCCCCGATGCACTCCATGCTGCTCCCACCAAGGAAGGACCTGGACTTCACCGAGGCACTCTGGGAAAAACTCTTAGGTAGACTTATACTGTGTACTTGTACCTTACTCTAAACTTAGGTCACAAAGAAATTGTGCAAATTTTATGGCCTGGTGTGAGATGTCCAAAACATACGACTACAAATGTACCATTTAGTTTGGCTTTCTACCTCTCAAATTCAATCTACAACATTATAACATGTGGATGATTGATTGATTGGCTGATTGATTGATTGGCTGATTGATTTGCCTATTGATTTGTCTATTGATTGATTGGCTGATTGATTGATTGATTGATTGATTGATTTGTACTTGCAGGCTGCAGTGGTTACCAGGAGCTGGTGGAATGTCTGCAGCTGGTCTGTACAGCCCTGCAGCAGGGGAAGATTCAACCTATGGTAAGGGGGAGAGGTGTAGAGTCTATACTATAGTTTTTGTTTGATCGAATAGCCGGTAAACTGCCATTAGGTAATGCACTCGTTCTCATTGAAATGTCGAAAATGGCATTTTTTATGGTCGAAAAATAAATCGGCTTTATTTTCAGTGAAAACTATGTGGTTGTTTAGGAAAATTCCTCTTTTAACCATCATAAGCCAAAAAATGGCAACTTATTATTTTCGGTCCCATTGGTAATACATTACAGGGAAGGTAACAAACAAAGGTAGAAAGCCCAATATAAACTCCTAAATGCACATTTAAAGAATAGCTGGAGCCCCACCTCCACATGGAGAGTAGTTTTCGACATCTTTTTAATATGTTCAAATTCACACAAAGTGATACACAATACAAAAGTTCCTCAAATAACTGAGCAGTTGTTTGACTTTGAGGAACGTTGAACATAATGTGCATCATATTACCTTCATCAACAAAACAAGTGTTGTTGTTGATATGTTCCTTTGTGTTTACCAGGTTCACCGTAGCAACCAGAGCGAGCTGGCGTGCTTGGTGCGAGAGTCGTTCAAGGGGACAATGCGCGTGCCGGACCTGGATGGTTTGCTGCCTGTCCGCCTGCTGGCAGAGATTGGAGTGGAGAAGATGAAGAGAGACTACACTCACTTCTTCATTGGTAAACTGTGGAAAATATACTAAGATAAAGAATTAGATAGATTATTGATTGATATGCAAATGTGTTATTTTAGAGAATGGAAAGGGAATATGCAAACTTCTTGTTTGGTAGAAAAGGAGAAAAACACATAAACACAATAAATAGAAAAGTTGTTGGTTGAACTCATCAAATGTGCTATAGAAAATAAAAAGGGACTACACATATCACTTCTGCATCTGGAAACTTGCAGAAAATTAGATAAAGAAACAGGGAAATTATTGGTTAAGTCAATTCTACTATCTAAAATAGCTCTTCATCTTTTACTAGAGTTTGAAGACAGAAAAACAGGAAGAAAGCAGAAGACAGTACATGTAGACATTGATCATGGATGGAATAGAAATAAAGACAGAAAGAGGAGTAAAATTAAGATGAGGCCACAACAATTTATATCCTTGGTTTTCTGTCTTTGAATTTGTTCAAGATTTGGTCAAAATGAAAACAGGGCTTGGAGGAAATTTGAATCTGACTTATATTAATAGTGTATTCACTTTGACATTAATTCAGGCACAAACATTTATCAAGGACAACAGTTTTGAAAACTATCAGCCATTAGGTTAATCTTTTTTCTCTCGTCCACAACCTCCACAGCTGAGGAGCTGACGACCTTGAGTCAGCTGTCAGCCTACCTGAAGACAGACGCAAGTCTGGAGGACAATCTTGCCTTACTGCACAAACTTCACGTGATCTTAGAGATGGTGGCAGCCTGTAAGGCTTTCCTCGACCTTCCTCACGAGAACCTGAGGACTCTGTTAGGGTAAGGACATGGGGAGGGGGGCGACCTTGCCTTACTGCACAAACTTCACGTCATCTTAGAGATGGTGGCAGCCTGTAAGGCTTTCTTGGACCTTCCTCACGAGAACCTGAGGACTCTGTTAGGGTAAGGACACAGTGGGAGGGGGGGCGACCTTGCCTTACTGCACAAACTTCACGTCATCTTAGAGATGGTGGCAGCCTGTAAGGCTTTCCTCGACCTTCCTCACGAGAACCTGAGGACTCTGTTAGGGTAAGGGGGAGGGGGGCAATCTCGCCTTACTGAATTCTTTGACCTTCCTTACGAGAACCTGACAACACTGTTTAAGGGTAAGGAAGTAGGGGGCGACCTTGAAATCGCACACTGTAAAAGTAAAGATTTAGGGGGAGAAGGGGAAGTAGGGGGTGACCTTGAAATCGCACACTGTAAAAGTAAAGATTTAGGGGGAGAAGGGGAAGTAGGGGGTGACCTTGAAATCGCACACTGTAAAAGTAAAGATTTAGGGGGAGAAGGGGAAGTAGGGGGTGACCTTGAAATCGCACACTGTAAAAGTAAAGATTTAGGGGGAGAAGGGGAAGTAGGGGGTGACCTTGAAATCGCACACTGTAAAAGTAAAGATTTAGGGGGAGAAGGGGGACTCAAAGGGGGAAGAAGGTCGAGCTTGATTCACCAAACCAGTGGTAGTGCGAAAAGCCCTACTGACTCCATAACAAATTAAACTCATTTACGCAACTGGAGACAGTGAGATTTGGAGACATTAGCGGTACTGAGCAGGGTGACGTCAGATCATGACTGGATGATGGAATTTTCTGGGCTACCTCCCTCTGGGCTGAATCTCACCATAATAAAACTCTGTGGTTTGGAATCTTATGCTAGACAAACAAGTTTTAGACACACATGTATGTTCGCTAAGTGATGATGAGAACCACATTCATGTTTAAGACCAAATTGTGATCACCATATATGGTATAACCTTACACCAAGGCTTACACTGATATCACATTTCCCATATTCCCACACAGGATGGCCCTCCAGCACTATGGCAACCATCGTCATGACGACGGCCACACCTTCCAGCTGCCCCTCAGTGCTGGGGCCTGCGTCAAGAGAGTCTACGAAAGGTGTGTGGAATTCTTTTGATGTCTTAACCTCATCATCACTCACTGTATTCTGCATCTATAGTCTTTGGAATAAAAACCTTAGTAAACTTTTAGAATAAAATCCTGCCTTCCACTCGAAAAAAAAACTACAATACAGCCATTTGTGCTGCCAAAGTTTTTAATTCAATAAGCCATTTCTCTATATATATCTATGCCCTATCCTATTGTCCAGGGCAAGTGGAGTATGACATGTACTTACTAACATCCCTTCTATTCTTCCCTCCATTATCCTAGTCTCCTCTTATGTATTTCTACTTTTTGCTATCTTTCATCATACCTCATTTCCTTCCTTCCATCCTAGATTTTCTTCTATCTCTTCATTCTCTTTCCTTGTTTTCCCCCTACACTACATTCTACTTGTTTCTATCCTTCTTCCTTTCCTTCACTCTCTTCATCCAATTTTTTTCCTTCCCTCTTGTTTCATTCACACACAGGAACCAGGCTACAGTATGGAGACTGGAGCACTGACATCAAGTGGAATGTACACTTCAAACTTTGTTTGCATATTTATTTATTTGTTTGTTTGTTTGTTTACTGTAGAAGCCAGGCTGCAGTGTGGCGGTTGGAGCAGACGTCAGGAGGGAAGGACGACCAGGTGACGTCCGTGTGTCAGATCAGCACTCGGCCGCTGTACGATCACGCTGTGTGTGATGTGGGAGGTGGGCAGCAGGACTTTCATACTAACTGAACAAAGAGACTCTTTTTACACAACCAGTACTTTATTCTCACCAACATTTCGGTGACCGTCTGTCACCTTCTTCAGGACAATTCTGACTGGTTCATATTGTACTGCAGGACAAGTGTCGCTGCTCATAGCTCAGATGCGTCCACAAAATTTAAAGTATTCACATATGTACAGACAGATTTATGCAAAGTATTTACAATGCGGTCCCAAAGGCAAAGGAGTGTAGGACAATGTGAACCAGTCAGAAATGTCCTGAAGAAGGTGACAGACGGTCACCGAAACGTTGGTGAGAATAAAGCAATGGTTGTGTAAAAAGAGTCTCTTTATTCAGTGACATACCAACCTGATGAAACTTATCATGGAGGGGTTTCGTATTAACTGTTATTCATGATTGGGGTCGTGTGTGTAACTGCAGGGTGTTTTGCGCAGAACCCAGGGGTCCCTGGTTTGAATCCTGACATGCTACTGATCTTACGCCCTTAAGAAAGGCACTTAACACGACTTTCCTCGCTCCACCCAGCCATGAAAATGTGTACCTGACTTTGGCTGGGGAGGTAAAAGGCAGTGGAAGGAGAGGGATGGGCTCCACCTTGCAATACCTTGCCCTAGACATAGTGGATAACAGCCCACTGCCAGTGCGGCCTTGAAAAGCCACCTATAATTGTTTACCTTTGTGAAATTGGTTTTCCAAGTGTCTGTCTGTATGTCCACAAGTGACAGTTTTTAGTCAGCCCGTTATGAAGCTATGGATGTGTGATAATATTTGATACATGTATGTGGGTAAGTCTTGGGATGACAAAGAGCAAGGTACATTCGGAGCAACTTTTCTTGGTGCTGCAGCAGCAAAATTCTTATACATTCATTCAGTTCTTGTCTGATTGTTGTTCGAATTCTCTATTTCAGACATGACCTTAGGTGACCCCATGGCAGACACACAGCCTAACTTCCTAACCACAGTACAACAGAGCAGGGTCTCCTTTACCTGAACACCCCTGTATGTGGAATGGAACAGGCCCGTTTCATGAAGTAGTTAATGATGTTGTTGGACCATACTATTATCAAAAGGGGGTTCATACTTTTATATACGATATATATATGTCGATACTTTTATATACGATATATATATATACGATATATATATGTTCATACTTTTATATATGATATATATCAACTTTCATACAATAACAATAGTAGTAACAAAGAAAGGTTTCAAACTTGGAGTGTTAAGGGGGCACACACCAGTTTATTTGGGGTTTCAATTGGAGGCGGCATACCCTAAAGTCTAGCGACCAGCTCTACCAGGGAATTATCCTGAAGCAAAATAACTGTATATCTGGTGAAAGCATATTCCTTTAGCTACAAGACAAACTAAGTTTCGATCCTTCAACTTCTCTGATTTTAAAAAATTTGAGGGGAAAAATCATTATTTTCATGTAAAAAATAATGCAAAAAATCGGGCATTTTGGCATTGAAAGAAAAACATGAAGATGATTTTTCCGGCAAACACGACTGATACTGTCAGAAAGAGGAAAACCTAACGAGTAATCCAGCCAATTATAAAGAAAATTCTAGTACTACAGTTTTTTTAATCATCCACGGCACGCGGCATCACAACTAGGCTTAACACAGCGCTTCAGAGGTTAATCTAGGTCACGAGCCTAATCACATTCAGGCGTAGGAATATCCCGGAAGTAAGACGCGGACCAAAACACAATTTGCACCGAAAACACACCATTTCCTACGCTTTTCAGCCATGTAACCGTTTAATGTCATTTCGCAGGAAATAATGAGAAATGTCAACTCAAACATGGACCCTCGGAAGCCTTTCGTCACTTTTTTCTCGCGCACTAGCTCGGACCCCTGTCGCGGAAGAACTGGTGTGTGCACCGTTAAAGAAAAAGGTTGGAATCATCAGCAAGCAAGATAAAGTATTTAACATATTTTCAATCATGACAAATAAATGTCATCTTGATGTACAGAAATACCATTTTGAAAAAAAGGTCATTGTTTTCACCTTCCAAAACTCATGAAATGAAATATGAATATATGATATAACTGCCCAGCTGAGTTATTGATACAGTGATGGTATTTAGATATGAACTTAGTATATTCAGACAATGCCTTTGGGGAATCTAATAAATGTGTTAATGAACTTTTTTTGTACCTGACAGCAAATGTAACATAAAATGTAACAGAAGAGAAATCATTTGGTACATCCTACGGATGTGAACTTGCAGTTTGTCAAAATAAAGATGTATTCCACTATTAAAATGGAATTGTAGCTGTATTCTGTTGCATTTTTTGTATAATTGAACGAAAAGGAGCAACCAGTGACAGTTGTTGAATAAACACTCACCATTTCTTTGGGTCAGATTCCACCGTGTTTCGGAGACAAGTGTAGATAAGGATTGGCCTAGGAAAAAGTGTGTCGTGTTACCCGACTAACCCTAGCAAACACCTGCTGGCCCCAGCCTTTTTTGATCGTCCTCTTTTTCTTACATCTTAGGAACAAAATTCTGTATGTCACACTCTGTTTAGGGCTTTGAACAGCTGATGTGAGAATGTTTAGTAAACGTTGTTATTGATGTTCTTGTACAATGTATATCTGTATAATTACAGAATGATGAAAATATTAATGTGTTACAATTTTACATTGCTAAATTGCATTTGGTGGATCAATTCGTCCAAAATCTATCCAATAGAAAACGAAAATAAGTTATACATTCTCCACCCACCAACATTAAGTCTTTCAGCGCATTTATACAAGATCCTACTATTTAATTTGCTTGTTCTCTGATTTAGAAAAAAAACGTATGCTGAACTGAAAAATGAACATGACAACAAAGTGAGTAGAGAGCCTGGTACACAGTTTCAAATTTTTCTCCAAGCCCACTGTTTTCTTCTGATTGACAGGTTGCAATAATATCGGGTGAAGCATGGGTAAGGACTACTAGTACTGTCTCAGAACTGTTGTCAAGTACAATCAACATCAAGAGTTTATATCGGAAACCAGACTGGTAGTGTTAACATCTTTTGTGTGCATGTACGAAATGTAGTCGTTGTAAATCATGATCTTTCAACGTGTGAAGTTCGTACCATTAAGCAAACTGGTTTGAAAATAACAGCACTTCAAACTTTGTTGATCAATCGGGGTATATTACAAACAAGTCCCAGAGTGCAGAGTGTCCTAATAGTTATAACTAATCTTCTTGTGACAGTTTTCACCAAGCGGATTTGCCGGGTCGATATCTTTAAAAGGTGATCTAATGTAGTAAATATGAATAAATAACTTGAATACATAAAAAGGAAGAAATTCTATTCTCTTTTTTTGTTCCCTCAGCATTTGATAAATATTACTTCTAACAATAATTAGGAGAGAAACAAACCAAAAATGTCTTGCGCTTGAGGTGACAGACAGTCCCGAAAACCAGGTGTTGTTCTTAAGTTGATTGACATGTTGTCATGACATCGGGTGAAGCAAGGATAAAGATTTCTGTCAGAACTTTCGCAGAGAATATCCATAAAGAGTCTATATTGGAAAAATTACAGGTATTGTAACATCTTTTGTGTAATTGTACAGAATTATTTTCAATATGTGATTTTTGAAACCATAACCGAACTAGTTTAAAAACAACGAACAAACAAAATTTGACAAGATAAGAGCATCTACATATGTAACAAGACCTATAGCATATTCCTTCAGTTATAATCTCTAAAACAGACAAACTTAGTAAGCTTCTGGCGACTTTTTTTACTAGGCTGATTTCCTAAGTATGCATGCACTTTTCCAGTTACATTTTGTGCCGATGGAAGTTGTTAATAACTTGTATGTTTTTTGATGTATCAGAACTTTTCTCTCTTTTAATTGACCCGCGGTGTGTATGTCAGTGCAATCTATATGAGGTGTTCCTGATTTGGACATGCTGTTTTGGGTTTGGAAGTACACAATGTATGTGGTGTTATATCTCAAGAAACATTGAATGGGTTGCGATGGTTTTTGGTAGGTTGATTTTGGGCTCTGCTTGTTGAACTTGGTACTGCAGAAGCACGTTTTGTATCATACATGTGTATCTTTAGATCTGGAGATGCTGTGGTGTTGATTTTTAAGTGGTAGGTGTTAAATTGAGGCTTATGCGTGCAAGTTTGGGCCTTGCAATTTGTAACTGTTTGTGGTGGTTTGGCACCACATGGTAAAAAACTTGTCTGGAACCGAATTGTTTATCCCCTCAATGCAGCTTGTTTTAGTACCAGTATATCGCATCGAATCAAGGCAAATTTGTGCTGTCACTTTTCACATAATGGCTAGTAGACAATTCTAATCACAACTACTTCCACACATCTTGCACGCTTTTGTTCCAGTCCTACAATATCATTGAAGATGAAAAGAAAAAGAAAGAAAATGATACCACTATACAAGTCCTAGTTTGTTGACCTCATTTCATTCTTTAATCACATTAATGTAGTATCCATACTGTGCGTTTCTTTACTTTTACATTTAATTTAATACAAGTTACAATTTATAACATAAATGGAATTTTTCGAAGCATTGCAACTTTCTACCATAAGTTAAACTCAACACTCAATCCGAGCACAAAATAGATTCCATTCAACTTTGCACTTCAAGTCAATTGATTACCACTGTACCAAATTATCAATTGATTATCATTGTGCCAATTAAGTCTGCACTTCCACGATGCTTAACCATACTCTACCAGTGTGTTTACGGACAACACTGCATTTCCATTCAATCATAAACTACCTTCTTCCACCATTTTATTCTCAACATTTAAGGCTGCGTTGCCAGCTTTTTTTAAACTTAGCATTTCTTGTTTGACAGTGTATTTGCTAAGAAAAAGTGTGAAGAAGTTAAATTTGTGAGACCTAACTTGTAAGAAAATCTGAGCAAATTTGATTAACATGAATAACGGCCCTACTATAGAATTCTTATGCGAGTATTGGCAAATGCAAGTACATGCACTGCAGATTTCAGTATGTATAGAATTCATCAATTTAACCTTATTATATAGTAATTTCAATCACTGTGTGAACACTTTAGGTTGGTAACTATACTCTTGTTTTCCTTAGTTTATCTATGCATATCTTATTATAATAATGCATACCATACAACCAGCAAGTCCCCTAGAACATTACACATTTACTTAAACACCCCTATAAATGTATAACTAACAGTACAGGTGTAGTAAGCTGAGACGATGCCCCTGGTCAAAAATATCCCGGTACATTTTGGCCAGTGGTGTATTCTGGCCTGCTACACCAGAAACCTCCAACACACACATCAGATATAACATTGAATCCTTACAGGGTAACTCGTATGACATTGTCTTTGGTCAGCAGGCCTCAAGGAAAGTGATAAGTATCTGGCTGCTAGTACTGTAAATGCAGAAATGTTCGCGGTAGTTTTATGTTCGCGGTTTTCGCGGTCGCCACTTCACCGCAAATTTAAATCAACCGCGAACATTTTTTCATGGCAGTAAGAGACTACAGTGCATGGTGCTATCGCGAACTTAAAACCACCGCGAAAAGTCCTTTTTCACGCTACCGCGAAATTAAATCCCCGCGAACTTAAATGCATTTACAGTACTACACGTCAGTTTTCAAGATCTCGCAATCATAGACAAATTGTCATCTTGGACTCTTTAATACTTTAACAAAATGCAAGGGAGAATGTGTCTATGTATTAATTTTGCTACACCAGTGAATTGTAGCTGTCAGAGGTGTAAAATTGGTGAACACTGCATAATCTTTTACATCATATTAGTCAAGAACAAAGACTGATTGAAAATACACCAAAAAACAAGGCACTTTTGTGACAAAAACTACAGTAACTGTTCCTCTAAATGACTATCAACCATCGATGACAGGGCTCGAAATACTGGGTGCATGTGCACCCAGGTGCACCCAAAATTGGATCTGTGCACCCAATTTTTTTCTATGGGTGAACAGGGTGCACCCAAATATCTTCATAGGCTTATGTATGTAAAGATGTCAGTATACTAGTAAACACCATATTCTTGTTAAAAGGAATGATAAAATGTCTGTCATAGTACTTGTTTAAGAATTTGAAGTTGGAATTTGTGTTCATCGACCTTTTCAATGCCCCAAAACTGTGTGATATTTTAATTACTGTATTTTATGTGGTCACCCAAACATTTTTTGGTGCACCCAATTTTCTAGGTTGGGTGCACCAGTGCACCTAATCCCAAAAATGAATATCGAGCCCTGGATGACATTTCAAGCATACAGGGCTGCCATTTAGCTAGTTAGTCATGGAACTTAGTATCTATTGAATCAGTCTTTGTTACTCCCTTTGCTGGGTTGAATTCAGTTGGGGACATGTTATTGCCCATGTGACAAAAAATAATTTTCTTGTTCTTTCTAGGTTACTTGATTTTTCTTAATTCGTGGACAAATTTTCTTATCTTTAGAAGAATTTCAAGAAAGAATAAGAAATGAAAATTGAAGATTCCTTTAACAGTGATTCTTATCATAACAAGGAATAATTTCTTAATTTTCTTAATTTAAGAAATGATTTCTCTGAGAGATTTTCACTCCTAGAATTTTCTAGAAATTCAAGTTTAATTTTCTTGTTTTTAGGCCTGACAAGATTTTTTTTGTCTTGTGTGAGAAAATATTAGAATTTTTAGAGATTGTAAGAATAATCATCTCCGTTTAAGAAAAATGCTTTAAGAAAAAATTCTTTACTCCTGGACAATTTTTTTTTCTTAAATTAAGAAAGCTTTCCTGTTTTAAGAATTTTTTTCTGATTACGATAAGACACATTTAGAAAGATAAGAAGATGGGACTTCAGATGCATCCGGGAATCGCCACATCAGGATGGCTCCGTCTGTGCTGACACTGACAATGAGCCTCTGGTCCGGAGAGATCTTCAGTTTGGAGATGTCTCCGCCTTGACCGATACCGACGTGAGTGACCTCTCCTTCGTTATACATCCACACCTGGGAAGTAACAAGACTCGGTTTCATTATACTGAGCAGTACACAAGCATACATGTACATTACGCTCCTCTTATTGCCTTGAACGGTACTAGAAGCTCAGTCTGACTCCTTTGTTCATATTAACAATGAATAGCAAATTTTCAAGTTACAGATTTAAGATAAAAAGATACTAAACTAGCAAAGACACTAAAATACTTTGAACAGTACTTAGAAATACATGTATGGCTTGCGTTCTTTACATTTCCAATGATATCACATTCATTTCAAATCAAATGAAAGTCAAACCAATTTGCCGGCTATACTTTAATTTGCATATGACTGTATGTTCCTCATTTCCAATTTGTAACTGTACTTTTCAAACTATACTTTAGTAAACTTGAAGAGTTTTTGAGAATCTGACAACAGTTGTTATCCTTTGGAAGTACTTACACCACAATTAGGACAAGCACACCTAACAAAACACAACACTTATCATCAATAAGAGTAAGGGCTAGGGTATACCCTGGTGTGATTGAATCGAACTTACGGTATCTATCATGTCATGCATAACTTGTACATGCAGTCAAACCTGTCTATTATAGCGGCCACTTAAGGGACTGCAGAAATATGGCCACTATAGACAGGTGGCCACAATAGAGAAAATGTTGATCAATTGCCCATGAACAAGCTACACATGAGTTCAGTTCCCACTACTGTAAATGCATTTAAGTTCGCGGGGATTTAATAATTAATTTCGCGGTAGCGGGAAAATGGACTTTTCGCGGTGGTTTTAATTTCGCGGTAGCACCTGGTGCACTGTAGTCTCTTACTGTTAAGGAAAAATGTTCGCGGTGGTTTTAAATTCGCGGTGAAGCGGCCGCCACGAAAACCACGAACATTAATCCACCGCGAATATTTCTGCATTTACAGTAATCGGTAGCATTGTCTCGATCGGTAAATTCACCGACAAAGACTTGCACTTTAATGCTCAAGGCATGCATACCTTCTGCTACCGCCAAAATGACCCTGTCAGGAAATCCTCGCAAACTACAATTTCAAACTCAGTGCAGGGTGACATAAGGCTGCAGTATGGTTGCAATAGGCAGTGTTTCTGTATCAACGGGACCGGAAATCGTGTGACCGAGGCCAGGACAGGTGGATGTCAGACCGTTGGACAGGTGGCCGCTAAGCCTATTTCTTAATCATTACAAATCCAAGGGACTGACAAAAAGTGGCCACTTATAATGGCCAGGTGGCTGCTATGGAAAGGTGGCAGCTAATACAGGTTTGACTGTACATTCAATGGTATAATCCTGGTGTGTTACATCTAGGCCTGTTTACAAGTTAAGCCACACAAACAAACAAACTCACCTTGACGAGCTTGTCGTCTCCACCTGTCACAAAGAACTCGCCATCAGGAGAGATGTCCATGCCGTTGATGGACCCAGACTTGGACCCTTCAAGCTCTCTGATCAGACTTCCATCGAACACTTCCCAGTAGCCAATCTGCCAGAAAAATTTGAATTAACAACATTAATCCATTAAATTCCATTGCTACTACAATATATTTGTACACCTATTGACAATTTCCTGTTGAAAATTGTAGCTCAGCGGCTTTCATGCATGTTTCTGCTCATAAAGTTGTTAATGTTTGGCTGGGCCAAATTGAACTCAAGTTTGGCTTAGTATGACTCAAAATAGCAAATCTTATATCCAAATCAAGTCTAGAGGTCAGCTTGAGAAAAGAACATTACAGAGAAATGTTCCTGTTATGCACATTTAGCAACATACCCTTGACCTTCTCCCTGTGACCTTACTGTATAGCCAATACAGATTGGGTTAAGCCAAACGGCTACTTCAGTGTACTGAGGGTTAAATCCCATGCTATTGTCCTGTGATGTGGTCCTAATCTCCAAGCAGATCTTGCTGTGGCAAATGGGAAAGAGTTTAGCCGGCAGAGGAGTTATTGGCCACAGCGAAGCCAATAACTCCTCTGCCGGCTAAACTCTTTCCCATTTGCCACAGCAAGATCTGCTTGGAGATTAATGTGGTCCTACCTTCCTGTCGGTGCCGGAGGTGATGACCTGGCTCTCGTCAGGGTTGTAGTTCACGGATTTAAACATTGTGTTGGCAAAAATAATCTGGTTCCGCACAAATCGCCTGATGCAAAAATGGAATGAATGTAAGATTATCTGATAAAATTCAACTTTTAGTGAAGCTGTTGAGTAATAAGTCCATCCACCAAGCCATCCATCCAACCAATCAAAACAATTAGGACTCAAAATAATTTTTTTCTGTGCTGGTAATATTGAAAATCACCTGCACCAGACACCACTGTGAATTCAGGAAGCATGGATCATACTAAAATTGTTGAAGATCCTTTGCTATTTCTTCTTTTATACTTTAATATAGGGTAAGAGTCAATGCAGCTAATAACATTCCACATACACCTTTAATAGAATATGTATAAAACCCTACTGGGTAGATGGACCAGTGTAGGTTAGGTGCAGACACCAGAAATACCTGCATAGCTCCAATTTAACCTGCATATGCAGGTGGTATTTCAAGCCCTGACACACCAACTAACACACCAACCAACCAACCAACACACCAACCAACCAACGCACAAACCAATCAGCAATGTGATGCATACAGCACTATTAAGACTAAAAGACAATGGCCATTGTTACTTACTCCAGGTTCCAGATGATACAGGTGCCATCACTGCTGGCTGTCACACACTCCATGTCGTCCTTGCGCACCTTGATGCAGTTGACAGAACTCTTGTGCTCCTTCATGGTCTCCACCAGCTTCCGGCCCTTTGGTGTGATGCCCCACACACGCACCTGGAGTTCAACAGAAACAAATAGGCTCTTCATTTTCTCCTGAATAATCAATTGCTTTTGAAAGGATTTATTGCAACTTCATGCACATGTTTGGCACTAGCTGTAAGTGAACAAAATCAAATACATGAAGTGATTGAATGTGGGCAAGCTACAGGTAACCTAAATTCTAACATGTAAAGTGATTGAATGTACATACGGTATAGTGAATGGAGTTCTAAATGTTACTATCGCAGGGTTTCAACAGTTACTGTTTTCTATGATAGGTTGATTTGATTGTCTTAGTAAGAAGAGCATCTTTTGGGGGTTTTATAACAATGAAAAGCTTGGTGTGATTTTGAACACTTTTTTGAGGACATGCAATTGGTACATTTTGTTTCTTGCGGCCACCTTTGACCTTAAACTCATCACACAGGAAACATTGTATTTTATCACAAACTCAAAGACACTGCAAACCCTCAATTTTCACAGAGGCATAAAAATTAAGTGCCATTAATCTACAAATGCAATTATACAATGTATGACAGTATACAGTAGCTACCAATAGGTAAAATGCCATAGAACAGATTTGTAAACCAATGAATATGCTTCCTGGCGACAACTCAAGAAAGACAGACATAGTTACCTGGCCTTCCCCGCCACCGCTGATGATTCGACTCCCACCATTGGTGCAAGCGATAGCCGTGACTCCCGTGTGGTGAGCGTCATCGATGACGTACATCTCATTGCCGTTTTTTGGGTGGAACGCTCGTATCTTCCCATCATCCCATGCTGGATACAAGGAAAATAATGAAGATCACTCCAAGTACAATGTTAACTTTTCATGTCGAAAATGCTTTGATTACATTCAATGATGTTCACTATGTATGTTACAGTGGTTCCTATTGGTCTGCTAGCCTTGGTGCTGATTGGCTTACTGTATGTTACATACTTTAGGTGCCTAATGGTCTATAGGTGCTAAGCCTTGGTGCTGATTGGCTCACTGTATATTTTACAGGGGTTCCTATTGACCTATAGATACCTTGGTGCTGATTGGCTCATTGATATGTTACATAGGATGCTATTGGCAGACAGGTACTATCCTTGGTGCTGACTGGGTTCCTTTAGACGTGCAAAATTGATTATGCAAAACAAATGAAGCATGACTCACCACTGACGAGAGACTTGCCATCCGGCATGAAGTCTATGGCATGACACTCAATCTGCTCCTTCACGCTGATGCGCAGAAGTTCCTTCCCCTTGTCAGCGTGCCACACACGGATGTCATCCTTGGAGCAAGTAGCAAACAGCTCCGAACACTCGCTGTGGATTTCCGAAATGGAGAAGTTTAATCATTGAAACAACTGCAGAGTACCTAGTCATTTTCTGACTGGTTTATGATATTAGGAACAACCTCAGAGTAATGGCTAGTCACACCATTAGGTCACACCCCAGGACTTAAACCTTTTCATTGTTGTCTAACATCATGACTAAGGGTGGTCCGAGTTCGGACCTGAACCTGATTGATTGTGAAAACTTGTGAATGGGCAATAGAATGGTCCATTTCATTACAAAGAAATCTGCTTGGTGAAATATTCTATCTGGTGTACTAGCCCTCTGCTGTAACTTGCTTGCAAATTTGTCTGGCCCAAGGGCCAAGGAAAAAGAGATGAGTGCCACCGTATAGACCATAATGTATGGGAAGGACTTAGATATTATCAAGGACAAGACTTATTACGGTTTAAATGCAAAATATTTCGAGGACATTTACTAGTGTCATAACAATGTGACACTACATACCGCGGGAAGACAATATCACAGACAGCGGCAGAGTGGCACGAGCGGAATAGCTCGGACGTGAACTCAGCAAGGTTGAACCGGTAGATCTGTGACTTCTCTGATCCCACGAAGAACTAGACAGAAAAATATGATCATTAGAAACGAGCATATATTTGATATATTCAATGTTTATGATGTATGCTAAATATCATTTTGAACATCGTACTGGTACAAGAGCATTTTTTTGTTCAATCGATCTGATATAGAATTCCCAAAAAAAATCAGTACACTGACTTTTGGACCGTTTAGAAAATGAACAGATTGTATAGGCAGGTGTTTACCCAATTTGGAGCTAATACTGATCAATGATAATAACAAGACCGAGGTAGAGTAAGAGTTTATATAGTCATTTCTACCAAGTTTCTAAAGTCTAACTTACAGAGGCAATTAACGTTGTAACATTAATAAGTGGTTTTAAAATGCCAGTTAAAAATGTACTTTGACACCAGGTCCTGTAAAGACTGACTCTTACCTGGTGTCCCTCTCCCCTCAGGGCCACAGATGTGATGGCTCCTTCTACCTTGGCAGTCCTGTAAAAATGTGAAATGATTTTAGTATACTTATCATACAGATTTATTCACAAGACTTGAATTCTGAATAGCACTTTTCCTATTGTTAAAAGATATATGAATACAATGTGGCTGAAAAACTAGTTGGAAAGATTAACAATAACAGTTTGTGGTATCTAAGGGATATCGATTGATCTTAAATTAGATTTCAGAAATTATATGAACATTAAGCCTCCAGTTCTAATTTAATTGGCATTCAGAAGACACCCAACCAAAAGGTAATTCTTCATGCTATGAAACACTGTACCTCATGGCACATTCCTGGGACCAACACAATGTTACACATTCTCTAGTTACTGGATTTTGCAGATCTTGAATGTAGCTTTCTAGTCCTTATTGGCTGCCTGTGTCACCACAGACACTTTGTACCTCAAGGTATGTTACTGGGACCAAAGTTACATGTACACATGTTCCACTTACTTGTTTGCCAGTTTCTTGAATGTGGCCTTCATGTCCTTCTCGTTGACTGCCTCTGTCACCACGGCTACAGTGCCATCTCCCCCTCCCACCAGGATGTTACCATTCTTCAGGAGTGCCATTGCCGTCACCCCCAGGCTGAACTTGTCCTTCTCGGGGCCGCCATATTGGAAGAACTTCGTTTTTGTGTTGATGGCCAGGATGTCGCCGGTGGTTGTACCGCAGTAGAAGTAACTGTCGTCATCTTTCACCTAAAGAACAACAGGTATAACTTAAGCCATAAATTTGACAACAACTGTCGGTTATGACAAAAAATAATGCCTTTTGCCAATTAGTTATGACTATAACGTTACAACTATAGTAATTGACGTTTAACTAGAGTCACAAAATTACAAAGTTTACAAATGCTAAGCCTTCCATCTTGCTGCAAATACCAATACATCCACTGTGTACCTCAAGGCTAATACTGCTGGCACCAGTATATTAATATCTAACATTCCCTAAGGTATTCTTTTCATCTTTGATTAGCTGTTAATGAATAATCTAAATTCATGTTTTGATAGGTTCATGGTTAGTTTGCTGTAAAGGCGTCAAATCAAACAGGGAATTTTAAAGATAGTTAAGTACTTTACCTCAATGCACTTGACAATCCTCTTGATTTGCCCCATATTGACATCAGTTGGTCGGATATTTCTGTTGTCCACATCCAACTCCCAGACACGGAGAGTTTTACTGTATAAAACACAGTTGATACTTATTTAGTAACAATTCCTCTATGTGCTCTCGTGCCTAAAAGACTCCCATTGCAGGACTTTAAAATAAAAAATCTCGGGAATTTTTCTTAACACCTTGTCAATGAGATGATCAAAAATTCTTGAGATAAAAGTTTGAAAAAATCTCAAGATGGTTGGGAAAAATTGAAAGATTGAAAAAATCTCAAGATCCAAAATGTAGTACTTAATATGTCAGCACTTACTCTCCACCGGTGAAGAACAGGTCGTCGTTGTTGTTGGCAAACTTGACACAGTACGTGATCCCTGCACTGAGCACTTGTGCAGGGCTGCCACAGATGGAGTCCTTCGTGGCAATGTTCCACACCACAACACTGTACAGCATTAAAACAGAAAATGTTAGTTTTGGCCATGTTTATCAATCTTTAGTCGTCTTTGTGAATATGGGACTCAAATGTCACTTGTGGTACTAGAATCTGGTCTGTAGACAGGTGGTCGCTAGTCACTATTAGTGGTGCGTACCTAAAGCCCGGACTTGGAATTGGACCTAAAAATGTTTAGGTCCAAGTCCAAAAGAAACCTAAATGCCCGGAGTCAAGTCCAGACTTGCTAATTCCCTTGTTCTAAACCATCTAAAACCTTCCATTAGACAGTGAAATTTGCACTGGAAAAAGACAAAAACATTTCGTGTTTACACTGGCTCAGTATATAATTTGCATGTATTTTTCACATTGCATTTCAATTCATGCTAACATGCAACTTTATATGCACCATCCCCCCTCCCCCTCAAAAAAGAAAACTTTCTAGCACACATAATATGCAATGATGGGTTCAGGTCTAAGGTACGCACCATTAGTCACGTGAAACAAATGAAAAGGTATTGTTTTGAGCTTCAAATCAAACACATTTAACAGCACAAATCACCAATATGGTCTTCTAAGTAATGAGTGGGATGGAACAAAAATTACCAGTAAGTTGAATACAGCCCTATGTCATTGATGAGGAAAAGTATTTGAGAGACCACCGAAATGTGGTCCATATGTAAGAAGTCAGAGGGGCGAGTAGAACAGAAATAAACAATATATACAAATATCCTGACCGACCCGGGAATCGAACCCGGGTCCTCAAGATCACAACACCA
This sequence comes from Branchiostoma floridae x Branchiostoma belcheri, assembly GCA_019207045.1. Classification (NCBI taxonomy): domain Eukaryota; kingdom Metazoa; phylum Chordata; class Leptocardii; order Amphioxiformes; family Branchiostomatidae; genus Branchiostoma; species Branchiostoma floridae x Branchiostoma belcheri. Next base: position 28,853,362 of record CM033024.1, on the reverse strand, counting down.
GCAGTCTAACTGACTGAGCCAAAAGCCTGACAAGCGTTTGGCATGGTCCGTTAGGACTACTTCAACCCCCACTGTTACACTACTCCCCCTTTACTTCTCAAGATTCGTCCTCGAATCTCCGAGTTCGATCCCTGTGGGCAGGCACATCTCTGGCCTGTTATCCACAAGGGCCACGTCGGGCGCCAATGTAAGAAGTCAGAGGGGCGAGTAGAACAGAAATAAACAATACATACAAATATCCTGACCGACCCGGGAATCGAACCTGGGTCCTCAAGATCACAACACCAGCAGTCTAACTGACTGAGCCAAAAGCCTGACAAGCGTTTGGCCTGGTCAGTTAGCACTACTTCAACCCCCACTGTTACACATATGTACAGGTGGTCACTTGTACAGGTTTGACTGTAATAGCTGATGAAAAACACACTGCACTACAAGACATTTGAACTCTGACCTGCCGTCGTCCTGACCGCCCAGTGACACCAGGTACTTGTCGTTGGGAGAGAAGGCCAGAGCCTCGACCTTGACCTTGTGCAATGTCAGTCTGCAGTACATGCTGCGAGAGGCATAGTCCCAAATGATGACGTCCGCCTGGAAAGAGAAATCATTCATCAAATTTCATTCTGGACAGTAACAAAAAATAAACAAATAAATTACGAGTGGAATATTAAGGTAGTAAAAGTTGAAATGACTAATTGAAAAATTAAAAAGTCTGTCTTTAACTAAAGACTTGACATACATTCTGTAAGGCCATATTGATTCATTTCCTTCAGCTTTGCTGTACACTTAACATGAAGAATCGTGCATGATGGCAATTCAATTGACTTGAAACTTGAGTCTCAGGCAATATTTTCTCCCCCGAAACCACCACATGTCAAATAATGGGTAAAGACTTTTCCCCCAGACTCTGTTTTCAAGTTGATACCCCTGTCATAAACTTTTTCTAATCCATTCAGAACAAAATAGATTGGTATGACGGTCTCTGTCAATGCTTTGTGCTAAATTCAGGAAGAGGCTGCAAAGCGTTACAGAAAATTTCTGCCACGGCCTCACTGTTTAAAGAATCACGGAAAATGAAAAATTAATAAAAAATCTAGCTTGCCTCATAACATCTTAAGAAAAAATGGCACCTCCCATCCATATGGTTGAAGCTGTGAAAATTCTAACACTCTAAAATTCTAAAATCTGAGTCCTACCTTGAAGCCCATCTGAGTGACCTGTCCGGAGGCCAGGTACTTGCCACTCTTGGACACAGCCAGGCAACTGACATCGTCAGTGTGACCACTCAGGAAGTGCTGCTCGCTGGTGTCGATGTCCTGAATGATGACGATGTGACCCAGGGGATAGACTACATGTTGTTTGTCAGGATGGACAATCAAACCACCTGGTACTTTCCCTGGGACATGATAAAACATACCGTAAATTCACTTTATGTTTGCAGGAATTTTTGGTTTGCGAATGGACGCCCCTGGGAAAATGGGGTTTCAGTCTTTCACTGTGTTTAAAGTTCGCTGTTGAAACAAAGTAATGCAATGTAAGTCCGATAACCAGAACAGAAACTAAAATCACTGAAGAAAGTTCTAAATTTACAGTACACAGTCTCAGAGTGATTGTAAGTTCAGTGTCACGCTAGTTGTATGTAGTCTTTTTCAATCTCAATTTTTTCCATTTTAAACCTCATGGTTTTTGCAGACTTAAACTTTCGACAAATAGATTAATTAAATACTGGCGTTTCGTTAGAATGTACGAAGTAGTTTCGGGATAGGATCGTGTGCTCATTGTTTACCATATTACCATAATTTTACCATAATTTTACTAAAACTCTTGGAAGTAATATGGCGAAATATAGATCGCGGTTTCGACAGAATCTAGAAGAAATCTGAGAAAGAGTTTTACCTGCAAACCCTATGGTGCAGTCTAGCTCGAGTTTGGGAACGCTGTCCTCGGTTGTTGCACTCATCTTCTTTTCTCTTGACTTGGTTTGAGGAGAATTTTCAGCTGTTTTTAGGAAACAATGAATATCCATAAATCCCCACTGGAGTTACCCTTCTCAAAAGTTACCGGCAAACAAAAAGGTTCAGTGCAGTTCTAAACAAGCCACCAGGGGGCCCAAACCTACACGACTAATGCTCCCTACGCTAAGGCCTATCCACCACTAAAAAATCATCAACCTGGCGCCAGCAGGTCCCCAAACGTACAAGTACATAAATATTGTTAATCTTTATATTCAAAATTGTCAGGAGATCCCAAGCAGTAACTCCACAACGTCAGCTGTTGTCTTTACATCACATATGATACGACGAACAACTGTTCTATTACATCATGTAACATAGCTGTTAGACTACACATAACCCACCCTGCTTGGAGATAAGCTAATTATCAAATGCCAAAAACACATTGCCTGTTCCACAATACCGAAAATATAGGGGTGATTTCTGAAATTATTACATCAATTATAACGTTAACAACAGCTACCGCGAAAAAAAAAGAACGTGCATCATTTCGCAACTGAGTACAGACGACATGCCAAACCACATACGATTGCCGCAAACGTAACATATATATATATATATATATATATATATATATATATATATATATATATATATATATATATATATATATATATATATATATATATACTCAACACATAAACCGTTCACAAGACTGACTGTACGTCGCTGGAGGTTACCCTCCAGTCATACAGTCATAATTATCGGAGAATGAATAATAACCAGGGATTGAATTGGTTCGCAGAGAAACGTTCTGGAGTTTGCTCGATATGGAACAAGGAGGAAGAAGTATATTACAGATCAACGTGGGATACTCCTGGACAGTTAGAAAGTTGGAAAACAACGTCGAAGTGAACCCACCTGGTTTGACAGCTAATTGAAGAACCTGGAACGACGTAGCTGACACGAACGTAACAGCTAGATATGATTAAGAAACATCAGTAGTATATTTTAAAGCCAAAAATCATTTGATGTTCCTGCAGAGACCACCAATCAAATGACCCGTTATGTAAGGTGGGTGGGAGAGGCTACTTTCCCATCAAATCAGAAAAGGCGTTACAATGCTTTTACCGAAGAGCATGCATGATACCTGACCATACTAAATTTACATTTCCGGTCCGTTGGCACGTTTCAGGGCACGTTTTAGGCCCGTAAATATGACATCACTGCTTTGCCTTCATGTAGATCGACCAGTATAAGTCCAGAGAACCCACGCACACTTCAGAAAATCAGCGCAGTAAAAACTGTCGCAAAAAGATTACAGCTGGTCTGTTTTAGAGATTATAACTGTCAGGATAAGCCGGAGCTTATTGAGATTGATATGTATGCTTATCTTGTCAAATGGAGTTTTGTTGTCTTTACACACGTTTGATTTATGGTACGGAACATCACATATTGAAAGATCATTATTTTACAACGACCACTTTTCTGTACGTACAGCAAGCACACACCAAAATCTATCTGAAAGCTTTCAATTCAAATATAAAATCTATATGCTGGTTATGCTTTGCAGAAGTTCCATCAGCAATTCTTATCCTTGCTGTGCCCAATATCATACAGCCTGTCAATCAACTCGTGAACAGCACCCGGTTATTAGGACTGTCTGTCACCTCTCAGGCTCAATATCTGCGCATTGTGTGGTGGTTTGTTTTAAAATTCTTAGAAGTAATATTTCTCGAACGAAGGGAGAACAAAGGAGAAAACTCATCAATTCCAAGATCAGTAGAAGTGAACAACAGCCCTGATGATCTTCGTTCAACAACGTCTTAAGATGCTGTTTTAGTCGATATGCTTAAGTAGAAACTGTTGCAAGAGGATTCCGGTTGTATGGATTATGACTGGCAGGATACGCTAGATCTTATTATTGATATTGATACTCTAATGGAGTTTTGTTGTCTTTAAACTCATTTGGTTTATGGTACGGAACATCACATATTGAAATCCTTATTTTACAACGACCACTTTTCTGTACATGCACACACCAAATGTACTTGTAAGCTTTAACCTAAGATATAAAATCTATATGATGGTCATGTTTTACAGAAGTTCCATCAGCAATTCGTATCCTTGCTTTGTCCGATATCATAACAGCCTGTCAATCACCTCTTGAACAGTACCCTGTTACCAGGACTAGATCTGTCGCCCCTCAGGCTCAATACCTGCGCATTTGGGGCTGGTTTCTTTTTCGACACTCTAAAATATGGTACATGGTGTCTGACGGACTCCTAGCCAACATGTAACTCTGTACAACCAAATACCTTCTCTGGCTATCCATTCACCCATTTTTCTTTCACCAATTTCTTTCACCAGAAACTACAGGAGTCTGGTATTTAGACCACAGCGTGAAATTTTGTCGGTAAGAAGGTTCAGGCCCATAGTTTGGAAAATCCACGTGGGAAAACAGCCGACAGAAGCACTTTTAGCCATCGCATCGCAACGGACAGGATGCGCTGCGTTTTGTTTTCCATGCGGATATAAGTTGTCTTTTTTAACAAATTTAGACGCTGTTTAGCCTTTCAATGTAAAAAGTTTGCCAAGAAACAAGCCGTTTTAAACAGTGGCGGCGGCACAATAAATAATGAAATATGAAAAATAATAACGAAAAATATGTTGGGGATCAAGCTGAAACCTTGTGCATCTGTTAATGATGGAAATTTCATTAACTCAAGTTAGCCTACCGGCAAAATCTACCCCTGAAAATGCAAGAAATTAAACGGCGTTTCAGAGAGTCTGGATTTCAAAATTTCGCCAGGCCTCCCTTGTGACGGCTCGTGTCTTCCGCGCAGGACAATATGTTGCGGGAGCGTCGCTCTCAAAAACCTAAAATAAATTTAAAATAATAGAAATTTTACTATCGTACTTAGCTTAGTTTACAAGCAGAATGTGCCCCTCTAATGCAGGAAATTACGCTTCAGACAGTCAAGTTTTCAAAATTTTCTCTGGACCTCCCTAACGATGGCTTGCGTCTCCGGAACTTACAACGACATGGTGAAAATTCGTGGGGGCGTGGGTCGTCGCCCTCAAACGTATCTTTCTTTGACAAAAATGGCATTAGATTTAGTCTGCCAGCAACATTTGTCCCTCAAAATACAGAAAATGGCGTTTCAGAGGGTCCAGATTTTAAAATTTCCGCAGACCAACCTTGAGACAGCTTGCACCTTCGGCACTGAAAATTGTGAAAATATTTTTTGGGTATCGCCCTCGTTAAAACCATGTTTATTTCTAATATAATTGCCATAAAACTTAGCTTAGTCTGGTTGCAAAATTTGCCCTTCAAAACGCAGGAAATGGCGACCCCCTAGCATTGTCGCGCCTCCAGCGCGACGCGTAGCGCCTTCGGTCCTGAAAATTCGATCAGCAACAGTTCGCCCCCCCCCCCCATACGAAATTTGTTGCCGTCGCCTCTGTTATAGACCTTATAATGCTTAGGCCTTGATGAGACTTGTTGCTGATACAGATACTTATATCTTATCAAACTCTTTGGACACCTGGATTTATTGGTACGAGACATCATATATTGAAAAATAACGAACAAAACGACTTCATTCCTGTACATGAACACACAAAAATGTTAAAATTACCTGTTATGTTTTCCGTTTAAACTTTTCATGTTGTTTCTACTATGCATCCGTTCCAACAGAAGTCCTTGCTCTTGTTTTACACGATGTCAAAACAACCTGTCAATCAAGCAGAGAACCGGTTACTAGGACTGTCTGCCACACCTTAAGGCCCCCTCTCACTTGACGTGCGGCACGCTTGCGGCATTGCTGCGTTCGTTCACTGCGGTACTGTTTTGTTATTTTCTCCGATTTGTTATAATTCAGATATTGCACAATACGTAAAAGTGTGACATAGAAGACCACAAAATACACAACAAGTAAGAAAATTCGTTCTTTATCTCTGAAATTCGTTGAGCATCTTCCGAACGCAGCAATGCCGCAAGCGTGCCGCACGTCAAGTGAGAGGGGGCCTTTAGGCTCGAGACCTGTACATGCTTGGGTGGTTTGTTTATAACCTTAAAAGTCTTATGTCTCGAATTCAGGGGGAATAAAAAAGACGCTTCACCCTCCTTAAGGTCATTAAATCGTAACATGAAACGTTGTGACTAGTCTCTATGGGCGTTAACATGTTATACGCTTTTGTTTTATATTTTATTTGGCCCAAATAAAGATAAACACATAGAGACAAAAAAAATACATATGGATTGTATTGGGAAGGAGGAGACCAACAAGGTCTGGGTTAACGGTTGCTTATTGCGTATATCAGTTGTCTTTTTGATCAGCTTTAGATTCGATCAGCTTTAGATGCTGTTTTTAGTCAGTATGCTGAGAGATACTTTAAAAAGGTTTCGACCTCAGTCCTTATGTATATCGACCAGTATTTTGCCCAAATGAGTCACAGACCGTACAGACCGTACAGTCTGTAATAAGCTGCTTTCTCCATGTTTCTTTGTACTACAAATTATCAAATAGAACAATTCAAGGTGATAAAACAGAAGAGTAAATAAAACTTGATTATAACATGTGGGTAGTTAGATAGCAAGTAATAAGTTGATCAATTTGATATAAAGTCAGAAGTAAAAAGTATCAATTGGATATCTGATAACTGAAAATTTAGCAATTGAATCGGCAAAGAGATTATGGAAATTCTATAGACAATAGTTGGAAAATAACAGCAAGGAAATGTAACACTTAGCCCCAACAATATCTAATATTCTGATGCTTCCTTAACTAATGACCTGCTTAATTCGTCTTAACCTAGAAATGAATTCTTGAGATTAGAAATAATAATCTGCATTTCACATGCAGCAGTTGTTTGAAAGGAGCTAAAGGATGGGTAGACATTACTTATAAAAGAGGAATTCGAAGAAGAAGAATCACTCTTTTTTGCTCGAAGTTTTTTTAAATATTTACAAGTTGTTGACATATCAACAACTTCTGGCGGGTTTGATATTTCAGGTGTACCGTGTTTGCTAGGGAGAACATTCGGCTTCATTTTTTATTAAGAAGTTCTTCTATTGAATTTCCATGTGTTTACCATGCTATTTGTTGTATGTTTGATTTTTTTTATGATAATAATTTATTTTCCATATGCGGATTAACATGTTGCATTTCGTTTCTGTACGTTTTTCTAATTTCCAACCAACCTTTGGAATCAAGTAGAGACTACGTTGTTACATTTTGCCATGTGCATCACAAAATACTATTTGTACAAAGTTCCGGTGCCACTGGCCCCAAATTTTAAAACAGACACAGTACCTAGTGAACTTTGGAAATTCCACGTGGGTAAAAAGGCGACAGACGCAGTTTTAACGATCACAACTGACAGAACGGGCTGCGTTTTGTTTTCATGCGTACGTTGGTTGTCTTTTTGATCAGCTTTAGATGCTGTTTTAGTCAGTGTTTGGGCTAGGATATACTTTGCAACGTTTCTGACCTCAGTCCTAATGTATACATGCATGTCGACCAACATTTTGCCCAAATAAGGACTTGTTACAGACACAAAGCTTCGCGATCGTCCAGCTGACCCACGTACACTTCAACCTTGTAAAAGAATTTCTATTTGAAAGCTTACAGATAGATTTTGATAATATGCTGGTCGTGCTTTACAGAACAACCTGTCAATCAACTCTAGAACAGCACCCGGTTACAAGGACTGTCTGTCGCCTCTCAGGCTAGATATCTGTGCATTTATTATTTGGGGCTGGTTTGTTTTTCAACACTCTCAGAAGTGGTCTTTGACGGACTCATAGCCAACATGTAACTCTAAGACCTCCTCTGGCTATCCATTCACCTATTTGTCAAATTTCTCTTTCACCAGAAACTACAGTAGTCTGGTATTTAGACCTCAGCGTGAAATTTTGTCTGTAATAAGGTTCAGGCCGAAAGCTTCACCCCAGTGTACCCAACCACAGTTTGAAAAATCCGCGTGGGAAAACAGCCGATAGAAGCAATTTTAGCCATCGCAACTGACAGGATGCGCTGCGTTTTGTTTTTCATGTTGATATCAGGTCTCTTTGTGAACAACTTTAGATGCTGTTTTAGCCTGTTTGCTACTTTACAAAATTTCTTGTTTCAATCCTAATGCATACAGATATAGCGACCACTATTTTGCTCAAATAAGGACTAGTTACAGACCACAAAATAAACCTTCTTCCAGAGGACACACACACACTAGTACTATTAAAAAATGTCGTAAAAAGCTTGGTAGAAGAAGAAGAACTTTATTGCAAGACACCTGTACAGGATACAGTGTATGACAACATGTACATACAATACATACATAGAGAACAGTTTAACTACATGACTTACTAGTATCTAAAAATCTAGGAAACTTATCTAAAAATCTAGGAAACTAATCTATTTTACACATGGTATATACTAGTAGTATTGACAATCAGGCTATCATTATGTGTTGGTTCAGGACAGTATAATATTGTCTCATTTTTTAAATGAGTTATATATAAATTGACCGACATAGGCAGATATATCAGCAGGACATGATAGTAGCATTTTAAACATTTCTGTCTTGTTAGGTGGTAACATTGTATCAGATTTGTATTTTTAAATAGACTGTAACAATTCTTAAGCAAGCCGTTTTAAAGACGTTAGTAATTTCTGATTCGATGGGACTTGTTGGTCATGCATGTACTTTCGCCTTGTCACCTAGAATTGCTAGTGCCGCTCTTTTGGACACCGGGGTTTCTTGATAAAGAACGTCACATTGAAAAATAATTTTCTAAAACGGACTTAATTCCTGTACATGGCACACAAAATGATGAAATTACCCGTTAGGTTTTCCATACAAAATTTTCATATTGTTTCTACTATGCATCAGTTCCAACAGTAATCCTTACTCTTGTTTTACCCGATATCATAACAACCTGTCAATCAACTCAAGTACAGTGCCCTGTTACCAGGACTATCTGTCGCCCCTCAGGCTCAATACCTGCACATTTTGGGCTGGGTTGCTTATAACGTATATTGTTTCTCTTCAGTCGATCAGATTTAGATGCTGTTTTAGTCAGTGTGCTGGGAGATACTTTGAAAAAGTTTCGACCTCAGTCCTTATGTATATCGACCTGTACTTTGCCCAAATGAGTCACAGACCCAAAGTTTCGTCCAGCGGACTCACGCACACTTGGAAAAATCAGCAGGGTAAAAGAAACCGTCAGAAGCAAATAGTTTGTCTGCTATACGACGGGTGATCAATAAGTTTTCGGCCTAACCCAGAAAGAACAAGCACAACTCAGCTTTTGGGGCACAGCTTCATAGTATGGATCCTTTTATCAATATCCGCCAAATTTCAAATCATTGGAGTCATTACTTTCCAGGCATTCGTTTTTTTCTAAATTAGAAGGTAAGTGGCGAGAAAAAGAAGGGTGAAGTGTGATCAGACAATTGTACCCGCACACATCAATTGCTGAAGATCAATTGTCCACTTTGTTTTCGTTATCCCTTACCTAACCTTACTGTGTGTCGCCTGCAACGTAATGATCACAATAATTTGAATTTTGGTACACATTCATATAAGACTTTATACATGTACGTTGGGTTATCAATAAGTCCTCAGTTTTACTGAGAAATAATAAGCACAGCTCAGATTTCCAAGCATAGATGTCAAGTATAAAGTCTTATATAAATCTGTACCAAAATTCAAATTATTGCGATCATTACTTTGCAGGCGACACCCAGTAATGTTAGGTAAGGGAGAAGGAAAAAAAACGTGGACAATTGATCTGACCTGATATATGATATAGATTTTATATTTGAAAGCTTACAGGTAGAGTTTGATAATATGCTGGTCATGCTTTAGAGATCTTCCATCAGCAATCCTTTGCCTTGCATGGTCCGATATCATAACAGCCTGTCTGTCAATCAACTCTAAAACAGCACCCGGTTACAATGACTGTCTGTCACCTCTCAGGCTAGATACCTGCGCATTTATTATTTGGGGCCGGTTTGTTTTTCAACACCCTTACAAGCCGTCTCTGGCGGACTGCTAGCCCATATGTAACTCTATATAACCAAAGACCTCCTCTCCCTATCCATTCATCCGTTTGTCCAATTTTTCAGAAACTATTGGAGTCTATCATTTAGACAACAGCGTAGCATTGAAGATTCAGACAAAAGCATCACCCCAGTGTACCCAACACAGTTTGGAAAATCCACGTGGGAAAACAGCCGACATAATCGAAGCTTTTTTAGCCATCGCAACTGACAGGATGCACTGATTTTTTAATGTGGACATCAGTTGACTTTTTTAACAACTTTAGACACTGTTTTAGCCTGTATGCTACTTTGCAAAATTTCTTACTTCAGTCTTAATGCATACATATACAAATGTATATCGACCACTATTTTGCCCAAATAATTATAAGGACTGGTTACAGACCCTAAAGTAACCTTCGTCCAGCGTATCCACACACACTATAAAATGTCGTAAAGAGTTTGGCAGGCAAGCAGTTTTAAAGACGATATAAATCTTGTACCTCGATGGGACTTGTTGGTGATACAAATACATGTACTTTCACCTTGTCATATGGAATTTGTAGCGCCGCTCTTTGGACACCACATATTGAAAATTAATTATCTAAAACGACTTAATTCCTGTACATGCACATACAAGTCTTGAAATTACCTGTTAGGTTTTCCATCTAAAGTTATGTTGTTTCTACTATGCATCAGTTCCAACAGTAATAGTTACTCTTGTTTTGCCCGATACAGTATCATAACAACCTGTCAATCAACTCAAGTACAGTGCCCGGTTACCAGGACTATCTGTCGCCCTTCAGGCACAATACCTGCACATTTTGGGCTGGTTTAACGGTTGCTTATTGCGTATATTAGTTGTCTTTTTGATCAGCTTTAGATTCGATCAGCTTTAGATGTTGTTTTTTTTTAGTCAGTGTGCTGGGAGATACTTTGAAAAGGTTTCGACCTCAGTCCTTATGTATATCGACCAGTATTTTGCCCAAATGAGTCACAGACCCAAAGATTCGTCCAGCGGACCCACGCATAGTCGCACACTTAGGAAAATCTGCCTGGTAAATGAAGCCATCAGAAGCTTACAGTTTGACTGCCATACTGTCATAACTGGCAGGATACGACTTGTTACATACTGATCATGATATTGATACATTTATCTTGACAAATGGGGTGTGAAGTTTTGTTGTTTTCAACCCTTTTGCTTTATGGTACGGAACATCACATAACAGTAATCAAAGATCATGATTTACAACAACCACTTTTCTGTACATGCACACACCAAAATCTACCTCTACTGAGCTTTCAAATAATAGATTTCATATTTGAAAGCTTACAGGTAGAGTTGACAATATGCTGGCCATGCTTTATAGGGTCTTCACACGGAAACCGAATTAGCGGGAATCAAGCAGAACCAGTCGGAATGAAGTATTTTCAAAATTCCTGCCACAAAATTTCTTACTTCAGTCCTTTTGCATACATATATATCGACCACTATTCTGCCTAGGACTCGTTACAGACGTCTGAAATAAACTTTCGTCCATCGTATCAACACAGACTACAAAAATGTCGCAAAAAGCTAACTGTTTGGCAAGCAGGCTGTTTTCAAGGCGTTATAATTCTTAAGGCTCGATAGGGCTTTTTGATGATACAAATAGTATTGTATGAAACTCTCGTGGCACTGACCCAAAGTTTTATACCAGTGTACTTAGTGAACTTTGGAAACTCCACGTGGAAAAAAAACAGCCGGCAGAATATCGCAACTGGTGGGATTCGATGCATTTTGTTTTCCTGTGTAAATTGGTTGTCTTTTTGATCAGCTATAGATGCTGTTTTAGTCAGTGTGCTAAGATATGTACTTTGCAAAGTTTCTGACCTCACTGCTTATGTTTACAAGTGTATCGACCAGTAAATAAAATCAGCCTGGTAAAAGAAGTCGTCAGAAGCTTACTGAGTCTGTTATAACTGGCAGGATATGCTTGGACTTGTTATTGATATTGATACACGTATCTTGACAAATGGAGTGTGAGTTTTTTTTTTCTTCTAAATCCGTTTTGTTTATGGCCCAGAATATCACACATTGAAAGATCATGCTTCACCTGATATCATGACAACCTGTCAATCAACTCAAGCACATGTACATCACCCAGTTACCAGGACTGTCTGCAACCCCTAAGGCTCAATACCTGCACGTGTTGGGCTGGCTTGCTTATCTACACTCTTAGAAGTAATATTTCTAAAATGCAAAGGGAGCAAAGGGAGAGAGATCACCATATCCAAGATCATTACAATGGAAAATAAAAAGCTCTCACTGGTCTCTGACGGACGGGTTTGTCGGCATGTGACTTATGTAACCAATGACCTCCTCTGGCTACCCATTCACACATTTGTTCCACTTCTTCCTTTTACCAAGAGGGAAGGGGCTATACCAGGCTCCAGGGACATATTGAGAATATGGCTCTATCGTATATTGTGATTCTGGCGTCCTTAATTAATGACCTGCTTAATTCGTCATTACCTGGAGCTGAGTTCTTAAGCTTACAAATAATATTCCGAATTTCGCATGCAGCTGTTGTTTGAAAGGAGCTAGAAGATGGGTAGACATTATTTATGAAATGTGAAGAAGACTAGTCTGTCATTTTGCTCGATTAATTTTTGCTAGGGAGGGTCCAATAGTAAGAAGTTGTTGACGTATCAACAGTGTCTGGCAGGTTTGATATTTTGGATGTACCGTTGTAGAGTTTGCTAGGGAGAAAATTCGGCTTAATTGTTCATTAAGAAGTTCGTTTATCAATTTCCATGTGTTTCCCATGTTATTTGTTATTTTTTTATTTTTGTTTTCCATGAGAATAATTTCTTTCCGATATGTGGATCAATATGTTGTATTTTGTTTCTGTACATTTTGTAATTTTTAAGCAACATTGGAAATTAAGTTACTAAGTAGACTATGTTGTCACATTTCGCCATGTACATCACAATATGTATACATATATACATGTGTATAGAATTGTATGAAATCCTTCTGGCAAATGACACAAAGTTTCACACCAGTATACTTAGTGAACTTTGAAAACTCAAAGTGGGAAAACAGCCGACAGAAGATGCGTTTTGTTTTCATGGGTAAATGGGTTTGTCTTTTTCATCAGCTTTGGATGCTGTTTTAGCCAGTGTGCTAGGATATGCTGTGCAAAGGTACTGACCTTGATCCTTAATATCTTAAGAAATCTTAAGTAAGTAATAAATTAAGTATATTTTAATATCGACCAGTACTTTGCCCAAATGAGTCACAGACCAAAAGTTTCGTCCAGAGGATCCAGTCATACTTAGGAAAATCAGACTTGTAAAAGAAGCCGTCAGAAGCTTACAGTTTTTCTGTTATAACTGGCAGGATACGCTTGGGCTTGTTATTGACATTGATACACTTATCTTGAAAAATAGAGTGTGTTTCGTTGTTTGAACCCGATTTAGTCAGTGTACATGTGCTAGGATATACATTGCAAAGTTTCTGACCTCAATCCTTATGTATACAAATGTATCGACCAGAATTTTTGCCCAAATAAGGACTTGTGAAAGACCCAAGGCTTTTTCCAGCAAACACACACACATAATTAGGAAAATCCTGGTAAAAGAAGTCGTCAGAAGCTTACAGTTTGTTTTACATGGCAGGATACGCCAGGTATAACACATATTGACATATTGATACACTTATCCTATCTTGACAACTGGAGTGTGAAGTTTTGTTGTTTTAACCCCGTTTGTCTTTTGGTACGGGATATCACATATTGAAAGATCATGGTTTACAACGATCACATTTCTGCACATGCACACAAAAATATCAACTTTACCGTTGATGTTTCCAATGTAAACTCTAATGTTTCCAATGTAAACAAATAGCGAGAACTGCTCGACGTTGAAATCTCTGTGTTGTCAGCCGAAAGGAACATGAACTTTGCCAGCTGAAAAGCAGGTTAGGAAACAATATGTACTTCATATGTTATAAACTGTGCAAGGAATGCAGTTGGGTGGGAGAAACCTCAGGGACTATTCTCAAGTTGCTATTAATCATGATTGTATGTGAAATAGTGCAATATTCAATTATTGCAATATAGTTTCGCCATCTTATTTTTTAATATGTTTAAAGACTTTTAGAACAGTCCGACGCACCCGATTTTGTTTAAAACATGTTTTACCTTGCCTTCCCTAAATCCCGATAAAGGGTTGACCTAGGTATTTTATATGTCATTCATCTTGTCCTTTTATGTTTTTCCAACACTCAATAAAGATGATTTTAACTCTCTGCTGGCTGTACGTTCCAGAAGTCCCATCAGAAATCCTTACCCATACTTCACCCGATATCATGACAACCTGTCAATCAACTCAAGCACATGCACAGCACCCAGTTACCTGGACTGTCTGGCTCTATACCTGCCTGTTATGTGGTGATTTGTTTTCAATTCTGAGAAGTAACGTTTCTCGAACACAGGGGGGAAAAGGAGAAATCTCATCATTTCGAAGGTCATTAGACACTGACAACACCCCTTATGATCTTTGTTTAAGAACAACTTTAGATGGTATTTTAGTCGATATGCTACTAGCCTAGAGTACACTTTGCAGAGTTTCTGACGTCACTGACCTTATGTATACATGTGCGTCAACCAGTAAGGACTTGTCACAGGCACAAACCTTCGCCCAGCGGTCCTACGTACAGTTGAGAAAATCCGCGTGGTAGAAACTGTCGGCAGAAGATTATGGTTTGACTGTTTTACAGATTATTACTGGCAGGATGCGCTAATTATTGTTATTGATATAGAAACACTAATCTTGTCTAATGGAGTTTTGTTGTCTTTTAACCCGTTTGATTTATGGCACCAAAGAATCGCATATTTTTTATTGAAAAATCATGATTTACAACGACCACATTTCTGTACATGCAAGCATCAAAATGTACCTTTAAGCTTTCAAATATAAATATGAATTCTACATGCTGGTTATGCTTTACAAAAGTTACATCAGCAATACTTATCCTTGCTTTGCCGATATCATAACAGCCTGTCAATCAACTTAAGCACATGTACAGCGCCCAGTTACCAGGACAGTCTGCCCCCCCCCCCCCCCTCATCTTGCTCAATACCTGAGCATTATATATATGGTGGTTTCTTTCTAATTCTTAGAAGTAACGTTTGTCGAACAGAGGGGGAACAAAGGACAAATCTCATCATTTCGAAGGTCATTAGACACTGACAACACCTCTGATGATTTTTGTTCAAGAACAACTTTAGATGATGTTTTTAGTCGATATGCTAGAGTACACTTTGCAAAGTTTCTGACGTCACTGACCTTATGTATACATGTGCGTCAACCAGTAAGGACTTGTCACAGGCACAAAGCTTCGTCCAGCGTTCCTACGTACAGTTGAGAAAATCCGGGTGGTAAAAACTGTCGGAAGAAGATTATGGTTTGACTGTTTTACAGATTATTACTGGCAGGATGCGCTAATTATTGTTATTGATATAGATACACTAATCTTGTCTAATGGAGTTTTGTTGTCTTTTAACCCGTTTGATTTATGGCACGGAAGAATCGCATATTTTTTATTGAAAGATCATGGTTTACAACGACCACATTTCCGTACATGCAAGCATCAAAGTATACCCGTAAGTTTTGAAATATAAACATGAATTCTATATGCTGGTTATGCTTTACAAAAGTTACATCAGCAATAGTTATCCTTGCTTTGTCGATATCATAACAGCCTGTCAATCAACTTAAGCACATGTACAGCGCCCAGTTACCAGGACAGTCTGCCCCCCCCCCCCTCCCCGCCCCATCTTACTCAATACCTGAGCATTACGTATGTGGTGGTTCGTTTCTAATTCTTAGATTAGGTAGAAGTAACGTTTCTCGAACAGAGGGGGAACAAAGGACAAAGCTCATCATTTCGAAGGTCATTGGACACTGACAACACCTCTGATGATTTTTGTTCAAGAACAACTTTAGATGATGTTTTAGTCTATATGCTAGAGCACACTTTCCAGAGTTTCTGACGTCACGTACTGACCTTATGTATACATGTACGTCAACCAGTCAGGACTTGTCACAGGCAAAAAGATTCGATCGTCCAGCGCTAGTGGTCCCACGCAACAGTTTACAAACTCCGCGTGGTAAAAACCTGTCGCCAGAAGATTACGGTTCGTCGGTTTTAGAGATTACGACTGGCAGGATACGCTAGGTCTTGTTATTAATATTCCTACACTTATCTTGTCTAATCGAGTTTTGTTGTCTCTTAACCCTTTTGATTTATGGCGCCGAAGAATCATATATTGAAAAATCATGATTTACAGCGGCCACATTTCTGTACATGCACACATCGAAATATACCCGTAAGCTTTCAAATATAAATATACGTTATATATGCTGGTTATGCTTTGCAATAGTGCCAAAAAATTCTTATCCTTGCTTTGCCCGATATCATAACAACCTGTCAATCAACTCAAGCACAGCACCCGGTTATCGGGACTGTCTCGAACTCGGGACCTCTAGATTCCGAGCCGAACACTCTACCAGTTACGCCACATGCGACGCAGAGTATACGCTGCAGAGTTTCTGACCTCATCATTGTGCATACATGTGTATCTTGCCCAAATGAGGACTTGTTAAAATATATACCCAAAGCTTCACCCAGCGGACCCCCACACATACACTTATTCAAGATACCAGTACAAAATGTACTAGCCGTCTGTACAGCCGTCACCAAATACAAACCTCATTGAATGTCACAAATCTTTCTAAAATTGTTCATGACTTTGCAATTCTGACTGGTACAAGTATTGCAAACAGCTAGCTGCACATATAAAACCGTTCGCTAGACGTCCCCACAGTCACGCTGTTTTCATCCTTTTTCATCCATATTTGAATTTGGCGCCATGGGTCTCGTCTTGTCTCGCAGTGTATAGTATAATCTCGCGAGATTAAGTCAATCCACTTATACCAGCCCATGGTTTTGTTTTATTATTGTTTAGAGAGAAGATTTGTCAAAGTGATAGAGATCTATTTGCAATTAGAATTATTTTTTGGCAAACTTTAATTTTGAGATAAATCTCAATCTATAACTACCTTGACACGTTAATTTTCTAAAATTGTGCACCCCCACAGTTTGGAATCGTCCGTCCTACTTGACCAATCAGCGCGCAGGATTCGGAAAGGACGCACGTTTCAAAAACATTTTGGTGAACAGCGACTCCCGAGTTGTGTGTTTTTTGACGGTTTTTCGCCTTTATGGCAATATTTGCCGGGTTTTCTCTAAAAAAAAACTGTCTCAGATATGAGATAATTTGTTCTAGAGCGTATCCCCTTCCTGTGAGAGACCCAACCGTCGTTTTATTTCCTCGGTGGACGGAACGAAGGACACAACAAAATTATGGAGCAGGTAGGAGAAAATTATCAAAATGGCGTCTTACTGGAAAAAAATATTTTTATCGGTGCGATTTAAACCCTATTTCTAACCGGGTTCATGTAGTTTTAAGCTCACACGCCCGACTGGGTACTGTGACCATGTTTGTGTGCATGTTCGTGCAGCGGTTGCATGGTTGTGAATTTTTTAACATACTCTCGTGAGTCGTGACATCGTAAAGTTTTGTGAGCGAGCTCGTATATTGGTATTTTGAAAATTTAGGTGGACAGAAAAAAAATGGGTGTTCAACATGAGATAAGTAGAAATAATGTTGGACAATTTTTACTGCCTCTCTTTATTTGTTACTCCATGTAGCTAACTTCAAATGTTAAACAAGCAACTTACATACCATAACACAAGCATCTAGTCACGATAAAATTATGTGTTTTGCTTTTTTTGATGCTTAGATTTCAATCTTAATATTCTGTATATACACGAAAACCAGTGCACCCACAGTCAGTCAAACACAATCTATGCATCATATATTTTTTAAGACTTTTCCGAAGGAGAAACTCCTTTGTTCACAGACTTAATGAGACACTTACATGAAATAAGGAACAATTTCGTCAGTTTTTAATAAAAGATAACCTGGGCTTAGATTAGAATCCTATATGCATTTTTTATCAACAATGAATAATACATTATACAGTATATGTTACAACCTGTCCTTGTAATTGTAAATGCAGAAATGTTCGCAGTGGTTTTATTTTTCGCGGTGGCCACTTCACCATGTGAACCACCACGAACTTTTTTCCATTATATAGTTTTTTTACGTCAGTCTATGTTGCTACTGTGAACTTGAAGCCAACGCAAACGCTCCATTTTCCCGCTATAGCGAAAGTAAATCCCCGCAAACTTAAATGCATTTACAGTATCTTTAAAAAAGCATGTAATATAGGCTATAGCATACATATTTTAGTAACATCACGTGTCCCTACTAGTTTGGTATTCTGGCAAGAAGGTTTGGAGTTTGAATTCTAACTGGTAATTTCTTAACATTAGAACTCACAATAGACTTGCAAGCTAAGTTGAAAGAGGCTAGTGCAAATGATACAAAGCCTTGTGGTGCGACGGTACACACAGAAAGTGTAGGAAAAAACTCATCTGTCAATTGATTTTAGTGAGCTAGTGAAACTATTTACAGGCGTATTTACTATCGTTCCAGGTTATCCCGACCACTCCGAGCCGGAAGGTACTCGGTACCGTCAACACGCCCACCAGCGGGCGCGTCTTCAAGCAGGCCAAGCGTCGGAGCGTGGCGTCCGCTCCAGGCATCGTGCCCGCGCCGAAGACTCCTCTCAGAGGAGGACTCAGGTAATTTATCAGGGCTCAAAATACTTTTTTCTGCATACTTGCACTGGTCCAGGTAACATTGAAAATTACCTGCACCAAACAAATTTTACCTGCACCACTAGATGAATTTAGGAAGTATATATAATGGATCTTACTGATATTGTTCAGGAACCTTTGCTATTTTTTCTTTTATACTTTACAGGTCGTAACAGCCAATACAGCTAATAACAATCCACATGCACTTACATCATATGACATTTATGTGTAAAGCCCAGTACATGGACCAACTTGCAGGTTAGGTTCAGGTAGACACCAGAAATACCTGAACAGCCCCAATTTTACCTGCACTAACTGCATATGCAGGTGGTATTTTGAGCCTTGCAGGTAATTCACATTCACATGTTCATTAGTAAATACAGTCAAACCTGTCTATAGCGGCCACTCAAGGGACTGGTCAAAATTGGCCACTATAGAGAGGTGGTCCCTATAGAGAATATGCTAATTAATTGACCACAAGCAATAAGTTACACATGGTTTTAGTACCCACTGATCTTTATTCACATAATACAGTACTGTACATGTACTGCAATGATTTTTACACTATATGTATTAAGAAAATAAAAGCTATAAAAAGTTTTAAATGTTCTACAGTTGATATTGTCTGAAGAGACCGGTATCGTCATATTTCTTTGATCTTTCGTCTTGTATCCTTTGATACTTCGCCGTCCGTGTGTTCCCTCCCGCGTTCACACGTCAGGTTCGCCCATTATGCTAATGTGGTACTCACAAGAAAAGTCTCGTCATTTTAGACTTATCTCTTAATAAATGTAAGAATAATCCATCATAGCCTGAAGTTCATATTATTTTGTCTTTGTAACAATTCATTCAGAAAGTTTTTGTGATGAAAATTAACCTAAGCGGTAGTGTATTAGAACGTATCTTTAACGCAATTTACCTCCGTAATATTGGTGTCGTCTATTGACCTTATATGACCTCGTTTGTCGGCGGGTATGGGTAGCGCCAGTTTACGAAGTTTTGTTTTGAAAATAAATCAAAGAGGTTTTAAATCCGGCGTAGGGTGACCATACGGCAGCTGTATATAGCCGATCGCGTGCCGAAACATAGATCAGCGGTCCGCGTGGCCGTTATCGGCAGTGTTTTTGTACCTGCGGGACCGGAAATCGTGTGGCCGTGGCCGCGTTGGACAGGTGGCCGCTAAGCCTATTTCTTAATCATTACGAATCCAAGGGACCGACAAAAAGTGGCCACTATGGGCAGGTGGCCGTTATGCAAAGGTGGCCGCTAATACAGGTTTGACTGTACATTAGTGGAGTCATTTGGCAAAACTGTAGGGTAACCATGCTTGGTCCAGAACCCAGGGGTCGTGTGTTCGAATTTTGTCATGCTACTAATTTTGTGTTCTTGGGAAAGACACTTTACAGGACTTTTTTCACTCCACCCAGGTATAGAATTGGGTACCTATCTTCATTTGGGCAGGTACAGTACTTTGTAAAAGGTGCTTGAAGTTGAAGGAAAGGAATTGGTTCCACCTTCCAATACCGTTGTTTTTTAGAATTTAGGTCTAGAAATACCACCTGGCTTGTATTAGGTTAGCACAGGGAGAATTTGATCATGCAGTTGTTTCTGATTTGTACCTGCACCTAATATAGATATATCCTGCACTGGTTACCAATACATTTGTACAACTAAGTAACGACATAGGAGAGACTTATACTGTTATAGATGCCAGTACATGTATTCTTTATTCTTTGATACAGCAGCAGATTCAAAATATTCCATTGAATGGTACCTCTTTACTAAGTCTTAGGCGAAGAAATTTCCAAAATATTATTTTGTGTTGGATTGAAAATTAAGGCAAAGGAAAAGAGCAGGCTAGTCAATTTTCTAATAAATGTTACCTGTATAAGTTATCAGTGTACAAAATACTTTTCTTAGCCAGGTTGCACAGGCAAAAACTTGGTTGCACAACTGAATTTCATGTTGCGCCACCTACAATCCACTATTTTCTGAAAAAAAAGGTACAATACATACATGTTTGGCTGATATGAAATGGAGCTGCCTCGGTCAATTTATTTCTTCCAAGTAAATTGACAACAAAATCGAGTTCTGAGGCTCAAAATCTAAGTTGCACCATGTGCAACCTGAGTTTAGAAGTTAGTTGCAACAAGCAAAAAGTGGTTGCAATGCACAAGTGTGCAAGTGGGTATTTTGCACACTGGTTATTCAAGGTTCTAGCTGGTGCATTTTAGTGTACCTGGGCATCATGCAATTATTTTCAACCACCATGCTAAATTGGGGACCATTACACATTTATTTTCTATTTCATGTTGCTTGGTCACTTTGCTACCGCTATCACCTGGAGAGAACCCTACAGTATACAGAGAAAAAAATATAAATTTTGCTGAATTGTTGACAGGTTCAATTCCAGCGACACACCACAGAAGATTTACGAGGATGAGAACAACCCTCCGACGGTTACCATAGCAACCAGCGCGTCTCCGGAAGAGAAGCTGGTCAAGGCACAGAAGGTAGGAACCTTTCCTTGTCAGCATCTTAGTTGCTGTTTATGAGAGTGAGTACCTTATTACTCCAAGGCAAGTTACAGATTGTCACAAAAGTTGTGCTCAAGTTGTGAGATAGGAGTGTGTTAAACTTAAAGACTGGTTGAGGACTGTTTTTCGCAGATTGTTACCTGACAAGCATTTGTACTAGTAGTAGTAGTCAAGTAGATAATCTTGGGTTCGATTCAAAGTGTTCCCGTTACATAAGCAGTAACCAAACCCCACTGCTTAGCCCTGAAGTGGCCGCAATCGTCATTTTGGATATTGACGTAGCTGGAGGTCCTGTGTATGAGAGAGCGTCAAGCATAAAAGAGTCCAGCATTGATAAAAACGAACTGTGGTGACCTAATGTGCTTGGTTGAAAACACTATTGCCATTGGGAAGCCGCATAACACTATTAGCTACTACTATAACTATGAAAAGCGTCATGCTTTATGTAATTACCTCAATACTTCTGATTCCAGTAATGGCAGCCATTTTGGATTTTCCATGGTCACCCGGACTCGTACTAAAACGAGGCTAGCATGGCCAACATTGTATTATAGTTATACCATAGTTCAAAAGTAGTTCTGCCCCTCTAACTTGAAATACTGCAGAATGTGTGCCTGTTTTGGACATTTTGAATTCCATTTCGGCAATTTTTATTCATTTTTCATAGACAGCCTTACCTTTACTGTTCCTGTTCCAGGACCTGCAGGAAAAGGACCAGCTGATTCTGCAGCTGCAGCGACAGCTGGCACAGCTGCAGCTGACCAGCCCTGCACGACTGCAGGGGAAACTTGCAGCAGCCTTGTCTGCAGCCCAACAGTCAACAGTCCAAGGTACAGACAATTGTTCATCTGCAGAGCTCGAAATACCAAAGACTGTCCAGAGTTTGACAGTCCAAAATTTGGACATGTCCAATTGTTATTATGTACATGTGTTGGTAATTTACAGTTCAGCTTTTATCCATAGGATTTTTCATTACCGTTAACCATCCAACAACTGTAGCATCTTTTGTTTCTCAATTGCTGAGCTAAAGCAAATGTTTCCCCATGTTCACTACAGGCCTCCCAGTGATGGCGGACGGAACTGCAAGTAGCACAGAGGGTGTACCAGCAGAAGAGCAGTCCTTTGACTCGTGTGCTGGTAACGTTCCGACAAACACTGCACTTGACGTCCCAACCATCGCTGTCTCTCCCTGTGACAACATGGACAAGGAACCGGATGGTTACAGGTTCGGTCCCAACTCAGACGACACTGATGAAACCATGAACCTGGTCAACATGCCGTCAATGTTTGTTCCACGTTACCCCGGCAACAAGGTAAACTACTACGAGGAGGAGGAGGAAGATACCATGCAGATCCTGGGGGAGGCGTCCGCATTTGTGAGAGAGACATTGGGTGACCCCAAGCCCCCTTCAGAAGAAATGGGAGCGTCCAGCACAGCATCTGTCAGCTCAGCGGACCGTACCAAACCTGAGGCTGTGCAGGGAGGTCAGGATGGATTCTCCACCAGCGTAGGTAGGTACGTGGATGGAGTCATTGCTCAGGCAGTCACAAACGTCTTAGAAGATCAGTTTAAGACGTCTGGGTATTCCGTCGAAGACGAGGCCGCGTCTGAAGACGAGCTGACAGAAAGCTCCCCCTGTCGGAACCTGCATGACATTGCAGCGGAGCTCCAGGCAGACCTTTCCTACTCATCTCCATTGCCACAGGCAACAGTGATGACAGTCAGCAAGATGGCTGAGTCACAGAACTCCCCAGCAGGCAAAGCGCCACCTAGCACAGACACAGGAACTGCAGGAGGCTTCTCTACTGTAGATGTTGAAGCTCCCCCTAGCCCAGTGGCCCATGCTGCAGGTGACACCACTCTTGATGAAGCTGTAGCTGCAGAAGCTCCACCTAGTCCTGTGACCCATACTGCAGGAAACTCCACCATTAGTGATGAAGATGTGGGAGCATTTGTTGATGACATCATCACCAGCACAGCAGAGCAGCTCCAGTCCACCCCTAGCTGCGCCCCCTGGAGGAACCTGCATGGTATTGCAGCCCAGCTGCAGGCAGACCTGTCCTTCTCGTCTCCTGCACAGCCGCCTAGCAGAGCGCGGGAAAACGCTGCAGAATCTGCACAGAACATGGAGGTCGCCACGAGAGACGCTCACTCTGTCATTGACCACGCCTTCCAGTTCCTGGACGAACAGGACCAACGGGTAACCGAGGAAACTGTAACCATGGCAACTGCTGATGGCCAGGAGCAGCCCGTAACCGCAGAAACAGCACCCATGTCAACAGCAGAGGACCAGGCTGTATCTATGAAAACAGTTACCATGGATACACAAAGCTCACCCCCAGTCACACCAGAGAAGGTAACAGACAACACTTCGGCAATGTCTCCTGTGGCGATGGTCGTCAAGGAGACAGAGATGACACCAAAACGTCACATCAGTGTTGCCACGGCAACCACACCAGCCAGGCTTGTCACCATGGCAGTGGGAACGTCTCCCGTGGCAACGGTAACCAAGGAGACGGGAATGACTCCCACTAAGTTCTGTGACGCAGCAGCAGGGACGACGCCCCCTCCAGCCTTGGTCACCGTGGCAACAGCAACCACCCCCATCCAGCAGGTTTCCATGGAGACGGTGATGACCCCTGTCAGGGTGATGGAGGAGGGAACAGCCACCACTCCAGGTCAGTGACATCACCACACCGTGCTTTTCTCTGCCCTCACTTTACAAACTGCAGAATTTGGTATTTTTTCCCTTGTACTACTGCTTCTATGCAGTACATAGTAACTTAGTAAGACCTCTTGTGGGCATAACTCACAGGGGAGTCCTAGTGTCTAGTCCCTAGTGTGATTAGTTTTTTTTTTTTAAGTTCATGAAACCAAAAAATACATGTAGTTATGGTTATGATAATGGTTGACTCTCCCAACTTCTTTAAACTGCTCTAGTTTGCCACTACCAGATCTTTAATAACAAATCAATGCCTAGCAGCTGTTGTTGCTTTATCATGATAAAGTTGATGTTAGTTTTGCCCCTTCCCCCCCACAGGCCTGGTACCCCATGTGACCACAGGTACAGCCATGACACCAGGACAGGAGACCCTGCAGGACGACAGCGAGAATGTGGAGTCAGTACTCTTGTGTTTTTTCCATGTTCTCTTCTACAAATGTTGTCATGAGATGGCTAGTAGTCCTTGCTTGGTCCCAATCTAATGAAAGTAGCTACAGTTGAACCTGTACTTGTGACTAAAAACTACAGAACAACTAGTACCACCTTTTTGGTAGTTTCTTCGATTGACCAGAAAACTCTTCTCCTTGTAATTCCTGATTATTTATGTTGATGTGAACTTATCATTACCGATAACAAATTATGTGCCAACTTTTTTTTAACACGCACCTGCCACCACCGTGAACATTTAGTCCCGAGAACAGGTTCAAGTTTCTCAGACCGTGAAACTTTGGTATCAAGAAAAGAAAGTGAATTACAGTACAATGACTAACAGTCTACTTTGACTACTTTTGCTCTTAGTCCCTTGAGTGATTGCTTTACACAAATGTGATTGTACATGTACATGTACATAGTATGAGTTAGAAATTAGAAGTACAGATAGATGACTAAACATGACCATGAGTGGATGTTCATCTGTTGTAAATACTGTCATCGAAAATCATTCTGCAGATATTATTGCCTTGGTATTTGTGTATAAAGTAGTGTTCATGTTTCGTGCAGTTTCTCCACCTTGGATGAGCCCAGTGTGCGGCGGCGTGCCCAGACACTCGCCATCAGCAACGAACTCCTAAGGACTGACGTCCGCACGCTAAGGGAAGACAAGGCCAAGCTCAGCCAATCAGTGGACACCCTCAAACAGAGGCTGGAGAACAGTAACACTGACCTCAGGTAACCCCTGCACTTTGCCCTGACCTGACCTCTGAAAACCCTCTACTTAACAGTGACCTCGAGTAACCCCTCCACTTTACAGTGACCTCAGGTAAACCCTCCACTTAACAGTGACCTCAGGTAAACCCTCCACTTAATAGTGACCTCAGGTAAACCTTCCGCTTTACAGTGACCTCAGGTAAACCCTCCACTTAAGTCACCTCGGGTAAACCCTCCACTTTACAGTGACCTCAGGTAAACCCTCTACTTTACAGTGACCTCAGGTAAACCCTCCAGAGTACACTTGAACTCAGGTAACCCATTCAAGTATGGACTAGACAAGAACTGTTTACCACCAGTTTAGGGGCTATCACCTTTGACATGGCACATTTGCAGTTCAAACCATAAAATTGACTTATTGTTCCCTGCTGATCGCCGAGGTCGCCATGCTAGAATGGTCACAAAGCAATATGGGTAAGTTGCTGAAGTCTGCCATCTCTGATTGCCTTGCTGTTGTTGTTCCAGAGCTGATGTTGCCAGGCTGGCTGTGGAGAAGGGGGAGCAAGCAGCCCTGATTGGTCAGCTGAAGAAAAAGAATAGCCAATTAGAGGAGGACCTGCTTCGGTCTTACCAGCAGCACAAGGCAGAGGTGGGATCATCTCAAACTGTTCTGTCGTCTTCTCAACAAAGTCATTTGACTATTACTTTTCCTCTTCATATGACCCTTTTGACATGTGACCTTTCCCCCATATAACTTGATCTATGACTTTATCCAAGTGAACTTTTTCCTGCATATAGCACATGCGACCTTTTATATTTTAAACAACCAAGTATAACTTTGACTCTTTGTTGTGACCTGACCTGTGACTCTTTGTTGTGACCTGACCTGTAACTTTTCCCCTCCAGCTGAACAATGTGACATTTGCCCTGACCTCTAACCTTTCCCCCTCCAGCTGAGCGGTGTGACCCATGAGAGGGACCGGTACAGGTGTCAGCTGGAGAGGAGCCAGGTGTAATTTGTAATGACCTGTGACCTGACCTCTAACTTTTCCCCTGCCCATGAGAGGGACCAGTACAGGCAATAGTTGGAGAGGAGCCAGGTGTAATTTGTTATGACCTGTGACCTGACCTCTAACCTTTCCCCTCCAGCTGAGCAGTGTGACCCATGAGAGGGACCGGTACCGTCGGCAGCTAGAGAGGAGCCAGGTGAAGTTTGTAATGACCTGTGACCTGACCTGTAACCTTTCCCCTGCAGCTAAGTGGTGTGACCCATGAGAGGTACCGGTACCATCTGCTGCTGGAGAGGAGCCAGGTGTAATTTGTTATGACCTGTGACCTGACCTCTAACCTTTCCCTTGCAGCTGAGCGGTGTGACCCATGAGAGGGACAGGTACTGTCGGCAGCTGGAGAGGAGCCGTGTGTAGTTTGTTATGACCTGTGACCTGACCTCTAACCTTTCCCCTGCAGCTGAGTGGTGTGACCCATGAGAGAGACCGTTACTGTCAGCAGCTGGAGAGGAGCCGTGTGTAGTTTGTTATGACCTGTGACCTGACCTCTAACCTTTCCCCTGCAGCTGAGCGGTGTGACCCATGAGAGGGACAGGTACTGTCGGCAGCTGGAGAGGAGCCAGGTGGAGATGATGCAGCTGGAGGAAGACCTGCAGGTGTACATTGACATGTTCCAGGAGATGGAGGAGACAAAAGACTTTAACGTAAGCCTATCATCATCTTCATCATCTTCGTCAGTTATACTCGCACAGAGTTGTCAGAGTAGAAGTGATCTCTAAGCAGTATAGCTCGCTGAACTGGTCATGACAGAGAGGACAGATACTATGTTTAGTATATACAGCTTCATTGTACCGGGAAAATTCCCTATTTTCGACAAGTGCAATGATCAGTGGGCCCGACAAACACAGTCCTAAAGACTGGAACCCATTCTTTTATATTGCATGTCGGTTGAGCGACACAGCAGGGATTCAAGCCCATGACTTGTACCTTTTTTTTCTATCGGTACAGTACCATAAATGCAACGTTACTAAGTCACTGAGCCACACATACACCCGTGTTCACCTCGTATCTGTGTCTTACAGAACGATAACACCCAACTGAACAAGGAGTGTGCCGAGCATCTCCAAGAGATGGTCACCAATGTGGAGAAGGATCGGGAGAGTCTACTCCAGGAGAGGGGGGAACTGGACCGTCTGCGGGACGAATGCGATCGCCGCACAAAAGACTTAGCTGAACGGGAGGAGGCAATGCTCGCCGAAAATAAGAGATTGAAGTTTATTGCAGAAGATGCTGAAAGGAAAGAAAGTCAGGTAGGAGAAATACTGTGAATTTATTTATTTTTGCTGGGATTTAATTTTGGAATAAGAATATGTCGATTTGATTTTATGGATGGCATCCTCTTGGAACCCCAAAACTGATGTTGGCACGAGATTGCAGAATGCTATCTTATTGGTCGAATGTTTCTAACCTCTGATTGGTTGATTGTTTCAGACCAATGAGGACCTGTTCGCAACAATGTCGCAGGTTTCCGACCTCAGTGCGGACGTCGCCCTTCTCACAGCCGGTAAGATACCTAAGATTAGAGTTACATATAAGCATTACTTTGCCTGTAAAATGACACATGGTGAATTGTATCCCCTACAATATGATTTTTGTATCCCATATGCTGAATTGGGCCCCTTCGTTGTGATTTAACTAGCGTAGAGGTCTTTTCTATTCTTTTGCGGCAAAGGTAACATTTGTGGGCTATATTCCATCAAGGGAAGGATGTCTACATACTCCCTTGGCCTTAAAATGCTCATACGTGAGCCAAGTACCACGTGGCATTGCTGGGCTAAGATGCCCCCTACACTGAAACAATCCTGGTAGATTTGCAGGGCTCGAAATACTTTTTTTTTGCATACCTGCACTGGTGCAGGTATTATTGAAAATTACCTACACCAAACAAATTTTACATGCTGTTGCATGTAAAATTCTGAACCTAAGAATTATGAATCATACTAAAATTGTTCAGGAACCATGCATTGCTATTTTTTCTTTCATACTTTATCAATGCAGCTAATAACAATCCATACACACCTACATCATAGAACATTTATGTATAAAGCCCAGTACATGGACCAGTGCAGGTTAGGTGCAGGTAGACATCAGAAATACCTGCACAGCTCTAATTTTACCTGCACTAACCTGCATGTGCAGGTGGTATTTAAAGCCCTGATTTGTTTCTAAACCATTTGTTCCTGCAGCGGAACAGGAAGCGAGTACGAAGCTGCAGGAAGCTGTGTCGCGCTGCGAGGCGCTGCAGAGGGAGACTGAGGAGAAAGGGGCGGAGCTGGTCGGTCTCCAGGCAACCCTGAGTCTCCAGGAGATGGAGAACGAGACACTGCAGGAGAGGTATGGGCTAGTCCACTACTGGTGAGGGAGTGTGGGTGCAGAGGGCTAGTCCACTACCGGTGAGGGGTGAGAGAGTGCGGCAACAGATGGCTAGTTCATTATTGGTGCAGGGGTGTGCTGCAAGGGTACTGGTGAGCGGGTGTGGTTGGAGAGGGCTAGTTCATTACTGGTGCAGGGGGGTGGGGGACAGGGCTAGTCCGCTACTGGTTATAGAGGTGTTGTTGGGGAGAGCTTGTTGATTACTGGTGCAGGGATATGGGTAAGAGGTTGGTCCTTACTGATGCAGGGGTTTGGATGGAGAGGGAGGTGTGAAAAGGGCTACTCCACTACTGGTGAGGCAAAGTCTTACTGTATGGTGCCATATACTCTCATGTCCCTAATAAACATACCCTCCGGAATAAACATACCCCCCGGACAAATCGTCAATATCTAATAAACGTACCCCCCGGAATAAACATACCCCCCGGAAAATTACCAAATTGACATGTATTTAACTGTAACCATGCTACTCCTGTCCAAAGAAAAGGAGATGGATTAACAGGTAGGTCTTTTTATTCATTTATGCTTAAGAACCACATCAGTTAGCTCTATAAATGATGAGCTGAAGAACAATAGATATCTTGTTCGAATCATTATATTTTCTCAATTTTTTTAATAAAAGGTAACGTTAAGTTGAAATTCGCAGTGAAACCTGCATACCTGTCGTAGGGGTCACCTGAGTATAGGGCCACGTAACTGGCGGTCAGTTTTCGTCGGTCCCTTGGATTTTTCCCGTTGACCTAAGCATTAGGAAATATTCTATAGCGGTCACCTGTCGAATGCGGTCGCGGCCAGACGATTTTCAGTCCGGCCGCTATGCCAACACTGCCGTCACGGGCACGTGGCCGGCCGCATTACGCTAAATAGTAAATTATCCACGAGGGGATCACTTTTTTTTTTCTGTGCTACATCAGCAAAATATCGGTTCAACTTGGACTCTTTATGAAGGAGACATTGAATAAAGGAAACATTATACAAAATTATGTGATTTTATGCGAAGTGTTGTTGAATTCACGTGGCGTTTTTTTCTCATCTCAGACTCTTTGCACTTCTACCCTTCTCTACATCGTCATTTCTGTGCAGACTGGAAGGCTATATGGGCAGATTTTACAAACAGACCGTCCGCTCATGTATCTGATGTTTTAGGCTCTTGAAATGCATGTACGATGTCCCAATTTTCGTATTCCGCGGGCCAAAAATGGAAATCTCCGTCTTTGCGTTCTTCCCCAAAATGGCGTCGCAGCATCTGATAAACAAGGTCACTAGGGGTCAGCGGACGACTCCACTTTTACCAAGGTAAAATATCGCAACAAGATTTATGATGTGCAGCATAAAATACAACGATTACGGTATAAAAACGATTAAAATCTATTAAATGAAAGTTAGTTATGTGAAAACTAGACTAAGGTTGATTTTTG
Source organism: Branchiostoma floridae x Branchiostoma belcheri (assembly GCA_019207045.1). Classification (NCBI taxonomy): domain Eukaryota; kingdom Metazoa; phylum Chordata; class Leptocardii; order Amphioxiformes; family Branchiostomatidae; genus Branchiostoma; species Branchiostoma floridae x Branchiostoma belcheri. Next base: position 28,823,325 of record CM033024.1, on the reverse strand, counting down.
TCAAAGAAATAAGCCTACGTAGAGAAAGATTTATTTCGACGTGACCATCTTGGCATAATGGCACATCTACAAAGAAAAGTTGTAGCGGTTTGATGCTTAGAAATGATTATGAACTTGCTGTTTTTACCGACGAATTCCTGTCGTTTTGGAGAATTTGCGGCGTCAAAACTCATATCACAAGGGAAACGAAGTTATAGTTGTTATTTTTACGTCCATCATTTATTATGTGAACGGATCACTCTTCCGCCTCGCTGCCGAAAGCGCATGGAACCACAAGACCGGAAATTCATTGTGCAAGGTGCTGGTTTACGATGTAAACAGAGACTATAAACTACTACTAAATTAAAAGTTATTTAATGTAAAAATTGTATTTCAAAACGTCAGTGTGGTGTTTTATTTTCCCCCAAGAACAACATTTACTTCGTAGCGTCATAGCGAGATCGACCGAAATCACCGAAAGAGTACCGCGTACGCGTACACGCTCATGGAAATCCGCGCCGTTTCGCCCGACAAATAGGGAATTTTGAGCAAAAATACCGCAGAAATATGGGCAGAAACCCCCAAAACTTCAATTCTTTGAGGGTCCTGGCTAAGCAAAGCCTCAATTTTCAGAAAAAAATAAACGTACCGTCCAAAATAAGAACGTACCGGGTGGATTGTGGGGCTGAAAAAAATAAACGTCCCGGTACGTTTATTAGGGACATGAGGGTAAATGAATGTCTCTTTTCCGTAGGTTGAGAGAGTCCAACTCAAAGTTGTCTAAGATGAACGAACAGCTAGATGCTGAGTTTGAAAGGTAGGTTCTTTTTCTTTTCTAACATTTGTTTCTTTATCATAACTGTTCAATCTTGCCTTTTCTTGTTTTTGTTTGTGAGGTTTTGTTTACTTCATGTTTTGTTTACATGATTTCTTGAACAGGTTTGAAACGGAAATGCAGACAACTTCCAACAACCTTCAGGCAGCCAATCAGGAGCGAGAACAGCTGCGTCGCGACCTTGAGAACTGCCTGTCCATCATGGAGGAGAATGAGCGGGTTGCTAAGCAACAGAAACAGGAACTGGAAGATAAAGATGAAATCCAGGCTCAGCTCTACAGATGCAGGGAACAGCTAGAGGTGGGTGCCTACAGTACTGTCTAAAACCGAAAGGTGGCACTGGTGAATAGTGGCTGTTTAAGTTGAAAACATACCAGAATGCAATCTTGGACCTCTAGTTGTATTTCAGTTATCTAACCCTCGCACACACAAACACACATGCAGACTGACTCACACACACATACATAGACACAGACTCACACACAAACACACATACGGACTCTCTCATACATATATGTGCAAACACAGACACACATCCAGACTCATGCACACATCTAGATGCCCTTCGGCCTGAGGTAAAGGGATTCAGTCTCACTCACTCACTTATAGTTAGTACCTATCCATTGTTTGATTCTACTGCTGCTGGAGTCCCTGACGCAGGGGTAGGCAGCAGTCGGCTAGTATGCATTTATAAGCAAATGTGGTCCTTGATGAAATGTCAGTTTATTTTTTGTTTCTTTATTTCCAGGCCAACGAGGAGTACGAACAGCTGCGGTTAGATGTTTGTTTATTCAATTGTTTTGTTTTTTGTTGTCCCAGGCCAGCGAGGCTCAGTACCATGAACAGCTGGCGTTCCACGAGGCGGAGCGAGACACGCAGTCGGAGTCTCTACGGGAGACAGAGGAGGCGCTGTCACAGGAGACGGAGAGGGCACAGAAGTTCCATAGGGAGTGTGAGGAGAGACAGAAGGCACTGGTTACCCTCCAGGGGGACACCCAGGAACTCAAGTAGGTTACTTTTACTCTCCAAGAACTCATGTAGGGTGTTCTATTGATGAGTGTAAGAATCGCCAGAGCTTCAAATAGTCATTTTCTTCTTCTTTTTGCATTCATCGCACTGTCTGAAAAATGACTCTGCCTGTTTATTTCCTTCTCAGAGTTCTCTGGCAATCTTCCCATGGACCAAGTAGTTGCAGCAGTTTTTCATGACTACAGGAAAAATAATCCAATCAAAATGATTTGAAATCTAATTTGAGCCAGCACTATCAAAAGTAACCACTGTAAATGCAGAAAAGTTAACGGTCAGGTTTCATGTTCGCAGTTTTCGCGGTGATCACTTAAAACAACCGGGAACATTTTTCCATTGTAGTATAAAACTGCAGCGTATGGCGCTACCGCAAACATGAAACCACTGCGAACACTCCATTTTCCTGCTACCGCGAACTTAAATGCATTTACAGTAGTTATAGCAAAGATTAAATCTCTTTTCCTTCTGTTTTCAGAGCAAAGCTATCAGAAACCCTTCAGGAGCTGGATAGCATCAAGACCTCAGCTCAGCACATGCTTCTGCAGCAAGGCCAGGAGATGCAGGCCACCCGCGAGGAGCTGGGAGCCGTTCAGGGTCGCCTGGAGGAGCTGGCCAACAGCCTACAGGACAGGATTGGTGCCGGGAAAGAAGTGAAAGAGACGCCAGCTGTTACCATGGCAACACCGGCTAAGGTTGCTCCCGGCAACGGCTCCTTGGTTACGCCGGCAAAGGCGGTGTCGCTGGTTTCCTCGATTATGTACGCGGTGCGAGAGACGGTTATGGGAACACCGTCACCACGACCAGACAGGCACAACGCTGCATCAACAGAGGAACAGGACACCACACAGGGTTTGTTTGTTTGTTTGTTTGTTTGTTTGTATTGCAAAACCTTCTTTACACACCATTTTTGTATGGTATGTACAAGCTCTATAAAACTGGACTGTAAAGTTTGATCCACTCACACAAGGATGGGTCCCCAGTCTTCACAAAAAATGTGGTAGAATGCTAGTGTATTGTGTATTATTTATCACATAAACATGCAAGTTTGAATTTTTCTTGCCCCTATATCAGATGCAGTTGACCAGTTGGAGAGCTCCTCTGAAGAAGAAACTGGGAAGGAGAAGGAGCCAGACCAATCAGAGCAGAGCCTGGTGTCCCAGACTGAGGCTGTGAGTGCTCTTGTGACCAGGGTACTCGGGATGATGAAGATGCTGGAGAAAGCCAGTGACCTTGCCCTGAGTGACCTTCAAACAGAAAAGTGAGTCAAATTGTTCTTTCAATTCTTTTATTTGTATTACTTTTAATAGTACAAACAATTTTCCCATAGAATTTGGAGGTTATTATCTTTTTAAAGATTTGTTTTGACAATTATTTTTCAAAGTCAAATGTTAATTCTAAAACCAAATGCTTTTTTTACTTCTCTACCTGCAAAACTAGTTGATAAGCTCATTGACTAGCTAGTAACTTGTGTTGTTTGTCCTCAGTATGACCTTGAAACGTAAGCTGGGTCGGATCCATGAGGACCACGATGGCGCCATCCACGATGTCACCTCTGACCTCATGCAGTCAGAGCAGAGGTGAGAGGGCAGAGGTCATGCCTAGAAGAAGAAAAAATTTTCAAACCCAGGGCTCGAAATACTGGGTGCAGGTGCACCCAAAATTGGAGCTGTGCACCCAAATATTTTCATAGGTTTATGTATGTAAGATATCAAAGTATACTTGTATACATCATGTTCTTGACATCTAAGTGTTAGAAAGATAATAAAAATGTCTGTCATGGTACTTGCTTAAGAATTTGATAGCTTGTAACTAAGTTTTATTAATAGGTTTTTCTGACATTCTACTTAGATTTAAGTGGTGCACCCAAATTTTTTTTGGTGCACCCAATTTTTTAAGCTGGGTGCACCAGTGCACCTAATCCCAAAAATGAATTTCGAGCCCTGAAACCTTAGCAAACTCAATTTACAATTTGCATATTTTGAAAAATTCATCTTGAGCAAGTTTTAATCTGTTAAACTTTTAGGGGAATGATTGTAGAGAAACATGCATTTTCACATAGACACATATCTGTCAGAAAACACAACAATGAAGAAACTTCAAGTCACTGCACATGTTAAAGTCATTCTGGGTCAGGGTTTAACTAATTTCCAACACAAAGAATTGGACTTACCCAAATTTTCAACAAACCAACTTCAGTCCATGAGCTCATTCAAATTCCTTGACAATGACTTTTTGTGTTGGAAATTTCTTTTCAACTGTGTTCCAGAATGACTTTTACCAACACAGATGAACTTTCATGTTTACGTTATAATCATGTATTTCATCATGTCACCTACAAAATCTAGATTGTTTGGTTTGGATAGAAACCACACTGCAAGCTCCAGGCAACAGCGATTTATTTCGTATTGTTTTAACAGAGCTGGGTTTTCACCAGGATTTTGTCACAGTGTAGAGAGCATGTAAGACTGGCAAAGTCCCGTAGCAACCAGCACAGGATTGACATTCTTTGAAAATTTATAACTCTCAGACAGACTATTTTCTACATTTTGAGGACCAGATGTTATTAGATAAAGCCAACCTTTTCAACAATTGTTACAAAACAACAGAAAAGCCCCCTACACTGTTTGAAACACATCCTAGGGGTCCAAATCGCAGCGTAGAAATACAAATTACAGCATAGGTGCGTCCATCATCCCTCTAGGAAGGCACCACACACCAGTTCTGTTCGACAACCAGACATTATTTTTCCTGTTTACAGGGAGGAGAAGCTGCGTGTTGAGCTGAACTTGAAGCGTGAGGAGCTGACAGCAGTACAGCAGGCTCTGGAGTACAGCAAGGACAAACTCACTCAGCTGTCCAACAACATGGGCAGTCTGAGCGATGCACAGGCAACCTGCAAGGTAAGGTACTAGTTACAAGTATAGAGTACAGCAAGGACAAACTCACCCAGCTGTCTGACAACATGGGCAGTCTGAGCGATGCACAGGCAATCTGTAAGGTACGTAAGGTACAAGTGTAATACAGGTGATATACAGGTGAAGTGTTGCCTTGGCAGCACACCTGTAAGGTGAGATACAGGTGTGTCTGCATATGTGTACTGGTACTGTACTGTAAATATTGATTCAGTATGAATGCTGAAGTACTGCACTGCACCAATATAAAGGTACACCAAGTATATGCTTATTTTGTGACTGAAGGTAAGTCCTACCACAAAGACGAAAATTTAGAAAGGAAAATATATGAAACGCTGTGCTGAAACTTTGAAATCAGAGCCATCTTTGAAATTAAAATGTTTTAGTTTTCATCTTCTTACTTCATGGCCTCATGCGAAAATCAAACGTGACCAAAGCAAGACTTAGAGATAGTGTAACTAATATGCAACAGATCTTTCAGGTGGGGAGTTTTGTGTAACTGTGGTTACCAATATGCTGCTACAGTTACTCTCACGACTGGTTACCATGGTGTTTCTACGGTTACAGAAGCAGACCGCAGAGCTGGAGAAGTTGCGTGTCAACCTGCGCTCCCGCGAGGAGGAAAATCGGCTACTGAAGGAGGAGTTAGACGGAGCGCTGGGTCAGAGGTCGCACCATGGACACAGCAGCGGGGGGTCAGATGTCACACTAGTCAAGGAGAGGATTGCTCTAAAAGCAGAGGTGACTTAGCCTGGGTACCATCCGGATAGTAATTCGCTCCTACGTTCGCTTCTGCTATCCGTCTGGAGATGTGCACATTCAAACTGTTTGGTGGTTACGCCAGTTAATGAGCGAATCAAGGAATAGGTTCTAGAGCACTCGTTTGATAACAACAGGCCCTTCCGCAAGCGGATGGAGTGTTGGAACACCGGTTCGAACGAGCGCTTGAACCCATCCTATAATTCGCTCATGTGTAGGGACCAATCAGTGCCTGCGTCCAAAATTTGGACGATTCCAGACGTTAACATGGTCCGCGTTCCCAGACGGAAACACAGAGAAGCGACTGTATATAGTGTACAATAAACATCAGAGCTAGAAGCGACGGTATATAGTATATGATAAACTCCGGAGCGAACTACTTTCCGTATGGTACCCAGGCTAGAGGTGACTTGAATTGAGTTGTTTCTTTTGGGAAATGAAGGGAATATGCCAAACAGTTACATGTATGATAGAATTGTTCGGATTCACATTCTTTTGCTTCTTGTTGTCTCACTTTTTTTGTTGTTGAGAACTTCAAGGTTACTGTAAATGCAGAAATTTTCGCGTTGTTTTTTTGTTAGTGGTTTTCGCGGTGAACCACCGCGAACATTTTTCCGTGGTAGCAAGAGACTACAGTGAATGGTGCTACCGCAAACTTAAAACCACCGCAAATTTTTTTTTTTCCGGCTACTGCGAAATGAAATCCCCGCGAATTTAAATGCATTTGCAGTATTGGATTTGGAACAGATTGTGGTGATGCAGTACTTTCTGGTTGCACCTATCTTCATTCCTAACTAACCTGTAACCCGCTCCCTGTTCCTCCACCACATTCGTAGGTGACTGAACTACGGCTGAAGCTGATGGACAAAGAAGAGGAGATGAACCAGGTCCTGGCCACAGCAAACAGAAGGGTAACAACAATCTTTCCCTGTGTTTTTTTCCTCATACCCCTCATAGTGGAGTAGTGTGGCATAACTGCAGGGTGTCCTAAGTTCCTATCCTGTTAATGCTACCGTTCTTTTGCCCTTGGAAAAGGCATTTTACACGACATTCCTTACTCCACCCAGGTGTAAAAATGGGTACCTGGCTTCAGTTGGGAGATAAAAGGGGTGGAAGGAGAGGGATGGGCTCCACCTTCCGATATCATGTCCTAGACTAGGGCTGGGTACCGGTACAGAAAATTCAGGTCCAGGTCCGGTTCAGGTCCAAAGGATCAGGTCCAGGTCCGGACCTGAACCTGGACCTGATTCAGTATGACTCATACCAATGGTCCATTTCACTACCAAGAAATCTGTTTGGTGGAGTATAAGACTTACACTGGCGTCTTAAAATCCTTCAACACTAACTGCACCTGTACGATTGACTGTAAAACTTGGTGGAAATGACTATAAACTCTACTCTACTTCACTCTTGTTATTTTCTTCCACCTGCAAGCGCCAAAACGTGTGAATGCCTGATCAAATAATATGTTAATTTTATAACCGGTCCAACATCTGGTCCACCTATTTTTTTCAGGTCCGGTTTTTCTGGACCGGTCCAATAAGAAAAACCGGTTTTGTACCGGTACGCTGTACCGATACCCAGCCCTATCCTAGACACAGTGGATAACAGCCCACTACCCCTACCCCTTTACTACCCCTACAGAGTACTGTTTTTTTCTTCTCAAAATCTTCACAAACCCCATTGACATGTGTCTGTCTCTAACCTAATTTGATTGACATGTGTCTAATTTGATTAACATGTGTCACCAGATGAAGGCTCATGAGAACAACCAACAGAAGGCAGAGAACGAAGTCTGCCGACTGGACAACATCATAGAAGCCATAAGAAAGGTGCGTACAGAAACGCCCTCTTGCAGTTCACTTACAAAATGCAGCCTTCTCTCTTTTGTGTCGTAATGTTTTTTCATGAGTAACCACAGAAGTCTCATTGAACTTCCTTCTACTGCAATTTCCCCTTTGTATAGAAACCTTTTTATCAGCATAACCTCTTTTATTGTTTGAAGTGTTGGTTCAGCACTGCCATCTAGTGGTTTTGTTTGGAAGTACAACCTTGACTGTTCTTTTCTTGCAGACTCTCCACAAGCACAATGACATTGTGCAAACTTGTCACGAACTAGCTGAACTTCTGCAAGACTTAGACGGAGACAGCAACTCCGGGGAAGTTTTTGTATAATTGGGAACTTCGACCTATTGCATGTGTAGATATATATATTTGTATGTTATGGTTATTCGAGCGCATTTTCCTGATATTCTGTCTGAATTTTTTCCCTATAACGTTAGAGTAAGAAAAACTATTTTTCCATGTTATTTCGATAAATGTCTGGTACCATTCAAAGTGTGATAGGGCCTTGTTCATGGTTGGAAGGGAACAGTTAATGCTCAACAGTGTTTTGTTTAAATAATGTAATTAATTCACAGTTCAATAATGAATGTATAATATGTAATGAAGACAAAACTGACAAAGGAAGATTGAAAATTTAAAGTGAAATCAGCAAAACAGTTAGTAAGTAAGTAAGTCTTAGATGGGTCCTGTTGTAACAGACAGTTCTAAATCTGAGTACCAAGCCTGTATAACAAAGCATTGTATGTTTGACAACTGCTTATGTTGTATTTTTTGCATGTTACCTCACTAAAAGCATTCATTCTTGTATAAAACATGGTCATACGTGGTCAGTACTACCTACAAATGTCTACTTTTGTAGTTAATATTCCTCTTGATAATGCTATGGAATGGTCCCACTGTACTCTCACTTAGTGAAATAATTGTTGGTTCTTAAGAGGATCCCATCATCTTGTTTTGGAAATATAATCTACAAAAAATTCCATTTTGTTCTTCCTTGCCTCAATAGCTATTTTTAACCCAAAATATGCCACAAGAAGTCAATCCATCTATGCACTCCTTCAGTTAACCTGTTCACACTAGGAGTACTGGTACAAAACCATTTTTTCTTGTTGGACCAGTCCAGAAAAAATGGACCTGAAAAAATCAGTGGACCGGATGTTGGACCGATTCGAAAATGAACAAATTATACTGACAGGCATTCGTGCGTTTTGGGGCTTAAATGTCCATGCAAATAACAAGAGCAACGCAGACAAGATAGTCATTTTTGCCAAATTTCCACAGTCAAAGTTGGTCTAAAACAGAGGCAGTTAGTGTTTTTTACATGAAGATAGGATTTTGAAATGCCAATGGACATTGGATACTCTACCTAACCAAGGCTGATGTATAATGTCCTTGACTAACAGAATCCTTGTTAGCGAAATGGACCATTGTTTTGAGTATAATGAATTCACAGATAATCAGGTTTAGGTCTGGATCTGGACCGTACCTGTACCTGAATTTTCTGTACTGATACCCACCCCTTGTTCACGCACATAATAATTGCGGCACATTCACACATATATACACACAGTGACACATATATACGTGCATGCACAGACACGCATACATGTACAAACACTTAAAATGTAGGTTATTATCCATAAAAAAGTAAAAAAAGAACACTTGTTTTTCACAGAGCAACCTGCGAAACCAGTTAGGTTCTATGCCCTCCCATTATATTTGCGTCATTCGATTGATGACATCCATAAATGGAGACTGTTTGCCAAATCACAGCACATACATTAATGATTTACCCCCTTCTCACTCTCAGAGTTCCCTAAGCAATAACGGTTTGCCCCCAGTAAAACTTTTGTATCGCCTTGAGGTCGGACGTGCCAACAACAGGCCACGGAACCCGGCTGCCGTGGGCTACTAAATAATTAAAGACCCGGTTCGACAATATACCGTCCTGTTAGCGTTAATCTAGCCCGGTAACTATTCTCACTCAATGTGTCCGTTTAGGGTATTTTACCAGGCCATGTTCATTTGATTATACGGATGACATCCTCTGAAAATCCCCAAACTGATGCGACACAAAACGCCCCCCAAAAAGAAATCAAACAGCATGCCTTGTGCACATCTATTGGCATAAACTTTTTCATCGTTTCTGCAAACATGTACAGCCCGGGTGGGAAATGTGACGTTAGTCTAATTAAGGAGTTAACAAATTGACTCGTCTACGCTATCCTCTACCGTTATCATCACCTCATCCCTTCTCATTTAAATGTAACTCCCCAACATTTCCACGGATTACTACTCTCCAACCAGAGGTTAGGCTCCGGCTGTTTTTTTAACGTTTTTTTTTTTTTAGTCATTTTAATCGGGCTTTCTATTTAATATTCTATATTGCTGTTTGGATGGCGTACTTCAAGAAAAGTGACAAAATAGAAAGCCCGATAAAAACGACTAAAAAACAGCCGGAGCCTAACCTCTCCTTGGAGAGTAACGGATTACCACACAATCGGGTGGATTCGGGGTCCTTTAGTAACGTAAGTATCTCTGCCGTCTGTTGTAGAGTCGTAGCGAAAGGTACTTGCTCTGGCCATCAGACAACTGTGCGATTCTGGTGAAGTCTGTATCCTAGTCTGACTAGTCTTTTCAATACTGTAAAGGTCGGGTAATGGAGGAGGAGGTCGGTCTGAAGGACCACAACCCGTACGCTAGCCGTCATGCTAGACAGAGATACATGGTCGGACATCGTTAATGACACCTCTTCTACCCTTGTCACATCATCCATGATCTTCGGGCGTATCGATGGAAGGTCGGCCATATTTAAGATCGGGTTGCACGTATTTTTCACCTGAAAACCGTCCCTGTCACATTTAAGCCATACTTTTTACCTTGTACAAGTGTTGTGCAATAAAGTTACTATTACAAGCGAGGCTCGGGCGATTGCCGCAGAATCGTCGTCCGATCGATTTTCGCCAAATGTTACAGGGGTATTACGAGGATGAACTGAACTGAACTGAACTGGAAGTCGCGTGGCGAAACGAAAGCATATATGATTGGTCCATAGGTCCAGGGTTCTAATCCTGTCATGTCATCGATCTTGTGCCCTTGAGAAAGGCACTTAGCACTTCTTTACTCGCAAATGAGTACCTGGCTTCGGTTAGGGACATCAATCGGATAGGAAGTCAAATGGAGGTTCTATCACAGTTCAAGCACGTGAAAGAACCCACCACACTTATTAAAAACGTAGGGATCCTTCCCATGACGGATCAAACCTTACTGTTGGTATATAGCCTACAGAATCTTCTGCAAGTTGAAGTTAGTAGCCTCAAAAGACAGAAGTCTCAGTGGGTTGTTGGTACAAATTGGTGAAAGGAGTTGTCAATTATAACCGATGGTTTGTACTTTAATCTTCACCCTCACACTCAGGGTTGACAATCATGGCAAAGCCTATGATATCACCCCTGACAAATTAGCCACAGTATTCGGTTATTAGGGGTGCCTTGCTTATGAATATTAATGAGCTTGCCCTTATATGGGCAGTCAGCCGTTGGGGATCGGGCGTCGGCATGGTGAGCAAACAAAGCCATGGTAATACGTAACGTCATTGGCTGATAGCTTCCCAGCGGCCATTGCGGGACAGCTTTATCCTGTTTAAAGCTCTCTCATCGCCTGTTCTCTGATTGGCTGGCAGCTGGTTTGTGGCGACGCCCCCGGTACCCATATATTAACCTCAGGCAAGCAGAGGTGAAAACAGATGGAGTCCCTCTGACGACTCTGTTTCGCCTTTGCGTAGGAGAATGATAATCTTGTAATGAATAAATATGTACTCCAGTGTCCGACCGTTGATAGAATGGTTCCCCTATGTTAGCCTTTTTATACTTTTTGTGTCAGTCTACCAATAGGTCTTGTCCAGACATAGCCGAAGCTTCAGTGGAGTTGTTGACCGCCGAAAAGAGGCACAAGACATCGTCACGGAAAAACTTGATAGTCCAGCCGCAATCTGTCCAATCAGGCAAAATAAGGTGTTGTACAAATAAGGACAAGATGGCCAAGCGACTGCAGTTCATTAGACGAAATATTCATATGAGAGGAAGGAGATTCATCGAGTTAAAGTTGACAGATTTTCCCAGGATTTCCTATGGGTTTCGCCATTGCTTGCAAGCCAAAATACGCACCATATGGGGGTTTCGAGGTGTCCGTTATATAGGGCGAGGCTCGACTGTTTCCGGGTCACACTGGCAGTAATACGGCAGTGGGCGATCATGAGCATGATTTTAGCAACCTCAACCAGCGGTTTCCTGTTAGCCGCTGTAGTAATAGTTATATTACGGCTGGATACCAGGCTACTTTCCTGTTGATATAGCCGTACGGTTACCCTCAAGTATGCTGTATACGTTCAGTCCCTGAACAAAGAGAGCAAGGAGCGGTTAATGAGGAGCGGTTACATCAATATATAACGTCCTTGGTTACATGAGGTAACAACAGTTACTCCTTCCAAACCAAAGGCACCTACACTACGGCTGTACACTTCTATGGAATTCGAAGTAACAATAAATTGTACGTAATGCAGACCGGCCATTTGGTACAGATAGAAGTTTTTGTGTCATGAATTATTCTACGGGCAAGGTAAGGCTAAATGTTGAAATAATGCGCTATTGAGAAACAAATAGACACTAGATGACTGGAAGTTAGATTATACGTACTGGTAAAAAGTTTACGGTTGCCTTTGCTCGACTAGTTGTGTGGGAGATAAAAAAACTATGTCAAACCTATCGGACAGCTCATTTCAAAGTGTATACGCAACCTAACTGAGGATGACACACCAGCCAAAGACACACTTGAGAACTGCGCCTTTAAAGTGTATAGTAACTAACTGAGGTGTAAACTTACATACTAAAGAAGAAAACTTAAAAAGGGAGCCTTTTTCTAAAACAAAAGATTGTCAAGCCCCTGACTAACCTAAGAACTGCGTTCTGTAAGTGTATACTAACCGTGAGAGAACGACGAGAAATCTTTTAAGGAAAGAGTCTTTTTCTGAAAGATAAGTGCGTCATTCCCATGACACACCTACGAACTACACTCTCTATTTGTATATTAACAGAGTACGAAAAGAAATCTTTTAATGAAACCTTTTTCTAACAGAAAAGTGCGTCATGCCCATGACACATTTAAGAATTGCGCTCTCGAAATGTATACTAAAAGAGAACGAAGAGAAATAGTTTAAGGAAATCCTTCTCTTTTATGAAAGAAAAGTGCGTCATGCCATGACACACTTAAGAATTGCGCTCTCTAAGTGTATACTAACAGAGAACGAAGAGGAAATCTTTCTCTTTTCTGAAAGAAAAGTGCGTCATGCCATGACACACTTAAGAATTGCGCCCTCTAAGCGTATACTAAGAGAAAACAAAAAGAAATCTTTTAAAGAAACTTTTCTCCTTTATGAAAGAAAGGTACGTCATGCCACGACACACATAAGAATTGCGCTCTCTAAGTTTATACTATCAGAGAACGAAGAGAAATATTTGAAAGAAACTTTTTACTTTTATGAAAGAAAAGTGCGTCATGCCATGACACACTTAAGAATTGCGCTCTCTAAGTGTATACTAACAGAGAACGAAGAGAAATTTTTGAAAGAAACTTTTCTCTTTTATAAAAGAAAAGTGCGTCATGCCATGACACATTTAAGAATTGCGCTTTCTAAGTCTATAATATCAGAGAACGAGGAGAAATATTTGAAAGAAACTTTTCACTTTTATGAAAGAAAAGTGCGTCATGCCATGACACTCATAAGAATTGCGCTCTCTAAGTGTATACTAACAGAGAACGAAGAGAAATTTTTGAAAGAAACTTTTCTCTTTTATAAAAGAAAAGTGCGTCATGCCATGACACATTTAAGAATTGCGCTTTCTAAGTCTATACTATCAGAGAACGAGGAGAAATATTTGAAAGAAACTTTTCACTTTTATGAAAGAAAAGTGCGTCATGCCATGATACACTTAAGAATTGCGCTAAGTGTATACATGTACTAACAGAGAACGAAGAGAAATAATTGAAAGAAACTTTTCTTTTTTATCAAAGAAAAGTGCGTCATGCCATGACACACTTAAGAATTGTGCTCTCTAAGTGTTTACTAACAGAGAATGAAGAGAAATATTTGAAAGAAACTTTTCTCTTTTATCACAGAAAAGTGCGTTATGCTTAAGAATTGCGCTCTCTAAGTGTATACTAACAGAGAACGAAGAGAAATAGTTTAAGGAAACTTTTCTCTTTTATCAAAGAAAAGTGCGTCATGACATGACACATTTAAGAATTGTGCTCTCTAAGTGTATACTAACAGGGAACGAAGAGAAATATTTGAAAGAAACTTTTCTCTTTTATTAAAGAAAAGTGCGTCATGTCATGATACACTTAGGAAATGCGCTATCTAAGCGTATACTAAGAGAAAACGAAAAGAAATCTTTTGAAAGAAACTTTTCTCTTTTATCAAAGAAAAGTGCGTCATGCCATGACACACGTAAGTATTGTGCTATCTAAGTGTATACTAACAGAGAACGAAGAGAAATATTTGAAAGAAACTTTTCTCTTTTATCAAAGAAAAGTGCGTCATGCCATGACACATTTAAGAATTGCGCTTTCTAAGTCTATACTATCAGAGAACGAGGAGAAATATTTGAAAGAAACTTTTCACTTTTATGAAAGAAAAGTGCGTCATGCCATGATACACTTAAGAATTGCGCTAAGTGTATACATGTACTAACAGAGAACGAAGAGAAATAATTGAAAGAAACTTTTCTTTTTTATCAAAGAAAAGTGCGTCATGCCATGACACACTTAAGAATTGTGCTCTCTAAGTGTTTACTAACAGAGAATGAAGAGAAATATTTGAAAGAAACTTTTCTCTTTTATCACAGAAAAGTGCGTTATGCTTAAGAATTGCGCTCTCTAAGTGTATACTAACAGAGAACGAAGAGAAATAGTTTAAGGAAACTTTTCTCTTTTATCAAAGAAAAGTGCGTCATGACATGACACATTCAAGAATTGTGCTCTCTAAGTGTATACTAACAGGGAACGAAGAGAAATATTTGAAAGAAACTTTTCTCTTTTATTAAAGAAAAGTGCGTCATGTCATGATACACTTAGGAAATGCGCTATCTAAGCGTATACTAAGAGAAAACGAAAAGAAATCTTTTGAAAGAAACTTTTCTCTTTTATCAAAGAAAAGTGCGTCATGCCATGACACACGTAAGTATTGTGCTATCTAAGTGTATACTAACAGAGAACGAAGAGAAATATTTGAAAGAAACTTTTCTCTTTTATCAAAGAAAAGTGCGCCATGCCATGACACACGTAAGAATTGCGCTCTCTAGGTGTATACTAAAAGAGAATGAAGAGAAATATTTGAAAGAAACTTTTCTCTTTTATGAAAGAAAAGTGCGTCATGCCATGACACACTTAAGAATTGCGCTCTCTAAGTGTATACTAACAGAGAACGAAGAGAAATAGTTTAAGGAAATCTTTCTCTTTTCTGAAAGAAAAGTGCGTCATGCCATGACACACGTAAGAACTGCGCTCTCCTTATTGTATACTATCAGAGAACAAAGAGAAATATTTTAAGGAAACCTTTCTGAAAGAAAACTGTGTCATGCCCATGACACACTTAAGAATTGCGCTCTCATGTTGTATACTAACAGAGTACGAAGAGAAATCTTTTAAGGAAACCTTTTTCTGAAAGAAATGTCCGTCAGACCCATGACACACCAAAGAATTGCGCTCTCTAAGTGTATACTATCAGAGAACAAAGAGAAATATTTTAAGGAAACCTTTCTCTTTTTCTGAAAGAAAAGTGCGTCATACCCATGACACATTTAAGAATTGCGCTCTCTATTTGTATATTAACAGAGAACAAAATGAAACCTTTTAAGGAAACCTTTTTATCTAAAAGAAAAGAAGGTCAAGCCCATGACACACCAAAGAACTGCGTTCTGTAAGTGTAATCTAATAGACAAATCTTTTAAGGAAACCTTTCTCTTTTTCTGAAAGAAAAGTGCGTCATGCCCATGACACACCTACGAACTGCGCTCTCTAAGTGAATATTAACACAAAACGAAGAGAAATATTTTAAGGAAACCTTTCCCTTTTTCTGAAGGAAACGTGCGTCATACCCATGATGTTGAATTGCGCTCTCTGTTTGTATATTAACAGAAAACGAAAAGATACCTTTTAAGGAAACCTTTTTTTCTGAAGGAAAAGTGCGTCATGCCCATGACACACGTAAGATTGCGCTCTCTATTGGTATATTACAGAGCATGAAAAGAAATCTTTTAAGGAAAGTTTTCTGAAAGAAACGTGCGTCATACCAATGACACACTTAAGAATTGCGCTTTCTATTTGTATATTAACTGACAACAAAGAGAAATCTTTTAAAGGAAACTTTTTTTTCTGAAAGAAAAGTGCGTCATGCCCATGACACACCTACAAACTGCGCTCTCTAACAGAAAACGAAGAGAAATCTTTTAAGGAAACCTTTCTCTTTTTCTGAAAGAAAAGTGCGTCATACACATAACACACTTACGAATTGCACTCTCTAAGTGTATACTAACAGAGAAGAAAGAGAAATTTTCTAAGGGAACTTTTTTCTGAAAGAAAAGTGCGTCATGCCCACGACACACTTAAGAATTGCACTCTCTTTTTGTATACTAAACAGAGTATGAAGAGAAGTCTTTTAAGGAAACCCTTTTCTGAAAGTAAAGAAGGTCAAGCCCTTGACACACCTAAGAACTGCGTTATGTAAGTGTATACTAACAGAAAACGAAGAGAAATCTTTTAAGGAAACCTTTCTCATTTTCTGAAAGAAAAGTGCATCATCTTATGACACACCTACGAACTGCCTTCTCCAAGTGAATACTTACACAAAACGAAGAGAAATCTTTTAAGAAAACCTTTCTCTTTTTCTGAAAGAAAATTGCGTCAAGCCCACGACACACTTAAGAATTGCGCTCTCTATTTGTATATTAACAGAGTACGAAAAGAAATCTTTTAAGGAACCTTTTTTCTAAAACTGGCAAAAACGTTATCAGGCTAGGGCAAAGTTGCTTGGTATGTCAGGTGCTGGCCGCAGACTCCCTTGAAATAAGCCTGTTTGTTTAACCGTCAGACAGCAGATTCTCAGTGTGGACCAAGGCTCACAGTTTAATAAGGTCCTTGGCCACATCAAGTAAATAGTCCATTTCTGAACTCAGCTGAACCTCCTTGCTTCCAACGATACTAAGTCAGGACACGCGGACTCCACGGCTACGCGTTCTGGTATGACCTCTCTGTTGCGACCCGGAAGTATACTGGATATACTGGAAAGCGGTAGCCCAGAAACCCCCATGCAGTACGAAATCGTCGCCGAAATCAGGCATTTCACGGCAGTTTGAAGGCCAACTTTAGCTCTTGAAATCTCACCGTAACATAATATCTAAAAGTTCAAATGCACTGCATGTGATAGATCAACTTGTAAGGATCACGTAGATACCTTTTATAGCATCATCTGGCAAATATTATCTTTTCTACCGAGTTTTTCCGTGACGATGTCTTGTGCCTCTTTTCGGCGGTCAACAGAGTAACCCCGAAGTTAGCCTGACTTGACAATGCTAAAAGGGACTGCATTAGTTCGTCTTTGTGATGAAACGTCTATCAAATAAACGTTTCACCTATTCCCTAGAAAATCTAAAGATCAGAAAATCCCTGCTGAGCCATTGATATGAATCCAAGCCCATGATATGAACTAATGCCATAATGAACCGACTCAAGGCAGTTTTAAGCCTGCGGATCACCATATCTTCGGTCGCCTTTAATCTCTTCATTTGCAACACGGAAAACCAATTAAGTAAGAGTCTAATGATCACCCAATATAATGCTGCCTGTTACAGCTTTTTGTATATAGATGATTATCATCATCATCTTAGCGAGGTATATTTTCCAGGACAGTAATTGAGAGCGACTGGGAAATAATTGTAAGCAACATGCTTCACGCCATTTAAAGGTATGCTACGTAATTTTTTGGAGTGTTGTATTGTCCAAATATTACGTAGCATAGCTTTAAGGATGACAAAAGCAGAAGAAGGCGGAACACATGGGTGCCATCATCGAAGGCAATGGACAATCAAATGGACATCTTTGAAAGTAATGCTCGTTCATTTTGCTCCATGTCTACACTAGATTCACATTCACTTTACTTCATTTTACCGAGTTTGGCTTTCCACAGTTATGTAATGATAACAAGTACTACAATGTGCACGTGCCTTCGCTAGTCCTGACCAGGGTTCTCCCCAGAATTTTTTAGTATAGTGGAGGGGCTGGCAAAAATAACCCGCACCAACACGCTGCACTTTCATGAAAATGGGTTCATTTTGCAATGACAGAGGGTGTCAAATACTACAAGTATAATATACTGTTGTTATTCCTTTGTTGTGAAGTGGCAAAACTACTATTGTTTTGATCATTGCTAATTCACAAGTTTTTGCAGACAATGCTGACTGGAAAAGTGATGCCACTTGGTACAAAAATCTGTGAATTGTCATTAATCTTAGCAAAACTAACAAAGAAAATAGGGAAAAAACACACTAAATTTGAAAAATAGTATAGTGGAGCTGGCTGAGAGTATAGTGGAGGGCCTCCCTTATTCCACTCTCTGGGGAGAACCCTGCTGACCCTGGAACCTAACCCCCATCCAAACGGAGATCTAAAATCCTTTAAACCCTTCCTTTTCCATCATTTGTACCTCCCAGAGTCCCTCCCGGGATTTGAGGACTCTTTCAGATCGATAAAGACATCCTTAAACCCCTCCCTGAACACCTGGATACAGGTGGATCTCTGCTCTATTGTTCTCCTGTTTATTGTTCTTTTGATGGATGTTCTGCCGTCGCCCCGAGGTCGGCTTATATCAAATCGAGAGGGCGGGAATTTCACTGGTCTCTACCAAACCAGATTGAACGTCAGCGCAGACGAAAAGCAGATAACATACATTCTCATAATTCCACCAGGTGCCATTATACCGCCACCTCAAAAACGTTGTTAGAGAGGTCTTCTCAAAATTGCCTTCAATACATAAATATCTGAATTGTATTTCATTTAAGATATTTAGCATTCAGTGTTCAAGACAATCTTGGGAATACCTCTATTCTAACGTTTTTTGAATGAACGATGTTACAGAGAAAAGGAGTTTGCAACAGACCTGAGTCAGCCTAAAGATGTTCCCTGTGTGAAAGAGACTCTTGTCATCGCATAGAATTGTTTAGCCATATCTGAAGCTGTAGGGCTGATATCAAGTAGGATTTTATCATAGCATCACAGTTCAGCTCGAGCTCCTGGTTCCAAATTGTTTGTCATTGGGAGTCCCTGGTTCAAATTCTAGTTGGGAAGAGTACGTCGGCTGAGGTTGCACCCATCTTTCGGAACATACAATGAACATTTAGGAACATTCGTGACATAAAATGGGGGGTCCCTGGCTCGAGGAGGTATAGCAACCCTTCCATGTAAGGATATTCCCTAATATACTAAATATGCAGTTGTACATATAAATGTACCAAATCATGATATGAGAACAGGGACCCACGGTTCAATCCTAGTTAGGGCATCTCAGATGGGGCTGCAACCATCTTTCGGAAGGGACGAAAATGTTGGTCCCGTGCTCGAAAGAAGGTTTTGGTCAAAAAGAGGAACTACTTTATCAGAGAGCTGAGACGGTCACTGGAGTAATCATTTGGCCATCGATAGCACTGAATGGCACCCTATGCACGTGCCCTATGTCCAGCTAGCCTTCGTTATAGTCTTCGAACGGCGAATTTCAACGTTGGCTATGTTCTCTTGTGTAGGGTAAGGGAATTTGCCGTGGAAAGGAGTTTGCCGTGGAAAGGAGTTTGCCGTGGAAAGAAGCTCCTTTCCATGGCAAACAAATAAAAACCAGCCCCGTTCGAAGCCTGCAACGGAGGCTACTATTTTCCCAGCAACACACGGACTTGGATTTCGTGTCAACTCAAACAATCGTATCTGCTCTGGAAAGTGCAGCTTCAAATTCCTAAAAAAATAATCAAGTTACTAACCAACATCTGGTTTTTGAAAACAGCGTCATTTTTAAAGCAATTATGACATTTTTTCAAACAATTATGACAATTTGTGCTTTAATTTTGAAACCTAACGGTTCCCCTTGGCGACCCAACCACTGAGCTGTGTTATTGTATCGTTTTAGTTTCAACACCAAAGGAATTTCCTGAAAACAACGCCAATCAAACCACTTTTTCTTTGATATGTGTAAGCAAAAAGACTTCTACAATGTCACCTTTTTACTCTCAAACATTGCACCACTGTTGTTGTGTCTGAGCTATAATATTGTTGAACGGAGAAAATTGAAAGAAGAATTAATCGAGTTTGTATAAAGACCCTACAACAATGGCGGCTTGTTGGCCCGTAATAAATTTAAAATTATTTCAAATCGTCCCAGGCGATTTATGACGTCATAGATACGCTGAGAAGGGATCGTTTCAACTTGACATTTCCGTCTCAAAGGAACAAGTTTGCTAATGGGGTTGGTGGCGATAAATATGTATACATGAAACATTATTGTTCTACATAGTTGAGTTCCAAAATAATTGAAAAATCTACATGCTTCACATCAATTGATGATGACTGCTTTGCCCTTCTTTATCATGGTGTTGAATATTGTTTAGAGGAGACCATGATTTTTGGGGCGATCCCTGCTGACGTCACCACGGTTCCTTTGGAGCGCCGTCCCAACAGAACAGAGCAGGCCAGTCTCCTCCCGACTTGCTTCGACTCAAGACGGTCCTCTCCTTAGTCTCACAAGACGTCAGCAAGACTCCTCAAGGTATGTCTTGGATTTACTTACAAACATCTTATGAACTTTACAGTCTGAACCCTACGGACGAAGTAATTCTTGAAAGTTTTCTTCATGAAAAGTAGTCGTTTGTTTCAATTTCGTACTGCGAACACTTGGCGAACGCTGAAGAGAGAGAATTTTCTGGGTTAAGTACCGTATAATCATTATCATGCCGTAGCCATTGTTTAGGGATACGCTATACTATTTGTCAGTACATCAATGCCTTTTTCTCAGCAATCATACTGGATTTCCAGTTGTGAGGGTTTGGTTCGTTTTTGTACGTTTTGAATGCCTTCATAGTTTGTTTGTTTGTTTGTTTGTTTATAGTTTGTTTGTTTGTTTATAGTTTGCGAGCATTCGTAATATATATGGCGTCTTGGTCGGTCTTTTTTTGCTTGTTATGTGCTGCATTTCAGTTTGGATTGTAACAAATTTCTAACAGTCCCAAACCTGAAGAAAGCAGAACATGACAAGACCTGAAAAAAGCCTAACCAAGAAACTCCCATGGTCCAGTAGCCGCTGTATAACCAGGCTACTACAGAAGCAAACCGTACCGCTGTCTCACTGGCGTGCAGAAACGACCATGCCTCGCACTTTTGCTTGCAAACAGTGTCTCATACACACATTATACAACTTTCAAACCCTCACATCGCTTAACAAGTCTTATCTCCAAGCAAAAGTACATATCCTACTTGTTCTCAGCTCTGCGTCTGTTTTTGCAACATTGGTACTGTGTTCTGGCCTTAACGGTTCGCCTCTTACCGCTGGAAAAAACAAGTTGCAAAGTCAGGCGTATAACATTGAGAATGAGCCACAGGCAGAAAAAATACGACCATTCACCCTTACATCTACTTGGAGATTATAAACACTACACACCTGCACAAGAGAGCGTTTTTTCTTAAATGTTTCCTCGGACGAGGTCTTTTAAGTAGTTCACATGTCACACACACGTCTTACACGCGCCAAGACGGCTGCACACTTGCGTCATCGTCTTGACTACAATCTACAGATGTCTTACTCAGCTCAAGACGTTTGGTTTATGTCTTGAGACACTTCCTAGGGCTTTGAGTAGTGGTCTGGAACTGCTATATTGATTACTGAAGCGCTTTCATGTCTTTCCGAAATTGGACTTGTTTCAAACTTCATTTGTTTACCATCAACTCTTTTGTACATTAAGAGTAGTTGTTTCTGTACAAATATCTTGTTTTTCTTATCCCGTAGCTCTTTACAGCGTAGTTTGCTATATATGCAGGTTCCTTCTGACATGCCATTTAAAGTGATATAGTGAAGTAAACTGTTACCCTTAGAATATTTAGTGGAGCTGTTAATTGTGTGAAAAAGAGGCGCTAAAACCATTTTTTCCAACCTTGCGTTCTAAATCTGAGTAAAGGTACTGATTTTTATTGCCCTTATATTCAAATCATCTCCTGAAAGACAGCAACTACCTAAAGAAAGATTAGAAACTTACCAAAATCTGTTCCACCTACACTAGCTTGTGTCTCTGACATTCCTTTAGACAGGCACGTTTTTATCTCGTGGGTTCTTCCTCTCGTTTCCCGCCCAATTATGCCACCATTTTACCTTAAACCCTCCGATCTTAATCAGCCCTGGCATTAAAGCGCGTTTAATCCGTCTCCTAGCAACCGTTGCCAGGTAACGATCCCACCGGCACACCTGGCTGTCTCACCTGGATGAACCTATTGTTTGACGTGCATTGTTCTCACTGCCGTGGATATGGATCTCCAGGTGGTACTTAAAAATGGTTGACATATAGAGAATCCATCTTTTTCTAAAGGAAGAAAGACAAAATGGAAAGAGACAGAGAGAGAGAGACAGGGAGAGAGAGAGGGAGAGAGGAAGAGACAAAGAGAGAGAGAGAGAGAGAAACAGAGAGAGGGGGAGACAGAGAGAGAGAGAGAGATAGGGGAGAAACAGAGGGAGAGATAGAGGGAGAGAGATAGAGAGAAAGAAAGAACATCAGTAAAGAAACAGAACGAAAGAAGTGAAGAAATTTATTTCTATGTCACCAAATCTGAAGATATGTAAGATTATAGTGGATATATTAATATACATTAAAGAATGATCAGTCTCTATAGCCACTGTAAAATTATGAATTTTTGTAAAAATGATGAGTACTAACCCCGGATTGTAATAAAATTATTAAAGTAAAGATGCAACATAGAAAGAAGAGCATCATTTAATATTCTTTGACATCTCGAGTAGTTACAATGTACCAATAATGATAGATTATGAAACAGAAATAACTTTCAATCAGGTAAATCTACCGCCTTATTTTCAGCATTCACAATTTCTTTGGGAACACATTTCTGTACATATTTGTGCTGCAATTATGAATTCACGTACATTTGATAAAGTTGCTAATATTGACGCTACAACGCAATTATGATATCAATAAAACAATAAGCATACAGTAAAGGGTATGATATAATGAAATCCTTCTGAAAATAATGAATATAATTGTTATGATACTACAATAATACTGACAAACATAGAGGAAATATTATTTCAATACCTAACTTTCAAAGCTAGAATGGCAACACATTGCAATTCATAATGCCATTCATATTTCTGTCATATTTCATCATAGCCATTGCATGACAATAATGCCCACTGTGCCGTTATGTCTACATTCCTCTACGTTTTTGTGCGGAACAAAAGGCAGTTATAAATCCTTTCCGCTCTCACGAGATACCCGACAACACACGAACCTGTCAGTTGTGATTTAATCCTTCCTGTTGTGGAATATGAATTATGATAATTCTATATCTGTATAGGTGATAAAACTAGCTCTGATAGCACGCGGCGCGGCAGCAGCTGGTTATATTACACTGAACGACATGTCACACCTAACCTTTGCACATTTAACAACAAGCTCAGTTTTAAGCTTGAAGTTTTGAAAAACGGCTTAGGCAAAAGATGTATCAAAGGTAAATAAAGGTAAAAAAAATACTACCAGTATTTGGTGAGGATGCTTCTACAGTACAGCGAGCTCCATTCCAAGGGCGCGGTCACATAGGTCGTGCGATCGTCGTACGATTTTGCAATTTTTTGATGCCATAAGATTTTCAAGCAGGCCGTGACAGAACCAACCACCGACATGGATCCAAAACAGTATTTTGTGTAAGACAGTTGAACTTTGCAGGAAACGTACATTTTTGTCCTCTAAATTGCCCGAATTTAGCGATCGTACGACGATCGACATATGTGACCGCGCCCTAAGCCTAAGACAGTACTAGAAAACAATCAACCTTTTGAATCAATACTTTCTTCTAACAGAATAAAATTATGGATCCAACTCTTCCTTAAATGGTGAAAGCTGGTACACTTCTCTATAATTCACACAAAGTAGTAATTGCTCGAATAGGGGTAATAAATTACAAAATCAGTAACACAGAAAAGGTCTAAAGGTTAACGCTGAACAAATAATTTCTAAATACGATGTTGAAAACATCACGTAATTCACCAATTCATTATAACAGCACAACCATTACAGTGAGATAGAAGCAAAGGCATCTCGGCTCTCCCCTATTGTTCACCTGTCTATCTCTATTGTTGTTGCTAACATCCAGGCGTACTTAAGATGATACATTTAAGTGTCTCTGGGGAAGGATTTCAGCCATATCGTTTTAAACGACACGCAAATTGGTCGTCCAGCTTTTCAGCATACTATTAGCATGTTATAGAAAATTCTTCTTTTCTTCCTCTTTTAATTTGTCTTTTCCTTCTTCCTCTTTCATAATGTAGAGCCCCATTAAATGAGATTTTGGGAAGACGGCGCATGTGTTAGTTAAAATACAAGTCACATATATAAATAAACAATGGAAGATAATAGATAAGGAAAAGGAACATACTCAACTGATTTTTGAGTGTGCAAAGTACAAGACAGGTAGATTCAATAATACTGTAAATGCAGAAATGTTCGCGGTGGATTAATGTTCGCGGTTTTCGCGGTGACCACTTCACCGCGAACTTAAATCCACCGCGAACATCTTTCTATTATTGTATTAGACTGCAGTCTATGGTGTTACCGCGAACTTAAATCCACCGCGAAAGTCCTTTTACCCGCTACCGCGAAATCAAATCCCCGCGAAATTAAATGCAATGTACGTCAACGCTTCGATGAAGGGCACTCATTCTGATAATCATAACTTTAGTGCAATTCCATGCAAGTCCGTGCTCGAAGGCTAATTGCAGACAAAAAAGCAAAACAGTGGTATACATAATTGTGTACCACTTAACAAAGAAGGCCTTAAGGAAAATGAAATTTATTGATAAATTAAAGGGGAAATAACATATATTCTAAACCTACTTCTACTTAAACTGAAGGGCTTGACTTCTTTTCCGTATGCAGTGGGAGATAAATTGTCCAACATTTTATAGATATAATAAGGTACACTAAATAGCAGCTGGATATGATTTTGGAAGCGATCAGACGTTCAGACAGCGCGTACGTTTTGTATGATACTCTCCATTATAGATTCAAGGGTGACAAACATCTGAATTAGGACGCAGTGACGCCGTCAACGTGCCATAGATTTCATGAGATACCCGCTTAAGAGGTATAGATAGGGTGTACTTATGTTGATAATCCATAGAAGTCTCTAAATGGGGATTAACCCTGGATCAGTTTAATGGAATCCGCGGTGCCATCTTCGCTGACTGTCCGGCGGAAAAACAAAGGCCGCTGACCGGCGAATTGTTACATAGCTGATGGTAAAACTTATCCGAAGTGACAGCTCACGGCACGGTTACAATGTAGAGTACTGACCGGAGAATTGTTACATGACTGATGGCAACATTTCCCCAATGTGACAGGTCACGGCAAGACTGTTGTTACACGTTTGTCTGCTACATTGTATCCCCACACGCGACTGACAAGGCATTTCCTCTATAGACCCCATTCACACTCAGAAAAACGATTCGGATAAAACATTTATCCGAATAAAAAAAAATCTATCCGATCCAAAATTGCGTTCACACTCGTCTTCGGCAATCCGATTAGTGCGCCCTCAGTCTTATCCGAATGAAACATTAGGTTGAGGTCAAAGGGTAGCGTCATTTCCTACAGCTCAAAATGGCGGGAATCCACCAACTTTTGATGCTGTTGTTCCTCTGGAGAATGTTCTGTAGTCGTAGAAGGGAACGCAATCGACGGTCTTTGATCGCGAGAAGGTTTCACCGACAAAGTCTTCTGCATATTGGGCTAGCTGTAGCACAGTTCAGATGTATGCCACCAGAGCGGCAGACAGAACGATCTGGGAGCGGGAGCGAAGCCATGATTGGTGGAACAACATTATGCTTTGAACATTTTCAGACTCGGACTGGCAGAAAAACTTCCAATTGAGCAAACTCACCTTTGATAATTTGCATCCTATCCACTTAAAGTGAATCCTATCCACTTGCGCGTTCACACTGCCGAATCGTACGAATCGAGACTACCCGCGGCGCAGTTTTATCCACTTCCCGGAGTTCTATCTACCTCCCCGAGGTGGATCGCGAGGGATTCGAATCGATGAAATCCAAGTGATTTGGGAGCGTTCATACTGCTAAGTTTTATTCGGATCGGGTAGTTTTATTCGGATAACATGTTTTATTCGAATCGTTTTTCTGAGTGTGAATGGGGTCTATGTGACGTAAAACTTCAAGTAGATACGACGTGTCGGACAGTGTTTTGACTTTTGAACGTCTTTTTTATATTCTACTTTTACCTTCTCGATCCAGTTTCTTTCTCTTCATTGAATGCAGGCCAGAAATGGAAGAAATTGGCAAGAGAGTCGCTATGAGGGAGCATTTTTCTGTGACAAACAGAAAGAATGGAAACTTGTAAATGTATAATGTATAACATACTCAAACCATACCAAATATAATAAAGACCCCTCCATAGTTTCTCAAGTTATGCTGTCCACAGACAGACAGACAGGCAGACAGACAGACAGACAGACGGACGGACAAACAGTACCTAAAACATAACCTTCGTGCCGAAAGGTAATTAGAGACTCTATAAAACTACACGACTTATAGAACGAGCATAAATCTGCTTCCCTTTAATCGTAAAGATATTGGAAAACAAAGCGATACGCAGATGAAAAATAGGGTCACTATGTCAATTAAAAATGATCGATCATCAAATTGCTTGTGTAATCATTTATCCGCATGAGGTTCAATCATTACAAACATGAGATGGATGGGGTTTTTACAGATATGATCGTAAACAAATACAAAAATCTATCATAATTTCCATGTGATTTTTCAGGTCGTTCCAAATCTGTCTGATGACGTGTAGGAGTTTGTACTCACGTGTCTCTGACATCATTATTACATACCATGCTGATTGGTTAAACCTAGACGTTGCCAGGAGAAGTTGGTTTCGTGTATGGCCAATGTGACTGACCTACAGTAGAATACATCTACCTAATCTCCAAGCAGATTCCTCCTGTGGCATAAAACAGTAACATAAGCTGAGGAAGGAATTTAGCCGGCAGAGGAGTAAAATTGGCCACCGCGTATTTTACTCCTCTGCCGGCTAAACTCCTTCCCCAGCTTATGTTACTGTTTTATGCCACCGGAGGAATCTGCTTGGAGATTAACATCTACCCATGGCCAAGTATGCACCTAAGTTTGCGCTTAGGTGACTCTGACGTCACTATTGTCCGCCATGATGATGGGTTAAACCTAGACGTTGCCAGATGAATTTGGTTTCGTGTATGTTATCATGTAACGTTAGGCCAATGTGACTGACCTACAGTAGAATACATCTGCCCAAATATGGTCTGTGCTTACGTGACTTTGACGTAGGCACGTCCGCCATATTGGATGGTTAAAATTGGAAGTCTTGATGGTTAAAACCAAGGATAAAATCTCCTTGTTAAAACCAAGGAGGTTCAACCTCCTTGTTAAAACCTAGTACCTGAAAGTTGAAAGGTGAATTTGAAGTGGTTAGATTCAGGCCCCCTGGCGGCTTTCCGTGGTACTAATTTCAGGACTGTTTTGATATCTCGTCAGATTTGCCGCTGAGATCAGTGAGGTTTTTTTTTTTTTAAGACAAGCCCCCCAGGGTAGTTGTGTTGCTCTAATGAGTCCTTTTGTAGCTCTGCTCCTCGCATATTCATCGGTTCGATGACTCAGAAAGACTAGTAGCCCGGGGGTTGGGGCTTGTTGATGTACATAACAACAGCTACGTATCAATTAGGGAGGTCAGGAAGGACTAAAAACAGAACGGTGACGACCCTTTGTTCTCACGGCACAGTGAAAACTGTAGAATCAAAATAATGCCGTTTCTAATGCTTTTGTGAAGTAAAGAAGTCAGTCATGATGGACAAAGGTTTCTTAAGTCAGGAAATGAAATGGAGTACCGGTAATATACTATATAAACTTGTACAAAGCCACATTTTCCTATTTCTATCCACATTTAGATGTACTGTATATAATTTTATATTTTTGGAAATAAATATGCTGCTGGACAAGCCTTCCATTGCAATACACATCTGTTCTTACCTTTTAATTCTATTGTACTTAAAGGCGATGCACAGTAATGTTAGTTACATGTAGATGTAGTGTCCCTTGTATGATATGTTTGGTGTGACCTGTTCGAATGATCTCATCAGTGTGGCAGAAATGTGCAATAAAGATCTCCCTTATTTAACATGAAAAAAGGATGAAGTAGAAAATAATTTTTCATCAGTGTGTCAGTATAGTTGTTTTTCACCTACAGATCTGATCTAGTAACTAAACACTCTCAGTTATTTTAGGACGCGTAAAAATGTTGACCTACAATTCATGTCCCCATTCTTAAGAAAGTTCGGCTTCTTTCAGACTTCTTATTACCAAGGATGTTATTACAGATCTAGATGTTCCAATACACATCAGAAGCGCGGCTCGCGCCTTGTAATCGTAGCCAAATGACCTCATGTGTCCTGCGGGCAGATTTGTCACATCATTAGGCCCTGTCGCCCCCCAAATGTGGCGAAATGACCCCGTCCGACTGTCAGCTGCTACATGTAGCCTGCAGGCATGGAGTATACTATTACATCAAGAGGGGAGTCTCTTTTATATACTCAATGTTTAAAAAGAAAGTTGAAGTTGAAATCCACTGTCAGCTATCAACGCTTGTAGTTCGACATTTCATCGCTAGGAGTGCTTGTGTATAGGTAAAGAAACCCATTTGTGTATAATAGCTATGTACCAGAACTGTGAGTGTGACCATGAATGAATGGATGAACGAATGAATGAAAGCAACGGTTGAGTGCTATCATTTTTAATGTCAGCTAGCACCCCTCCTATAACAGACCCATGTACAGTTTCTGCCAAATTTCATTGTTTTTGTTTTTTTAACGTTTTCTTTCTGCATTTTGTGTGTGACGCCCACACATCTAAGTGTACGAAGACCTCTGATGTGTCACACGCCTCGCCACTGGCACCTTCCAATAGCTGGCGATACTGACAGCGCACAGGACCAGTTTGACATCTGCTTATAGCTATCTATTGAACATAACCGTAGTTATCTACATACAGCAGGTTCTAATAACTCCGTGTATACGTAATCCAATTTGTAGCTACTCTTGACAACACAAAAACAACAATCTAACGTTACATACATAGGACATTAAAGTTATTGCAGCTGCCATAAACGTTAATAACTATTCAAGTGGTGTACACATACGTAGCGAAGTTTCTGTAATATCCAAGCAGATCATACAATTGCATAACATAGTACCAAACTGGACAAGGAGTATAGTCAGCCAAGAGGTGTCCGTTTGCAAAGGTAGCAAAACACACTTCTATCAAGCCGGCTTCACTCCTCTGCCAGCTTTTGACTCTATCTTATGCTACCGTAGGATCTGCTTGGAGATGAAAGTTTCTGCCGAAACTTGGTCTTGGTTGCAGAGTTAAATCTCACGTGCACATGCATAACGTTACATGTCAAACTATTCTATGTACATGTATATGGATATTTCGTGGCGTTTGCTTTGGTTGTAATGTTCATATTTTGGCGTTGCGTGTCTTGTAACTGTGTGTGCTGTGTCATAAGACTGGTTGTAGTGTGGTATAAACAACAATGCCTACAACGGTGCCGTTTTATGTTCTAATTATCTGCAAGTTGTCGGTAAACGTACTATTCTCCAGCGTTTTGGAGGCAGTAGGAGCAGTGGGTTGTTATCCACTGTGCCCAGGGTATGGTATTGGAAAGTGGAGCCCATCTCTCTCCTTCCACTGCCTTTTACCTCCCCAACTGAAGTCAGGTACCTGTTGTGGAGTGAGGAAAGTCTTTACATAAAGTGTCTTGTAAGGAATCGAGCAAGTGACCTCTAGATATCTTGCCCACTATTCTAGCTACCCTTCCGTTCAATGCTACAAAGAAAGTAAGTCATCTCTAAGAAAAATAGAAGACAATGAAACCCTTTCTGACCAAGACCCCGTCACGCCCCCCTCCCCCTCCGGGGCTCGCGCCATCCTCCCCTAGTTCCTGTCAGCCGCAGACGACACTTGTACCCCGTCGTCCTCAAGATGCCTCGTCGCCATGGCAACCGCCGAACAGCCCCTGGCCAAGTTCAATGCCTATATCTTGAGACACCGCAGCTGGGGATAAGGAGGGGACCGTCCATATTTTCACGGGACCGTCCATTCTACACTGGTCTTGAAAACTCTGGATGCTTTTGTTGTTGTCGCTGTTCTTCCTTTCCGCCACTTTCTTCTTATTCCCATTATTCTATCATTCTATTCTTCTTAATACTTCGTTTCTATATATTAATTCTATGCATTTAGCTATTCAGTACGTACGGTCAGGGCTGACCAACTAGCCTGTATCTATTAGTATTACAAACAAGCAAAGGGTTAGCCCTGCTGACGGAAACAGTACGCATGGAATTTGACATGGACAGAGTAACGATTAGTATAAAACTACTTAACGATGCTTGCTTCGTTTTTCATTTGAACATCTTCTTGCTTTTCTTCTTACGTTTTGTCAAGTTCTTGATACATTTTTCGCTCTCCATTTTCAGTTCTTATCTCCCATTCTCCTTTATCTATTCCTTCGCCTGCCAGCAATTTCAAGAACACTTGACAACGTCTTCCGAAAAGTACGCAGACATACTGATAATCTCGGCTTGCACTCGGACGTCGAAAATCACCAAGAGGTGTTTTCGGACGGGGGAAATATAATCCCGACACTTTGTAGTGGGTGTAGTTCGTATCTCTTGTCATTTGGCTCCAGTTATCTGATGTTTTTTGACAGTCCGTTTCAAGTTGATGATTCTGTTTTGCCATTCTGCGTCAATGGTGTATATTTGTGTAGAGATATGGGCGAGAGTGCAAATGGACAAGGCGGTAATTTTTGGACAGAAAAAAATGACGTATTTGCATTTATCCAACGATAGTGTGATTTTGTATCTATTTAACATGTCTTGTTGTAGCCCTGTGAGCCAAAAATGTGGAATGAAGGTCTTCATTCAGTTAAAGGCGAGATATGGACGAGAGTGCAAATGGAAAAAAGGACACAGTAGTAATTTTTGGACAGAAAAACTGACGCGTGTGAATTTATCCAACGATAGTTTCATTGCTTATATGTTAACTGTGTCTCTATAACATGTCGTAACTTGTTGTGACCTGAACTTAGCCCTCTGTGGCAAATATGTGCAATCAAGGTCTTCATTCAATTAAAGGCGTAGGCTTGAATCATCTAACATGCAACCTATGTCATACCACTGTGAAAGGCACTTTACACGACTTTCCACACTCCACCCAGGTGTAATACGAACGCCCGTCTTTGCTCGGGGAGGGGGGTGGGGACTCTTGTACGTTTTTGCTTGGGGGTGGGGGTGCAGGGGAGGGGGTATTGTACGTCTTTCTTGGAGGGGGGGGGGCTGTATCTTGTTTTCCCTGCTACAGACCCAAGGCTATCAGTTATCGCTGACACGTTATTTACATTCCACAATGTTCAACAAAACGGCACAGAGAATGCAAACAAATACGTGCAGATAAGATAGGAGAAAGGAGGCGAGGGCTTCCTAGTATTTCCGGGGTTTGCAAATCTTACAAAAGTTGATAAAATCGGTCCTGTCGTGGGTGGCATAGAGGCTACTTTGTTGGGAGGGAAAACCCGGAAAGCTAGAGGAACCAGGCCAAAAAATTAAACTAGCCGTCGAACATTCACGTAATACATGTAAAATCATTTATAGATTTCTAATTTTTTCTTGGACTACCAACCTTCCCTTTTGCTTTGCTGGAATTAAACCTAACAAACACAAAAAATCGTTAACGTTCGAGAAAAATTCCGATCGTTTTGTCCGTGACGATTTCAAGGCAAGGTGTCCAGGACAACTTTGATTGACAGGTGAAACGGACGATCGTCGACGTCAGATCCTGAGTGTAAATCCGGCTAATCAAAGAGACGGCTACGCTGAGTACCGTCCTTCGTAGTAGCCAATGGTTCAATCTTTTCGCTTGCTATTAACCACGAAACGATTGAGCCAGTGGTTACTACAGAGAATGGCACCCAGGGTAAAACATAGTTTGATAGCCGAATTTCAATCTCGTATCTGTGGAGAGGACAAACTAGCAGCTATAATAAGATCGGATACCAGGCTATAAAAACAGCCTCTACCAGGGCCCACGGGTCGCTTGTGACGGAAAAACTTTGCCCTATATCCTTGCCGTTGGTTGGTTGGTTCTCTTTGAAAATTATAGTACACAATGTAA
This sequence comes from Branchiostoma floridae x Branchiostoma belcheri, assembly GCA_019207045.1. Classification (NCBI taxonomy): domain Eukaryota; kingdom Metazoa; phylum Chordata; class Leptocardii; order Amphioxiformes; family Branchiostomatidae; genus Branchiostoma; species Branchiostoma floridae x Branchiostoma belcheri. Next base: position 28,791,383 of record CM033024.1, on the reverse strand, counting down.
CCGTTTGACGAATGTGACATCCTCATTTGTTTATCATTGAGATTTTATCAAAACCTCCTTTTTCATTCATTTTTTCCTTGTTCTGTTCATCTCTTGGCCTGTCTACTACTTCTTGACCCGCAGATCTATAAGAATCCATCAATCCTAATCAAAGCTGCCTGCCAGATTTTACAACAGGCCCTTACAGGAAAATAAAGCAGCTCCTAGCGTAGAACCGACCTCGAATCAATTCCAGAAATTGCCCCGCCGAACAAAAGAGGTCCGACCCATCAATTTACACGCAAAGGCCAATTGCTTGCAGTTGGCATTTTCTAAATCCAGGGTTTCCACTCAGACAACCCGCATGGCTATAGAAGTGTAGCGATCTCTTTTGCATAATTGATGGGTCCATTCTGAGTGTGACAGGCGGACAGGTGTATACCCGGGCCGCCACAATGTAACAACAATGTAGCGGTCTGCAGGGCTATCATTTATTCATCACGACTCAGAAAGTGGCGGGAAATTGATACATCAGTGACGCCGCCTCACAAATCCCTATCTTGTAACAATGTGCGTGGCGGATCGATACATATTACTCCGCTACATGTGTGGCTGTGACAATATAGGGCGGGATCATTATAGGTTTGATACGGCGACATGAAGGGGCAATTTTGGCGGGAAATGGGCGGAGGTTTGACGACAGACCTCCACGACACTAGAGCCGACTTCGTTAAAATTCAATCTGCAACTCAATTGGGATTGCAGAGGGAGCGTGTCTAAATCAGGTTGCCTACGCTTTAAGAAGTCGATATTTTTTTCGTTTCAGTTCAATGAACGAATGGACCTATGCAATGTTGCTTTCTTCCAATGAAATTCTAATTTTTACCATGAAAAAAGCTGCTAGACCGTTGCCGACTTCACCGTGAAGATAAAATTTAGATGACAAGGGCGTCGCCTAGCAACTGCTACCATGGTAAAGTCCCCATGTATACTTTAATTCAATAGTCCAAAAGCCGGTCCAAGTTTAGGACCGGGCCACTATAAACAGCGGGGGTGTATACACTTGATACTGTTTGATTGACTTTAGTAGGTAGGTAAAGATGCTTGAAACACCTGTAGGATTACACATGTAGGAAACGTTGGTTACATTCTCCTGGAGTTTGGTATTGGTAACCCTCGACAGCAGAAATCTTGGTCGGGTGTTTCTTTTCGTAATCTGCAAACAGATCCTACGGTGCCATAAGATAGTATCAAAGCTGGCAAAGGAGTATAGCCGGCCAAAGGGAGTCGGCGGACATCCACACCGGCTTCACTCCTCTGACAGTTTTTTGATACTACGCTACAGTAGAATCTGCTTGGAGATGATTCTTTTCGTCATGTATTTCCTTATTCCACTTTATTATCAATAACCACTCTGATGATTTTGCTGACTAACGCGAACAGACCCCAGACTAGTTCTAGCCTCTACCAGGCTCTACATGTCGCTTGAAAATGGTATGAATTGGCCAAATAGATAACACACCAGAGGAGCTAGCTGGATTTTTTTCCAGCGATATGTTGGGCCTGGTAGAGGCTATCCATGTCATATTTTATTTGGGTTTACAGTGATTTACTGCATTTTGTGCTTGTCGGCTGCCAGAAAACAGGTAGCTGTCAGAAGTACATATACAAACAGAGCACCATAAGCCTAAACACAGTGATAAAGCCTGCTTTGGACGTGAAAACTGGGCAGCCAAATTTCTAGCCTTTTATGCAGGCCTTCTGGTGGCTGGCGTTTTTTTATTACAGTACTAGTACATAGTGTTTCCATACCGCCAAGCAGATCTGAGCAATCTCTATTTGCCCCAGTAGTTATTATGGATACTAGCAACGTGTAGCTATATTGCTAGCACCAATACTAGAGATATACATGTACTTGGAGATGAGTTTTCTATGCCGTTTTTCATTTGCGAAGCTTGAGCGGTACTAGTCTCCTTCACAACTTCTAGCAGCCCTAACTTTTATTTTTCTGTACTCTGGGAGCACTTATTCGCGATTTTTCACCTGGACTCTCTTGGCATTTATTATAGAGAACCATTAGCCTCTACCAGCCTTCGTGGATCGGTGGTCTAATTCTAGAAATTGGACACTGTGATAGAGTCTATAGTACGCTAGGGGAGTTAGCCGGCCAGAAGAGTACGTTTCCTCATCACTCACCTTCGTGGTGAGAATAATGATTCTACCGATCCACGGAGCCTGGTAGAGGCTAGAGAACCATAGTCCATGTTCAAAATCGCAAATCAGCGTTCCTGCAAAAAGGCAAAAGCTAGTCCTGCTAGAAGTCTGTGAAGGAGGCTACTCTTCACCAACCTCCTTCCCCTGATAGCCACCCGGAAAGCCTGAAGGAGGCTACCAATTTCCGGTGCCAGCCCGGAGCCTTGGTACTCTCATTCACACCGTACCAACACCCTGCGGCGTGCGCCTGCCACCTGTCACGGACCTACCACTTACGCGGCGAACAAGGGGTGTTTTGCTGGAGTGATTTATGTTTATCAACTTCAATGAATATTTCCAGCAACCCATGGAGTCTGGTTGAGCTTAAACTTATCTCCAGTCATATGAGTGGATTTGGCTTCTTTGGTACGTCTTTTTGTGCGTTTTGACTGAAAAAAATAGTGGAAGCTGACCAAAATAAGAGGACGTAGACATCATAGGATATAGGAACACAAATTTGTCCAGGCAATCATTTGTTTCCTTTTCGACGTCTGCTTGAGTGTCCATCCTCGGTTTGTCAAAACGCCGGAACCCCCGCGAGGCTTTCCGGCCAAACTTTAGCGGGTTGTCCTTCCCTCGTAGCTGGGTAACCTAGCCTTCACATCGGGGTCATTTAGCAGTTTTTTTTCTTCTTCTGTAAATGCAGAAATGTTCGCGGCGGTTTTTTGCTCGCGGTCTTCGCGGTGGCCACTTCACCGCGAATTTAAGTCGACCGCGAACATTTTCCCATGGCAGTAAGAGACTGCAGTGCATAGTGCTACCGGGAACCACCTCGAAAAGTCATTTTCCCGCTACCGCGAAATTAAATCCCCGCGAACTTTAATGCATCTACAGTACAGTGGAAGCTAGTTAATTGCACATCGGATTAACGCACACTTCTGTTAACTGCACGGAATCCCTGAATCCCAAACCGGTGCCGTCCAGCTAGATAACTTCGCATTATTGCAACATCCGGATAATTGCACCAAATTCACTGGCAAATAGGCCGTGCAATTAAGCGGCTTCTACTGTAGATTTCCCCTTATCTCCAAGCAGATGTAGTGTCCGGTTCGTGTTTTTTGCAGTATCTCGTGCGCCTTTCATTCTTTTTTTCACATGGATAGGCTTAGAATGACATCTGTAAACTCTAGGAAGATCAGATTCTAAAAAGACACGAAAATACAGCGAAATACAGATAAAGAAATAAGCCTACTTGGAAATTAATTTCTGTTTTCTCTGATGATACACTTCGTATAATCCGCCTCCATCCTCAGTGGCTATCATTTTGTATTCTCCAAGTAGAGCTTTCGCTCGTGGCTATAGCTACTACTGACTGTGATTTCTTACGTTTGCCTCTCTCAATAGCCTCTACCAGGCTCCGTGGTTTGATGGTCTAATTGTCGAAATTGGACAAATAGAGTCACCGTACGCTAGGGGAGTCAGTCGGCCGAGAAGGTCAATTTTTCGTGGTTTGGAGAATGTCCCTACTCGGCCGGCTGACTCCCCTAGCGTACTATTTACTCTATTTGACCAATTTCTACAATTAGACCACCAAACCACGAAGCCTGGTTTGGAGAATTTCCCTACTCGGCCGGCTGACTCCCCTAGCGTACTATTTACTCTATTTGACCAATTTCTACAATTAGACCACCAAACCACGAAGCCTGGTAGAGGCTATCTCTCAACACAAACGAAAGAAATCACTGCCTCTGTTAGATACTAGTGCCCCCACCCCGACCGAAGCCTCTGCTTCAAGAAGAGTGACTATCTGTCACACCATCGCTTCCTCACACAGCGGAGACCAACCTTCCCGCCTGATGGAATAATCAGCACAGGCTGTCAGATAAAACTATCTGTCGTCTGATCGAACTGTCAATCAGAAACCCAACCCTCAAGCAACTCTCATGTTTCTTGTTTACAACTGAAGCAAAACTGTTTGTAAACAGATGAACAAACGAGAAAAGGGGTGTTCTGTTTTAGATAAATCTCACTTTAATTCACGTATATATATTTAATTCACGTATACCTGTGCGATACTGATATCTGATCGGGTGAAATACGCAAAAATACATCCATACAACCACTGACATAAGTGTTGATTTATGCAAACTAGTTCCAAACGTATCCAATTATAGTGAACATAAATCTAGTGTTAGTACTAAATTTCACCTGGTTTCGTTTACGTGGTGTATTCCAAAGTGGTACATGGAAAATGCCTCCAGTAGGCACTAGCTACTTCGAGCTTCTTCATGTTCGCATGACCAGTGACTTAATTACGTGACCTTGATAACCACAGGCGTCACCATTTTGAACTTGATAGACTATGTTGTTGAATTCGAAGTATAGTCTGTTGTTTTTAGTAAGGGTTCGGAACACAGAAATGTAACGGTAGTTCACCTTTATCCACATGGTACCCTATATCCGTTGTTAAAAAAATGATGTGGATTTTGGTGAAATCTAGTCGACGGACGTTGGTTTCAAATTGCATTTTTCATAGAATTCCAGTCTGAAACGGCCGTCTGTCAACTTGGTATCCCCGAATACTCCGATTTTACGTACAACGGATAAAGGTTACCCCGCGGATAAAGATGAACTAGCTTATATATTGCTATGGAGGACAATAGATTACAAGTGCGTACTCAGGTGTTGGCCACCCCCGCGCGGTGGTTGGACGGGTCCATGACGTCAGAGTGTGCCTGTATGAGTGAAATCAGTGCAGCTCGTCAGTACAGTTGGGTTCAGCCTGGTGGTGTTACACCGCACATGGTTCTCATGCACGTACGCACCGGCGTTCACACATACATAGAACCCTGCTCACACACACACACATACATACACCTACACACACGCGCACGCACGCACGCTCACGTAAAGTCTGCTGACTCCGTCTCAGTCCCAACCGCCGTACCGTCTTGACTACAGGCTCGGTGACACACGCGCTCTCGCCCGAAGCACTTCCTGCCAGGCCCCGCTGCTGTGTTCTTGCCGACTCCCGGACTAAGTACGACCACCCGCTCCTTCCCGTCGGATTTCAACGGTAGCTCCTCGGTGGTACACGCACCTCGACCCGAAGGATTTTCGTACTCGGCGCGGTGAACTGAATGGCGACGGACACGGAGAGGAGAATGAGCTTGGAGTCCAGCTCCGGCATTATCGAAGAAGAGGTTAGTGGTCTGTCTTGTTTCTTTCTTCCCCCTGTGTGTATATGTTTGTAATTTCGCGCCAGGGCTTCGGGTTTCCCTCCTACAAGCGCCCGTGTAGTGAAAGCACACATGTTAGGAATCTGAGCCGAGTTGTACATGTCCCCAACACACACACACTTTACAGAAACGCACCCCGCTCTACTCTCAAGTACCCCGCCTTTTGTGTTCTTATGTAGCGTAAACTATCTCGTGTTACATGGCTGTGTTAGGGAGGACATACTTTCACTCGCCGTGTAACAACACTGCACGGATAACGTGTAGCAAAGTGTAACAATGTGGTAGAGAGAGAGAGAGGGATACATTTAGGTGTAGCAAAGTATAGCATAAATTTTGAGACGATGACATGGTTACATGGGGTCGACTCGTGTTACAACAGCCTTGCTGGTGGTTGTGTTTGTGTTGTGTTGTAGTGATGTATCGTAGCGAATCGGTGTTGTATTGGTGTGAAAAGACGACAAATGTTGCGTATCGGTCGGGTGGAAGTTGGCAACATGTCGCGAGTCTCCCCGGTGTGACACTGTTGATGTAAAACCGACCGCCACCAGGCAAGAGTTGTTAGTTTAGCCGGGGATACTAGTAAATCCCTGCCTGTTGCTTCAAGCGGCGAACACAAAAAACTCTCCCTCAAAATCCCTCCACACACAGCCATCAAATCCCTCTCTAAACCAGCTGGGAGCGACTTTCTTGTCCAGGTTTTTTCTTTCCTCGTTTGGGGACCAAAACAGTCGGTGTAACGTGCCCATGTTTGGACAAGGAAGGGCTGCGCTTTGTCAAATTGTGTCCGACGTAGTCTGGCCTGTAAACTACACTTAAACCACAACTTCCTGTCCTTCCAGTGCGATTTTTATCCTGCCCGAGGCTTGATTACCGCTAGCTTAGGAGGTAAAAACCGTTGTGTTGTCGTTTTAGAGGATTTTTTTGGGTGTATTTCAGGTATTTGTTGAGGTGAAAACGGCCGGTGTCACCCCCGGGTACGTACCTGTCAGTGTAGCCATTTGTCATGGCGACATGTCGGCCCGCTACATGTCAACTTTCACTTACGGTGCATCAACAAAGAAAAGCAAGGCAACAGTCTTCCTACACACACAAAAACACGACCTAGAAACCTGTCTCCACAATACAGAGTAAAAATGTGTTTTTCTTTCTCTCTCTCGCCATCTTTGCCACCATCACGACAATAACAACAAAGGAGACCCCGCAGACAATTTTACGGTGATTCATAAATTTTGCAGGGCGCCTCCTCCCCTGCCCTTGTCCAAACAGACCGCCCTTTCTGTGTGCCATGTGCCGCTCTATAGCAGCTCAATAGGTGCAAAGTTCGGCACACAGGACCTTTTATAGCCTTCAATAGCGGGTTATTGTGTAGGAAAACAGCACAGGTCGCGTTTGTGTGTGTGTACACCCCGCCCTTCTTATGTTTACACGGCTAGTCCGACCCAAATTACACTTTGATAAGGTAGATATGAAGTCGTGGCCCGGTTCGTGTGACGTGTATTTTTTGAGGCGGATATTTTTTTCTTGTGGGAACGGGGTGATATTTTGGCGGGGTTCCCTTCTCGGGTAGTCTCCCCCAGGCTATACGGCAATTAGCCCGATTCGCTCCGCTAAGCTAAACACACCGCGTACCGGCTGACAAGTTTTTACAACACCCAGAATCTTTTAGAGAATTTCTGTCCAAAAACTGCGCCGTTGTAGCAGAGATTCCTCTCAGATATGTTGATATAAGTGCTGTAGAAGCCTATACACGTTCATTATTTCTAGTTTTGCAGTCTATAACTGTTAGATTAAAGAAAATACGTAGTTTGTAATTGTTTTCTACTGACCGACACCTAGCTAATTTCTACACCGTTTCTGTTCAAATGCTACACCGATATAGAAAGTTTCCACCCAGAAATGTTGTCCTGAGCGTTGTAGAAGCCTGTACAAGCCGAAATGTTTCCGGTGATGGTTCCTGTGTTCCTCAGATAGGCTCCAAAAAACACGTTGTTTATATCCGATAGGCGGCAGATCTGAGACATCACCATGTGTAAAACCCACCCAGGAGACAAACCCTGTGGCATTCCTGGTCCATCTCAGACTTACCAAGACGTCTTGACCCCATATAACACCAGATTTTACGTCTTCAACTCAAGACACACTAGCTCAAATTGTTGTGCTACACACTGACTCAGTTTTTAATAACCCACAATTGTATGGGTGCCTTCTGGACCCCTTCCAGACAAATTGCTGCGTTGTAAATCACATTTCAGATGCAACATTGTGGCAAATTACTGGCTCATTTGCCACAGACCCGGGCTTAATTGGGTTAGTCAAGCATTAATTCTACAGGGAAGAGCTACAGTATCTAAACACCCCCCAAATCTACACCTCTGTACGACTAATGCATGTAATTTCCACCCATCCACAAGGTAGTAATCTGCAACAAATCTACATGGAAAACACTCTACAGTGACTACCTTGGGTGCTATGATGTTTGGGCTTGTTGTAGGAATGCTTGTACCACTCAGAAATATTGAACCAAAAGCACTGATTAAAACACTGAAGAATATAGATGTAAAATAATCACCAAATTTGCATGTAAATCACCAAAGTCATCACTACCTCAGGTGCTGCAATGTTTGGCTTGTTTTTGGAGTGTTTGTACCATTCCAGAATATTAAAGTAAAAACACCGATTGCATCATAACAAAAAACTGATTATAACACTGAATTCAAAACACACTGGTTTCTAGTAATGGTCAACAACTCTGCATTTAAAACCAAGGAGTTTTTATCAAGAAAAGTCATTTGTAAAACTGAAACAATCCAACTCCAGGTAGTCATTGCTGTAGGCACTATGGTATTCAGATTGTTTCTGACATGCTTGTATCAAAATATTGAGCTAAAAACACTCGTTAAAATGTACCAAAACAGTAATTAAAATTCTGAAACACTCAGGTTGATATCTGATACAATGACTTCCTACATAGTCCAATCCATTTATGTTTACAGCCAACAAAACGACTAAATAACTTCGCCCGGCCAAAGACCCTTTCCCAGTCCTTTGACGTTTACGTAACTGGTAACCGTGGTAACAGGGCAGGTGTTTTACCGTTAGAACCAAATCAAATGTAGCTGTTGCCATGGCGAGGATTGTCGTGGCGACCGCCGGAGAGGTAATCTGCACCAATCCAATTAGAGAAGCTTCTCCCCGTAGAGTGTGAGTAGGACATTTGATATCGCACCTGTTTCCGTGGTAACGGTTACCAACAATCCTCCTTCATAGCGACTGTTACAAAGATTTGCTGGATGAGAATTTCTGACACGAAGAAATTTTCATAATTGTTGTTTTTTTAATTCCTGGACTGTAATTGCTGTCCGTGCACACCTGTTTGTGCCAGGGCAGGTAATTGGTTACCTGTACCTGATGGAAATGCAGGTGTAATTACCTTAGTGTTACCTGGGAAAATTAAAAGGGTCGGTGGGAAAGTGGGCCACTCTTACGATATGGTTATCGTCTCGATAACAGAGTTCCTTCATCATCATAGTCATCATCTGGCCGTGTTTGTGTCTTGGATGTTTGTTCAAGGATTCTTGATTCACAACTGCCATGAAGAAAGCAACACAAAATTGAAAGCTAGACAGAAATGCATAAAACACATCTGAAAACAGCCAGAGCCAAACCTCTGCTTGGAGAGTAAGATGGGTGGTCAGTTTACTGTATAGTCTCTGAGCAGGTTACACCGATTCGTTTCCAAGTAGACAAAAGCTAAGTGGACAACTCCGAATATGAACAGAACTAGAGTAGACTTCGTCAATTGGGTAGGAGTGTCGCTCCAGTCTTAGGGCCGGTTTATACGAGGCAAGAAAATGACCTCTTCACAGCGTGTCGTTTTTTGTTTTGAAGCGTCGTTATTGTTTTTTCACTGACAAAAAAGTGTCCTAGGACCCGTGTTGAATGTCGTAGGACATTTTAAAGACAAGACACAAGTCTTTTTTTTGCCTCGTGTAACTCGACCCTTTAAGAAATTTTTCTGTACCGAGGCGTAGACTCGCCCCTCCGCCGTTTCTTAGGTCTCGGATAAGAAAATAACTGGAAGATCCACATAAAGTCTGAGGTCTCAATCTCTCATTTTAGATACAGGAATCTTACAGCATTATCAGATCCGGGAACCAAGAAACAGACTTGGTGTGGCATACAACAGGTTGTAAACAGTTCTGTGTGGTATCATTATATGGGTGGTCAGTAGACAAATGTGAAATGACAGGGCGGACGCCCCGCCCCCTTCCGACTCACAGCCGAACCAAGCTTTGATCTCGGCTGATTACAGGTTGTTGTTTTTATGGTACATTAACTTTATTGGACCCCTGCATTTATAGGGTATTGTAGGGCAATTGGCACTAGGGATCACACAAAGGTATGTAAATAGGATAGTTTTTATTGGAGCCTAGATTTCTGCGTGAAATTTTTGAAGTGAGAAAATTTTTTGGAAAGACGGATACTCTTGTAGATCTACAATGTAGTAGTTTAATAAGGGTAGACTTTGGGGCTGTGGTTAGCATTTTCTTGTTTGATACCCATCTTTATGCTCAATCAGTCATTTTTTAATGCCAAAAATTACCCCAAAATTAGTGTTCATTTGATAGCATACACAGAATTGTATATGTTTGTCCCAACACATATGCAGAACATTCATTTTACACAGACATATTTTAACATTGCAGAAAAAAAATCACCAAGTTATTGTTCTGTAAGCTTGAAGAATATAGGGTCAATATCATGACACAATTTTATTGCAGAAAAGTGAAGTAAATTATTTGGAAAATTGCTGTACTGTCAGCTGCAGTGTTGCATGTTTTCTGATAAATTGACTTTGAATAGTCCACCTTTGCAATAATCTTTACATGACTCTGTCAGATTGCAGCTCAAAATAGGACAAATAAGTCTATCCAATAGACTAGTCTATCCTTGCAATAATGGTATCTTACATGACAGTTTCTGATCCAAACTGAAAACTCTGTCAACTGAAAGTTTCGATTTTTGGACAGGCTGTCGGTTATATTTGCCAATAACGCAAGATTTTCGCCTTGTTCCTTGCGGTACTATCGGCATTATGGTTGTGTGTTGCTTTCTGACAAATCTATAGCCTAATAGTCCACCCTTGCAATAATCTTGTATTTGACAGAAAGGTGAAAATGCGGTGTCAACTGAAAGTTTTGATTTTTGGATAGACCATCTCTCATATTTGTCAATAACGCAAGATTTCACCACGTTTCTTGCGAGCGAAGCATCAGCATTCCGAGTCGCCGCCGGCGATTGTTGGAGGGTCGGCAATTTTCTCTCCACTCTGCGTGATTTTATCGCAGTTCTAGCAGACGATACCGGAGTTGTGAGAGAAAAACCAATACGATCAATATCAGACCCATTCTGGAGACGCAGCCTGATTACAGGAAGACTTATTTTCGCCCTGGGCTGTGAGAAAAATTCCGGCAGATTGCAGCTTCAATGCAAGGGTATTGATCAGAAAACTGACTTACGTGCAAAGAGGTGATTCAAACTTGGTCACTTTGCCAAAAAACGGTGTAAAAAACTTAGAGATCCACCGTGGTGTCCAGAAAACTGTGAGAGTAACTCTAATTGGTAGAAGCTTCTGTAGAAGGGTATTGATTCGCAAACCATCTTACAGGCAAAGATGGGAGGGGAACATCCTCACAAAAACTTGTCTCACGTTCAGCAAAGTCTACCTCATGGCTTGAAAAGCACTGCACTTAACTTAAACTTCTTCTAAAGGGTTTTAGAGTTAAGCTCTGTGGATGGAAAAGTTGGGATCTTTATAGTATTTAAAACTTATAAAGACTGATAAATCTGTCTAAAATGTTCTATCTTGTTGCAATTACCGATTCATGGCATAATGGCATAGCTGTCAAGATGAATTGTGTCTGAAAAAAAGAAGTTAAAGAAGAAATAAGAAATAAAAGTAACCCTTGAAGTCGCATCTTAATTCCCAATTCCGGAGCAAGAATACAAACGATCTAATAATCAGTTGCCTTCTCATAATTCTATACAGCACTTTGTCAAAGTGTTGAGTCTTCATCCCAGTAATAAGGCAGTATTATCTTCTTACATCGACCTATTTCTGCACTACCTCCTTCATAACAAAATCTTTCTTTGAAGTAAAATGTGCCAGCTCTGAGATGCCGACTACTATTTTTGTCCAACTCTTTCCACATCTTCAGATAACATATTCCATCTCTTCCTTCTGCTTTGAAGTTAGAAAATGGGTTGTTCCAAGGCCCCCTAGGGTCCATAGGCCATGCATTGGAGTGCATTGATCTGGGATGATTGGCGGCTCCTTCAGGTGGTTTATGGGTGCTTGGTTGCCATGGGAGACGTGAGAGGGATGGGGATGGATAATGATGAAGCCCTGAGGGTGATGAGAAAGTCTTATGTGTTTCTGGGCTACACTAAGTCTATTGCTTATTTGGTACAAAGATGATACTAACCTAGAAGATCAACATAGGGAAAGTTGTACCTTGGTACACATGTTTTCTGGTTTAAGTTCCCCCAAACCTGTCAGTTTTTTTATTTTTTTATTTTTTTTTTAAATTTTTACATCAGAAATACTTCTGTTCAGTTACTACATGGACCCATAAACTTAACGTACAATGTAACAAAAGGACATAGATCTGTTTTTATAATGTTGATAGGAGAGAAACACTCAGTAATTGACACTTAGTAGACACAAAAGACAATGAACTTGCTACACACAAGGCATGTATTCTAGTCTCTACTCTTTCCTTCCGTGCCACCCTTTCTCACATCACTTTGCCATCTAGCTCTAAATGAGAAGTGATAACAAATCTTATTACCTGTGAAGAGAGGGGATAAGAAGGATGATCTGACCTCACCTGAGGATAATCCACTGGGGATCCACTAATCTTGGAATTAGCACTTCCCTTATCCACTAGTCTGGTTCTGTAAGCAGCTTGTGGGGGGATCCGTCCAACATGGCGGACTTCGTCTGATCTGGTGCAAGCCCATCATTTGTCTTGGTTGCCGTTGGCTTTCTATTAGATCCAGTTCTTTGAGAGAAGCTGAGAAGAGCTGAAGGTTGGCCTTTCTGACTGTCTCTGCTCTTTTGATCTTGACGTTGATAAAGAAGGAGTTGATGTAGGCTGCGCAAAATTATTTCATTGGTTTTCGGGCATCTTTTTTTGTGAAAATGGAAGAAGACAAAATGAAAACAGAAGGCTGATAAGAAGTTTTGTTTATCCAAGTACAGCCTTTTTCCTCAGACTGTTTTTCAGGCCAAATTTATTCCTATTTAAATCCTAGAACAAACATTTCCCTCTGAGAAACAACATGTTTTCCTCCCAGCCCTCTTTTTTCAGCTTGTCCTCTTGCTGAATTTTACTTCAGAATTATCCGAGAACCTCTATCTTTATCATGGCTTTGTGTTAAAGTTTAAGTTCAAAATCAAGAACAAAGGAAGAAATACAAAAATAAGAATGTAAATTGGTCTGAATTCTCTATCTCATACAACATACATGTAATATGGAGACTGTAATGCAATATGTTATGATTTCTGTAGAAAGGGTGGAAGTCAGGACCACCTGCTCAGTTACTGTATATCTTGAAATATTTGAGAATTGTTTTATTTTTTCAATGACCTTTTCAGTACAAATTCATGACACATCAGACAAGTGTTTTCAATGTATTACTAATATACCACAAAATTGTTTCATCTGCAAACTTAAAACACATGTGGAAAAGCCCTTTTGAGAAATTAAGTCTGCAAAAATATAATAATTTACAGTAGCTGAACAAATAGTACGTTGGTGTCGCAGCAATCCGAACCGTAATCCGGGATAACACCGCAGCTGGGAACGGTAAACAATAAATCTCATTACCTCCGCCGTTGCCATGGATACACGTGATCCATCATAGCTTTGATAATAATGTTGCCATGGCAACAGGATTACCACAGCAGCAGTATATTCTGTGTCTCGAAGATATAAATATTTCATATGGAATTGTGTTTTTTTGGTATTCTTAACGAAGAGATCTCGCCTGCAAATTTCTGAAGACACGTTTTCAACACATAACTGAATGCTTTAGCCTGCTAAATTGTAACTTGTTTGTATTTTCATTGTCAGTCGCAACATTTTTCTCCCAATCACACGTGGGTGTTTAGAACCAAGGTACAGAATCTATCTGCATACACAATTAGACTAAATGTGTACAAAAGTTGCTAAGAGCTGCAGAAATATGCATTATGTGAAGGTAGCCTGGCTTGAGCCAGGGCTGTAGTATTATGTTCTGTGTCTCAGAAGTCCATTAGGAAACAAAATTTTCGTCTTTTGGGATCAAATATGTTTGAACTAGGGCAACCAAACATGGTGCTAACATTACAGAACTTGTTCTGTTGTACCAAACTATGGTGGAAACGTGGCAATCAGAGATGGCAGACTTCACCCCCTTTAGTTACCCATACTTATTTGTATCCCGTCGAGTCCTAAAGACAAATACAACAGTAAGGATGTTTAATTGGCAGTGGTGATCGCAGAAACGCACAGAGTCACATACACACACACACACACACACACACACACACACACATAGACAAACACATACAGACAGACACACACATACGCAATGTATCCAGACACACAAAGACACAGACGAGCATAAAACCAGTACTTCGCTTACGGTGAAGTAATTACATAAGTTGTTTTTGCAGGACTAACAAGTGGAAATTAAGTGAATTACTCAGTCAAAAGCTCGATGAACTGTACGTCCGCGGCACTGCTGTTATTGTCCAGGTCGGGCCTTTTGTTTGACAACTGGAAGCAAATACGGTGGTGTGAGTTGTGGGCAGGTCCCCAACAACATTCCTTCGTTGTCTGGTTGGGATAAAAACAGGAGAGATATCTCCATGTTATACCTGGGCTATTATACACTGATTACTCCACATTCATTACCTTTGCAAAGAAGGTCATGCTTTGGTATAGTGTTTGTATATTTGTATATACGTAATATAACGCTTTGTATGTACATGTATGTATTGGGATAAATGGCATATCTGGAGAAAGCCTAGACGGATTGTATTGATACTTGGTATGAGGGAACTAGACGAGACCACTAAATATCAAGACATTGGGCCCTCTAGCAGCTTGTTTTGGTACTACAGCAGAGCATCCCATTTTGATATTTCGCTCTTACTTCTTTGCTACCTTGGGCTTTTTATAATGAAGATTAGGAAAGTTGGGAAGCCAGTATGAACCCAGACTTGTGAATGACTACTAGTAAGTTGACTTCCTGAAAGTGTGGGAACCAAAGTGGGTACAGACTTCCCCCTCAGGCGCTGTTGTCATGTTCATCTTCCAGTTCAGCAAGCCTTAAAAGAATCTGAATTTGTGTAGCATAAATCATAGACCTGTTACAGAGAAAACCTGTTTAACACCTGACCTCACCTAGGTAGCACACCTGTGTTGTTAGAAGGTGCGGCGACAGGTGAGAAAATACCTGGGACTGGGTGGCACCAATCTTGGTTTTAGCCAGAGTATCCAAGATTTTACAATTATTCAGATATTTTTACCTGCCAATACAGTTAGGAATTAGTCTTTCTGTTGACAACCTCAGGGTAATACTGAGGAATTCTAGTTGGATAGCCAAAATGTTGGCTTAAGTCCCATGGATGTGTCTATAGAAAGAGAGAACTATGCCTGACTGTATATAGTCACAGCAATTTCTTTATATCTTTATTGCTCAACAGGTTTAGCTGTTCCTTTGTATTAATTGTAACACATCAACTCTAGTGCTACTTGAAAAAATAGCAGCACAGAAAATATATAGCAATTTTAGATGAAGAATTTCAGACACACAGACAGACCGCAGACAGACACACAGATAGAAAATCGAAAATAACACTTTTGGGATATTTAAGTTAGAAGTCTAGGAACTGCAAATTCTTTTCAAAAAGGGATCCGCCAAGGTTTCTACAAAACAGTATTGTCAGCATTGTCCATGCATTTTTAGCCCCTTGAGAAGATTTGGTAATGAACTTATTATTTTTCTGAATAATTTAACCAGTTATTGTTGCATTCTAGCAAAGTGACAAAGTAGAATGGGTAAAGGGTGTGAAGTCTGCCATCTCTGATTAAATCTAAAGTGTTGTTAAAGGCTGTTTAATTAGAAGGGTTCCATATAAAGCAAAAGGAATTTTAAAACACACAAAGTTTTGGAAACAGCAGTGGTAGAAGGCCATCATGGCAGGGTTGATAACAAAATGTTTGGGTTCTGGTTAATGTCAGATTTCTCATAAACTTAGGTGGCAGCTAAAACTGTGCAGGGCCTGTGTGATAACTAAGTAACTGCGTGCAGAAACAATCACAAGAAACTATGATTACATCCTTCAGAGATGATGTACTAGCAAAAATTCCTGGTCCCCTGAGTGGTGTTCTTGGGCAGTTATGACGTTAGATAATAAGGCCCACTTCAAACAGACAACACTTATATAGTCGTCCGACTGTTATTGACTATTCGTTGTGGGCAACGGTTGTCTTTAGACATGCGTTCAGAGTATTGCGGGACACCCGCGGCGCAGGATTCCACTGCGGTGCGTGCGTGACCCACAGCGACCTCTTGCTTGCAAATTAAAAATGGCGGGAGAATTCTTCATTTTCGTCATGCAGCAGATTACTATTCTTTTGCTTGCAAACAAACATTGTCCCCAACAAAGAATGGCACAGAGACGGGAAAATCTGGAATTAAACCCGGCGTTCGTGGCCGCCGGTGGTATTACAGATTACTACTAGTATCATGAAGGATGTAGCCACTGGTGGCGGGGCATTGCGCTGGAACAGGCCGTTTCTGATGACAAAAATACGTTTCCATTACTGACTGCATGTATATTTACGGAGAAAAATGCCCTTTCAAATGGAAAAAAACATGCTGCAGGCTTATTAGCATATGATCCAGTCCCGTCGCCGGCGACGATTTTTCTTTAGACATGTGAGGAATAGTCGCGGATCCCCCGCTGAAGGGTCGCGCGACTGGGTCCGAGGTGGTCGCACGATGATTCCATAAAAACCCTCGCACGACTATTTTGATCCTCTTTAGACAGCCTAAAAATATCGTCGCCGGCGACGTTGTCGACAACAACAGTCGCACGACTATGAAAGTGTTGTCTGTAAGCTATGCCTGGTCTTAGGTAAGCAATTGTATAGGTGTAGCAGGTCTTTGACATGTGTTATAGTTGTGTTTTACCGCAAGGTAGTCACACCAGCCCACAGATAGTGATCTCAATGGTACTGTAAATGTATTTAAGTTTGCGGCGATTTAATTTCACGGTAGCGGGAAAAGGGACTTTTCGCGGTGGATTTAAGTTCGCGGTAACACCATAGACTGCAGTCTAATACCATGATAGAAAAATGTTCGCGGTGGTTTTAAGTTTGCGGTTAAGTGGTCACCGCGAAAACCGCGAACATTAATCCACCACGAACATTTCTGCATTTACAGTAACTGGTTCAAATGTGGGGACTGATAATATGGCAACTTTTTCCAATCTTTCCTACATTCTTACTACAAGGGGTCCTAAGATGTTGAACTAAAAGCAATATAGGGAAAATCCTAAGAACTACAATACCATCTACTTGGTTAAAATTTTTGAACTTGGGGGTTCTCAAAACCCC
This sequence comes from Branchiostoma floridae x Branchiostoma belcheri, assembly GCA_019207045.1. Classification (NCBI taxonomy): domain Eukaryota; kingdom Metazoa; phylum Chordata; class Leptocardii; order Amphioxiformes; family Branchiostomatidae; genus Branchiostoma; species Branchiostoma floridae x Branchiostoma belcheri. The sequence goes on along the minus strand of CM033024.1, from coordinate 28,774,297 downwards.
TCCTGAAGGGCGTTGCAAGGTGAAAAGTTTCTGCATTGACCTTTGCACCCTTAACAGCTTGTGGACATTAAACCGATTGACCCCCGAACGACCTTGATAATGGCATAGTTTGACCGATTATCCAAACATCGACCGCGATCAAACACCAAATGATGGTCAGATATAAAAACATTAACGAACTCCCCCATTAAAACACTTTCTTCGACAAGCGAGTTCAATTGTCCATTGTCACAGTCCTTAAACCCACTAAACTGTATATATACTGTGGAAACATGTAAAAGAGTACCTTGTTAGTAGATACTCTACTATGAATTGTTTGATCTTACCTGGTCCTAATCGTATGTAGATTGTGCACTTAAATCTAATTATTTTGAAATAGGTCGGGCACATAATGTATTCCAAACTTTGTCTTAGGTTTGACACAGTAACAGGTTGCTCTCTGGTTGTCTCACAACCTGTTACCCAAGGAAAACTGATAGATTTTGATTGAAATTCTTCCAAACAACCTTCAGGAAACGTTCTTTTTATTCACCTGATTCTGTATCAAAACTTGTGTTTTCACTATGTACCAGATTTTGAATTGGAAAGTTGCAAACCTTTCCAGATCTGGAAAATACCATTATACAAGTGCTACAACTGCATTTCTTGCAACTGAATGCACAAGTCTTTTAGCTAGGTTCCGACCCTTTTATTTTGTGACAACTTATATCTGTCTTAAGACATATAAGTTGGAGACATCTGCCATTAAAAGACTTCTTAGAAAGAAGAAAAAGATTGCGATCTCTCCAGATCTTGACTCAGCCTCTTACTTATCTGTGTATCATCACAACCTTGCATTTGTCCTTGGCAATTTCTGGTGACATCTGTTTTGTTGAAATCCTTCGCATTTTTGCCCTGCACATGTTCCCACACTTATACAGTGGCTGATACCATTTTTGTAGGTCACGACTATACTACTAGCACTAGAGCAAGTCTTTCTAAACATCACTAAAAAGTGCTACTATTATAAAGGCCAACATTGGTCACAAGTCAGCAAAATACAATCTCAACCGTAGATGACTGTAGGGAATAGCTTAGGAACATTGTAAACATATGTTTTTGTAACGTCCTTCGCATTTCGACTTACCCCTTTTCGTATATACTTCCTGATACTACTTATCTGGGAATGTCGTTGTGGCGTGTACAACCACTGATAACTGACCAATCAGAGCACCCAGAGCAAATATACAGCTGTCACTTCAAAGGCAGCCCGGCGGGGCCCTTAGCGACCGCCCCGCAACCGACACTCATACCCGCGAGGTTGATACGTTTCGAAAAAGTGCCGAGTAACGAAAAATGGACTGCCTTGTAAAACAGATGTTCTTCCAACAACAGGCACTTTCCAGAGGAAGAGCTTCTCATAAATCACTCGTGTAAAGTTTACAAAGGAAAAGACTGTAGGTTGTTTGTTTGTCCACTTTGTTTTCCGTACAAAAGACTGACTTGCATGGTATACAGACCTGTTACAGCTGCCGAGTTTCGTTATACCTCTCTTTCGCAGTGTTTATGATAGATTTTAGATACAAGGCAAAATAGCAGCCCTTCCAATGGCAAGTACTTTGAGCAGGAAAACCTCATCATTTATCATTACATGTAAAGTTTACAAAGGATAATAACAATATGACAGTGTTTGTCTATGTTTAGGTCGAAAGGGTTTTTACGGGGAAATAGTCTACCCTTTCAAACAGATGTTCTTTGAACAACCCATACTTAGAGCAGGAAGAAGTGGTCATAGATCATTGGGAAAAGTTTACTAAACCACAGATAGACTCTGTAGTGTGTTTGACTACTTGCTTTTTTATGTCGGCAAGGAGGTTTTTTTATAGCGGTTGTTAACTCAAAAAGACATGCCGTTCTTATGAGAATTGAGCAGTAAAAGGTCTTCATCAAAGGAAGAAATCATGATGTTTTTATCAGTATCTGTAACTTGATTGTTGTTAATTTCAAAGGGACCTGAACATGTCTTGCTTTGAAGTGACATTCTTTGTGAAAGATGTTCTTGGAACTGAGCGTATATATACACATTACACATATAAAGAAAACTATTGTAGGAATTGATATAGTCTGTACTTCAAGTCTTGTGTCTTCAAGACTTTTCTCTCAAACTTAGAACTTGGTCTGGACTTTAAGGAATTTGTTAACACTTGTTAGTAAGACATTTTTCTCAGACTTATCTGTCTATGTGATTTGTCCATCAAACTTGTGAGGAATGGAGCTTGTTTAGTCCTTACAGATTACTCAGTAGCTGGTATGTAATCAGGAGGAGTGATTCTGTAGGGTCATGTTAAGATGTACATTCCAGACATCTTCAAGACATACCAAGATATTAAGGAATCATCCAAGAAAGTGTCTGACAGCTTCGGTATGTTTCCGGCCACTCGGGAGGGACTTACCAAGGTGGACAAACTTAAGGGTCTAATCTTAGAACTTGTTCTTGGCTGTAAGGAGTTTGCTAGCTAAGATTGGCACTAACTTCCTTAGTTAATGTAGGCCTTGTTTTGAAATAGCAGTTAGTTTTGCATCTTGAAGTTGAGAGATTTTTTGACAATATTTGAGAATCTGAGGAAAATGTAACTAAGGTTAATGTTTTTACTATAGAAAGAGGATAGAAAGGTTGAAATGTCAGTCTGTGGTGAGCAAGAAAATTCTGTAGGTTTAGATATAGATTACCAGGCTAAAAGAAAAAAGGACAGAACAGAACAGACCAGCCTCCCCCCCTCCCCTTTGGGTTGCCCACTCCCAGCATGCCCCGCCCCTGCAATTACCAAGGTCAGTGCCCTCTGTGTAAGCTGTCAATCATCCTGGATAAACTGTCTGGTCAGGGCATGACCTCTGACCCCCCTGGGGTGCAAACCCCTAAATATGCCTACTTGTGCTGCTGTTCCACATAAACTGGATTTCATGCATGAGTAACAGACACTAAATCTAAAACCTTGGCAGTTCAATACATATTCAGTTACTGTACATGTATATGTCTTGTTCCTTTCTTCTTTATTTTTTTGACAACAGCATTGCCTCCTATGATAGAAACCTCTCAAAAGTGCCCACAGTTGCTGCTATTCCACATAAACTTGATTTCATGGTTGACAACTTCTGTAGAAAATTGATGTAAAACCCTTGGCTGCCTGATAATATATACAGTATAGCTTAGACTCGATGTATTTTCCCTTGTACTCTTTGATAATCTTGTTGATGAACATGTGCTAATAATGCAATACTGTTCCACATTTGCAAACTTGATGTCACAGTTTAAGTAGATCTCATTTTTGTAAGAAATATTTTTCTACATTAAAGCTGAAATGACCGTTAGAAGACATCTTAAACCACAGGCCTGGGCTGTCTTCAGTGTACATTATTCCATCCCAAGGCACAACAGAGCAAAAACATTTCTTTCATTGAACATAATAGCATCAGAGTTGGCCCTCTTTCAGTCATGTCCCACTGTCATTATCTCTGTCCTTTCCAAAGGTACAAAATGTATTTATAGCAAAGAACTTTATTTTTACAGATAACACAATATAAACATTTAACATTTTTCAGTGCAAACCATTATCTTTTATTTGATCCTTAAAACGCAGAGGTATAGATATATTTTTGGATGAATAATGTTTTCATAGACAGAATGGTCAAGAAAATGGTCCTTTTTCGCTGCCAACCCTGTTATTATCTGTCCGCTGTCCACCAACCACTTCCGTCAGGCCCGATTACTGCTGTTACTGACAGCTTACCTCATCCCTGCTGACCCCTGTAATTATGTGGGCCGGTCCGCGGGGGTAATGACGTGTGAAGGCATACCTTTGGAATGACTCAATGCGGAGGGGATTATAGGGGGGTGAGGGCTGAATGGGGACGTCTGCGATTGAAGACGAGATAAAAGCGAGGTGTCGGCGACGTGATTTGTTGGCGGGGATTTGGCGTGATTTTCGCTGTCGACACGTATCAATGTTGAAAGGCTAAACTGTAGCCACCACACTTTGAAGATGTTTTGTTGGATCTATGCTGAATCTATTTGGTCTATTTTTTATCTCAACCAGGACTTTGATGCTCAAATTCTCAAAATTAATGTTGTATGAAGACGATATCATGAGCTTATGTAGGCCCAAATTTCTTTTTTTTAAGAGACTGCTTAGTATGATGATATCATGAAACTGTAGAAGAGATATTTTGAAGAGTCTTTGTTTGATCTCCAATGAATGTATTTGACCTTTTTTTCATTTGAAGCTGCTAGGTTTGCATTGTGGAGTCTCCGAATCGATGTTATATAAAGTAGTTACATCGAAAACCTTTTAGGAACAAGGTCCAAAATTTTCCAAGATTTTACTGTGGAACACCTGACTTCAATGAATGTTTAAGTGAATGACCTCAATGAAAAGCGACCTTCAAGTCAATATTAGTCCCAAATAAAGGCGCAAACAATATCAGTCCATTTTGAGAACAAGAAACAAATAGCCATCTTAGTAAGGCCTCTTAAAAGTAGCAACTTCAGTCTTTACAACATCTTACAAGAAAAATGACACATAATATGTAACAATTAGAGTGATGATTGATATTAGGTGACATTATACTACCAAATATGGGCAGTGGAAACTCACCTGAAAACAGCAATTTGTGTAGAGAAGCTGAAATTACAGGTTAAACAATGTGGAGACCTATAATTTAACGGGCTGAAAAAATTCCCTACCGGATGTTGTCATGCGAACTACCATTTAGCCAGATGTAATTTGGGTATTTTTTAGCTTCATTTACATCAAAATATTGTGATATGATATCACTCTCTATACTTACTTGTAGTTGTACTGCTCTTTTGAAAATTGCATGAGAAAATTGTGGCAACCTGCAATTCATCAGTGTTGTAATGAAGTGTGAAGTCGAACAAATTATCTTTTAGTTCGGATCACCACAACAATTCAATTTGTCGGCTTAAGGACTTAGAATAATTCTGCGTATTATCATGAAAACATGAAAAGTCTATACCTTGGTACACACAGATCTAGTGAGGATCAAGTTTTCCTCCCAGTCCTCTATTCATCCTTGCTTTTTAATAACTTTTTGCTTCAAAATGTCTGGAAACCAAGAAAATACATTTGTGTAGCCTAATCTGAACTGAAATTAGACTATTTTTTCGAATGCGACTCTCGTATCTGTTTTGTTGAATTTGTGTATCAAATTGCCTGATAATGCCCATTAAGTAAGAAAATACATTTGTGTAATCTTAAATTGTTTTTTCCAAGCTTACATCCAAACCTCCACACATATGTACAGGACCTGATTCTTCCAGTTTGGCCCTCATATTTCTCTTGCTGAATTTGTCTTAAAATTCCTGATAACCAAGAAAATTCATTTGTAGTCTAAAATTACACCCTTTTCTTAGCTTACATATCCAAAGCTCCACACGTACACATACATCCAGGTAATTTCTCCCTGTCACGAGATATGAGCGATCGTCACACAACCTGACGTGGAAATTACGGGTTTGTTTGCCGAGATTGCGGTATGGAGAAGGATGTCGTGTTGAGAGATCAACTTAACAAGCCACAAGCCTCGGATGATGATGATGTGTTAGGCCATTTGAAATCATTTCTCTGGTTATCAGAAATTTTAGCGTAGAAATTTATCAAGAGGACAGGATAAAAACTTTGGGCTAGAAGCAAAACTGGTATTTGTTCTGTTCAAAGATCAACTTTTCAAGCAGTAAACTACACCTACACTAATTTTGCAATCCTAAGTAAGGCCATTCCAAATTATTTTCTTTGTTTCTGTACATTTTAGTGTAAAAATGATAGAATACAAAGAGTTGGGAGGAATTCTTGAATCCTTAGGAAATGTCTTTTAATTCATATATAAGTTGAAAGCCAGGAATATTTTGTTATCTTCAGGACATTATTCCGATTTATTGTCATATTGATAATTTGATTAAAATTTATTGGTTAAGACAAAAATGTCTTAATTTAAACTCTTATATAACTTTAACTATCCTATGACATCTGAAGCAAAATCTTAGTACTTTAGGAAAATGTCTTAGATGAGGAAGACAATCCTTGTGCACATATAAGACCTAATTGTTGCATTGCCAAGACATTATTACTTCTTGATGAGTGGTCACAGATATTGACTAAGACTGAGAGACAATCTTGTCCTTGTAAGGAAGCATCTTCCATCTTAACTTGCACTCGTAACTCTCCCGTGACATCCGAGAGGTGAAAGTAATGAGATTTATTCGTCTCCTCGGAAATCTGGCGCATCTAAACGAGGAAGCTTTGTTGGTAAAGGTCAGGCATGCTTCATAATTTCATAAACTATTCATAATTATCATCAGTATTACACGGGGAAGTTCATACAGAGAGAGGTGCATTAATATTGCAGAGGGTCTGAAATGGTAATACGCAGCTTTCGCTAATGTTTGAAGTGGATGTCTTTATTGGGTTTGATAAGGTCACGATGATTTACATGTAATTTGTTGCTTCTCGAATTAAGAACGATTCCGCTTAACTCGGAGATCGATATGGAAAAGGAGTGTTAGGCTAAAGTTTATATTCTGATATACACAGTTTTAGGAATGGAATATAATCAGATTAATGTATCACACCCCACACAAATTGTACTTAGAATCACTAGATGTATATTATTCACCTTGACCTGTACTTAGCTTGTTAGAAAGCAAAAATGTACAATAAAGGTCTTCATTAAAAATTCAATATTCAGTTAATAGTAAGGTATGAGAATTTCAAAAGTAAATCTGAACTAGGAAGTCCTCTATCCTTTGATCAAGAGATATGGAAGAATGAAATAAGAAGAATTGATCATAGAAGCTCATCTGTGTTGGTAGTAATCATAGTACAACGCTAAACTTTCTTCCAACACAAAGATAAACACGGATCAAATTTTCAACAACCACTGTCGCCTTCTTCAGGATCTATACGAAGAACATGTCCAATTGTTGTTCATTGTAGTGGTGAAAGATAGCAACATAGTCAAGAGTACATTTCCTTATACATTGTACCTGTAACACATACAGTATCAGAGCTAACTTACTCTAGTCTCTAGTTTGTTTCTTGCAGTAATCAAAGTTTCAATTCATAATCATGTCTTTGCAAAGCCTGCAGTGTTGCCAATCTTGTAGTCTTTTTCTGTGATCTTAACAATTTTCTACAAATCGCAGATACTATAAATGCATTTAAGTTCGCGGGGATTTAATTTCGCGGTAGCGGGAAAATGGACTTTTCGCGGTGGATTTAAGTTCGCGGTAACACCATAGTCTGCAGTCTAATACCATAATAGAAAAATGTTCGCGGTGGTTTTAAGTTCGCGGTGAAGTGGTCACCGCGAAAACCGCGAATATTAATCCACCGTGAATATTTCTGCATTTACAGTATACTGAGATATATGTATATTGAGCTGTATTACAGACTGTCGTATCGTTTGTTCGTATTACAACCAGTAGCTTTTATGTAGCTGAACCCGGATTAACCAGTGTTTTCAGTTGCCTCACGATTTTGGGTCGAGGCCGTCACCGCACGCCTGACTGTTCGCCGAGCACTTCAATTCCACTTACAGCCCGTCACCACACGAGCGTTACGGTGTTCATGAATTTATTATCTGCGTGTCGCATACAGCAGTGTTTCCCTTGCTATTACTAGTATTAGGCCATAGCAATCTATAGCTTTGGTTCTCATTTGCTACGTAGACATAAGACAGTACTGTCTAAGTGTTAGAGAAAAAAGCAGACTACACAGTATGCAAGTCAACTGTTACTCAAGCAATTGGATGAAATTAGAATAAGATATTTTGTGGAATATATTTTTCTAGAAGTGGTAAAGAGTACTTAAAGTTGCCAAATGTTTTATCTTGCACAATTTAGGTACCGGTATAAAGTTATTATGATATTACATAGATAGACAAGGACAACATAAAAAAGGTGCTTTTTTTCAGACTCTGTTATCATGTTTATATTTCACTTCAGCATCATTTTTTCAAATCCAAAATTAGAAACCTTGAAACAAAATCCACACAGTCTTTCTGCACACCATAGTAAGGTTTTTTTTATGCATACAAATACTTTGGCCTTCTGTGAGTCTGAAACCAGGTAGTTCTATAATCGTGGCCCATATGGGTAGGTACTCTCCATCTATTGTTGAATTGTAGTTTTTGTTGTGCCGATCTGCCGACCGATCGCTTCTAATTAGGGACGGAGTCCCCCGGGATCGGAAAGGTCGCGGCGTGTGGCGCGGTGAGGGACGATCAGACGCGCCGCTGAAAATGTCACGACTCTGAGGTGTACGCCGCACCGCACATACTAATCGGCGGGGAAATCTGCATATAGAATCTTTCCTGGCTTTGCTCTGACCTTTATTCTCAATAGGAAAAGAATTGAATGTATATAGAGGCCACAACAATTTAGTTTATTGTTTCTTGAACAATTTTAAGCAAGGAACACCATGGGAGGAAAAGCTTTTTATTATTTAAGCATTATAGAAGAGCTATTCTCTTTATTTCATTTTGCTATCTCACCGTTATTTTCTAAAACAAAGAGGATTGAATGCATCTAGAAGCCACACCAGTTCATTTGATAGAAAAATTAAGCAAAGAAGAATATGGAAATAGAAAGTTGGCAGAAGATATTATGGACTTTCCTTATTCTTTCTTTATTCAGGTTGTAACAAAACAATACACTGTGAGCACTAGGCTGCGAGGCTGGTATCGTGGCCACAGACATATGAATATACAATACAAAATGAACATGAATGTACAAGTACTAGAATAGACTTCAGACCATTCTTATCAATTGGAAAGGATGGAAAGTTTGTAGAATTATTTATTTATTTATTTATTTATTGATCTTTAGGGTAGTCCCTTCAGTTAACGTAGTAACTGATTTCCAAGGGAGCCCTATAACAATAATAATAACTCAAAGTACAAAAGATAACTACAAACATAGGATTGAACATAACAAAGCAATAATCCAATTCGGGTTTGTAAATCATACAAGCAACTTAGGAAAACTCAAAAGAATAACAACTCATACTTAATAACAAAAACAACTCAAGATCACAAACTCATAGGGTCATTGGGCGGTCATTGCGGTCAGAGGTCAGATGTCAGTGCCATTATACGTCGATAAAGGTTAGACATGCACATAGTGAAATAAGCAATATAATATTCGTGGCGTCGGGCGTGGCGTAACTGGTAGAACTTTCGGCTCGGAATCTATGGATCCTGAGTTCGATTCCCACCGTGCCCCTGACGTTGTGCCCTTGGGAAAGGCACTTTACACGACTTTCCTTCTGTCTGTACCGTGTATGTGGTATTATTAATATAAGTTACAAAAACTTGAATGCAGTGCCACATCGTCCTCGTCCGTCCAAAAGCAAATAGAAAAAAAAAAAGCAATATAACAGTTGTTCAAACTATTGAATAGGTTTTGGAAATGGTCAGATGTTTAAGACAGCATTCACTGTCTGCTGTCTGTAACAAAACTATAACATAGAATGTCTGAGTAATAAAAATGTTACGCATGCTCTTATGACATTTTCGTTAATTGAGCTGTTTCTACATTCACTGTTACACCGCACTGCACAAACTAATTAAAACTGAAATCTGCGTAAAACATCTTTATTTCCCCCGTGACCATCTTTTTGAATACACGTCCATGAAAGTTTTAGCAGTAAAAGTATACATTCATCAAGTTATTACATGTTTAAATGGTAACGCATAATTATAGGTATCTCGGGCTTTAATGTCAAACATAATTTGTATCACTGTAAAAAACTGAACATAATTATTAGTAGTAATTGAGATACATGGATGAACTTATGTAATTTCATGTTTATGAACTTTGAAACTTATGGGAAAATTAACTTGCTATGAAAGGAAATAAAGCTAGATTTGAGATATGAAAAAAAAATTGTGTTTGTAATTGTCTACGAATTATGCTTTTTAACAATGTGCTAAATGATATTCTCTTTTTTTCATGTTGCTGCCCTCTGTATGCTGCCCACCCCTCCCACCACTTGGACTTTTCCACCTGTGTGCCATGTGATCTGAACTCTACTCCTAAATCCAGGTATGGCACTTGTCAGTCTTAACATTGTAACACTGTAACAACATTCTAACACATGTGGCAGAGTTGCGTACTGTACAGATTGATTGTTGCAGAGTTTTGCTACACTGAATCATCCGTCTGGAGTGGGTTGATTTAGAGTGGTGACATTTTGCCGACGTTGACTGTTCCAGAAATGTATGTAGCGTACAGGACAGGGTGGCTGTGATATAGCAGGTTTGTCACAAGGAGTCTTGCAAAATGGGTGCAGCAAATCTGCAAGATGTTACAAAAGTGTCTTAAGATCTAGCTGCTAACGGTACTGCTAGGAACACCATGACATTGTATATTGTTCTGTAATTCGGAAAACATTATGTATAGGACCAAGTCATAGCGAAGACTTTAAAAATGGTACAAACTGCTTTCTTTGCTTAGCACTCAGCATTTTGGGATAGAGTATGGGAGTTAAACAACACATCACTACTAGTTGCTCCCTTGCTGTAGTAATTACACAAAGTTGTGTGGCCCAAGGCTATTGAATGGAGATTGGCACCGGCCTATGTACCATCTGGTGCGAGAAGGACTTAAACTAGTTAAAAGGGAAATGATGCACCTATAATGGTCTGTTTTCTGGCTATATCAAAATGGAAGGTGTTGCGAGCTGAAATGAACGAGAAATGGTTTTTATCCTTGACAAAGTTTATCATTGATCATGGACTCACGAGGGGTCATGTTCTTAAGACGTTTCACCCCATTCTTCACCAACTAAGAAATCATTTAGCTGTGAATGTATATGCTATATGGCTCACCAAGTTCTTAAGAAAGTTTCTAGAGGTGTTCACCTCTGCTAAGATGCACCTTCAGAAGTCCTTCCTCATACAAGTCACATCAGGAAACTCATTGGAACTCAAGGTCGCTCCTTGCACCTTGAAAAATCAAAGGTCATCCAAACCACTTGAAGCTTGTCTAAGACAATTGAAGTGAAACATCTTGGAGGAGCGCCCAAGGTGCCTCCAATCTGCCCCTGATTCAATGTCGAGTTCCTCACACGCTGAAGGTCGTGGTGATGGATGGTGACCTTCGTGTAGATCACATATCTCATCTGTCATGCTGTCAATCACTGGGGCAGGGTCATCGCCATGGTGACCTGGGCGTGAGGGGTCAGCGGTGTCTGATATGTCCTGTAGGCTTGGGTTAGCAGGGAAGAAACAGGGCCAATAGTTATGTTACTTTGGGCCAGACCAGGTTATTTCATGGGTTGTCAGATAGCTTCAAGTATATGTCGATAAACTCATAAAGGTTAGACATCCAGATAACGCTAGTACGTCTTTATCCGTGGAGTGACCTTTATCCGTTGTGTTTAAAAACAGCACATTTAGAAGTATTAAGTCTGCTGACAGTGGTTTCAAATTTGCAATATTTTCAAAATGCTCCGATTTGAAACCGTCCGTTGACTTCATATCCTAAATACGTTTTTTCTTACACACAACGAATATAGGTTACCCTCGGATAAAGGTGAACCAGCGCTAGTAAGATATGACAAAAAAACAGTTACTCAAGCAACTGGATATGATTTTGGAAACAGTCATTTGACTGTTTCCAAAATCATATCCAGTTGCTTGAGTATAACTGCTTTTTTGGAATAGCTTTATGTAAAACTTAATCAAGACGACAAAATAAAAGATGGAGGCTATCGGAGGAAAACTTGGAGAAGACTTTGTTAATTCCATTACTCGTAGCAACACCAATGGGATTATGTTTTTGCTAGCATTAATTTATTGTTAAACTGAGCAAATTCAGAGCTACATATTTGTCTCCAATATATTTTCGGTAGGAAAGTTCCAATTTCAACTTGACCCTGTGTTGTTAGAGTTAATTTACAAATCCTAATTACATAAATCTTGGATATTTGAAATATAGTTCAAAATAAGAATTTGAACATAGCAATTACCAGAAATGGTAAGAGTCACAAAATGCATCAAATCTCCTCTGAGTAGGGGGATGTGGTTACTATGGTTACCATGCATGTCACATCGCTGAGGGAATCCGATAGCTGTTGTCTGTGTCAAGTTTTGTCACGGGCCAGTGGTTGCGATATTGAAGGTCGTGAAAGGAGTGCGTAAGAAACGCTCTAAGGCGATGCACGATTCCTTCGCACATGACCTTGTATGACCTTCCCGTTCTCATCTCAACACTTTTCTGAGTGTAGCAGATGTTGGGGGGCGTGCACGATGGTCTTTGTCTTCCTGCAAAGAAAATCTATATGTTCACAGAGTAAAAAGAACTCCAGAACAAGAACATACCTAGCCATAACATTTTATTCTTAGTTCTTAGATTTGTTTGTTTAATTTCTCTCCGATTTCAATAGAAAAAGAGGAAAAGATCACTTTAACTGTTGAGGAACTAAACGCAAAACTACTTGCATTTGGCATCATTTTCATTAAAATTATGTCTATGTACCCATTTGAGATGTATTTACCTCACAGTCAGGTAATTAGCTAGTTGATAACAGGTTGTTTGTATAGTTAATTAGAGGGGAGGTTTTAATTAGCCTAATTAGGTGTGAAACAGTGGATGGGAGGGGCACCACTACAGGGTGGTCCACTCCCACATGATTACTCAAACTAGTTGTCTGTTGTAGGACACTTGTTTTGGAATCCATTGTTTCTTCATCTTATCAATTTTTTTTCTACATTTTAGTGACACATTTTTTTCTACGTTTTAGTGACACATTTTTTGTAGAAATGAGATGTAGTTGGAACTGTGTTTGTAATACCCCCCTCACATTAGGCGCGATTCGATCGGACGACGAGTCTGCGAGCTCTAAATTACGAGGAGGCATGACCCTGACGGGAAGGGGGAACTCTGCCATTTCTTCGTCGGCATCAGGGTCATGCCTCCTCGTAATTTAGAGCTCGCAGACTCGTCGTCCGATCGAATCGCGCCTAATGTGAGGGGGATATTAGGAAGCATTTTTCATTCATTTGATAAATCTAGTATCAACTGTCACCTTTTGAAATAAAGAAAAGACTGTGCCTTGTGTTTTATCAGTGAAGAATCTACGTTCTATTATGTTCATCGGAACTGTATTTGCAAGGAAGCATTTTCCATTTACTCAGTAAACCTGATATCAACTGTCACCTTTTGGAATAAAGAAAACGTTGTGTCGGTGTTCTGTCAATGAAAAATCTACATTCTTATGTTTGTGAAGACTGCTATGAGCATGAATGAAGCGTATTTTTTTTACAAAATAGTTCAGAGCAAGGTCATTTGACCAAGGCAATGAAGTAAGAATTTGGAAATAATTACGGAGATAGCGGTGAACATTTGTTTTGAAGGCTGCTAAGTTGTAGACAGGAGGGAAGCAGTTGTCGTCGAGTGAGTTCCATAATTTTGCTGTCCGGGGAAAGAAACTGTTGCTGTAGAAGGACTTGGAAACTGGCAATAGGTACAGCGATGTGAGCTTGAAGAAAACCTAGTGATGTGCTAAAAGGCTGTCAGTGGTGGGAATTTTACCACAAAAGGTGTTTTTACTGAATGTCTCTTTCTCTTTACATGGTTGAAATACCTTCCCGCTGATAACAACAATACTGTTGATTACATCGTCTATTTCTGTACAATCTGAGGCTCCTTGATTAATCTTCTCTTGTCGTAAAAAGTGCTGATGTCAGCAGTTGCCACGGCAACCTGGTAGTCGTCATGGCAACCTGTCAGTCGGCATGACAACCCACCTGTCAGGACGGACAGGCGTGTGGCGTGGTGACGTAAGGGATTGGGCCTGATGTAAACAGGGTGGCGAAAATAGCTTGGTTTTGTCGACGTGGATAAAAAACATTTGTGCAGGGATGGCAGGGTTTTTCTACTGGTGTCGTCTGGTGTATAGGGGACCGTTCAGTAGCTGTGAAGGGGGAGGGTGGTTGGACTTTCTTCACTTCAGCAAAGAAACAGTGTAGAAACATGGCAAGAAATTCTGAAGTAGGACTGTAGTATAATTGATAGATAATGTAACACATACATGTAGGCACTTCTGAATTGTAATATGTCTTCTGATGGAGAAGAAATCTGATTTATATGTATGTTATATGTATACTTTCTTATCTGACTTACAATCTTTCTTTACTCCCCGAATCTGTGTATGTACCAACCCTGGTTACACACTTTCCCCTCAGTCTCTCTTATGAAATCGATCTTTCTATTCAGGATGATTTTCCCAAATCCAAAAATCAACAAATAATAATCACAATCATATCTTAAAAGTTTATCTGTATTTTTAAAAATCATTTTGATGTTAAGAATAATATAAGATGAATTTTAAATTCTTATGTCAAAAAGGTTGGACTGAAAAAGACTGGAGTTGCACATGACATGAGAAAATTTGAGTCTAAATTTTTGTGTTTAAATGAAATTGTTCAACCTGGTTTAAGAAGTAAGATTCTTGGAGTGTTGCATGATATTAGATTGAAGAAATGAGATATCCTAAGGTCCCAATGATAACCTCCTCTACACCCAGCTCTGTCCCTAGTCCCTGTGTGGTCCCCTATATTGTACAACAGTGTATTGTAGGTCCTTCAGAACTGTCTAGTCTTGATGGGACCCGTTTTGCTGTACCGACGCCATCGGTAAACACGTCACTCTGGTTTGTACAACTGTACAACGTGGTGGTGCTCAACGGCCAGAAAAATAAACTTGGCTCGGGCCTGTTCAAATTGCTGTTTCTTGGATTTAGAGAACAAAAATGTAGAAGGACTAGCTACATGCCCTTTTCCTTAGTCTGAGGGAAAGTACTTACCATGGTAGTTGGTATACACAGCTTCAGGGAGTGAATACAGTCATGACATTCTAGTCTTTCTCCACGTCTTCTGGTTATGTCTTTTCTTCGAGTGAAATTTTTGCTGTCACAGAACAAAGGAAATGGATTTAACCTTAATAGGACAATTTAAATCTTTTTAACACTGTTATTTTTGTAAAAGACTGACTGCAAATTTTGTGACCTTATTGTGGAAAAGGAGAATATGATATAACCTGGCCTTTTATATATCAAACCTACTGAAAAAGAAACTTGGCTCGGAAGGATGTTAATTCTGTATGTCATACTGATTATCTTTCATTTTGATGACAGAGGGACTAACAGTTTGTTCTTGCCAATTTTTTAGATATACCTGTACTTGAAGGACTCTTTGGGGATCTGAAAAATTTTCTTTACCTGCAGCCCTCCCTAAGATTACCTGTACCACCCCTGATGTTCGTAACCCCTCTGAAGCGTAAAATTGTGGCTGATTTATTTCCGAAGCGAAGAATTGTGGCCGCCATAAGTAAATACTTCATTTCCACCTGCGTCATCAAAATACATGTCAGCAAAACATGGCGGATTTAGCTAAGTTCTTTGTTTCTGGAAATGTTTCAGAAAAAGTTTTGGGTGGTAGAAATTGTAGTTTCTGTGGTAGGATTTGCTAGTACATGTAGCTGTTCTTGTCTTCAAGTTAAGGTCATGTGAGTGAATTGAACGACAGGTTTGTTTTCATGTGGTTCCAACTTGAGAGTCTGTTGTCTGGAAGTTTACACCAATTTCAAACGGTTGGCTTTTGTTAAACCAAAGAGCTTAGAAGGCTGTGATAAACTAAATATGGGTTAAAGTTCATGGTGAAAGTCAAGATACACGCTTCTTTGAGAAAAAGTACAGTTGTTGTAAGAAAATTTATTACGATATCCATTTAAGAAAAGAAGGAAGTAGGCATAATAGACAATAAGATACTGTAAATGCAGAAATGTTCGCGGTGGATTAATGTTCGCGGTTTTCGCGGTGACGACTTCACCGCGAACTTAAAACCGCCGCGAACATTTTTCTATTATGGTATTAGACTGCAGTCTATGGTGTTACCGCGAACTTAAATCCACCGCGAAAAGTCCTTTTTCCCGCTACCGCGAAATTAAATCCCCGCGAACTTAAATGCATTTACAGTAATGACAAGGAAATGTTTTATTAACACCTTTACAAAATTACACTGAAAACATGGGCACTGGGTAATAATATATCATTAACATACACAACATATAACAACATCCTACTATTACAAGTACATGTACTTACAATCGTCATACAAAAAGTTGTCATACACAAGTTTGCACAAAAATGAGACAACAATGCTTTGATTGTTGATAGGGAGGAGTTAAGTACCCTGTAGAATTGATAATTCTATTCCATCCCTTTTCTTCTGGCCTTGCCTATTTTTTTTCCGCAAAGTCTAATAGTAGACTTATTTCACATTTTACACCAGAGGTTTGAGTTCCTTTTGTCTGAGGTTGTTTTGATGCAACTTGTGGTAACTCCAGCAGTTTGAGAACCATGCAATTGTATTGTTCTGGCCCGACAGAGACAATGATAACATCTTCACATCCGACCTGCGTCATCAGTGCTGCAGTCTGTAGTCACAAGTACATGGACCTTCCAGACAAAACTGGAGCAAGGGTCGTTGTCAGCACTCGAAAAGATGAAAATGTCTCTGTCTCAACATCATTTGGCATAACTCTGATCGCCACTTAAAGAAAAATAAAGAAACAAACTGCAATTGAGACCTTCTCAAGAATGTTTTGAAGACCAGGTCCTGTATATCTGAAGTGCGTATGTGTGTGGGATTTCTGGTGCTGCAATTATGAATCTCTTAAAATACTCTTGTTTTTCTTTGTAATGATAGTCATAATTAATAAAAGCATTATTTTGAATTATGAGACTTGATGTTATTTCAATGTTGTCTCTGAAGTATGAACCTGCAAGTCTCTTTGAAAGGGGCTTCAGGTCTTCTTTTGAAGAAAATGATCTAACTTTTCCAGATCTGGAATTGTGCTGGGGTAATTTCACCTTTCAAAGAGCGATGTTGACTCTGCAAGGGAGAACTAAGCTCAGAGATTTCTGTGGACATTTTGATAATCACACTTGCCACGTCAGAAGGTCTGTAATTCTTCTAGATTACAAAATTTCCCCCTAATCCACCCAAAACCATTGATGTTTCTATTTCATTTAGAATTTGCATAACAACAATGTACTCAGTACATGGGTAGCGATTGGGTGGTGTCGTTCAACATGAAGAACACATTCATTCCTAAACAATATATTCTATGTGCAATTGGCTACAAAACACAATGAATAGAGACTAAAAACAGCCATAATGATTTTAATCTAATCCAACTCATTTCAATCTAACTTTACTAATCCTGGAGCGGTAACTTCAAAAGACTTTTAAAAATCGTTGAAAAACTTGAACGTGTAGCTGGTTGTTTGGTCTTCCGACATCATTTGTCTGTAGATTTCCAGCCAAAACACAGTCATACTGTAAATGCATTTAAGTTCGAGGGGATTTACTTTAATTTGTAGTAGCAGGAAAATGGATAGTTTGCGGTAGTTTTAAGTTCGTTGTTGCGCCATACACTGTAGTATCATACTATAATGGAAAAATGTTTGCGGTGGTTTTAAATTCTGTTAAGGGGTCACCGCGAAAACTGCAAATATTTCTGCATTTACAGTAATATAATACAGAAAATCCCAATAAGTCCACTTTTGAAATCGGCATCACTGCAATTTCTTACAACTTTGATCAAGTCTGTATCCTTGGTATGATCTGTCTGACCCTGCCCTCTTCCCTTATGACCTCAGTTTAAAGCAGCTTGCAGACCGATTTTTTATTCTCTTGAACAAACTTGCATTCGTGAAGTGCGAAGTTTAAAAACTCCTCAAAGATTACATACAGTTTAACCAAATAGTGAGGGAGTGAGTAATTTCCTTCGAACCTTCTTGCCTCTGTACTGAGTTACCGGGTACAGGTGAGACCCATGTGTAAGAAAGGTGGTGGCCAGTATGTTAATAGCCTTGACTTGTGACCTTCAAACAATCGAACAAAAGTCGATCAGTAACCTTATAAAACCTGTACAAAGTTCACTGGGCTGACTTCAGTTGCTTGCTTGGAAGCATTGAGATTTTTAAGTACTCTGACGTTAAATTTGGTAGGAAAAAAGTTTGGTTATTCTTAAAAATCAGTCTTAAAAATCTCATTTTGGAAGAAAAACAAACTTATTTCGGAACACGGTTTGAACTTCTGAGATGGTCCCTCATTAGGGACAATTCACAATGTGACAATTATGTTGACAAAGTGCCCAACAAGTGACCTCTGACCTACACAGGTGATTAGCCAGGTAAATACAGGTAGAACAAACAGGTGAGAGCGACACCGGGGGGCGTGTGCGGTCGAAGGAACGTTGTTTGTCTCTGGTCTGGTTTTATGAAGCTGGTAAACGTTTGCTCTGTTTGTGTCGAAGCGAGATACGGCGGTTAGTTTCGTGTGTAACAATCTCATTATCGTGGATTGTTTTCACCTTTATCTACCTGTGCAAGCTTAAGAAATTGACATCTTCAACAAAACAGTTTTGTTTGAAGGTACCCACAAGAAAGGTCTTTCTTAGCTTTTAGTAGTTCACTCTCTTTGAAGTCTAATATAAAAAGTGTTTGTATAGAAGGTAGAATGTTGACAAAACAGAAAGAAATGGTTAAACACAGCTTGTTTATTACAGACTGTAAAGTTTATTGAAGAGGTATAATAAAATAGAGGTCAAACAAAGGTCCATTGTGGCTGTTAAGATTTAAAATGACTGGATACTTAGCATGAATCCATATTTGTGTTTTTAAATAATGTATCATAAAGTCCTTGACGTTTTGATGCAACCCATAATAGTCATGCACCACACAAGTTTTCGTTTAGATTTTCAGCAAGTAATGTATGTTATATATTTTTTGTGAAAATACATGTATGTGTGTAGAAAAATCCATTGTCAAAAGAGCTTAAAAACTAAGAGTCATTTGCATTCCTTCATAATACTTGACAATACTTAATGAAATGATTTCACAGTGGCCCATTGTTAAACTGTTAGAATATAACGTCACGTTTCAAAAATGCATTTCTTAGTTGTATAACTTTGTAGTGCTTTGTATGGTGATATTTTTCCAGTGCTTGACTGTTACGAGCTTTGTCCGGCTGTTTCAGTGTTTGTTCTGTAAGCATGTCTGTGTGTGTTCTTATCTTAACAAAACAAAGGAGGCAAAACACACCTGTATAGGTGCATCCAGATAGGCGTAAATGTCACCATTGGTGCAGAACCCACAAAGAAGACACAATGATTGACAACTTTGTATCACGGAAAAGCCACATGGAGTTATGATAATGAATTTTTTGTTTTCATATATTGTTAGAATATTAGAAAAAGCACAAAACCAGAGTAATCACAGCTTTACATTTTTTTCCGTCCCACTCATTCTGTGGAAGCCAATGTTATGAATCGTTGTTGTCTGTCATTTTAAGCTTGTGAAATTATTTTCCATCATTTGTATGTTATGAAGTTCAGATCCTTATTTTTTCTATGGGTTAGAATGAGCAAATTTCTATCCTAGGATGCAGGGATGGTTTCATCTACGTAGACTGTTGTTAAGCGTGACAGCCATCTATTTACTTGAGTGAAAAAGAAACAATGATTTGCAATTTCGTAGCTGTAAGAAAAACACAATAACTCATTTACTGACTCAGCTTGCAGCAGCTGAAAGGAATTTTCTTTGAATAGAGTCACTTTATGGATTCATCCACCGTCAAAGGGCAATTAAGAGCTTTCATTGAATGACGAAATCAGCTTTATGTTGTAGAAGAAGAGACACAATGATCATTGAATTCTGTTGTGGTGATAAGAGAAAAATGCAAGTCATTCAATTACCTTGAACGGGAAGTTGTGTTGCAAAGTTCGGTTATCTAGAAGAAGAATTTTCTTTGTGAAGCTAGATTTGTTTGGGAACATTTGTCCCAGTGTAACACAGCAACAAGCATGATTCCTTCTTCAAGGGATGTTTCAAATCAACAAAAGTAGTGGGGCATCCTTTGAAGAAAACATTTCATATACAGTCAATGCTGCATGTTATTTTGTGCTTTCTTCAAATTCTTGTAAATAGTGTTGTTCTATTTTGCTCTCTGAAATACCGAGTCTAATATCCGAGTCAGTTATTCCCTTCATGCTAATTGCACATACTACTTGCACAGTTGGATATGTGTAAAAAAGCAGGAATTTCAATTGTCCATGATCTTAAAGCTGTATATACAATGCAGACAATTGTTTCTTGTAAGTCTTGTTTTGTGCATAGCTTCTGGCACAGGGCTTGAAATACTACTTTATTTCAGTTCACTGCCTAAGGTAACCATTGAGAATGGCTAGCAACCCTTCTCTGTAAAGATATACCCTGCTAATGAAACAGCAAGGAAACTTGCTGCCCACTGTGCACCACTAGGCTGTAGGCACTACAAAGATAAAGAACAATAATGACTATTCTATTCTTTTAGCATGGTTAGCACTAGGGCTGGGTTTTTCTTATTGGACCGGTCCAGAAAAACCGGACCTGAAAAAATTAGGTGGACCGGATGTTGGACCGATTAGAAAATTAACAGATTATTCTATCAGGCATTCACACGTTTTGGCGCTTGCAGGTGGAAGAAAATAACAAGAGTGAAGTAGAGTAGAGTTTATAGTAATTTCTAACAAGTTTTACAGCCAATCGTACAGGTGCAGTTAGCGTTGTGGGATTTTAAAACGCCAGTGTAAGTCTAATACTCCACCAAACAGATTTCTTTGTAGTGAAATGGACCATTGGTATGAGTCATACTGCATCAGGTCCAGGTTCAGGTCCGGACCTGGACCTGATCCTCTGGACCTGAACCGGACCTGGACCTGAATTTTCTGTACCGGTACCCAGCCCTAGTTAGCACGATAAATGCAATTTGTGGGTCAAAATTATTGCCACTGGGTATTCTGTGCCCTTTCCTGAATTAGCGACAATGACCTCAAACCAACAAAAACTGAATCCATATATTTATATTGAAAACAAAATTGCCAGCGAATGTCACATGAGAGTAACCTGACATGTTGAGGTGAAACTGTCTATGTTGATGGAAAACAGTGAGGATTGTTTCCTGTAAACCACCGAGCGTTCCAGCAAATTGAGCATGGAACAGGAGACATGCGAAGGTGAAAATCAACTGAGCCAAGAGAATACTAGTGTAGGATTTCGCCTACACAAACTTCATGATCTGGATGGTTTCCTTGTGTCAGCCATAGCAAAGCCACATTATACTATGGCTAGCTACTTGAAAAATCCCCAATGCTTCACTACTATAAAGGTTTTCGTACCTCTGCTTTTCTTCTACAATTGCTCTCCCAGCAAAGAAAGGAATTCTGGCTCATTTGGATAGATAGGAATAGACAATTCTCTACAAAGAAGAGAGTGTTGATTTTTTGTGTAGGTGGTGGTTGTACGTTATTGGGTTGGTCTATAAGATATGTACTGGGTTTCCTGGTACTGAATTGGCATATTGTATAAGAATAAGTAAGCCATTTGCAAAACTAGCTCAAATGGACAGAACACAGTGAATGATAAACAAAATGAAACTTGGAAAATGAAAACTGTGCTCTGAAAACCAACAATGCTAACAGGAAATACAAGACCAGTTCCAAGATCCCGAAAAAGCATCAAATTGGGACAAAAGTCTTAAGTGTCCACTTTGTCCTTCTCCATTTCCGGTTGACAAAAGACTTAATGAAAGGAGACCCAGATTTCTTAATCTTCTAGATTTAGCAAAACATCTTAAGTCCTTTCAGAAAATATCTTTGAAAAAGGAGATGTCATTTTTGGTAAGAAGTAGGCTAAGAGTGTCTTACAATGATGAAAACATCGTATTTGCTTTTTCCATTATCTGTTTGGCTAATAGGTTGTCAGTTTGAAAATTGATATCAGGGTTTTGGAGGGAAAAGAAAAAGGAAATGGTTTGAAAGGATCTTGGGCGGACTTTGCATTCTGCTATGGAGACTTTTCATTCTTGCATGGAGGTAAAATATTAAGCATTTCAGGATATTGGATAAGATCTCATTTGTGTGGGTCTTTATTTTTCAACAATGTTGGGTTTTGTGCGATCCGGTAGTCTGACGTAATTGACACATGATAGTTTTTTCTTTGACTCAAGCAACAAAAGTTATGTATGCATTTCTACAATTGCAACAGGGTTGGAAAGGTTTTGTGCACATAAAATTGGATCTGTGCACCAAAATTTGACTGGTTGCATTGTGGCACCTAGATGTTTGTGTAGGATTTTGTTGATATTCTACTTAACTTTATTTTGTGCTTAAACTTTAAAGGGAGAACTTAACCTGTGGAATTTTTTCAAAAATCAGTTTCGAATCTTCGCCAATGAATACTTGCTCTAGGACACTTAGCAACTCACTAACAAACTAAAGATTACAAATGTGTTACTCCTACCGAAGCCGACATGACCTCGGAAAAAAGGATTGGCTGGAGGTCAGAGGTGAAGTCAAGGTCGCAGGGTTAGGACCAGTGAGTTTACTGTCTTACCCCTTTGACCTTCAGATTAAGATGGAACTTAAGATACTCCAGACTTAAGGAACTGACAGGTTAAGAGGCCTGGTTCTGGTTGGTGAGGCTGAAACAATCAATTTCCATGGTTTACATAGCAAGTCACCAGGGTTGTCTCCAGGACACCCTCCCCCCCTCCTCCTTGGAACAGATAAGATCTGCTAAATGTCAGAACCGTCAAACATTTTACCCTGTCCATCAAAAAAAATAATTTTCTTGACTGATAGAAATGTACTTTCAAAAGCTTGAAATGAAAGATTTAACAACAAAAATTAACAACATGATAGACTCCTAATTATTAAGTTGGAAAAAAATCTTGCGCTTGAATCTGACTGTATTCTATCCCTGAAACTCTGAGTAGCAAAGTGCAGACTTCACTGTTCCTGAAATGTTATTGAAATCCAAGCTAGGCATTTTAAAGAAAATGTAGATGAAAACAGATTGGGTTTTAAAGAAGATTTAAATCTGGCCGTGAAACTGTGTGTACCAAAGTACACTCTTCCCCTCAGATTTTGATGCTGTTGTAGTTGTTGAGATTTTTGTAATAAGACAATGTTTGTGGTTTTTACGGTAATCTCTCCTCAGCAACCGTAAAAACAATGTGAAATACCTTGTTCTTTCTTCTGTCCACCCACGCCATTGTCTCAAACTTAAACCACTGCAAACACTCCATTTTCTTCCTAACACCACCAAATTAATTAAAGCCCCGCAAATTCAAATAATTTTCTTTTCCTGGTGATGTTAGGTGAGGTGAGGTGAGGTGAGGTGAGGTTAGCAATTGAAGCATCATCTTCTCAGGACAGCAATCGAAGCATCATCTTCTCAGAACCAAGAAATTGATTTGTCGTGGCCTAAGGAACTGTTAGGTAAAAGTAAGAGGTTTCAGGGCCTGGGTGGCCACCAAAAGAAATAAACTCCCAGCAGGGGAAAAATCACTGCTTTGATAAGAAAGGTAAACTGTGTTGGAGGGGGGAGGGGCAGTCTGGTTCCTGTTACAGCTGTGTCATGGGGAGGACAGGTGGTCTGATGTCTCAGTAGGAACTTCAAGTTCAAGCAGTGTACAGTGCTGTCTCCAGCTTTAAATCCATCCAACCCATTATTTGGGAGCCCTCTGCAGTAATTTCCTTAAAAATCTGACATTTTATGCTTCTGAAAGTACATTTTCATCAATTTTATGTTTTGAAGTTCAGATATTTTGATGGAATGAAAGTTTTGTCAGTTCTAACGACCAGATTTTCTTGTCGGGACAGAGGCACTGGTCCTGGAAACGGCCCTGTAATAGTAGGATTTCGAGTCTGCTGTCTCAGTTTTAAAGTTAAACATTGTTACAGTTGGGTGCCTATTCTAGTGGTTGGTAACCCCTCTTTGACGGTTGTCGCATACATGCTGGCTTGCAGGAAGGGTTGCAGTCCTTTAGATGTGGGAGACAGGTGTTTTCCGTTGGCTGTGACAGATTCAGGAAAGGCCAGTAGGTTTTGGGTGCTGTGTTGCAGTGGTTATGAGGGACCTAAATGTCCTGGGTTCGAATCCAACTGTGATTGCTCAGTTTTCCTTTACGCTATACAGAATAGGGTTGAATGAATGAATGTGAGAATGGTCCACTGCACGCTCTACAGCTGTTTTGATTCTAATCTGTTGTGTTGATAAAGTTGACTATACAGTCAGGGTTACAGCTGCTATAATGTAAACTCATGGAATTTTGCAGACCGTGAGACGAAACTGGTCAAGGTTTAGGAGGGAGACTGTGTCCTGCCTCTAGTGGGGAGTTTGAATGTTTTGTGCTCTTCTGCTACAATCTTAACTTGTAGGTACCAGGGTTGGACAAGCCCAGTACACCATTGTCCCTGGCAAGTGAAAGTGCCAATTGGACAAGGGCATGTCCTACCCCACTTGCCTGATTGGGCAAGTAAGATTTTTTCCAATGAGTGAGATTTTGATATACTTGTAACTTTTCCCAGTCATGGCATTAAGTCTTGGTCAACACAGAAAAATAGAGCCACTGATAAAAGAATTCTACTGATGGAAGTGAAATTTAAAAAAAAGAGAATTGTTTGAATTTTGGGTAAATAAAAAGTTGGCTCAGACAAGTGAATTTTAGAAAACTTGTCCAGGGGACGTTGAACACTGCTAGGGTTGCTCCACAAAAATGAGAATTCTCTGAATTTCAAGACATCTTCACATTGGTTGTAAGAGTCTGTGTCTTGTCACAAGTGAACCATTCATGTGTTTGGGTTCTTCTGTCACAGTTGTAGGAATGTCAACAACAGTAAGGGTTACCCTACAAAAATGTGATTGTACCAAATTTGCAGACATCTAACCACGAGTACTTACAGAAGAAACTATGAAACGACTGTAAGAAGGATCCTGTTTCTCGTCAGAATTGGAGCAAGGCCACACTGTCAGGTGTTTTGGTTCTGCTTTTCACAGTTGCTGGAATTAGATATAGGTTTCCCCCAAATAATGTAAATGTTCCAAATTTGCAGATGATAACTATGGGCCTGGGCTATAAGAAGGTTTCTGTTTCTTGTCACTATTTTGAAGCCACAGGTGTTTTGGTTCTACTTTCAGAGATGCAAGAATTAGATATGTTGAGGGTCACCCCACAAAAATTTAAATGCTCCGAATTTACAGTCTTTTTTAACCACAAGACAAAATTGTGGCAAGGGCCAAAATAGGGACCCTGTTTCTTATCATCAGTATTAGAGAATTCCAGGTGGCTCGCTTCTTCTGTCAACTGTTCGTGGAAAGTTGAACTGGTTGCAAGTAAGGAACTCCGGCTACCTATTAATAGGCTGGACAATTTTCATGTTGAGCACTGCATACTTGAAATGGTTTCCCAGCCACCAGACGTGTAATTAACCCACTGTTACAGGGAACAGGCTTCCAACGGAAAAGGTTAAGAGTTGTCGAAGTCCCTCTTGAGGTATTTTTATGGAGCATTGTGTATAAAAGGGATTCTGAATGTGTTTTTGTCTGGTTTGTGTCTGATGTCTTGCCAAGTTGTTATCGTGGATTCGCTCACGTGTAGGGACCAATCGGCACGTTGTCCAACATTTGGATGATTCCAGACGTTAGAGATGTCAAGGTTCCCAGACAAAATAGCAGAGAATTAACTGTATATTTAGTGTATAATAAAAGTCAGTGCGAGAAGCGACAGTATATAGTGGATAATAAAACGTCGGAGCAAACTACTTTCTGGATGGTACCCAGGCTAGATCAGAGCATCTAGGAAAAATAGAATTTTCATTACTGTACTTTACTGTAAGTGACGTATGTTGGGTAAACTTAACCAGAGAACAGTGCCCTGCAGTTAAAAGTGAAACTTAAGACGCAACGTCAAAACACGTCAGTATAATCAAACACCGGATACTACTACTACTACTACTACTACTACTATCTCGCCGCTGACGCAAGTCTGATCTGATACGTCTTTATTTACAACGTCAACTGGCACAGCTGGGTTCTATCCGATTTTCCGGTTGCCGACAGTAACAGCTAGGAGGGAAGACACGGAAGCATCTGAACCGTCTGTAGCGTGCATAGTCCAGTGGTTAGCAACCCTGCCTCTCGGCGAAGAGGCCGTTAGTTTGAGTCAAATCCACTGTCATAGATGCTACTGGATAGTGTTGCCGTCCTCAGGACAGAATGTTAAGTTGTGGTCCACTGCTCATTATACTTGTCAAACAGAGCTAGGGGTTTTCGATCTGATCTGTTTCGGGAAAATCGTCTATCTTTGGGCTACCTTGCTTTGATGTTGTCACAAATTCCAGCCACTCAGATAAACACATGTTGAAAATTGTCTGCTGACAGCAAAGAAGAAATAATAAAAGTACCTGGAGAATGGGTTTAAGCTCTTAAATGGTTGCAATGCTGACATAAAAACCATGATCCGATCTATACCTCTTGGCTCTGTTGCTTTGATGTATCAAACATTCCAACCCTACAGACAAAGCCATATGTCGAAAATTGTCCACTGGCCAAATAACGAGATCAAAGCACCTAGGAAACAGCTTAAAACTTCAGACAGGGCGTAATGCGTACATAAAAACCATGATCATCTGTTTGAAACAAGGCCGTATCTTTGGGCTACCTTCCTCTGACGTAATACAAATTCCAGCCCTCTGGAAAAATGCATTCTTCTATTGGCATTTGTTAGGAAATGCAGCATATTTCCCTCAATATGTCACCATACATTGCATCTTACTATGCATCTTAGTGAGCTATTGACAGAAATGAAGGCACTTTTCCTTATCACTGTCTCGATTAATTCTGAATTCTTACATCTTGTCTTTGTGATAAGAAAGCCAGACAGTCAGGGAAGGACCCCTCCCAAGTCTTACAACTTCGTCTTAAGTCCCTTCTCAAGGTAGGTCTGCCTCCTGGACTGAATGCTGAACTTGGAAGGACAATTAAAGTCTGACAGGAAAGTTTCAAGGTGTTAACCACAAGTAAGATTCAAGCTTTCCCCAGCACTCTGTTTTCATCTTTCAAAAGTGAAATTTCGAGCTTAAAATGTCTAAAAAAAATCAAGAAAACAAACTGCAATCTTACTATCGGGGACATCTAGGCTATCTTTCCTTTCAAACATTGTAACAAAAGATGGCGATCTCTGCCAAGGAAGGGCTCTTGAAGAACACTGCTCCTTATTTTCCTGTCTTGACATTTCTGGAGACCTGTACTATCCAGTCTTTGCCAGCCTCTTCCTGTTTTCGATGTCTCGCGCCCTCCTGAGGGGGAACTGAATTCTTGCTTGTCTGCAGTACGATGACTGGTACAGCCAGAGTCCCAGCAAGCCTTGGCATGGGAATGTTAGGACACGTCAGGGAGGCTTGACTGCCTGAGGGCCAGCATGTGCGGGGAGTGAACAACAGTTTTCGGGAAGAAAGTTAATCCCTGCTTGTCAGCAGTTGTGCATGTGTCATTGGCTTTAATGTCTCAACCTATGTAACATACATTTGTACATTCATGACTAACTGTAAATGCAAAAATTTTTGCGTTAGTTTTATGTACACGGTTTTTGCGTTGCCAATTCACTGTGAACTTAAAACCACTGCGAACATTTTCCATGGCAGTAAGAGACTACAGTGCATGGTGCTACCGCGGACTTAAAACCACCGTGAACAATCCCTTTTCCCGCTACCGCGAAATTAAATCCCTACGAACTTAAATGCATTTACAGTACTTACTGTCTGGTTTATCGTCTGTTTCGTGCTGTCTTATGAGGGTTAGACGTACACAAGGCCATTGTCGAGTTAAGGGCTGTCGCCAGCTTTCTCTGTCTTGTGGTTTGGCACTTTGTCATGTTGTTGCTCCGAAATCTTGGCCTTACGAGTACAATGTAATCTCTCGTTAGCACAACATGTTAGGAACATTTTGACAGCAAATGATATAACACTTTGCATTGTATACATCCAGAAGGTTCACAACAACTCAAAGGTTCTCAATCAGAATTCTTTTGGTGTTTTCAACTTTTTGTCTCTAAAGAGCTGATGAATCGACTAGTGACAGCCTGTTACAAACAAGTATCTTAAAAATGACAGGCTGACTAAAAGTTGAAAACTTGAACTATGCGGCTCCAGATGTCTTACTGTCAGAGGGAGTACTGCAGTGTGCAAGATGTTGGTAACTTGAAGAATGAATCCATTGTACAAGAAACCACTACCTTAAGATGACACAATTGTTTGGCTATGCAGCCCTGGGCTGTAGTCGGTTCCAATCGCATGATGCAGTCTCAAAGAAGATTTCACATCTTCAAACTGTTGTACAGAATGATCTTCAAGTAGTTCAGCCTACAAAATAGAATAACATGGCCCAGAGTATGGTGATCTTTGATCAGAGACGGGCGCGTATCCGGACCCGGAGGCCTGCCTCGGTCGCTGACGGCCCTCGTGGGGGGAGTAAATACCTCCGTGTGGGATGTTTTCTGCTAACAGGCCGACGATGTGAGACAAAGTCAAGGGCGCAGACTGGCTGACATTCCTTCTGTAGGGCACGGCAGATGGGAAGGACAAAAACAAGATTTGTCAGTCGAAGAATGCCGACTCAACCAAAAGCAAATTCTAATTTTAAAAACACTCCTAAATTGAATTGAATCAAGTTCAAGAAGCAGTAAATTCAGTTTTAATGCTTGTGTCATGACGAACAAAATTTTCAAAATCAAAGTGACCAACAAAAAACGGTCACGATGGCCAGGTGGTCATTATGTTGAGGTGGTCACTTGTGCAGGTTTGACTCTTTCATCGTGGTATAATGATTTATAAAAGCAAAAATTACATTGCACGATTTGAATTTTTTCATGGTTGAGGAGAAGAAAATGCCTCAATCTTTGAAGTAGCTAGTTTGAATTCAGAACTAAACCAACCATGCCGTAAGCTATCTTGATGAAACAAGACAGAATGATAACATAGTGTAGCTTTAGTATAACTCTCTTTCAACTGCACGTATTGCTGAATGCAGTAGACGTGACTGTGTGACTTTGAACTTGAAGCAAATCCGCCTGTTGCACATGTTGGGTTTATAATAGGGTTATGGCTTTGATCAACTGGGCTCCATACTGTGTTTGAAAGGTAGAACATGAGTGAATAGGCTTGCTTTCATTTTACATCAAGATGAAGCAACTTGTATATGAGTATTCACACCTGTCTATAGCAATAACTCAGGGGACTTAAAGAAAATGGTCACAGAAGAGGGGTAAAAACTATAGACTCAGACAAGATTCTGGATGATTGGATCAATGTCAATATGAATGATCAGAGGACCAACGAAAAAGGGATCTCATTGGTCAGGTGGTCTTTATATGGAGGTGAGCACTTGTACAGGTTAGCTTTTATTTTATTCATTCATTTTCTCATTCACTCACTCATTCATTTATGCTTTCATTCTACTATACTATACTGTCACTATGCGTTCACTTTTTTGATACGCATAATTATGGAGAAATGTAGTGGGCTCCACCATAAATAACAGTTTTTGCATAGTTGAATTTAGACATTGGTTGCCTTTTAAGATGCGGATAAGCCGGAGTTTTGTTTGCAATGTCACGGACACAGGAGGAAGCCAAGTGGATCTGATTGCATTTATGGGTTCCCGAATATTCAAAATACCTTTCTAGCTAATGCCCTGGTATTGTGTATCATTGTTTTCATTAGGGTTGTTAGGGCTATCCTGTTTGGAAATGTCACGAAGCCGATCATTTGTACTTATGTAACGGTGATATGAAATTTAATCCCAGCTTCTAAGAAGGGATTTTGCTGTTGTTCTTGAAGGATTTTCTCAGCTTGGGGGGTGCCGAAACAGGTGCATTCTTGAGCCGTTGGTCCCAAGTTCAAAGCCAAGAAAAGGCCAGATTTAAGACGGTAAGAAGTGATAAGATCAAGGGAGGTCGGGACGTACCATTTGAATTCAGAGGGATAACAAACATCAGAAGAAAGTTAATCAATTTCATCCAGCTGGATTTTAGAGTATAAAAAGAAGGAAATTTTGTACAAGAAACATAGGAATAGGAAAAAGTGACAACTTTCATGCCCATCATAAAAATGCCATATGCATATAAATCCCTAGCTGAAAAATCAACACCCCTTCATCAAGTTTTTGGATCAGGCCAGTTAACAGTTAAAAACCTCAGGCATTCTGGGCCAGATGGCGACGCAATACCACCCTTGGAAACTTCCGATAAATTTAGCCCAGAGGCTTAGGCAGGGGCTTGGCAGCGTCAAAAGCAGTCGGCATGCTGTTTTTAGCGGTGCTTAAGCTCTCGGACGTGCAAAGGCACATGTAGGAGCGATTCTAGTGGGATGTCTGAAGTGTCTGGCTGTGATCTTGGCTTAGCCGTGGGCTGTTGTCTGGATGGCGATGTTTGAGATCTGTATCTGTGTCTGTTATCTGTACCTTTGTTACTACCTTAAAGTTTACAAAGAAGGTCATGTTTCGTAAGCTCGAAGCTGTTTCCAAGAAACTGGTTATATTTTCAGCGAGCAAGCCTCAGGTTGCCTTTTTTTATCCATGAAAAATGGAGACATAGTTTTGGGTGTGTCTGTCTGTCTGTGATTATATTTTGCATATGGGTAGGTGTTGGGAAGACCAAGGTCAGGGTCAATTTTAGGCCACCTGGTATATGACCTTGGTACTGCAGCAGAACATCTTTTTTTTCTCAATCTTTTGACCTGGACATGCTATGGTCTTGATTTCTTGATGGCAGATAGCTTGTAATGCGAGGAAGAAGTATTGTGTGTTTTGGCCCTCTAGCAGCTTGCTCAGAACAGCAAGGCTTAAAGTGACTCACAGGGACAGGAGTGTTGGTAGCTGAGGTGTTCAACTTTACTGCCATGAGTATTTTTGTTGATTTCTGAAATCTTGCTCCGAAGCGGCCTTCAAATCTGATTCTGAGAAAAGTCTATTTTTGCAGCAAGTGTGCCTTCGGCTGTTTTTTTTTGGAAACGGCAGGGGTCAAATAAGATTAGAGGTGGCTTAGGGACAGAAACCGTGGCAGCTGAGGTGTCGTTTCCTCCCCAAGTTTTTCATCGAGCCTTTCTGCATGAAAATATCACCCTTGATGCCCTTCGATATTTTAGTCAACTTTTAGATCTTGTTCTCAGAATATGCTGGGTGTGAGCCTTTTGGTGTTTTGTGGAAATGGCAGGAGTAGAAATGGATTTGGGTGGCTTAGGACAGAAATGTCAGCAGCTGTGATGGTGTTTCCGCGAAGGGCGTTGACACCATGTTTTGTGTCACACTGCGGCAGACTTCAACATACATCTGGGACAAATGATGCCGCGCCAAGTTGTTTCCTTGGTTGTCATGCTTTGTAAAGCAATGAAATGTCAGATCCTGAATAAGATAAAAGCAAGAAGTTAGGAGGAAAAGTTTCATCCGTCTATATCAAATTGACTCTCTGAAACTGTTTGTAATCAAGGTGTAGACTTTCTTCTTCAGACTGAATTAGACTGAATGTTCTTACATGTCTGAATGATGAACTGATGGATGGTGGAGAGAAGTAAGGGATAGATGAAATGGTGGGGTTAGTACAAAATGATGCAGGATGAACGGATGGATGGATGGATGGATGGATGGATGGATGGATGGATGGATGGATGGATGGATGGATGGATGGATGGATGGATGGATGGATGAATAGACAGATGAATGGATGGTTGGATGGATAAATTGATGGATGGATGCACAGACGGACGAATGGACTGTCGGACGGATGGATGGATGGATGGATGGACTGGCGGACGGATAGATGGACGGATGGATGGACAGACAAATAGGTGGATGAAGGAAGGAAGAAACAAATGAGCAAATGAAGAAACAAACAAACTGCCTTCTTAGCCTCCTTGAAATGGAATTACCAACAAATAAGATTGGTGTGGCCACACAGAAACTTAAAACTGAGAATGTGGGGATAAGGACCTGAGGTGAGAAGATCAGAGGTTTCAGATTTACTGAGGAGATGGCCTGGGCTCGTTACTGAGCTCTTCTTAACGACCCTGAGCCTGGTCTGTCCATGTTAATTACTGCAGTTTGCAAACGAAGGAGAGCTAGGCTGGGAAGTTGGCAGGGATAGTGGTGGGATTTAGCGGTGGAGCACCAAAGGTCTTTTAACATGGACAAGTGTGGATAGGTCTGAAACGTGTGATCGATCGCCCCTGGATGACTCCAAGCTGCCTCTGCCCATGTTAATTACTGGAGGTTGCAAACGAACAAGAGCTAGACTGTGAGCAAAGAAGGATTTAGCTGTATCACAATAATCAATACCCTTAGAGATTGACATTCTTCCTGTTCTAGCTCTCAAATTGTATATTTTATGGAAATCCACTCACTTCTCAACTAAAAGATGCCAGAAACTGAGCAGGGTAGCAAACTGGGGGAGGGTCTTTTTAGCGAATGCCCACAAACGCCCACTCTAGAGAAGTCCGCGCTGCACGAATCTCATTTTTTTTGCTTGGAATATGTCCACGTTGTGCTCCCATGTATTAATCCTGAGTTTTAAGTCAATCCATTGACCCGAAGTGACATAAATCAAAGTTTTCGATTCTCGATGGTCTTTTTAGCGAACGCCCAGGAAAATGTCTTTTTAGCGAATGCCCACTATATCCACAAAAATGTCGGTCGTCGCG
The DNA here is from genome assembly GCA_019207045.1 of Branchiostoma floridae x Branchiostoma belcheri. Classification (NCBI taxonomy): domain Eukaryota; kingdom Metazoa; phylum Chordata; class Leptocardii; order Amphioxiformes; family Branchiostomatidae; genus Branchiostoma; species Branchiostoma floridae x Branchiostoma belcheri. The sequence goes on along the minus strand of CM033024.1, from coordinate 28,741,659 downwards.
CAACGACACCTAAACCTACCGCCACAAACATGTTCAAGATGGTGTCCCATTGATGTGTACGGAGTTTCCGTGCTTTACAAGCATTTTAAGTCCCTGTTTTTGGTCAAAATGTACGGCGACGATACTACCATACTTTAACTATAGCAATTCAAAATGGCGGGCACTAGTCATGTGACCTCCTTGCGGGACTGTTCTATAAGTATCGCGGGAGGGACTGTTGTAGCATAGCTTCTCATACAACCATTTTAGAGTGAATTCTGAACAAGATTTTCATTTCATAGTGCTATCATCTGACTGATATTTACAATGTGGTCATTTTTTCTGTGCTATTATTACCCAGGTTTGAGGAACTTAGTGCAAATATGGATATTGATTCACCTCAGTGCCCAATTAATGTACAAAAGGCTCAGACACATTAGTGTTATAAACCTGAATAGGGGCAGGTAACCAATACTAGAAAAACATAGCTATTTATTATTAACAATACTATTTACATTATGATAATAACTCTTCACCAAACTGGACTTTTCTTATCTTTATTTATCACAGAAACATTGTTACAATGAGGATTTGATTAGATGAGTATCTGTTACAGTGTGTACAAACTTATTTCAAATACAAAAATGTATTTCGTTTCACTTCCTAAATATTTTTAAAGTATTGGAAGAAGTTGACACATAAACAATATTAATTGCATTATTTAATGTGCAGTAAAAGTGACCACATGCTATCAATAGCCTAATAAAATGTTGGAACATGGCACAAGCGGGCTCCTCTTCTGAGTACAGAAAGGAAATGTTTTATAACATTTAGTTATAACGTAGAAAATTTCAATTGTAAAATGTACCTTTATTAACATTTACAAACAAATTGTTTTTTTCTCTTCTTAATAAATGACAACAATACAGGTAAGTAAGGTGTGTTTCCTTTTATAACAGGCCAGGTAAGACGCCGTACAGGTAAGTAAGGTGTGTTTCCTTTTATAACAGACTAGGTAAGACACCGTACAGGTAAGTAACGTGTATTTCCTTTGATAACAGGCCAGGTAAGACACCATACAGGTAAGTAAGGTGTGTTTCTTTTTATAACAGACCAGGTATGACACCGTGCATGTGAGTAACGTGTATTTCCTTTGATTACAGACCAGGTAAGACACCATACAGGTGAGTAACGTGTATTTCCTTTCATTACAGACCAGGTAAGACACCGCACAGGTGAGTAAGGTGTGTTTCCTTTGTCTATAGACCAGATAGGGTATTACACAGGTGAGTAAGGCGTCTTTCCTTTGCCTATATACCATATAGGCCATTAAACAGGTGAGTAAGGCATCTTTCCTTTGCCTATAGACCAGATAGGGTATTATGCAGGTGAGTAAAGCAACTTTCCTTTGCCTGTAGACCAGATAGGGTATTATACAGGTAAGTTAGGTGTCTTTCCCTTGCCTATATACCAGATAGGCCATTATACAGGTAAGTAAGATGTCTTTACTTTGCCTATAGACCAGACAGGGTATTATACAGGTGAGTAAAGCAACTTTCCTTTGCCTATATACTACCATATAGGCCATTATACAGGTGAGTTAAACGTCTTTCCTTTGCCTATAGACCAGATAGGTATTAAACAGGTGAGTAAAGCAACTTACTTACCTGTATAATGCCCTATCTGGTCTATAGGCAAAGGAAAGACGCCTTACTCATCTGTGCGGTGTCTTACCTGGTCTCTAATCAAAGGAAATACACGTTACTCACCTGTACGGTGTCTTACCTGGTCTGTTATAAAAGGAAACGTACCTTACTTACCTGTATGGTGTCTTACCTGGCCTGTTATCAAAGGAAATACACGTTACTCACCTGTATGTTGCCTTACCTGGTCTGTAAACAAAGGAAATACACGTTACTCACCTGTACGGTGTCTTACCTGGTCTGTTATAAAAGGAAACACACCTTACTTACCTGTATGGTGTCTTACCTGGCCTGTAGTCAAGGAAACACACCTTACTCACCTATACGGTGTCTTACCTGGTCTGTTATCAAAGGAAATACACGTTACTCACCTGTACGGTGTCTTACCTAGTCTGTAGTCAAGGAAACACACCTTACTCACCTGTGCGGTGTCTTACCTGGTCTGTAATCAAAGGAACTACACGTTACTCACCTGTACGGTGTCTTACCTGGTCTGTAATGAAAGGAAATACACGTTGCTCACCTGTAAGGTGTCTTACCTAGTCTGTAGTCAAGGAAACACACCTTACTCACCTGCACGGTGTCTTACCTGGTCTGCTATAAAAGGAAACACACCTTACTTACCTGTACAGTGTCTTACCTGGCCTGTTATAAAAGGAAACACACCTTACTTACCTGTATTGTTGTCATTTATTAAGAAGAGAAAAAAACAATTTGTTTGTAAATGTTAATAAAGGTACATTTTACAATTGAAATTTTCTACGTCATAACTAAATGTTATAAAACATTTCCTTTCTGTACTCAGAAGGGGAGCCCGCTTATGCCATGTTCCAACATTTTATTAGGCTATTGATAGCATGTGGTCACATTTTACTGCACATAAATAATGCAATTAATATTGTTTATGTGTCAACTTCTTCCAATACTTTAAAAATATTTAGGACGTGAAACGAAATACATTTTTGTATTTGAAATAAGTTTGTACACACTGTAACAGATACTCATCTAATCAAATCCTCATTGTAACAATGTTTCTGTGATAAATAAAGATAAGAAAAGTCCAGTTTGGTGAAGAGTTATTATTATAATGTAAATAGTATTGTTAATAATAAATAGCTATGTTTTTCTAGTATTGGTTACCTGCCCCTATTCAGGTTTATAACACTAATGTGTCTGAGCCTTTTGTACATTAATTGGGCACTGAGGTGAATCAATATCCATATTTGCACTAAGTTCCTCAAACCTGGGTAATAATAGCACAGAAAAAATGACCACATTGTAAATATCAGTCAGATGATAGCACTATGAAATGAAAATCTTGTTCAGAATTCACTCTAAAATGGTTGTATGAGAAGCTATGCTACAACAGTCCCTCCCGCGATACTTATAGAACAGTCCCGCAAGGAGGTCACATGACTAGTGCCCGCCATTTTGAATTGCTATAGTTAAAGTATGGTAGTATCGTCGCCGTACATTTTGACCAAAAACAGGGACTTAAAATGCTTGTAAAGCACGGAAACTCCGTACACATCAATGGGACACCATCTTGAACATGTTTGTGGCGGTAGGTTTAGGTGTCGTTGCGCGACGACCGACATTTTTGTGGATATAGTGGGCATTCGCTAAAAAGACATTTTCCTGGGCGTTCGCTAAAAAGACCATCGAGAATCGAAAACTTTGATTTATGTCACTTCGGGTCAATGGATTGACTTAAAACTCAGGATTAATACATGGGAGCACAACGTGGACATATTCCAAGCAAAAAAAATGAGATTCGTGCAGCGCGGACTTCTCTAGAGTGGGCGTTTGTGGGCATTCGCTAAAAAGACCATGCGGCAAACTGGGGTCTTGTCTGCACGTCTAATTACTTATTTTGAAATGTGAAGGGCCTTGATGTTGCTGTGATTAATAATCATTACCCCTCAAGAAAGATGGTATCACCCAAAGTTCAGTCAGATTTCAGTCATAGATGCCAGATTGTGGGCTGGTCCACTGGAAAATAGGGAGGATAGAAGACTGGCACAGCTTACAGCACCTGACCTTGGCAAGTTTTCAAGGTCAGCCAAAAGGGTTGTTAACCCAGTTGGGAGCGTGTATGGAGACAGGAGGGGGGTGACCTTCAGATAAATGATGACTTTGAGAGGCAAGTTTTTGTTTCCAGTTATTTTAAGAGATTAAAAGTGGGTTATGATCTGTTGGCCTGGTCGCATTTGTCTTGAGATCACAATCTGGCATTTTCGGTGTAGTCAAACATGTGGGGTACAAAATTTAGCTGTTTATCGAAAAATTTAATCTATGTCCGTGGTTTTGCTACAGCCTACTATAAAATCGTATGATGGTCCTACGACAGATATGTTTTTATTATCACCAACTATGAAAAAGGGATAATAAATTCTATTGGAATGCAAATATAGAATAGAATTTGTAAATTAATCTTCTCAGGTAAGTTGATATCTCTTAACTTGGATGCTATTCTAGATAGTATCATGATGCAAACAAGGACATTCTATATAATGTCTTTCTATATAATGTCCTTGATGCAAATCAGGATGATAAAACAATCTAAAAGACATTTAAGCCCGCAGTTTTTGAAATAGAGATCTGCATAGGAATCTGGTCAGCATTATTTTCTTCCAGATACAGACATCAAAAGACCATATGTTTTCCTTGAAGGAACTTGACAGAAGAAGTCACATATCTTAAGGAGTAGTAATCCCTCCCTCAAGGTCGTTCAGGGATAAAGGGACCCTTGGGGTAAAACAAGATCGGAAATATCACTCCCAGAATGCAACAGGACACCCAGACAAGACAAGTTGCGGATTTAGGCCCCAGTAATTGGAGTTTGTCATAACAAGTCTGTAAATACCGCCCCAGGTTACAAGGTCGGCACAACCTCAAGGTCATTTCACTTAACACATCAGAGGGGTTCTGTCAATCTGCCCCTCCCCCGTAGCCCATTAAGGCCCATAATTACTACCACTGTGGTAGCTATGATCTAAACCATATTTCTACCATCTCCTACTCTGAAGATGACATGTACATGTACATTCGTCCGGGCCATAGCTTACAATAATGAAGGATGACTGTGAAACATGTTGGGTTGAATCTTGGAGAATTAAGTTTTATACAACCAGTATGTGTAGTTACTTCGATTACGTGTCAATATCTCAGATGAGACACCTTAAAAGAGCTTCTAACTGGAGTTCTGCTTCTCGCCACTATTTTTATTTTAATCTTTTTCATTGGTTAAGGGCCGACTACTCTCTCGATCAACATTGCAGTTTTGTACCTATATGTAGCAAATATAGGTGGTGCTTTTACGGTGAGAACACATTCCCAATATTGATGAAATTATTTTCAGATGTTGGTTTGAAGTTTTCATCTTGAACGTCCTAAGTTTATACCACCAATTATGGGGTATGAAACGGAATACTGCTGCCCTTTCATGCATTATGAAGAAGGGCATGCAGAACCTGTAAAATGTCTGTGAACCACTGAAATAATTTTATATGGCCTTAAAAAGCTCCACTGCATGTGTGTATACATGTCTCCCCAGTGAAACATATCCTTGTCACAACAGATATCAAACCTAAGACTTGTGTTTTCCCCTCTGGTAAACTTACACCAGAATTTATAGAATGTACGTCAACAGCTAACACCCCCTCACAAGGTCAAGTTCAACAGCTACACCCCCTCAGAAGGTCAGGTTCAGATAGCATGACCCCCCTGAGGGTAAGAGGGTGAACTTGTTAGGCCACGCAAAATTTATTTCATGGTTGACATTAGGTGTGGGAACTGGTACAGGAACTTCAGGTCTAGGTCCTGTTCAGGTCCAGACCTGAACCTGGACTTACTTACCTGTGAAAAGTATGAATGGGCGATACTCAAAACAATGGTCCATTTTGCTACAAAGGATTCTGTTTGTTGGAGTATCCGGCATGCTTTGGCATTTTCAAATTCTATCTTCAATTGTTAACAACACTACCTGCCTCTGTTTTAGACCAAGTTTGACTGTAAAAACTTGGTAAAATGAGTATCAACTTTTCGCTCTTGTTCGCTTAGTGGTCCCCTAGCAGCTTTTATTGAACCGCAGGGGCCAGTCTCGTTTTAGATGTTGAAAGAGGATAACTCAAGAAGGAGATGACAAATTGTTGTAATTTTTGGATATATTTTTATGATATCGATTTGTTGCATCTTTGATAAAAGGTGCTTTTTTTTGCACTAAGGACTATAAATCGGCAACAGACATTCATTTCTGAACCAATTATTATCTTCTACTAGACAGTGTGCATAGTAACACCTGTTTTCTTGAGGTCAATGACCCTAGGCTACCACAAGACCACCTGGAGGAAATCCTCTATTGTTCCATCCCCAAGGTCATGACCTTCTGATTTAAGGGATGTACAAGTGGGGGGGTTAAGGGGGACTCAGTTTCCTAAATGTTTGGTTAGAGCTGTGCGTATGGACACCCAATCGCTTGTTTATAGCCTTGCTTGTATCTCGTTTCGGGCCGTGACTGTAGTTATATCTATAGGTATAGATCATAGCCTCTACCAGGGCCCCACATGTTTCTGGAAAAATGGTAGAAATTGGCCAAATAGACAGATAACACACTTGAGAAGTTACCCAGCCAGAAACACTGAATGATTTCCACAAAGTGCTTTCATCTTGGCAGCAAGACAAATTAGAAATGCTTTGAGTTCTGACGGTTGCCATGATGACTTATGAGTCATGACCATTCCAACCAATCAAAGTCCTCTTGACATTACAGAAAGTATAAATTTTTTGACATTGTACAGACGGCTCTGCCACACTGTTTAATTGTAGAATTGGAGTTTTTAAAATCTTTTTTTATAAATTATTTCACAGCCTCATGTTTGTTGAATGTTCTCATGTATTGTTTTAGTTATGAAAATCTATTGCTAAATATGAATGTTAGTATCAGTAACATTGTCTCTAGTATTGCTAATGTTAATGAGAGTCAAGGATTATGTGACTAATAAAGATTTTTTTCTTTTTTCCCTCCATGTGCTGTTCTTCACCAATGTCACCTGATCAGGTATGTAAAGGGACACATTTTCATACTATTCTCGTGCTATTATCAACTTCGTTGATTTAGGGGTTTCTTTGTCCTCACATCAACAACTACATCAAAGTGTGAAAACATTCATTAAACTTTAAAGATTGGTATTTAACTTTCAATTGCAATTAAGATCAAGTTGACTTTCTGAGTGACCCCCGCCCCAGAAAGCTTGTGGTACAGTCCCAGCAACTGAGTTGCACCCCTTGAAAGCTAATGGTATACTCTTAGCAATTGAGTGACAGCCCAGAAAACTACCAGCAACTGACTGACATCCCAAAAAGCAAATGGTACAGTCCCAGTAACTGAGTGACACCCCAGAAAGCTGATGGTACAGTCCCAGTAACTGAGTGACATCCCAGAAAGCTAATGGTACAGTCCCAGTAACTGAGTGACACCCCAGAAAGCTAATGGTACAGTCCCAGTAACTGAGTGACACCCCAGAAAGCTAATAGTACAGTCCCAGTAACTGAGTGACACCCCAGAAAGCTAATAGTACAGTCCCAGTAACTGAGTGACACCCCAGAAAGCTAATGGTACAGTCCCAGTAACTGAGTGACACCCCAGAAAGCTAATAGTACAGTCCCAGTAACTGAGTGACACCCCAGAGAGCTAATGGTACAGTCCCAGTAACTGAGTGACACCCCAGAAAGCTAATAGTACAGTCCCAGTAACTGAGTGACACCCCAGAAAGCTAATAGTACAGTCCCAGTAACTGAGTGACACCCCAGAAAGGTAATGGTACAGTCCCAGTAACTGAGTGACACCCCAGAAAGCTAGTGGCACAGTCCCAACTAGTGCCAGGTGTAAGGATTTGTCCAAGGATCTTTAAGAAAAACAAAACTCAGCTGTGTTTACTTTTCAAAGCCTTTTCTGAATTTTCTTAAGGAAGATCCAGTCTTCCTACAACAAAGCCATCTGTTTATTCATCTTAAGTATTAATATCTTAGTTTGTTATGATTGGGGTGGATGTGACAAAGGAGCTTACTTGTGAAGTCCAAGGTCTTGGCATAATCCTAGGTATCATGTGGCTTGGTGATCTTTCCATCTGTATCCACTATCATATGTACTTTGCTAGCTTGTGAATACAAAATACAAAACGTATTTCTTGCCTAGTAGAAAAGAAAGCATAACAGTTTAACTTGAAAGTAACAATGGTGTAAAAAATGTAAATGGGGCTCCTTACAAAATAAATGGAAAAATATAATTATATTGTTCACAAATAATCAGCAAAATAATAGGGAAAGTTGACCATATAAAAGTCTTTATTGCTTCCGTGATGTAGTACTAGACACATTCCTAAGTTTGACTTTGCAGATAAGCCAATAAGTTTTAATGTGATGATTGTTTTGGGGGGCAGTCTGTGTACCAGTGAATAAACGTGACGTGGCCCAAGTAGAACAAAATATCTGAAGACTTTGGTTGGTCCAAGACTTTCCTTGTCTCTTGAAAGTGAAAAAAATGAACTTCAAAGACTCAAGCTCATTGTACTCAAGGGGGTTATCACTGGCAGCCATCTTGTGACAATGTTCTCTGAGTTTCTGAGTTGTTATAAATGATCTGTTTCCCCTATCAGCCTGACGACCTTCAACACAACAGGAAATATTTGACAGCTGTTTCAAGGTCACTCTTAAGCCTTGGTCACATCAGGTTTTGGTTGACCTGGCTCGACCTTTGGGTCAAAGGTGAAGTTTGAATCCTGTCAAACTGTCAGCTCTTCATCAGTGTTTGCTTGTAGGTCGTTGTCAAGATGGGATTGTTATTTCATGGATACATGTAACATATGAAAGAACAGGCATCTCAGTTTCTGTACATGATTAGATTAGAATGGATACCAAGAAGGTTCCCAATATGCTTGTTGTGAGGACCAAAATTTCGCTCTGTCCATAGCTTGAAATGGATGAAAATGTATTCTTATTAGCTTGAAATGACTGATGCAGAATGACGAAAATTAGCAACAACGAATAGGGTGGAAAAAAGGCTGCAAAACTTCTGTACCAGATTTAAGTCGTTAAGCCCCCTTTACAAATCAAGAATTTAGCTCGGCCGAGTTGTCAGCGAGCTCTAAATTACGAGGAGGCATGACCCTGATGCCTACGAACAAATGGCAGAGTTTCTTCGTCGGCATCAGGGTCGTACCTCCTCGTAATTTAGAGCTCGCTGACAACTCGGCCGAGCTAAATTCTTGATTTGTAAAGGGGGCTTTAGGAATTTAGTTTCACATGGACCCCAACTACCCCCGCCAAACTGTGAAGAAACTGGTTTTCTGGTTCACCTCTGTAGCTGTGTCTTATTCTAGCATACCTGTAAATCAAAGTCCCAGACATTGCCAGTATTGGGGAAGATACCTTATACATGTGTATATATAGTGCTAGTAAAATAAAATTCCTTTAGGATTAAGTTTCATACAGTCCCCCATGGTCACTGCTAAGTTTTGAATCACATTTTTCTGTTTTATGTCAAGCTTTATCCAAACTAAACATAGATTGAAGACTTGCAGCAGCACAGAGCACAACTGTGTGTGTTTCCAAACAGACTTCTGTTTGGACCTAAGGTTTGACATGGTCCCCTACAGTCACTGCCAAACTTGAAGTGTGTTTTTCTGGTTCATGTCCAATTATGTCTAGACTTAGCAGGGGACTTGGAGTGAAGAGTTCCACTGTAGACCACTTGTTACAGGGGGGGACTTTTCATTGTTGTCATGGTTGTAAATGATGACTTGTGAAAGGACTGTTCATTGTTGTTTTGGAGGGCGTTTGGGCCGCTCTTTCTTTCAGCTTCATCGGAATTCAAGGAGTTAAACGTTTTCAACGTTTTCAACATAATGTTCATTCATCATCATCTGGAACCAAAGACAACCAGAGATGGCGCACTTCGCTCCTTTCATGCAAGTAAAAGCCAGGAGGAAAGCTGAAAAACCAGTCAAAACACCGCCTTAGTGTAGGAATTGTATTCTGGTGTATCCATGTTTAAAGTCAAAAGTTATCTACATTTCGTGTGTTATTCACGATTTCAATTCTCCATTTTCCTCAGCCTAGTACGTCGTCCTTCACATGCGTCATGACTTCAGTATGTGAAAGCTTTGGGCACAAGTATTTTCCGTTTTAGAAACAGGTGACCCAGATCTATGGTAGAGTGGAACTCGTATTCAACTAGTGTGACAGAAGTATCCTCACCAAATAGCTTTGAACAGTTTCTCCAAGTCGTCTCATACACTCATGGTTTACAAGTGACAGGTCATTCAATGAATTTTCTTTGGTGATATAGCCAGTGGCTACTTTGTGCCTGCAAAGCTGGCGTGATAAGCTTACAGGCAGTCATACCGGCTATACAATATATATGGCCTCCGTCGGCGAATATTGACCATGGTAAAACCCTAAGTCACATGAAACCTATTGCATCAGAAATGGCTAAACTGTCCTTTACAGGAATGACAGACTCTTCTGTATATGTCACATCTGTAAGCCGACTTGGTTATTTTGCTATACAATACAGATACAGAAACGGTATGTCATGCCAAAGGGTAGTTATACGATGCACCAACTGCACAATAAAGATACTGAAATGTTCTGTTGCCCCAGAGGGTAATCATACTGACCCAACAATACCAACAGATATTCCTCCTTGAACTCCACACACCCAAGGTCATTACTCTCGTATATCTCCACCTACTTTGACCTTGGAGATTGACCTTGCAAACTTTTACGCACGACTGATAGCATAATAGCCGCCATTTCAAGCAAGAAGGCTTTATAAGACATTTTCCTTATCTCGCCCAGCGAAGGTTGCGAGCGGCTCTTTTCTTAGGGTAATTCTTCGGCGTTGGTCTCGCCCGATCAAAGGATTGCTCCTGGCGACCTTCCACCTTTCGGTGACGTCTGGCAGAGGTCCGTTCATCCCGCCATAACTTACGGGGTCTGGTTTGGCATTGCGTGAATGTGGCAAAAATGTGGGATCATTATGGTCCAAAGTGAAAAACTGTGGGCATATGTCATGTAGCCATTTTGGTTTCAACTCTTTGTGGCACCTAATGGCTGCATTTAGCATGCTTTAGTGCAATTTACAGATTTCGTATGTGCTTTGCTGTTGATACTTGAATCATACTTGACGTTACCTTATAGGTTTGTGTCCAAACTCACAGTGGTGTGTAACCCTGGGTGTTGAAACGCAAGACGGTCACTCCAAAAAGGACATTATCACGGATTTCTCAAGGCTCATTGCAAATCAAGATGAGCTCATTCGTACAAATCTATGTTGAAACCCACACTGGTTTGCTACTCTGGGTGATTTTATGTTTCTCAAAGAAGGACACTGTCAGGGAAAGAAAAGTGATCTCGATCCAGTTTTAGCTCACTGAAAAGCTAGTCTTCCACTGGTCGTGACAGAGAGGACAGACATGCAGTTTTTACCGGTTCATTGTACCAGGGAAATTCCCCTAGCTCTTTTCGACGAACACAACAGTGGACCACGGCTTAACGTCAGGAATGTCCAAAGGACTGCACCCTTTCCAGTAATGTTCATGACGGGTGAGCAACACAGCTGGGATCAAACTCTCGGCTTCTAGTTCCAGAGGCAGGGTCACTTGGACTATGCACGCTACCATCACTGTTTCTTAGGTTATACACAGATCAACCAGAGAGCATTTGTACAGCTTATGTTGTTGAAGTGTTGGTAACCCTAAGTGTTGATATGCAAGATGGTTTCTCAAAGAGAGACACTGTCAGGGATTTTGTAGGTTCAACACAGATCAACTGGAGAGCATTTGTACAGCTTATGCTGAAAGCCACACTGGTGTGTAACCCTTAGTCTTGATATCCAACACCGCAACTCAAAGCCGAGCATGTTGTCAGGAATTCATGAAGCTCGGCACAAAATGTACTTGAGAAAATCTGTTTCGCTCGCGGTGAAACCCACAATGGCGTGTAACCACAAGTCATGATAGACTGTAACTTATGGAGGATGATGGCCTGGATATCTTGAAGTAGTTTACAAATCAACCGCATCACATTCGTACAGTCTTGAAACCGAACATGGAAGCTTGAAGCTGAGGTAGTTGTCACCCATTTCCTAAGGTTCGACACAAATCAACTGGAATGGATCTGTTCAGCTTATGTTGAAACCCACACAGGTGTGTAGCCCTCAGTCTTGATACCGAACATGGTAACTTGAAGCTAAAGTAATCGTCACCCATTTCTTAATGTTTGGCTCAAATAAACTGGAATGCATCTGTTCAGCTTAGGTTCAAATCCCCATTGGAGGCCGGCCCTGAAACTCGAAGCCCAGATAAAAAGTGTGCCACCGAGTTGTTCCTGACATGTTGTACATCACAGGTCAATCTGAACACTTTCACTTTATCCCATGACTGAAACCTGAAGCCAGTCCTGCGGTGCTGTAGATCCACAGTGGTGCTAGACCGCAGGTCTGTTGTCACCGATAAAAAGGGTATACCATAATGGGGTAGTTTCTGGACCATTGTATATCACACTTCTGTCACAGGCACATTCAGTTTCATTCTTACTGAAACTTGAATCTACCCTTGAGGGGTGTTAACCCACATTGGTGACCAACCCTGTTGTTGGGTTATTCCTTTTACTCTGTATTTAATGATGTTCTACATTGTGTAGTTTATAGGTCAATATAAGATGATATACTACTATGTTCTTACTAAAGCTGGGCTCTACCCCTAAGATGGTATGATCCCACACTGTATCATATTATTCTGTTCTTACTGAAACTGGACTCTAAGATGGTATGAACCCACACTGGTGATAAACCTTACCAAGACCAAAGTAAGCTATATTGTGCATCATATTGATCTGAAACATCTTTGATGTGTTTCAACCAAAACCTGAGTTGATGAAAACCCACACAGGGGATAGACCCTACCTCAGAGAGCCTGTAGATGAAGAAAGCCGTATTGTTGGTCATATTGATGGAAACATGTAATAACGTCTTTCTACCAAGTCCTGCGGGTATATAAACCCACACTGGTGACCGACCATGACTCTGAAACCCAGCATCAGAAAACCCAAGCAGAAAAAAAGCCGTATCGTTTTTCATATTGATCCAGACATCTATAATGAGTCTACCAACACCTGAGGTGATATAAGCCCACACTGGTTTATACTAAGTGAAAACCCAGGAAAAAGGAGAACCACTCATAGTCTATCTTTACTGCCAGCCATACTGCGTCTGTCTCGGAATCTGTATAGCCAGTCTAAATGTCCTTAAGAGTAATACACCATCAGTCTCAGCATCTTTGTTACCTTTCTCTGATACTTGAAGCCAGTTTTGAGGTGATGGAGACCCACACAGTTGACCAACCCTGGTTCAGACATGCAAGACATCTTCAGGTCACTCAAAAAACTGCGCAAATAAAACCACTGCGAAAGTTTTGAGATCTACGGTCACAGCAGAAAGGAAGTGTTGTATTGACTTCTGCTCCATCGGAAACATCGGTTTGCTGACCTGCGAGTCGTTTATCTCCATAACCGGAGTTAAATCAGCGGCGGCCGCGACACCTCCATAATCCAGACATATTGGTTTGGACAGGAAGCTTTAGATAAGCTGTGAAGTATGGACCAGGCTGGAGGAGGGGAAAACAGGACTCGGGCCACACCAAAGTAATTCATCGCTTTTTGGACTTAGGGAAATGATTCTGACGGGAAGAATGCTGGAGGCACAAGTGTTCTGGGGGGAAACGTCCAAGTCTCTGTAATTCAACCCTGTGAAATGGCATTTCGTGCATTTGTTAGAGGATTTCAAAGTAAAAAGATGAGACTCTTGAGAGCAAGGCTGTCAAGAGAGGATTCATTGATCACTCTTTCAGGATACCCTAATCTCAAAGCAGATCCTACATTGGAATGTGATATATAGTTAGTATCAAAAGCTGGCTGAAGGAGTGCTGGTCAAAGGATTGTTGCCAACCATTGGTGGGAAAGGCACACTCCTTCTGCCAGCTTATGATACTATCTCATCCCACCATAGAACCTGCTTGGAGATTAGAGGTACCCCTCAGTGTATGCGCATGTGGGGGGTTGTCCAGAGCCCTGGAATAGTCTACCCCCTGCCTATGAATATAGCATAAGGCCTACAGGCATATCCTAAGCATAAAAGGTAGTGTCAAAAGAACATATTGAAGATTGGGGTTGCAGATATGCAAGGCTTAGCTGTGACAGGTGGATCAATGGCACATAAAACAAGTCGCCGCCTCTCTGTCAAGCCTGTGTGGATTGGTGGTTTTAGCAGCTTGAGGGATGCAGATACAGATACAGATAACATTTTACGTATTGGCAGAAGCCTGAAGCATCCTCACCTGGTATTACTCTGACAAATGACTTGTAAGGATGGATTAAGGTTGTGAAGCGATAGGTACAGTTGAGCCTGTATGTCCTGTACATTTGTAGGTGTCACAAGAAGTCCTAAAAGTATCTTTGAGAGGATTACTCTTTGTCACCAAGTACAGTACAGTTGGGGCAATTCCTCACTAGATATAATTTAAACATGCCTGGAGTTTGATGTGTAAGAGGAAGGTATAACAGGGTGTTCTGTGTAATATACTGTAAATGCAGAAATGTTCGCGGTGGTTTTATGTTCGTGGTTTTTGCGAGGCAGTCTTACAGCGAACTTAAAACCGCCGCCAACATTTTTCCATTACAGTAAGAGACTACAGTGTATGGCGCTACCGCGAACTTAAAACCACCGCCAACACACCACTTTTCCGCTAATGCGAAATTAAATCCCCATGACTTTTAAAAAATGCAAATTTACAGTAACCAGTTGTAGCATGCGTATATAGATACAGAAGCTGGTGTGTTATGCCAATGGCTGTCATACTGTCTAATAGATACAGATAGGCTAAAGGGCAGTTATAATACTGGCTATATAGATACAGAAGCTGATGTGTTGCGCTGAACGGCAGTCATGCTGCATGGTTGAAGAAAATACATTATGCAGAGTGTAATAGAGCCGAGAGACGAGTATTGACCGTAGCCCAGGGGCTTGTCTGGTAATATAACACAGAGTAATACCCGTGTAACAGACGGCTTAAGGTAGGCGGGGTTGTAAGATGATAGGCAGGGTTTTAACATTAAAAAAAAATTGTAAATGAGAATTAAGGTATTGAATTTGTTTAGATTAAGTATGAAAACACTAGAAAATTGCTGTACAAATAAATGTACATTGTACAAATGCTATCCAAGTTCAAATTTAAAGTACACTAGACATAACATTTCTCTCTGCTTCTGAGAAATTACTTGAACTTCATCTGAAGAGAATGGACCACTACCGAATCTAAGAATTTGCTGCCATCAATTTCATTATGGTTTATAGATTTATAGTTTTAAACGTCTGCAACATGAAAGAAAAATTCTTAAGCAAATCATTAAGATTTGAAGTGACCTAGCTTGTCAGCAATGTTTTGAGGCATTTTAATATCCTTTTGACTCTATTTGTTAAAAAGGTTAGGTTGGATGAAAGAAGTGAGCCAAATTCATACTTAACACAAAAACCTTTGCCCAGCAGCGAGCCATGTGGCCTTTTTTTTTTTTACAGTCTTCCCGATCAGTCTCATTGACTTCTTGAACATGTTACTAGGTAAAAAGATTTGGAAGAAATAATGTCAACCCAGTTCATGACTTACTCTTGAATTTTTGCCCAATCAGGTTTGAAACCAGCCAGCCGTCCTATTTCTTAGCCCTTCTTGTCACAAATCTCTCAGATCGATGTCTCCGGTGAACAATAACTCCTTCAAGTTGAAGGCTGTGCTGATAAAGGCTCCACCTTGACTTCCCTGCCTCCTCTGTATATCACCTGCCTGCCAGGAGTGGTATCAACCCTCGTATGTCATCCCCGTTGCTACGGCAACAGTATATTGGCGGAGATGAAGTAATAGAAGATGTTTTACGGCGCAATGTTCGTTACAAATGAATACAGGTCCGATGTGTGATGAGATTCGGGTCGGGCTGGATGGGGAGGGGGCGAAGTCTGCCGTATACATCTATTTGCAACGGTAGATGGCAGGAGAAATGCAGTTAGTGGTTTCATGGAAATGAAATCGATATGAATCCAGTTTTAAATGCTTCAGTGTACAGTGTAGATTATATGTACTGGGTATATTCCTTAGACTTCTAGTAGAGTTCCTTAGACTAGTTAGAGTTCTATGAATAATCTCTTGTTCTGGACACCTGTTTTCTGTAAGAAACGTGTTGGTCGCCCAAGGCTAACTTTGAAGAAACGTATTGAGTCAGAAACTGGTCTAGAGGGCCCGGGACTCCTCACAGCGATGAAAGACAGACTGTTCTGTAAGTCAAACTTGACTTGCTGCACCTCATAGTGGATGATTAATGATGATGATGAGTTCTATAGACAAGAGCAATGGCTTGCAACTCCAAAATCCTATCCAAACACCAGCATTACCAACCTTTAGCCAAATTTCAGCTGGAATCACCAGGCGCGTCAGGCGATCTATTCTCTTGCCGTGTGACTCTGTCTCCAGAAACCCTCTCTTGAAGTTAGTTTATTGTCTATGTAATGTTATTTTACATGCTGGTGGTGTTGATCTCATCAAATGTGGGACCTCCATTTTACGTCCTAACCGAGGGACGTCCCTAACTGCAGCTAGGGACTCATTTTCGCCTCAGTGAAGTGAGAAAAGTCACGTACAAATGTAGGGCACAAGGGCACAAAATCTAAGCATGTCAGAGAACTCCAACCCAGGACCTCTGGGACACCAGTTCGTCACTGATGCTAAGAAGTTGCAAGTTTGACGTAAACTACCCAGAGGAAATTGCCTAAGCACTAGCAGATGTAAGATTCAATCAGAGAACATGATTCTTTAATGAAGCTGCCCTGGGCAGGATCTCTCACAACTGATCGTTTGGCATCAATAAAACACATAAAATCAATTCCAATCACTACAAGATAAAACAGCCTCATTAAGAAAGGCGTAAGAAAGAAAAGGGAATGAAACGGAAGTAGAAAAGAAATTTAGTAGTTGCTCATAATAAATAACTTTCATTGTGCAAAGACAACACAAAATATCATCATCATCATCGGCTGACGCGCTTATGCAAAACAAAATATTCAAATCAAACATTGCAAAGCATTATGATTCCTTCTTTAGATACAATGTATACCTTCCACGTATAGGAAAGGTGATTAAAAACATACAAAATGAATTTCTCAATGATTATCAAAGGTATCAACAAATTGAAGTAATCACATTGGCCAGGGGGTCCTTGCGCTGAGTTGGTCACTAGTACAGGTTTGACTGTGTATGTCAATGGCCAGGTGACAGTTTTGTACATTATATCTTTTTATGAGTGGTCAGGTGGTCCTTATGTAGTGGTTTACGTTTGTCTGTACATTGCTCTTTTTGGTTCCAGACATCCGCTCCAATTTCCCGGCATGACTCTTTTATAAACCTGCCCCTTACCGCATGATTCAGGTGACGCCGAAGGGCGATAGACAACCCGCAAAATCAATTCCAAGTCTGCCGGGCTAGAACAGCGTAATGCGAGTTCACGGCTTGCCCGCGCTGTCCCCAATTTGCGCAGGCGGCGACCTCCGCTCGTGTCGGTCGCGAGTCCAATCAGGACTTAACGCCGTTCTGAAACAATTTTGGAATGCGCTGACCTGAGGCTGACAGGGTTGCCGTCGGCGATACACTTGTTATGTTGTCATGTCAACGAGATGTCGGCAAGCATTAGGAGCGTGTAAATTATGAACCTGTAGTTCTGAACTTGCGAGCTTTTTTTTAAAAGTATCTGGAAATTTGTTGCATTAAAGTTGTAAGGAAACAGGCACAGTTTGTTAAATTACTGTTTCCTCCAGGATAGAATGTTTTCAGAGGAAATTTTTTATTGAATTGGGCTGTGTCCTTTTTTTAATATGTCAATCATAAGACTATTATACTTAGATGATTTGTAGCTTGGACTACTTAACTAGATTTCGAACTAGTATCTTCAGGGCTATTTTTTTGCCAAAAGTTGACTGCTCTGAAGTATAGCTAAAACTTACACTTTGTTATGTTAGATGTGATGCATGATGGGTTTATCTATTGTGCCTTAAACTTTCATGTCTTTTGAGCGAAGTTTTATCACATCTCAATCCGTATCATATTCATCAATTTTTCATTTTCTGAAAGAGCACGTTCCCATGGTAATGGGAGATAGGTCCAAGGTGGTACCATTTGCATACTAATCAGGCGTCGTTAATCATATCGCATTGTGCGATCTCGCTTTACGGCGGTCGGGGAGAATAGCCGAGTCGGCGGCTTTTTACTGGAGTGACCTTTGGGAAGGAATGGGTGGGCTGGGTGGAGGCGATACCGTCGGCTTTAAAACGTGGCAATTTTCAACACAACCTTGACTCTATGGACAACGTCCTCTTGTGTTAATGTTTCTGTCTCTCGTGCTTTGCAGTAGAAAATGTGTCTGAGGCCTTAGTTATTAAGAATTTGATGGGCAGGGTATGGATGATACCATTCAATGCTTTAAGATGGAGTACTTATTCTGAGTTATAGGGCCACGTGAAGTTGGTTTTGCATGGTCACAACATCTTATTGTTTTTTTTTTTTCATTTTGATCTACCTCCTCAAGAAAAATGTGATAAAGTCTTGCTAATAGTATGATAAGGATTTGACATTTACCAGTGTTTCAATAATCATGATAATATGGCATCAATTGAAAGGCATATTGTAGCTTTCACTTTTTGTAATTGGGTTTAAACAGAAGAAGAGACATCTTAGCCAGACTACAGTGGATAGGACAATGTGCATATTCATCATGCATTTTCAATATTATGCCTTTTTTGCTACATAAACAATTGGCAACTGAAAAAACATGGTCTACTAAGTGGCCACTTGTATGTCCCATCATTTTCTAGGCGGCAGTTTTACCCCATTATACACACTAATGTTCCTGCTCTATCATGCCGAGTATGTTGTTTTACCCCATTACTTTCAGAATGTACTTTTCCGTTATTACACGCAGAAGTGGTTTCATCCAGCCCAAATCCTCCGAACCAAGGAAAGACCCATTATTCGCAGCCCAGATTGTTGTTCTACATCCATAATTTATGTTCCAATATCCGGATGTCATCTTTTCAGTGGTTTGACAAGAGGAACAAATCCTGGGAGATTTCTTGTCTCTTGACCCGAATGTGTCT
This sequence comes from Branchiostoma floridae x Branchiostoma belcheri, assembly GCA_019207045.1. Lineage (NCBI taxonomy): Eukaryota > Metazoa > Chordata > Leptocardii > Amphioxiformes > Branchiostomatidae > Branchiostoma > Branchiostoma floridae x Branchiostoma belcheri. The sequence continues at coordinate 28,722,729 of CM033024.1, read as the reverse complement.
CTGATGCGGGGGTAGTAAAGTATTGACAAGGGAGATGGAATAAAGAACCGATCCTGGTAATTTGGTTGTTGCATTGTGAGATTTGATGTACATTGTGACATAAAGTTCGCTGTGTATCATCTTGCATATTGATTTGACAATTTGGGTCAGATATTCTTGTCAAAATGAACACCTGATCTGCAGGTGTCTATTTTATCGAGACATGCCAATAGAAGCCTTGTACTGTTCATGACTCTATATGACTTCATTTAGTCACTGCTTTGGCCAAATTTAGCTTTCCAGTACAGACCTCAAAGTCAAAACAATTTTTTTTCTGCAATGCATATTAATTATGATTAATTAAGAATTAGCTATAACATCCTTTTAGCTAGCCAAATTGGAAGTTGCAATTGCTGATTATTTTTTTTACAAAATGTATAATTCTAATCTATAATTATAGGCTGCTAGTTGCAATGGCTATTTTGAGCAATGCAAGTCATGAGAGGTGGAATGGAAAGAAAATCGTCTGCCTTAAAGTTTGTAAGTGAAACACAAACTGAAACTTCCCCCTCCCCTACATTTGTAGCTCTGGTGCCAATGTGTAAGTACAGAATCGTTCTGAAAAATTGTCTCCAAGTTGCATGCTATTCGGTAATATTCTGAGCCCTGCAAATTCATACAGTCTATGCAACCAATTGGTTTTCTTATAGCAAACATCTGAAACCTCCCCTATCCTGCTGGTGCTTGTGTAAGGACATTGTTCTCAACCAATTACTTGATCAGCCTCTGACTTCATGTTGAAAAGACGAGTGACGGGATTGAAGAATCGCTGCTCAAGAAAAAGCTCTTATCTCAATTTGCGTTCGCTTCTCATCGCGCTGAATTATCGAGGCAATTATTTTTGCGCTGAACGGACAATAAAGCGGATGGAACGCTCGCTACGACGCAGGTGGATTGAATAGATTTGGAGTTTCAATTAGACGTGAGCTGGTCAAGCGTTCTTAAGACAGGGATATTAATTTTACCTTAAAGTGCTGGCAAAGGGTGTGTGTCAAATTTTAGGTATTTCAGAGACTGTTAATTATAACTTATACTGCTGCTTAAGGTGTTTCTTTGGACAAGGTATTTTTGAAAGAGAATACAAGGTACCAGAAAAACGCATTTCAATTAGAGTTATCCAGTGAGGGTAAGACAGTAACGTTTATTCTGACTTATATTGCTGGGGAAAGTGGCGAAATATTAGGGATTTTTTTTTTTGTTCAGAAGTAGGGTATATCATTAAACGGTGAAGGTTTGTTACAAGTGAAATAAAGTTATCATATACAGTGATGGTAAGGAAGAGGGCTTTTAATTTCAGGGAATAGCTCCAGGGATTTTCCGATTATTGAGACAAAAGATACATTTTGATAAGTAAAGGGGAAGATAAAGAAAAAGTTAAACGAACAAAAATGAAATAGGAGAATTTTGCAGGCATTGCAGCACCTGTCTTGGGATGAAGGTTTGATTTAGCGAGTTTTCTTTGTGAAAACCTGGCTCATTAATTCTATGTAGGACGATTACACGCTACAGCAACGTTAATTAGGGCTGTGCGTATTATTCATAGATATTGTAGCTCATATTGATGAGTGCATTTTGTTTCCTGTATGAAGTAATGGGCTCTGCTTCCATTCCTTGTACTTCTTCATGAATATGGCTCCCAGCAAGGCCATGACAAGTTATTTGATTGGCTCTTCAGTGTTAAAATTTAGCAAAAGGGCAAGATAGTAAAAAAGAAAAAAAGGCTGGGAGGAAAACTTGTAGCTGACAGACTATTTCCTCTCCCTGAAATTGTATGTACCAACTTGAAGGTAGACTAAGAGATGAAATTCCCTCAGCATAACTTTGTAGTAACAATTACGGAATGCAATTTCATGACTTGATGTTGTAACGTTATAAATATCAAAACCGAAAGTAGCATGACTCGTCAATATGTGGACATTGTGAGTATTTAAAATGGAAATATCTAGAATCAGTGCAACAGAATTTAAACAAGTGAGTGAGTTAAAACAGAAATATTTAAGATAATCATTAATAATATCTGGGTGATGTGCACCCCTCTACTGTCCCACAAGTGCCTGTGTCGGCTGTGAATTGATATAAAGTCACATCCCATTTTTCTCCCAGTCTGTCGCATGCTTGCCACCCGCTCGCCGTAAATCGCTCGTTCCGAAACGCCCGCACGCGGAATTCCCCCGGTAATAGTGGCTCTGCCAGATCGCGTTACACGCGCCATCCGTATCCCGTCGTCAATAAGTTGTGTTACCGCGGCAACGACGTATTGTGTGATCGGCCAATTGAAGTGAGGGGAGTGGATGTTATCTCGTAGGACAGTCCAATTGGACTTGTTGGTTTTCAGATTTTGACTAGAGAAATTTTTCTCTGAAATTCAAAGCACAAGTTTCTGGAGTAACTAAATACTTTATGCATGGTGATGCCTTGTACATGTAAAGGTTACAAATGTAGTTCACTCCAATACAGTTAACAGGTTCTAGAGTTGATAATGGTAATAGTGACCTGGAAGATCCACATGAGAGTCTGAGGGAAAAGACTGTACCTTGGGGTACACTAGGGGTGGGTACTGGTACAGAAAATTCAAGGGCAGGTACGGTCCAGGTCCAGAGGATCAGGTCCAGGTCCAGGCCCTGAACCTGTCCAACAAGAAAAAAACGGTTTTGTACCGGTACCCGCCACCCCTTGTACACACAGTTTCAGGAAGCAAACATTATATTACATGTAAGTCAGATTCTATTCATACAAATGTAGTTTTCCTTCTTCCATCCCCCATCTTGCTTAATTATGCTCCATCAAAATGAGAACCTAGAAATTGAATTGTTGCGGCTTGATGGCTGCTGTTGTTCCGTGTTTGTCTCGGGTGCCAGAAAGGTTGTAGGTCGGGAAATCTCGTTAGCGGGAAACGTGATACCATCACATAGTTAGTGAGATGGTGAGATAAACAGCATCAACAATGCCGCAGAGGTTTAATATCTGTTATGTCGCTTCAGGGCAAGATTTTTTTTCTAATTTTCAAGTAACAGACAAAATCTAAATCTTATTAGATGTTGTAGAGATGTCTGAGATGGAGATTAACAGTTGGTAATAATGGTATTCAGTGATGAGAAGAATTAATATCAGTTACTTGTTGCACCTGAGCAAGATAATTCTTTCTCTAATTCAGAAATAGCACAAAGGCAAATAATACTGATGATAAAGATATGAAAGATATCTTGATGGAAATTAACATATGAGCTTGTATTAATGAACAAGGCAAGACAAGCTTAGGAAAATTGACTGCTTGATATACAATATAAAGTAATTATCTTGAGATGGATGGTACTTGATTCAGTTAATGCATGGTATTTTGAAATCATAAAAGATGGTTTCACCAATGATGTCATGATACATAATTAGAAATTACAAATCCAGATCTGCATAGGTTTTGCAGGTAACTTGAATAAGAATTTCCATGCAGGTTCACTGTGGGTTGTTGCTATTCTAGTTTGTCTGACAAATCTATTTCTTTCTGTCAATGGTGACAGTATTGTCAGAATCTTTTCTGTCGCAAGCAGTACAACTCCGTGAAACGACAAAACAACGGACGCCAGGATACCTGTTATCGCATCCCACACCGAATACTCCACTGACATGACAAACGTCGCGCAGTCACAATCCGCACACGGCACAATCACAGCCGTGTCATGTCAAATTTGAAAAGTAATTTTTCAAACGTCGGAACGGAACACCGGGACACCCGCGAGCGCCCGGGTGCATCGCGCGTGCGGGAGTTAGAAAGACTGGAGCGGCCGTCCAGGGAAAATGGTTTTATCAGTGAATTACAGATGGACGGCGGGGGACAATAAAGCTGAATACTTGCCTTTAACCTTCTCTGTTCCGAGGTGCATTCAATCTCAGATCAAGTACTGAAAGTGGAGGGTACAGCAATTTATTTTCTGGTTTCTCTGACATTTTGGTGTAACGTTACATACTATTATACAACACAGCGACATTTAAGTGAATATAGATTGTTGTATTCATTCTCAGATACTTTTCTGAATGTGGAGGGCACAGCGCTTTATTTTCTTGGTTTGCTGACATTTTGAAGTAAAACTGTTATGACCAATGTACAGCAATGTTACAAAGGAAATAGAGAAGGTTGTATTCATTCTCAAATACTTTTCTGAAAGCAGAGGGCACATGACTTGTATTTGCTTGGTTTGCTGACATTAGATGTAATTAACTATCAACCAAATGTACAGCAATGTAACAAAGGAAATACAGATTGTTGCACCTCACTCCTATAGCTTAGCTTGGCTTTTATAGTGAAAAGAGCCTCATTTATTAGCGAACATACCCATTTAATTTCTTGGCTATCTTACATTTTGCTGTAAGCATTACTGAATAGTCCCCTCCAATAGCTACGACTGTATTAGCATTACTGAACAGTCCCTTACAAGTATTGTTTGCAGAGTTAGTGTTACGTTGCATGTATATCATCATTAGTAATAACAGATTGTACCTAGCTGTTCATAAAAATGTTGCTTGACTGTAAGCATTGGTGAACTGTCCCCTAAGACAGACACCGCTGTGTAGGCATTAGTGAAAGGCCCCTGACAAGCGGAGCATTGGTGGCAATTGCATCCCAGCAGTCCAATAATAACGGGTAGCGGGAGCAAAATTACTCCCTGACACCCTCGCAATTATCGGGAGCCGCGCCTTCATTACCGTGGTAACGAGCGCCCCGTCGCGTATGGTGCGGAGCGATATCGTAGCCGAAAGCTGGGAGAATTGATGGCGGGGTAGCGGAGGTGTCGGGTGGCAGTTACCAAGAGCGACGCTGACACGCTGATATAGTGGGGAGGGGAAGCAGGCAATATTTCTGTCAGGGTGAAAAATAAGGCAGCCAAATCTTGCACCCAAGGACACTCAATTTAAATTGCTGGTTCTTAGATTTTGGAAACATTATGTGCAACTGGAAGATCAACATGAAGGCAAAGTCAGAGTGGAACATATTTCTGTTTAAAAAACAAGACAACAAACTTTTGCACTTTTAGGCCACACAAAGTTCAACTGATGATTCTTAGACTGAAATAAAAGATACTTTTAAGGCAATATGAATTATGATTAAAGTTACATGGCAGGGAGGGAACCAGGCAATATTTCTGCCAGTTTGGACAGTGAGGAATTGTTGTTTTCTGGATTTAAATATAATATAATTATGCTCATGATTAGAATTCTCATGAATACACAAAGGTTCAAACAAAGAATTCTAAGCTGGAAGAGAAAATTTTCAAAGAAAACAGAGTCTAAGGAGTCAAAATAAGCAAAAGGAAAAAGGTATCATTCTCATGTATTCTCTGTATGGACCTGCAATATTCTCCCTTTCTTTAGAGTTACTTACTGACTGCATACCTGAGCACCAGGTGGCAAATCAGGTGAAAGAGCAGGTGTCTCCCCATCTTTCCTGTGATGATGGTGATAATAGTTAGTTAGATTAAGGGTGCTGCATGGGCTTATCGGACAGATCATCATATATGTTATAACCATCCCGTCTGCTTAACACCACTTTACCATCTGTTCCATTAAGTCAACAGGACAGGTATATTGTATATAGATGACCAGGTAGCAAAACTGGTGAAAAACAAGCAATGTCTTTTCTATCAAGAAGAGGGTCTTACTGTCTTGTCATTGTGTCCCTTTCTTTTGAGTATTCATGGAGTACCTCTCTCTATCTTGAACCATACATGTGTGTATGAATGCTTGGCTATATGATATATAATGTGTCATTTTTTACTCCGTCCAAAATCCTGTCCATTGCTTTTTCAGGTCGTTTTTTTACTGGCCCAACTAGAAAAAAATGGTTTTGTAACGGTACGATTCGTACCCACCCGTATTAAACTATCTCACTATCTGGTAGCTGACTAGGTGGAAAAGCAGGTGTGTATGCCCCATCTTTCCACTGATGTAAGTGATAATGGTTAAATACATAGTGTGCTGCGCAGGCTTCCCAGCACAGATAACCATCCAATAACTATCCCCACTGGTCGCCGCCGATAACATCTCGCTCTGCCATACTGCAGTACACACGCGGTCGACAACGGTTGTTAAGGAAGTTGAACAGTGAGCATTCGCTGTCGTTGGGCCGTTTAATAGGATCCGACGTGGTAATATGATCCTGCCGAGGGTAATACGATCCCACCCAGGTCTATTGTTAGTGTATATGGGGAGGAACCGTGCGATGACCGTGGGTGTTAAAGTTAAGGATGAGCCACTAATGATTACAGGTTGGTAGAGGTATACCAGCAGAAATAGGGTTGCAATTCATTGACACCCACATATTGACTGTTTTTCACATTAGTAAAATACCACCAGCAAAGACGCAAACATTGCAGGAAAAACATTGAAATTTGTGTGTTTTTGAAAGATTCAAATTCATGCTTGCCATATATTTCTGATGACTGAAATTTTGTGCTTGCTTTTTTTCGTTACCTCTTTGAATTATGAAAAACAGTGGAAATTAAGTATAAGCCAAATCCAGTTCAATGATAGGTGTTAAAGTCAATTATTATAATCTCTAACTAAATTGTATAAAAGAAATTTTAGATTATATATTCTATACAAGAAAATCATCTTTCAACTGAGAAATGGAATATTCCTCTTCATCCAGCAAAAATATCCAGTTATTTCGATATACAGTTCATATACATATTCGGTATACAGTTTACCAGCCATATGGTTTTGAAAGTTTATTACTAAAAGTTACATCAAATTTCCAGACTTTATTAGTATAAGATGGGTACTTTTATGTTGTTTGATGTGATTAGATCAGGCTTTAAGGGCCACATTGTAAAAAATCTGGCCACTTCTCACTTTTATGAACTCAGCGAGCTAGCGAGGGTCGTTATCGGTAATAGCGGACCCGCTATCTCGGGACATTTGATTGGCCGTTACTGACAGTATGGGCGCTGACCACAATTACGCGAGGCGTGCGGGAAAATGGGGGATCTGATGGGCATCAGGTTCGATTAGGGATGGGGAATGGGCAACTCACCTGGACTGGAGTTCATCCTGGGGTGGGCCATAGCTGGGTCTGGTGTCAGAGCTTGAGAGAACGAATATGGGAGTGAATGGATGAATTGGTGAAGAATGAATGCATTGGATGTATGTATGTATGGATGGATGGATGGATGGTGGGTGGGTGGTTGTATGGATGGTGGATGGGTGTAAGGATGGAGGGATGGATGGACTGGTGGGTGGGTGGGTGGTTGGTTGGATGGATGGAGGGAGGGATGGATAGACTGGTGGGTGGTTGGTTGGATGGAGGGATGGACTGGTGGATGGATGGAGGGATGGATGGATGGACTGGTGGGTGGGTGGGTGGTTGGTTGGATGGATGGATGGACTGGTGGGTGGTTGGTTGGTTGGATGGATGGATGGATGGATGGAGGGATGGACTGGTGGGTGGTTGGTTGGATGGATGGAGGGATGGATGGACTGGTGGGTGGTTGGATGGATGGATGGATGGATGGATGGAGGGATGGATGGACTGGTGGGTGGGTGGGTGGGTGGTTGGATGGATGGATGGATGGAGGGATGGATGGACTGGTGGGTGGGTGGGTGGTTGGTTGGATGGATGGATGGAGGGATGGACTGGTGGATGGTTGGATGGATGGATGGATGGAGGGATGGATGGACTGGTGGGTGGTTGGATGGATGGATGGACGGACGGACAGACGGATGGATGGACCCTCAGGATGCAAAGATTAGTCAACATTACAAAGTACATCACATTTGTTCTGAATTATATCTAAAAAAAAAACGAGAACCAAAAATTTACTTGATATGGCCATCAACCCTCCTGTGTTACCCCTATTAAAAGTGGGTCTTAGAAAGACCATATCAATCCAACAACAGCTGTTAATTACGTGTGCTGCAATTAGTCTGAGACTAGCATTGAGGAGTAACCCTTAGAGAAAATTTCCCTTTACTTTTACAGATTGAAGTTAAAATTTCCTCAGCCATGTATTCTGTAGAGCAGTCTAAACTATAGGATCCATGCACCTTGAGTTTGTGTATAATGGTTTAGTTAGCCACATACGAACACCCACACAGGAGAGAAACCTTTAGGGAGAGGAGTGCTGATTGAAATTCAGAAGGCGGTCGGGGGTAATTGCACCCAAAATGGATTATACAAGGTTGGGACTCGCAATGGAATGTGACTATCAGAAAAGTAGTTTTGCAATTACAGTTGTTTTTATTGGAAGTCTGGGTATATTTCAGATAAAGCTGTTAGGTTGAAACTCTAAGAAGAAAATTTCTTCTAAATTGTACTCAGATATACCTGTAATCCTTAATAACTGGATGTTGAATGCATGTTTTATTGCATCCTTTATTGCTTAGTTAGCCACAGGCAAGCATCCGCACAGGGGAGAAACCCTAGGGAGACAGTCGCCGATTGAAATTCTAGTCGTGGTTCATGAAAATTGTTCTCGAAATGGATTATATAAAGCTGGGACTTACAGCAAGAATATTGCTTCTAAAAATGCCCGTAGTTTCTTTGTTATGGTTGTTTTTATGGAAGTCAGTTTTATTGCAGAACTGATACAGCTATTGGAGTCAGACTCACTCAGGGGAGAAACCCTAATAGGAAGAGAAATGCGACTTATTTGAGCAAGGCTTTAGAATTCATACACTTATTCCCTTATCAATAAGGTTTCCTTAATAACTGCAAGCTTAAGAATGTTAAATATGTAGTTAATTGCATTACAGCTTAGTTATTCACAAACATTCACACAGGGGAGAAACCCTGTAGGAACAAACATTAATTGAGATTCTAACTTACAAATCTGAAGTGGATCACAATAATCATTCCCAAAGTGGAATATTGTGAGTAGAGGGGCTTACAGCAAGAATATTGCTTCTAAAATGCCATAGTTGCTTTATCAATCCTGTTTTTGATGGAATTTAGCTTTATTACCGATACAGCTATTAGATGAAGACTCGCACTGGAGAGAAACCATCAGAAAAATGTCTCCAATTTTACCAAAACTTTAGACTTGTCGATAATCTGTATAACTCTAATAAACTGATGCTTAGATTACCGTATGAATGTTAAATGTGTATGTAATTGCTTGATGGCGTAAAGTTATTCATCATAGGTGAATATCCACATGGGATGAATCCCACAGAGCAGACCAGAAAAATCTCACTAATTTAACCAAAGCTTGAGACTTCCTATCTGAACTCTTATACTCTGTAGGGATGCTGAAATTACTGCATGAATGTTAAATGTGGGCTTAATTGTTTAACGGTGTAAAGTTCTCCATAGGTGGGTATCCGCGTGGGATGAATCCCGCAGAGAAAAGACCGCTGATTGAAATTCTACAGCTCGTTCGCCATAATTGTTCCTGACAAGAAAAATGAAGCCGCGCTGTAAATTCCACTGCGGAAATTAGCGTGATTCGATCTGGGCGTCGCCTTCCGAGAGCAAAAGTAAACGGGGATGATCCGGGCCGTCGTTAACTTTTCATTTGTGGAGAACATAACGAGGTCGCCATGCGCTTAATTGGGTGTTCTATTTGGAGGTGTTGATGATCAATGGAATCTCATCAGGGGTAATCGCTGGTCTATTTCTGTAATGGGATGAATGGAAACCCACACTGAGGAGAAACCCTGAGTAGACAGAATAGGTAATAATTGGACGTTGGGCACTAGGATTAAAATCCACACTGGTAATAAGGGACCGTTAGATGGTTAAATATGTGACAATTGAAGTTTAGATATTAGGATTAAAATCCATATTAGTGTGGAATGTTAGGTTGTGAGGATGGGGGATGGTTGGGCTTTATATCAGGGTTAACATTAACACTAGTGAGGAGCCTTAAATTGTTAGAGTATGAAATACTTGGATTTGAGTATTAGGATTGAAATTCAGATGACAGAGTAGTCTTTAGAATAAGTAGTAATTGGACTTGGATATTAGGATTAAAATCCTTACTGGTAATGTTAAGACAGATAATAATATATTGTATTCATTACTTTGGATATAATAATTATACTGTAACTTTGGATATAAGGCTTTTTGGATATATATAGTAAAGTCTATAATACTGTGGAACTGTCAGTTGTTTAAGAAAGTAATTACTGGACTTGTGTTTGAAGCTGTGTTTTGCAGCTCTAACAATGGCAACTGTCCTTGGTGCTAATTCAATTACTGTTATAAAATGTATCACAAAATACAGTAACTCTTCAATATGTTGTACAAAATGCACATTCTTTACCATCATCATTAAGCAACACCAGTTTGATTTTGCTGCTCAACTCTTTAATTGCTTCTTAGCTGGCAAGGTGGTTGTGTGGCTAGACTTGGATTCTAAGTAAGGGTTCTGGGGTCAAATCCTTGTAGGCCCCAATGATGTGCCCCTGCTAAACTTAACACCTATTCGCTGACTAAGGAGAAAGTGAGCAATGTAACTTATCTGTGGCAAGGGATGTCCTCTAAGCTGGGATGTAAAGCTGGAGGTTCATACTTGAGGAGAGCCACACCTCACGCACACTATAGAGCCACAGATATGAAAAAGAGCAGCAATCCTTCCTGGTATGAGTGGATCAAACCTTACAGTATGGTCTAACACAGCTTGTACCTACTGTACAAAACTTGTGTCTTGCACCATAAGGCAGAATACTGGTTATGCAAACAAATATGCAAGAAAAAGTTCATCTTGGTCAGCTGGGGACCTGGCCTGTCTTTCAGAATTTTCTAAGATACCTTCCTCAGAACCTACGATGTGTCACATGAACTTTGAAACTGTAGCTTATTTTTCAAACTTCCTCATTCCTAGCTGCAGTTTCCCAACAATCCCAGACTCAGACTCGCTAACATTGTTATCCCAGCGGTAATGTTGGCATTATCTCGCCGGCTTTACCTGTGAGGTTGTCACGGTAACGTAGCGGTCTCCGTGGAGACGAGCCTTGTGAGAAAATGCTCCTAATCTCGAGGAAAATGAGTTTCTTGAGATTGAAGGGCTCGCTTTAATTATAATGAGATTTAAGAATAAGACTTAATCCATGTGGGAATTCTGCTGGACGAGCTTGGAGTCTATGGGAAGGCTGAGTCAAGGTCATGCGAGGGATCTCGTACTATTCACTCAGTGTTATTTCCTTTTTTTACCTCCTTGTGAAGTTTTTTCATAATACTGCTGTATCTTAAATTATATCTTGATCTAGTCTTGTATCAAAACCTCACAAAGCTCTGATAAAGCCATGCTGGCTATTTCAAAGTTTTCATTTTTCAGTTGCCTTTGTTCAAAATGTACTGTGTCGTTGCAATTCCAACAAAATTAAAATCAAATCAAATCTCTCTTCTTTCTTGGCGTTGGTAACTGGGTGATTTTAGACCAAGCATCATATCAAAACGAAGACGGTTATATCTGTTTGGTGATAACAGTGATGGGCTGTTTAAAGCTATGCTACGTAATATTTGGACAATACAAAAAGTAGATTTTCTTGCCATTTCTTTACATAGTAAGCTAAGTCTACCCTTTAGCATTGAATATCAAGGCTCAGTGAGAGAAGTTGCAACATCAGTGCATCAAACAAACATGTCAGATGATGTCTACAACCTGTGATCTTCCTATATGTACCTCCATGCTTCCTAGGGAAACACGCCCACATCTGGCTTATCAGTGTCTTGTGTGCCTGACTGCACAATGGGGTGTCTGATGACAGTTGCACCAGAGTTTTTGAAAAACGTAATCTTTGCAAGATTTCTTGCAGTTTTGAAGGGAATGTAACCTCAGCTTATTGATACCCTAGAAAATAGACTAAGTGCATGATTATATCCTATTCTGAAGTGAAAAAAAATTAGTGTTTGAAAAGAAGAAGATCTTCCCTGTAGCCAGCTGAAATGTGATAAACTCATTAGCCCACCCCCTAGGGTGCCTACTGGAGGCCTGGAAGTTGTTACTTACAGCCAAGAGGGTCTAACTTGGGGGGACACAAAGATAATTACGTAGCATACCTTTAAAGTGCAGAGCAGGTGTTTGTCCATATGTGCCAGCTGGTCCAACATCCATCATATAGTCACCTGTTCACACGACTGCAAATTAACTCCAAAAAAGTAGGCCAGGATTCTGTGTGTAAAAGTATTTCTATCTCTGATTCTTGGTCATTTCAACCTGTATTAAAAAAGATGAAGAAAGAGGGGAAAAATTTGACTTTCTCCATGAAACTGTATGTACCAGCTGGTTTCATATCAATCATACATTCACCTGTTCACATGATATACCAAAATAACTCAGGAAATGTAGGTCAGGCTTTGATTTATTTGGTGACATGTGACTTTGCTGTGCTGTGACAAATGAGAAGAAAGGCCAAGCATTATACCTCATTTTCACCTGTTCATGGTAACAACATTCCAAACTGGTACTCGAGGAAGGATGTAGGGCCCACCAAGTTATTTTGTTGCATCTCAAACATTTCAAAGTCAAATTTCAGCGGAAAGACGGAAGGGAAAGAGAAGGTTGAGAGTAAAACTTGAATCTGACTACATTCGTTGATGAAGGGGATGTGATTTTTGGAAGCGGCCAGACATTTCAGATAGCATCCACTATCTTTTGTCAGTGACACTCCCTACATGCAATCCCTGAAACTGTATGTAACCAAGGTACAGACTTCCCCTAAAACTCTGTTTATACATTGATCTTCGAGGTCACCATTGTTATTTTTAAAGTTTGAAAAACAACAAATCAGATTGGTCTACCAGTCTTTAGTTTGAAGAATCTTTGAAGCAAGAAGTTCTGGAATTACATTGTTCTCGAAGCCAGGAGCAATTTATTTCCTTGTTTTGAAATTTGGAAACATAAACATCTTTAAAGAAATTGGAAGCGTTTTTAAAGAAACATAGCAAAGAGCTCAATCTATATTTGTGTGTATTTTCTTAAGAGGGTTTGCCTTATTTAAGGTTTTCTGTTTTAGGATTAGAACAAAGCTTTGAAGCATGATTGAAAATTGTTATTGCCTACACTAATGTGTGTGGTCTGGATTACATATTGAACACCCACTCTCAGATTTGACAGATGTAGCATCAAATCATCTCCTGGGTCATTTAGAGAGAAGAATGCAGTACCTGTTCTGCTTGGAATGAACCCCTTATTGGTTATTTGAAAACCAAAACAATTCCTGGTTGCCTGATTAGGCAACGATTAACATAACGGGGCTAAAATTTCCCGTGGGAAAGAGTATTCGGCGGGGCGAGAAATTGGCAGGATCGGAGTCTGGAAATGGAACAGGTAGAAGTGCGTGAAATATCACAGAGTGAGTCTGATTTGGGTCAGGATTGTGTTCGGAGGAATGATCTTGAAGTAAGGACCCTTTTACTGGATTACATTAGTCTCCACCAGACTACTTTAGTAACTACGCTGGCTATTATAGGGAGAAAAATTTGCCAAGGGAATTTTGCTACCAGAGGAGCCGTGCACCTTAGCGTGGACTGACACCCCTGGCCAATTTCCCAATTTTTTGCCAAATTCTACGATCTGCCCACCCCTGTAGGAAGGCCTGGTGGAGGCTAGGATTATATGTACTTGTTTCACGATGAACATGTCTGAAGGTATTCTTTTGTTTGATAAGACAATGACATCATACACCACAGTACTCACTTCTACCTATTCTGCAATGTGCTTTTCTGCAATGTTTGTCTTTATGGTTCAAATGATAAAAAGTCACCAAGAAAAATTGAAAAGAAACATCTTCTTTTATGCAGCAATATGATTTATATGTATGTACATGTATTATGTTCATAACTTATTTCTACGATTTCAACAATTTTTCTGTATGTTGGAGGCATGCACTGAGTGTTCATTTTCAGACATACAATGTACTTACTAGCAAGTTGCCCTGATATGTATATGTGTGCCATACATATGAATCAACTTGTATGGGCGATATGCCAAACCTAAATTGCTAGTTACACTACAAGCAAAATCAGTATTCCAGACTTGGTCGCAGTTAATTCACAAATCTGCAGGTCAGACTGTTGCAAAACTTCCATCCTTTACGGGCGGTTTTACCACCCTGACGTTGTAAATGCCGCAGTTGCACCTGCCGGCACGTCGCCATGGTTACCGCCCCGTCACCGTGGTTACGCCTTGGGAAGGTTATGCGCCCGTGGCAGAGTTAATGCACAAAAGTGCTGAGTTTACTACGCGGTCTTTACAGCCCCCGTCTCTACCCCCGATGAATGCTTTTTCGTTAAATGAAATGCCGGCCTGTAAAAGGTCTAAAGTCAGAACCCCCATAAAAGTGGAGACTGTGTTTTATTCTGTAGCGCTGCCCCTGGTATATGTGGGGGTGTAAAACTGTGCAGTCCATGGAAAATCCTGTTTGAAGGCTTTAAAGAGAGGCCAAAGCAAGGCAGTTGTCTGTACTATTCTCTAAAAGTCAAGTCCTCAAAAAGTCAATGGTAGATTTGGAATATGTCTCCCTGCAGTGCACCAGACAAATTATGACTGGTTCGTGAAAAATTAAAAGATGACTTTTGTTTTGCAATAGATTAGAATTCTAAACTTCATCAGACCATCGAAAATTATTCTTTGAAGGTATCCCTTGTGGCACTAAAAACTGTTTTCTAAAAACTTATAGGAGCATCTTCCTTCTGAATATTGCCTTACTTAGGAAAGTTAGCCCACTCCAATTCAGTTAACTGTTCCTTGGATTTCATATTATGCTGAACTGTAAGATTGAAAATAATAAATTTCAGTGCTTTTCCGGATCTTAATGTCCTCTTACTAAACCTTCAATGTGGAATGTCCATAAGCACATTATAAATAGATGAATATGAAGCTCTGTGTCATGGGGACCAAGAAGCTTGTAGATGATTTACAGGGTAGAAATTAGAATGGCCAGATGGGTCATCAGTATTCTGTGATAGTTATTTGTTTGATAAACCGAGCAAAAGACCCAGACACATGCATTTATCGCAAAGACTAACTGACCTGGTGTGCCTGGACAAAGCCCCATGACACTATTTGTGTGCCCATTAGTTGATGTGAACCAGGTAGATGAGTTGCTATTAAGCCTGATGCATCATCAGTATTCTGGGATAGAAAAGTGATGATTCCTGCTGTAAACGGAGTATGGGTCTCTCGGCTCCAATTAAACAGATTGAATCAGCAGTACCCAGGCGAGGGGGGACCACACGGCAACCTTGTGTGTCACCTAGGGGGCCTTACATCCTTCCACTCCAAGGTCCCTGTCAAAACTTCTAAGAAAAAGTTCTCAATGATGATGGTTTATTATAACTTTCCTGGATTGTTTCAGGGGTTCCCGAAGTCAGTCTCTATCGTCTAATAGTATGTGAATTTCTTGCAGAGAGAAAAGTGAAGCCACAAACTAGCTATATCTTACCTGGACAGGGTATATCTTGGCATGCCTGTTGTCAACGCTCAAAATTTTAAGATGGTTGAATTGTTATCAAGACCGCCTAAAGAATGTCTAGAATTTCTAAAATGTACATACCTGTGATTTCGAATGCTCTGTTTAAGTTAGTACATCTATCTAGATTCTGAATTATCCTTAAAATGTGATGTTAAATAGTGGAATTTTGAGAGTTGTCTATCTACCAAGTTATTTGAGGGGTCAATCTTGGCATACTGAAATTAGGTAGAAATCCATGGGACCCAGTGATGAGAAACAGACAATACTGAACCCATCAAACCTTTGCGGTGCACCTCTGTACCTTGTTCTGTAAGCCTAGCCGGAAACCTTACAGCATGTTGACCTGAACCAGTCAGGAATTATTCAGTACAATCTTTGTTCCTGACATTAATAGAATCTGGGGAGTCTTCTCCAGTTTCTGCCTGTTAGTCACACGGAGCTTTCTGGTTGTGTTAGAAGACAAATGTGTCTAGTAGGGACAATAACTCACACAAACCTATTTGTGGACTGGAAATTATAAAGAAGAAATTATGTATGTAAGAATCCTCTGGTTTGTTTGGAAATTGAGAACATTACAGTCAGATTTCTGCAGGCTTTAGAGAGGGGTCACTCAGTTTTGAAAAGAAAACATATCTTGGCAAAACATTTTTGTATGTTATACATTGTATTTAGAAATATGACATAACTTTGTATTTGGAAATATGACTCAATTGCTAATTGCAGTTATAATGAATTTGTCTAGCCTATATTGCATATAGGTAGGAATTAAGAAGAATAGTAGGTCTCTGCCATTGAACAAACATCCTAGGAACAAATAGATTTTTGTTTACTTATAATTTTGATGAACATGAATTTTAGTATGTGAAGCCCTGATTGCTTTGCAGTAACTGTGTTCCCTTCCAGGATGTTTGAAGTTTCCATTGTTATTGACATGTTTGTTTGTTTGTTTGTTTGTTTGTTTAGGTGAGGACATTATTTGTGAGCGGGCTGCCTATGGACGCTAAGCCCAGGGAGCTGTATCTACTCTTCAGGGCATACAAGGTGAGATGTGAACGTACTTCTAAAACTTTACATCTGAGCTTAATATTTTATTAAGCCTGGGAACCATCGTTTGTAAGAGTTTTCTTTCGAGAAGTTTGTCATAAAATTCGTACACTTTTTGTAAAATCCGTACAGATCTACTACTACTATCTCTTTGAATTAGTGCCGATGTTTAGGCACTCCTGATATTTATCTCCGTGAATTTAGGTTATAACAACCCCATAAAGTTGATTCTTTGGATGACATCTTTTCATATTGACCTTTAAAGTAAAAAAAAAAATTGCCCTGTTTCCTCAACCTAAAAATCGTGCTCAGAAAGAAATACATGTAGAAGTGACAATATACTCGAGGATTCATTCTCTATGACTCCTTTTTGTGGCCCCCATAAATGTGTCTTAACCACATGTCTATAATTGCAGTGTGTGCACAGAGCACTGTACTTAACTTTTAATGAGGACAAATGTGATCATTATGTCACAGAGAACTCCACATGTTAACAACTGTGTTCAGACTCCCAGTCTGCTCTACTGTTGGTGCTTTGTCTTCATTAGGCCATACAAATTAAATTCATTGGTTTTGATTAAGGTTTATATCTTTTCTACATCATCTCATGATAACTGTTTAGCCCCTTCAACTTGTAATTTCCATGTATGTAAAAGCAGAAACATGTTACTTTCAGTGTGTTTAAGAGAAAAGGTAGATGACATTCAGTAGAACAAAATTGATTATGTCAAGACAAAACTTGTTGTCCATAACTCGGATTTTAGCCATTCCAAAATGTAATAAATAAATACAAAATCTGATAATTTCAAGATGCAACTGTTGTCCATAACTCAGATTTTAGCCATTCCAAAATGTAATGAATAAAAGAAAAAAAATGCTAAAGATCAACATCATGGTGAAAACAGTCTAAGGGAATGTCTTTGTAATTACCTTGGCACACAGTTATATAGGAAGTGGATACAGTCAAACCTGTATTAGGGGCCACCTCTACAGAGGGGCCACCTGTCCATAGTGGCCACTTTTTGTCGGTCCCTTGGGTATTTTATCTACAAGTTGCCACCTCTATACAGAGGCCACCTGTCTACATGTATAGTGGCCAAATTTGTCCGGTCCCTTGAGTGGCCGCTATAGACAGGTTTGACTGTACATTGCATGTACCTTCTCTTGCTCAAATTTTACTGCAAAATGTGTGAGAAACAGAGAGATACATTCATTTGTAGCTTGGTTTGGCTGATAGTGCTCTGTCTTCATCATGCAGAGGATACAAAGTTGTCAGGCTCTGTTGGCATCGTGCCCAGGTGGTGAAGAATTCCTGTTTCCCTGGAACTATAATCTAGAGATAGTGTGGAGCTTGTTATCATCCATGCAGGATGAAATAATTCTCTTCCCAGTCAGATTTGTTGTGTCTCTGTAATATTTTCCTGTTAATTTTTAGCTTCGCTTTTTGGTATAACTGAGATATACATGTAGGTATACTGAACAATTATTTTCCCTTCTCCCTACCTTCAAACAAAGGATCATGATGTTGGGAATCAAAACAATATCTTCTATCCTAGATTTTGCAACAATTATCTCTATTTCCAAGTTACAAGTAAAATTTTTGACTACTACTAAAATTTGACTGGAGCACTAACAATCACGACCACAGCATGTCCAGAACACGAGATATCAAAAATAGAATTTCAGCTGCAGTACTTTAGCAAGCCGCTAGGGGGCCAGTTATCGACCTTGACCTTTGTTTTCCCGACCCCTACCCACCTACCAAATATCATCAGGATCCATCTAAGGCTTCTCAAGTTATGCTGTTCACACCAGGGTTGTAGCCAGCACCCGTCCTTCAGTCCTTTGAAGGAATTTTGCAGCTGGGGACTGAAAAAAATTTTCCCCATTCCGTCCTCTGTGAGCAAAATGTAACCCTCAAAATGCAGGAAATAGCATTTCAGAGGGTCTAGATTTCAAAATTTCCCCCTAGGAATGCTGCGCCAAAGCCATTCAAAATTGAGGGGACTGAAAATGATTTCTGGCTGGCTACAACCCTGGTTCACACACAGACAGACAGACGTACATGTACAAGCCTAAAACATAACCTTGCCATTCTGGCAAAGGTAAATAGCTTAAATGGAAAAATAGTATTTCAGACCTCATTTTTGCATTTCAATGTCTTATCAAGACTTACATACCAAATCCATCAAGGCCTTCTCGAGTTATGCTTTCCATCCATAAAATTTATACTCACACACACACACACATACACACACACACATACACACACACACACACACACATACACACACACTGTAGAACTCTCCGAACCCTCTCCTAACCTGGCAGGTTGCCCAGGGTTGACAGGTGATCAGTTTGAGTTTGTGCTCAGGGAAAGGGTTCTCCCCATCCACGTCATTCTTCATCATACAGTACCCCTATCACCTGGGCCAGAACAAGGCAGTTGTGGTCCAGCAAAACTCTGTAGTCACATTGCTCCAGTGTCTTAGAAAATATTCTGAAAACCATATATCAGAATTCAATAGAGTGAAATCAAAATCTAAAAGAAGATAGATACAGAGTTTAATGTTAAACATAATGAGGTGTCAAGGCGTTTGCAATGAACAAAGTTAGATTTTTCCCCTTTGAGTACAAGAAATGTAATGTACATCAACTTTTGAAGTTGTTCTGAATCAGTATAATTCATTCATTCATCCATTTATTCATTCATTCGTCCATTCATTCATTCGTCCATTCATTCATCCATTCATTCATTCATTCATTATATTGCTATGATGATGTTTGGTGCAATCCAAATTACTCCAGTTAGAAGTGGATCAGTCTACTTGAGCAACAGGGGTGTTTTCTACCCTACTGAATTATTTTGAAAAATTCCCAATAGAGACTTGTCTTACCCAATCTACATTAAGATTAAGTACTCCACGCAGATCAATACTAAGTAATCTGGTAAAACCCTCTTCGTCTTCATAACAAACTAATTGTTGTTCCTACATATATGTTCCTGGGGAGCTTGCTATCTTAGGCAACAGATAGCTTTTTTGGCTTGATGCCATCAGATATGAATTGTAATTCGACTTAAAATGAAATGAAGAAGACTAAAGAGTAAAGAAGACGAGTGAATCATTGTGGTATGCTGATCGAATCACTCATGAAAGTGTATCATGATTGTGTAATGCTCTGAGCCGGAAAGGTAATTTCGGTAATCCCGCAAAGGTTTATAGTCTCTTCATTAGTAATGGCCATACAAACTTAATTACCTGGTCATATGGAGCACAGTATATGTATAGGGCATCAAAAACAAAAAAAATGGAAATTCAAGACCGTATTTCATTTTTCAGCACAACTGGATTAATAGAAGATAAGGGAAAAACATGTCAATAAAGCTTCATTCATTCATCCATCTATTCGTTAATTTTTTCATCCATTTTTTTCATTAATTTGTTTATCCATGCATTTGTTCATCAGAAAATATCTCAATCATTTGTTCATTCATTTGTCCATCTATTTTCTGATTCATTTGTTCATCCATGCATTCATTCATTTGTTCATTTACTTACTGATAGGCTTAATATAATTCTTTTACGCCATCTTGGTGTCCATCATACCTCCTGCTGCTGTACTCTAATACTCCAACATGGCTGCCAGGATTAGGATTACATTCATCCAGACATCAATAAAAAGCTCCTATTGGAATCGAGCATAGTTAAACCTCTTGTCCTGAATCAGGAATAAACAGGACCCATTCAAAACAGACCGTTGTTTTTTTCAAATCAGTAGTAAAACATTATATTGTATGTGCATGCCCCCTTGGCCATAACTTGCTGACCTTACCAGGCAAGTCTTAGGCAATCATTTGGCAAGATAATGGCCAACCTAAGGTGGCTTGGCAGCCATGATAATTTGACCTTTCCTATCTGGAAGGCGTGAGGTCAATCCGGGAGATTTTGGGAAGGTCAAAGATACAGCTAATCAGGGCTGCAAATGCAGGAAGGGGTATTCGGATTGACCTTTTGTGACCTTTATTAGCTGGTTTGTGGTCGATCACACCCCGAATGCCCGAAGAGGTCATTTCTTACATGTAATAACAGACAAAGTGCCTCATCTTGGGGCAAGTTGGAAATCATAAATGAACTTGAGACGTGCAGTTCAGAAGGTTCAAGTTAAGATGAAAATTCAGGATTATGATATAAACTTATAGTAGACTTTCAAGTTGTTTTCATCTTATGCCAGCTGCTTTGTTTTTGTTGAAATGTCAGGGAACCTTAAGAAGATGGTTTGCCATATCCTTTAAGATCAGATTGTAAAATTCCTAGTTAAGAGCCTTTAAGTTGTAACATGTTGACTTCAGTGTTTACAACCTATAAAAAATGTCATCCATAGACTTGACTTTGTATGGTGGTATGGCCCCCTTATAGCTAAGGCTTAACTGAAATACAAAAAAAGTATGGTCTCCATTTAAGTAAAAGACAATAAAACACACAAATTGTTTTTTTCTCTTTACCAATGAAATTAATGTCTGTGAAATTGTTGATTTCAGCCTGTGGACAGGTGGTGCCAAGAATGTTGGCAAAAGTAAAATGTCAGAAATTTGATGGATATTTTGTGTGCATTGCTTTAATCGTGTTCTTGGAACGTCTGTTTCCCCCCGAACGCGATGATTAATCTCTTGCCATTTTCTTCCCCAGGGCTACGAGGGGTCACTTCTCAAGGTCACCACAAAACAGGTGGGTAACTCTGTCACCATGGCAACCGCATCCGGAATGATGATGAATGCCTGTTCCCTTTGGTTATGAACTTGAACCTAAAGTAGAGGTGATGTGGCCAAAGGGATTGTTAAGGTGCCAGAGGAATGTGTATGTTCTTGAAGAATGCTTCTGGGAGAGTGGGTGGGAAAGTGGGATTCGACAACAAAGAAAACTAAAAACTAGTTAAAAAGTGGAGTGCCAAAAGAAAAACTTTTAAAACCACAGAATGTCTGTAATAATTATATCAAGACTGAGGCATAACTGGTCCCATTTTGGCCTCCATGCAATCTTGCATCCATGCATGCAACAGTTGAGATTTGTGGCAAAGATATTCTGCACTTTAATTTGTAATACTAGCAACCTCATTGGCAAACTTTGGTCGGAAACATTGTCCATAAAGCTAGACACATGTATTTGTCAAAATGGTTTTGTAAATAATTTTGTCCAGCTGATTTGAACGAAAGCCTACATGCTTTTTTACCTTGTAGCAATTTGCTTTTTTGTTGTGCGATTTCAGAATTGGCTACACTGTAATAAGTGTTTTAGAAGCTTCAGAAGCAGCTTGTGAACACAGCTAAGTGGCTTATGTCTAAACGGTGTGAGAACGTAGCGGCTTTGTTCAGCTCAAACCGCCCAGAAAAATGAGCAGATCCGGTTTTTGTAGCCAGTGATAGAAACCAATGTAGTGCGAAACAGGATCAAACATTGAGTCTGCTCAGAATCTGCTTACGCTGAGAGAAATCGGATTAAGGATTTCCGCTGTAAACGATCCCGGATTATCCGATGCATGATTGGTTCGGGCATATGGCGGAGGATCTTTGGATGTGCGCTGAATGATTTTTATCTGCTTTAAGATTCTGTCAGTGTCTTCACAGAATGATGTTAACTGTCTTTGACAGTAGAAATTGTAGCTTCTTGAAATAAAGGAAGATATAATTTAAAAACAAAACAACTATGCCATCCTCTTTTTTTATCAAAAAACAAAGTAATGAGAAAAAAGTTTGAGAAAACAACTTTTGCCTTAGTGTATGACATTTTACCACTTGAAAGAGAAATAGTGTTATACAACATATTTTTTAGGAGACAGATTTTATTGTTTGGTCTCATTCGTGGCAAATTTAAAGCTATTTTACAATGCCTACTAAACTTGTATTAAGTGCATTCGTGTGTGAAAGCACCCCTTTTTATGGTGTGCCAATCAGGCTTGAAATATTTGATACACTTTTGAATAATGTTGTAAAAAAATTGACCATCTGGAAGAGAGCCTCTTGAATATTCTTGAACAACATGTTCCTTATTGTGACCTTTCTTTGCTTCTTGAACCTTGGTAAAGGTCACTACTACAGACGTCTTAAGTCACAGCCTTCACAGAAAAATGTCTGGAGTAGGCAAAACCTGTAAATGGATGAGTTGTTATTAGACGTTGACCTTTTCTATATTATCAAAGCATTTCCTGTTGGCCATATATGTTCATAACTGATTGGCGTGACTGAAAACCTGTTTCCTCCAAAACGTCAACAAGTCAAAATAACTGTCAGGAAAATATTCAGAACACGTTTTTGGTATCAAGTTCTTTGATGTGTGTTTGCATCTGAAACAGCACAGATGTGATTTTTTTTATGAAGGAAACTGTGGGAATGAAGAAGTGTCTGCTGATGAAGATTAGATGCACATTATGTTAAAGTGTGTGTAAGTTGGCAGAAAGTTCTGTGGATATTCATTCGTCCTTTTGGATCAGTGATTTAAAAAAAAAAGTTCTTAAAAGATGTGACTGAAGAACATCTTTAACTATTCTGAAAGAACATTTTCAGTCCCCAAACTTGCATTTATGACTCGAATTTAGTGTAATTTTTGTATACTATTGATTTAGGCCTGACTAAAAATGCCCAAAATTTGCATGTTTTGTCTTGTCATCTGTCAAGAAGTTGTCAAGAAAGCAAGAAGTTGCAATTTCCACTCCCAGAAATCACCTTTCATCTTCCAAGATTCTGACATTCGATCTTGCAAAAAGTCTTGAACCTTGCAAGTACAATGCCCTTCAGGACATTTGACCTTCAGAACTGTGGTCACCTGTGCCTTGTTTCTAACACAATCCCGCCATCACCATGGTAACCAAGACCATGTTTCTGGCAATTAGACCTTGATGATTTAGCAGTGACTGTAATGATTACATTCCTAGGATTTTTGTAAGGGAGTATTTTTCAGGTTTTAACTTTAAGACGTGACACTTTTCTCATGGAAGCTTACCGTGTCGCCTGAACTTTTGATGACCTACCCATAGTTCTTTGTATCAAATAAGCAAAGTTTCTTTTTATGCAGAGATTTTTTTCAGTGAAAGTAACTTTTTGCCCAGCTTTTCCTGACAGCTATGACAGGTTCATATTATTAACTAGCATACAATATGAATTCCAAATGTTACTGATTTTAAACTTTAAACTTAATTTCAGTTAAAAAGTAAGATCTTGAGCCCATAAACAGTTCAAGTGCATTGATTGTAGGGAAGCCTTAAAATTTGAAAGATGTCAAACTTTAAAAAGAAAGAAAAAAGTTAGGGTTAAGATTTTTAGGCTGATTCAGGTAAGACCTAACGAAAGATCTTCTAAGTTTGTGTTATGAATATTAATGTATATTTACAGAATCATGTGATGACACGTACTAATTTTCTTAACATTCCTTTTTCTCCCAGGATATATTTAGATACTGTTTAGGTGTATTTGTTCTTACATTGTTATCAGCATTCCATTGCATATCTAACCGTTTTTTCATGTTTACATGCTACCATGCTTACAGGGAGGGAAAGCCACTTCAGTAAGTGCCTGTTTATCTTGCAGTCTAAACAATCAGGCACCCTATCGTGATAACACGGGGCACCCAGCTGGGGCCCATCACGCACCACTGATGTGATTGGGCACTAATTACGAGGGTTACCTTACTGGTGTGATGTCACAAACTGCACAAATTCGTCAACAAGCGAGAATTACGGACTAATTTGGGGTGATTTTTGGCACCTGCAAGTCGACACAAAGTTCACCAAATTTGGTTTGAATGTCACATCTAATTTTGGGGGAAATAATTCCCTCTACATAATTATATCACAAACTCATATCACTGGTTGGTTATAAAAGAAGAAGTGGTGGTGGAGAAATGTTTTATATGTGTCGTGGAAGATTGTATTTTGTAAAGCCAAGGTACAGTAACAAAGTTTCTTGTTTCTCAGTAAAAGGTTTAAACGGACAGTTTCTGGAATACTGAATCTAAATGTAGAAAATGCATTGAATTCCAACATGCAGGATAACTTTAAATGAGAGATTCCAGGCTCTCTTAATTTTTTGTCTTGAATCTTTTGTAGTTGTTTGGCTGAGAAACAGGTAATTTTGGCCTAAAGTCGCAAGAAGTTGTAAACTTAAGGTATCATCTTTAGATGCACTTATGTCATAAAGAGATCTGTTTTGATTGGCTATTGTCAGGCCATCTGCACACTGGTCAAAACTGAATTCACAGTCATGTTTATTAAAATGTGATTGGACAATAAAACAACCAATCAGAAGTTGGTTAAGTGCTCTCCACGTCTCAAATTACAACAGAGTGATTGATTGGTCAATGGCCAAAGGCGCAACCAATCAGATTGCAATTTTAAAAGTGCATTGTCAATATAAAACAGCATTGGAGGCTGACATAAAGGTATAAATCAACAGCTTCTCACATGATGAAAAACAGGTATTTTTGTTCTCTGTGCCCTGCTAAAATTGATCAAATGAGGAAAGGAAGGAAAGCCGGCCCAGTGGTACTTTCGTATTCACTGTCGGTCTTCAATTTACCCCCATTCTGATCCGTGTCGCTTACTGGATTCGGGGTAATTCCCTTGCTTATTTACTCCTGGGGTTTGGAAAACGAGCCTGATTTGTTCTGGGAGAAGCCTCTCAGTTGTGGTGCTCCTTGCAACCCGTGCACGTTTGAACGAGCATTAGAAGGGAAATAGCCAAATGAAGGGAAAAGTATTATGTCTGTTAGTGCAATGTAGGTGCAAATAACATCCTGACTTGCAGTCACTGTGGTGTTCCATGAAATCATATAAAATGGGTGCCATTATTTTTTTGAATCTGAGAAACGATAAAAAAACTGTAGAAAGAAAGTGAAAAAAAGTCATGGATTCACATTTTTTCGGTGATGGGTTTTTAGGATATTCTAAAGTAAGAAATGAAGAAAAATTTAATCTAACTGGTACATTCGGTACCGAAAATTGTGTGCACAAAGACGTAAATGTAGAATTTTTCACAAGATGCTCTTTGAAACTGATGTTGTAAAACTTAACATAAGAACAGAGACATATAAAAAAGGAAAACAAAAATTAGTTCCTCTTCATTAACACTAATATACTGACAATCACAATTTTTAATTACTTCTGAACAAAGCAAAAATCATGAGCAAGTTGGCAAATTAAAAAAAATCTAAAATTCAATGAATTCTCCTATAATTGGATTCCCTTTCTGGATGGGCCTTTCCTTATTGATTGACGAGAGAAGAAAGTGCTGCCGTCTGTCTCCTCTTAAGGAGGTTTATTGATCGCAGAGGAAAGAAATGATCTGTGGTGTTATTTCCATCTGATGAAAGGGAGGGAAGCGTGAAGATGATAACCAGTCTGAACATGTACGTTTGCTTGTCCGGGGTGACAGAAGACTGGACAGGGCTCGAAATACTTCATTCTGCATACCTATACACAGTCAGAAATTAGTACAAGTTAGATATGCACGCATGGATGTTTTAAACCCTGTACAATTTAGCTTGGCTGGGAATAGTCCATGGTTTATGATTACTAACCATAAAGTGAGGTCGATGTTTACTAAACTTATTTTCATGGAAAAGACATTGTCAAGATTTACTTTTATTTGCTGTCAGAATTAGGGCAGGCACAACATTTTCCCCTATATCTTACTTTTTCATTGCTTTGCTGAGAGACACTTCAAACAACCTATAGAGCTCATGAAAATGGTTACCGGCCATTTCAAAGTGACGTTATTATTACTGGCACAGGGAAATTGATACTAAAGTTATTGGAAAGAAAATTGAATTGCTGTTGTAATAACCCTTCCTGTGTGAGTTAGAGAGACACCAAAGGAGATCTGGGGCTTTGCTTTACCCATTTCAATGAAAGAGTACTGTTGTAGGCTTAGTTTTTTTCCCTCTAGGCTAAGCTTCGATTTCTAATGTATATTCCAGGTTTGATTAGCTTTTTTTATGACCACAATCCCGTCATGATTTCTGTTCTGACCTGGCCAATAAGATTTCAAAGATTGGCCTACACTTGACCTACTATTGCTCTTGTTGGGTGCAGATGTGATCGTTGAAAACAACAGTTTGAGGAAGATTTCCGCTTGCATTAAGAAATCCAGAAAATCACACAAATCAAGTACATGTAAGACATTGATTTAGAATGTGTTTTAGCTCTAATATGATAAGAATTATGAAAATAACCAGATTTCTCCTCTACAAGCTGAGAGAAGGACGGT
This sequence comes from Branchiostoma floridae x Branchiostoma belcheri, assembly GCA_019207045.1. NCBI lineage: Eukaryota > Metazoa > Chordata > Leptocardii > Amphioxiformes > Branchiostomatidae > Branchiostoma > Branchiostoma floridae x Branchiostoma belcheri. The sequence goes on along the minus strand of CM033024.1, from coordinate 28,695,983 downwards.
TGCATACACGGCTTCCGGGTGGATTCGTTAAGCCCTAATGAGGTTTGCCTAACGAGTTCTCGTCCAGTCTCGTCATCCAACACCTTGCACCCAAAGGCTCATGGGAGACAACTAGAAGGATCACCGCGCCACCATTTTGCCTCTGAGTTGGAACCATGGAGGTCAACTGAAAGTCGAATAGGGTGTTTGCGCTTGACGCCATATTGGTACATGTGTAGGTTAGATAGATCCAAGATGGCTGCCATCATATTCAATTTATGATTTACCAAACAAGTTATCGTTCAGTCGTGACCAAAAATTTTCTCAAAATCTGAAGCCAAAAAAGGCCTTTTCAAATACCATACCCTTCAAATAGCCAGAAAACGATGGATTGACATTCAAATTGTTGGAAAACTTCTTGATGACTCGATGTGCATGATCTTAACCAACCAATATGGCAGATACAAGTGATATATATTCGTAGTCACATGACTGCAAACACCCTGTCGACTTCCTCCATGGCTCCAACATAGAGGCGCCCACAGACCAACTGTCACTCATGCCATGTTATAAACACTCTCCCCAAACGTAGCCACTTCATGGCCATGTCGAAACACAAGCAAGTCACCCAGCGAAAAGGGGTCTGCTGCCCCCTTCCCCCTCACTACAGTTGTCGTGTTGCCTTCCAAACTGTCTGATGTAAAAAAACATCAATTGATCCAAGTGTCTTGAAGTCTACAACATACAATGTAATTGGAATCTTAGGATACTAGAGGTCTTATATACACAACCAAGGTTTTCCTGCCCCCTTACCAAACCTCTCTATCTTCCTCATCCTCCGTTGTTCTCTCTCCCCTCTTTCGCTCCCTCTCTCTCTTGCTGTTTCTCCATGTCCCATTCACTCCCTCCTTGTTTTTCTGATTCTTGGCTTCTCTTTACTCATCCCCAGCTCATTTTACAGAAGAATTGTTACCTTCCATCAGACTGTTTGGATGGCAAAGTTTCACAAGTGTACGTGTATGTGTAGCCCCCAAACACACCCGAATACAGATAAAAACAGTCAGTTTGCACCCAAACATTACCATGTTTAATGTTCAAAGAAGTATCCTGAAGGACTAGACGCATGCTGGTCAGTTTTTCCATGTCCCACAAGTAATCACAACGTCAAGGTCACACCAAGAACAACAAAATGGCGGCCCTCTGCGTAAAGTGTACTTCTAGGTCAGCACAATATACAGCAGTGAAAGGTCAGCTTGCGGAGATTGAGACAATTGGCACTGCACCTTGCCAATCAAGCGACAATCACCCAATCAAATGTACGCGCACCCAATCATGGAGACCATTCCACTGTACCGCCACCTCATCTGCCATCAAGTTCGGCCACGCTACGTGTAGTAGAACACCCCCAATTGGGAATATAGCAGTCCGAACTAATCATAAGTTTGCCTAATGTCGGACTGTTCAATTGTGTAAGGTTTGGGGAGTTGGGTTGTGGCCGTACAGTCACCAGCGTGCACCCGCGAGGCCACCTAACGTCATCCGAGATTCGCACGACACGCAACACACGATTCGCCTGCGTAATCAGCGCAGAAGTCTGGATTATCAGTTGTTGATAAGGTTTTTGTGTTTTTCTCTGCAGCCGGTGGGGTTTGTGACGTTCGAGTCGAGGGCCGGCGCAGAGGCTGCCAAGCAGGCACTTCAGGTGAGGATTATGCTAACATATGGTAACTACATGCAAATTTATGATAATTAGTACAAAACATTTGCATATTGATGCCCAAGGAGACAAGCATACTTTTGTTATCAAAATTGGAACAATGTCAACAACTCAACTCTAAAATTAACTTTAGAAAAATTAGTTGTAGTCCTACTGCTACCTTCTTTAAATCAATAGAATAAATGACAACACCCCACAAAATGTGGATAATTTTAGCGTACAAAGCAATAATGGTGGAGAACAAGTGGAATCAGTGATAGCAGACTTCAGTTACAGTGAGATAATGACTTTTTGAAGCCGATAATTCCCGTGTTATCACAAGGATGAACACCTGCGAGGAAATGTATGCCATAACCTGCAACAGGAGATGTACAAAAAAAAATCAATACAGTCAGCAGAGCGACTTCCCGGAGGTGTGCGTTATCGTAATCCCCGCCTAAACCGACCCAACGACGTTTTGATGGACAGTTATGACCGCCGGGGGAAATGGTTGATCAATCTCGACCCGTCCTCGGGGCGTCGTCACTCAAATCAAATTGTTACCACGGCAATCCCCGTGGTGACAGAGAACCGCTGATGGGGGCAGATTTCTCCTGTCGTTACAAACTCGAGGTCGTCACGGCAATGAGTCGGAACTCCGTTGCCACAGCAACAATCAATCATGCTCAATTTTGTGGTGAGACTTTTTAATGAGGGTCTCACATATCTTGATTTGGTTGTTGGAATTGAAGTCTGTTAATTCCTTTATGGAAATGCTGCTTAGCCGCAGGCTTTCCTTTAGATATGATAGAAGTTCAATAAAGATCTTGACAAGTTGACAGAATGCTCACTGGGTGTCTTTGTAGTAGCCTGTAGGGAAAGTGTAGTGTGACAGTAGCTTTGTATGTGCAGGATTTGCTCAAAGACCTCGTCGCATTCATTTGGTGGATCACACCCAAAGGGTTTGCCAAGTCTCCTGTAAGGATTTGTAAGAAGGAAAGTAACTTGATTGGACAGAAAGTTTTACTGGGCATGCAGTTTATATTGGCACTTCATGACACTTACCCACCAATATGCATTAGTAGCTTTATACCTATTAAAGGAAATGTATACAGAAGCAGAGTACAAATTCGAAGCTGGTCTAATAAGAAAAATTTTTAGAAAGCATTTGTTCACAACTCTATATTAAGTACTTTTATCCAAAGCTACAAAGGGATCTGATTAGAAATTAGTTTATCATAAATTGTAGTGTTTTACTGCAGCGCTGGGTTGAGTGTGATCCATTATCTGTGCTGAAATAACCCACAAAAATCAATAAAGTACTTTAAATCAAGTGATAGCATGCATTAAGTCAACTAAGGCCCACAAAGCCTTAGTGTGATTTTGCCTTCAGACATGTTGGTGCATTTTTGATTGGTGTATGATATTTTCTGAATTGCCTATAAATAAACATGAATATGTTTAGTGACATTGCTTGCTACACACCTATACGATATGTATCTTATATCAGACAGATATCATGTCGTATTTGGGCATATTTTGCCTACCAATACCATAATAGCTGCAAATCTAAATGGATCATACATTGTATACATGTTATTTATTATGTCTTTATCTTTGATATCACTTTATTGATTTGTAGCATATGAGACTCTAAGCCAAAGTTTTTTGTTAAAATTTTTTCCTGTGGCCTAAGTTGGTAGATGTTATTTATGGTTTGCACAGGGAGTTTGTTTTGACTCTGATCTTGTAGCCATAGTTTACAGAACTAATTTTGTTTGTTTGTTGTGTACAGGGAGTTCGTTTTGACCCTGACATGCCCCAGACTCTGAGGTTAGAGTTCGCCAAAGCCAACACAAAGGTTCAGAAACCGAAGCAGAACTCGACGACCCCCCAGGTCGGGATTCCTGCGATCGGGCCGCACTTCGCCAGGGAGCCTTGTGAGTACCCTGTTTAACTGTAACATCCCTGTCCCTGGTGCTGAATGACATTCACACTAACACTACTATCCCTGTCCGTGGTGCTGAATGACATTCACACTAACACTACCATCCCTGTCCGTGGTGCTGAATGACATTGACACTAACACTACCATCCCTGTCCGTGGTGCTGAATGACATTCACACTAACACTACCATCCCTGTCCGTGGTGCTGAATGACATTCACACTAACACTACCATCCCTGTCCGTGGTGCTGAATGACATTCACACTAACACTACCATCCCTGTCCGTGGTGCTGAATGACATTCACACTAACACTACCATCCCTGTCCGTGGTGCTGAATGACATTCACACTAACACTACCATCCCTGTCCGTGGTGCTGAATGACATTGACACTAACACTACCATCCCTGTCCGTGGTGCTGAATGAAATTCACACTAACACTACTATCCCTGTGCTTGGTGCTGAATGACATTCACACTAACACTACCATCCCTGTCCGTGGTGCTGAATGACATTCACACTAACACTACTATCCCTGTCCTTGGTGCTGAATGAAATTCACACTAACACTACCATCCCTGTCCGTGGTGCTGAATGACATTCACACTAACACTACCATCCCTGTCCGTGGTGCTGAATGACATTCACACTAACACTACCATCCCTGTCCGTGGTGCTGAATGACATTCACACTAACACTACTATCCCTGTCCTTGGTGCTGAATGACATTCACACTAACACTACTATCCCTGTCCTTGGTGCTGAATGAAATTCACACTAACACTACTATCCCTGTGCTTGGTGCTGAATGACATTCACACTAACACTACTATCCCTGTCCTTGGTGCTGAATGAAATTCACACTAACACTACTATCCCTGTGCTTGGTGCTGAATGACATTCACACTAACACTACTATCCCTGTCCCTGGTGCTGAATGACATTCACACTAACACTACTATCCCTGTCCTTGGTGCTGAATGAAATTCACACTAACACTACTATCCCTGTGCTTGGTGCTGAATGACATTCACACTAACACTACTATCCCTGTCCTTGGTGCTGAATGACATTCACACTAACACTACTATCCCTGTCCTTGGTGCTGAATGAAATTCACACTAACACTACTATCCCTGTGCTTGGTGCTGAATGACATTCACACTAACACTACTATCCCTGTCCTTGGTGCTGAATGACATTCACACTAACACTACTATCCCTGTCCTTGGTGCTGAGTGACATTCACACTAACACTACTATCCCTGTGCTTGGTGCTGAATGACATTCACACTAACACTACTATCCCTGTCCTTGGTGCTGAATGACATTCACACTAACACTACTATCCCTGTCCTTGGTGCTGAATGAAATTCACACTAACACTACTATCCCTGTGCTTGGTGCTGAATGACATTCACACTAACACTACTATCCCTGTCCTTGGTGCTGAATGACATTCACACTAACACTACTATCCCTGTCCTTGGTGCTGAATGAAATTCACACTAACACTACTATCCCTGTGCTTGGTGCTGAATGACATTCACACTAACACTACTATCCCTGTCCTTGGTGCTGAATGACATTCACACTAACACTACTATCCCTGTCCTTGGTGCTGAATGACATTCACACTAACACTACTATCCCTGTCCTTGGTGCTGAGTGACATTCACACTAACACTACTATCCCTGTGCTTGGTGCTGAATGACATTCACACTAACACTACTATCCCTGTCCTTGGTGCTGAATGACATTCACACTAACACTACTATCCCTGTCCTTGGTGCTGAATGAAATTCACACTAACACTACTATCCCTGTCCGTGGTGCTGAATGACATTCACACTAACACTACCATCCCTGTCCATGGTGCTGAATGACAGTTCTTGTTTGTACTGCATCCTCTGCAAACTGTCATAGGCATAACACACCTGTTTGTCCAAAGGCATAACACACCCGGGAGTAAGAAGGACATTGTCACTGTAACTGTAGATTTAATGGAACCTAAAGAATGAGCACATTCAAGGGTAAGGTCTAGCAATCCCTTCCTGTAAAAGTATATACCCTCCTGCTGTTAAACAACAACAACAACAAAGAAACTTGCCACCCAATGTGCTACTAGGTGCTACAAGGGTATGAACAAAAAAACAAGAAATGTATCAAACTGATAAACTGCCTAAAGGCAATACGTACCAGTTTCATAGTTTTGTAAGAACAAGCTTCACAAGGCAAGATTGATAGGATTGCCAAGGAACCATGCAGAAGTATCAAGTACAGATATGCCAGAGGGCAGAGAAAATGATGTTCAAGGCAGAATCTAGTTACAACGAGAGCAATAAGGTTAAAAAATCAATATATCCCTCGCAGTATGATATATTTGTTATGCCAAGGGCATAAAGCATACAAACTATAGTCTACAGTTCCGGTCAAAGTTCTGAAATGAGACTGCTTCTTATACGGCTTGGAAAGGATTCGCGGGTACATTTCGATATTGTGTAAGTCTGACCTGTTGGCTTGGATTGCAGTTTGATATACATGTGAGCAAAAAGGTGGCACGACGCAATATTCATCATAATCTGCAATGCTTGTCGGTGTAACAAAATATGATCTTTTCAGATTAAATTTCAACTTAAACTTACATTCTATAGTAGATATTGTGTAAGCCTCATCAGATAGAGAGGAAATAGGGAGGAAAAACATATCGGATATTTATCATCTGAAAGTAGAAGTGACGAAATTGGTTGATAAATTTTCCACTAGATATTGTGTAAGTCTGACATGTGGACTTTGACTGAAGCATGATGCTATTGTAAGCAAAAAGGGCATGATAAATGTACAAGTTATCATCTACAACACTTGAGTCTTGTGAAATATGATGACTTCAAGTTGCATCATAATTCAAACTTAAGATTACACAAAAAACTGTCTAACCCTGATTAGTATGCTTATGTTGCAGTATGATACATGAAAGGCACAAAGGCTTCATCACTATAGCAACTCCTGTCAAAGTTGTAATAAAAGTCAACCTCAAGTTACGTCATAATTCAAACTTACAACTTTGATATTGTCTAAGCGTGACCTGTTGGCCGGGCTTGCAGTCGAATCCCCCGCGAGAAATTGTGTACCGCAAAAGGGTCGGGCAAGTTCGTGAAATTGGATCAACATGAAGGGGAAAAATTTCTATCTTGCGTGCGACGCCGATCAGTCATCGCTGTTTCAAGTGTACTCAGTTGTGAGAGTGAAGGTTTGAGGGATGACAGGTCTGTAAACCGACAGGGCTCGAAGTATCCACCGCCAAACTGCAGCTTCCAGAGAAATATGTAATGGACAGCAATCGCTGGAGACAAGTCTCAGACAACAAATCAAGACAAAAAATACATTGTATGATTACAATAAAACAAACCATGTTTAAAACAATGACAGTTTGAGGGGGTCCCTCCAAAACTCTTGAATGAAGAAATTCACTTCAAGCAATATTCCTGTACCGATTAATACGTTAATGGCAGGAGAATTATGAAGTACCTTTTCTATTACTCTCAATAATGATTTTCCTTGCCAATATTTCATATATATTGCCCATGTGAAGTATTTTGGAATTGACACAACCATAGTTTTGCAATTGGATGATAAATTTTGGTATTCCACATTTGAGACCAGAATGTTTGTCTTTTTTATTGTTTAATTCATATTTAAAAAAGGTGATGCAAACTGTCGATATGCTGGAGTGCCTTTGACTATGGCCCATTGCTATTTCTGCGTGCATAAAACACTTTTCCGATCCCTCGTCTGAATCGCTTGCCTCAGACGATTGAACTAAATTCCACAAAAGCCGAATCAATACGTGCAATTGTCCGAAACAGGATTGCCGATGTCGTTCATCTGTCAGAAGCACTCAGATTCCCCGTTTACATGTTCTGCACCATTAGACGTATCCGGCATTAGAAAATGTTTCTGGATGAGAAAGTTTTTTATCCTCGTCATCCTTGTGATCTGTCATTCATGTCCTGTTTATTTCTGTTAGGCATAGTGCCTGTGAAATTGACTGTTGATTGTAGTGAATCACTGGATTGACATCTATATGGAAAAATGTTGTCTGTCTTCTAGGCATTCACACCATTCATGAATGAAAATGTGTCTAGATGAGACAATTTTGTCATCTTCAGTCAGTCTGCAATTGGCAGTAAATATATCGACAAATTATTTTGATCGGCAACGATGCCAGCTCTTTATAATAGCCATGGCTAGTTGGGCAAACTTGGCTGCTTGTAATTTTGCCAGGCAAACAAATGAATACAAATGTAAATGTAGATATAACAATACGGAATGGTTTTTAATGTTAATGGAAAGTACCCATAGGATGTATCTGCATTTAGGAATCACAGCTTAACATATTTTTAGATGAGAAAGTTTTTCACCCTCAGTATGTCTCTGAGGTTTACATCTTCTTATTTCTTTAGTGTGGTACATTGTATTGTATATGTAAAATTGAGCATTGAACTGAACAATCAAATGTACTTGTATCTGCTTCTACTAAATTCGAGGGATCACCTTTGCCGAAATTTTTTCTGGATGAGAAAGATTTTTTTAATCCTTGTTGGTCTTTGATCTGTCATTTATGGCCTTTCTACCTCTGTTCGGTACAGCGCCTGTGAAATTGACTGTTGCCCTTGACAATTAGGACCAAAGACCTTGACAAATTGCTGGATTGACAACTATACGGAAAATCGTTTCCGTCGTTGTAAGCAGCGCCACGGTTAATGACGTTATTGGAAACCCGTAAAATGTAGAGATTTTACACCTTTGTGGCCTTGAATATAATGATTCTTAAAACTAGTGGAACGATTTTTATTGTGAGAACGATGAAATAATTCCAGGTATTTTATGGACGAAAATTCATATTTCTGATGTAATCTCTTGACAAATTAATCTTATGAGAGATTTGTTTTAATCATAAAATCTTTCCAGCTGCTCATGATATACATTTACAAGCTTTATAGTTTATTGGAATAATATGATGGATTAAACGTATGAGTTATCACTCCAATTTTGGAGCTAAGAATGAAATTTTTCATCTCATAACGAAAACTTACTTGATAAAAATGATACAGCGTGTGTGATAACTTTGCACAAAATCCCATTGTCAACTTCAATGTCACCAATCAAAATGGAGTAATGTTTAACTAATATTCCAAACTTGGAGGCTTCACCAAACCAATTTGTTGGTTCTGGTGTTTTTAAAAAAATCAATGTGAGAATAGAAATGTCCAAAATGCAGTTCTTTTGAGTGAATGAAGTTGGAATCAGGTTTTCCTCCCAGCCTTCTGTTTTCATCTCGTATCTTCAATTTGCTAAATTTCTTCATAAAAACATCATAAAGAGAAGTAATTATTATGAGCAGGTGTACAATCAAGTGCAATAATGTGCAACCATTTTATCGCTTTTAAGCTTGTAAGCTAGGGGATGTGCGATATGGTAACTAAAGTCGTCATGCATGATTTTGAATCTTTCTTAATGAATACAATTCAATCTCTCACTGGGACATTCCAATAAAGACATCTTAAATCTTGAAAATAGATTTGTTTGGCCTTTGGGAGAACATTGAGGATTTCTCTTCGAGTCGTTATGATGAATATCAATCATTTTTTATCACCATTTTTTATTCAGCCGAGTAATAAATGTATCGCGGTCCACGCCACTATTTCCTGATGAGTTCCTGTGGGACTAATTGGTACCTCTGGATCTTGATTATTCCCCACTTACAAGTTAATCCATGCGGGCGGCTGGAATAACTTAGGTGTAAAATGATGAACACAGATAAATGCGCCGACACGTCTGTCAAATGAGACGATTGTGACAGCGAATTGGGGGCATTTTGGGGACAGTCATGGATTTGTTGTGATCATATCTAATATAATTGTTAACTATAAAACACCACTTCTCCACTGGATGTTCTGACATTCAGTGCAGTACAAAATCTGAGATAGCAAAGATTTGACAGATCAATTGACAACTAATAGATGAAGAACATTTCCTCACATTTTGCGGGTTTTGTCTTTTAAGTCATAATTTTACATCTTGCACTATATTCCATTGAAAAAATTTTGATAATTTTGTGTGTACATATGTTCACTCAGAGTTCACTATCTAGTGGGAAGGGGGCCTTATAAAATTTAGGTGTCATGAGGATCACATGAACTATTTTCAACTCATCTTCAAAATACTGAGTTGAACTTGACCTCAAAATCCCATTCCTCTGGCTTTAGTGATATTTTCTTGGAAGGTTCTACAAATTTTGAAAACAGAAGTGAATCTGCTCTCTAGAATGGCATTTCTTAGGCCTATCCTACTATGAACATGCAGTAGCCGGCGTGTCTGGACTTTGACAATCACTTCATGAAATGAGCTCCGCTTACAGACGGCTTTCTTACACAAGAACATTGGAGTCGACTGTAATGGTCTCATCTTTTAGCATTATTGACTCTAGCTGGGCTCAAAATACTTTGAAGAGTACCTTCTGCAGGCTGAAAGTTTAAATTCACAGAACTGCTTGCAACAACTAAACGATTGTGTAAGAAGACTTTGGTCAATCTTTTGGTATTCTTATTAGTGAAATTACCACACCAGCATTTAAAATGACATGCATGAATTTGACTAAAACTTTTAAAGGTAAAAATCTTTATTGACACAACAAAAGTATCGGTTGGCAGAATTTCTGCCTGCAGTTGGGTAAGATTGCTTGAACGAGACAAAATTTTACAATGCTTGCCTTTTCAGAACCCAACAAAATACTGGATACCACTACTACTACTACTGTAACAGTAACTACGTGTACTACTACTACTTCTAAATGACGATAATTTTACTTGTAACAGTAAGATTTACTTTAATATGAATTTGAAGCTCTTGCATAGATGTTGGCTTTTGCCGTCAAAAATTTGATTGATTTAACATCTGAATAATAGTTACTCCCAGCTATTTTTTTATCCACCTGTAAAACTACAAATTCATTATTTTTTATCAGCAGTTTGCAGGTGTATGTTTTGAGCCCAGTATTTGCCCAGCCAGGCTCTTCTGCTATAACAATCTCCAGTCATCTTCACGACATCTATTTTTAACCTGGATCCAGGCGGAACGATGGAGAGGAATTGCCAGAGATGCTGCTCTGATGAAAATTGATTTTTTTGTTCCGGAGGTGCTGTAACTAGTCTGTCAGCTGACATTTGGCCTGCCATCTTTATAAACTTGGAGGTTTATTTATAGCAAAAGATAGGATCATTATTTTTTTCTTTTTTTTTTTGTACAATCTAAATGTGAAAATAATGAAAATTTAAGAAAAAAAAAGAGTCAAAGAGGTACAATGATATTTGGAAAAGACCAATACTTTCTTTTATTTTTCTCTTCTCCTTTTTATTATTAATGATATCAATGCAAAATCTCTTGAAGGGTGATGTAAAAAAAATGCAGAATTCCAAAGCTCAATATTCTGAGAATGTCATTTAACACTTAAATAAGATGGAATGCAATAATTCTTATTTACAATCCCCCCTCCAGAGATTTTGAAATAGAGTTATTTCAAGTTATACACGGAATAAGGTCATGATCATCCCAATTGAAACTTATGGAATGGTTAGATTTCCTTTTTTTTAATTAGAGGTTTGGTAGCAAATCAATAATATGGCTACAAAATTCTTGGAGGCTGCCTCCCCTCTTCTTGAATGGCACACCTTGTTGTTTTAGACTCATAGTAAATAGAGCAATTAGATTTAAATAAAACATCTAAAATAAAAACATCTAAAATAATTCCATACTCTTCCTGCTTTTACACTTCTCCAAGCAGGACGAATGCACCCTCAGTAGTTTCCTGAGAGCTTGTCTGAACTCGGTAGGATTCCATAATTCCATCCCACTCCTTAATGGATTTCTGTGTTATTCATAGGTTTGACATCATTAGTTTTGGATAGATCGAAGCGGAAACCGGCGGGAGCTATCGGAAAACTGTTCTTCACTCCGGTCCAGGGAATATCCTGTTTGTCAAATCTATGGGATTGTATTTCTGCCAAATTGGGGATCCAAACGTAGTTTGTCAAATTTTAACTCGAGGCCTTCTCAAAGTACTGTGCTGTTCTATGTAAATCCAATAAATTGAAAATGGGTATCTGGATGGAGATACAATATTTGTACCTCTGTATATACATTTACAGCTTCCTCTGCTTATAGCACACACTGGAAGTTGAACACACACCACTTCCAGTGGACTAGTCCCCTTGCTGTAGTGGCCTGTGTGTATAAGAGTATGGGACACAAACCATGGTACCACTACCAGTGGAAAGCTGTTACTGTAGTGGCCTGTTTGGCCCAAAGGCTATAGAATCGTTAATGGGAACTGCCTCTAGCTACACACTGCTGGGTTTGGGAGGGATCTTAACTTCCTGTCCATCTAACCCACTCCTTTTATACCATCCTTCACTGGAGGCCTTGAACTTCAAAATATCTGTAAAACTGTAAAAGTTTTGAAACCGTAAAATCTATAAACAGCAGTTTTTGATGAACTACCTGTAGATGCCCGGTTATTGAACTTGAAGCAGGCTTGTCTCATATCTGGAGTAACAAATTGTTCCGTCACAAGTTTCTTGCCTTCAGCGTTCCTGTTTCAATAATATAAGACCTAATCAATGAAGCACAGCCCCGTGTAGTGTTTTCTCATTGATTTCAAGTTATTACATGTCGTGAATCTGCCTGATAAAGGACTATATTTGCTGACAAGATAACCCCCAGTTAGATGGGATACAAGACTGGAGAGTGATGTATTGTTTGAGGGATATCTACAATATGGAGTGTTTTGGTAATGGTCATTTTAGGATTTAGAAAGCTACTTTTAGGTAATCCTACTTTTAGTTAATCTCAAATTGTGACATATAGTGGAAAGAAAGTGTCTTGAAATATATCAAAGCAAGATATCGAAGCTGGTGTGTTGTGCCAAATGGCGGTTGTAATGGCCATACAGATAACACATACAGAGGCTGGTGTGTTATGCCAAGGGCTGTTATATTGTGTAAAAACTATATAGATGTAGATCCAGATGCAGGTGTGTTATACCCATAACGGAAATAGTGGCTAATTAGTAGATACAATAATAAAGGTGGTGTGTTATGCCGAAGTGCGGTTAACCGGCTATACAGACACAGAAGCTGGTGTGTTATGCTGAAGGGCAGTTGTACCATGAAACAATAGTGAAACTTAACTGAATTTTCCATTGGAACTTGCAAGACATAAGCTTGGAAAAAGAACTCTCCAAATTTAAGAGACAAGTGTTTTCCACATACATCCATCAGTCTTTTTCATTTCAATAAGAATTTGATCCATGATATTGATTGATTGATTGATAGATTTATTTTTAACATTTTCCAGATGAGCTGGGAGGAGCTTTCTTCACAGGCGTGCCTGAGGCCTGGGCTCACCACCCGTGAGTTGTTTGTTTTGTTTGTTTGCTTACAAGTGTGTTTGAGCCTTCTTTTCTCAGTCAAAGATACATATACAAGATCTGACTACATCTAAGCCAATATAGGTAGAGATGCTATGGCTTGACTTAATTTTGACACATAAGATTGGATCTGAAATCTGGCCAGGGGATCTGCTTGTTATTTAACTTTGAGGCAAATAATATGTGAAGGTGCTATCTCATTAAAGCTATGGTACGTTGTAGGTGTTGCTACGGCAAAGCTATTTGGCAGAGTGCTCAAGGAATTTGATTCATAAGAAAGACAGCCTTTTAGGCGCTAGGTGTTTTGTTGTCATTTAAGTCATATGTCTATATTTTACATGACATTTCCATTCTAGATTCAACACAACTTCAATTTATAACACAGTGACGACACCAATGTACCTCTGAGTCTAGTAAGATACCCGCTTCACTGAATTTAATGCTGCATGTGCAAACCTTTCTGTGTTGTTCATTTCCAGCCTGGCAGCTTACGAGCTGGGACCCGTCGCCCTGGCTCACCCCTTCGCCCACCCTGCTCTACATACACAGGTGGGTCATGGGATCGGGACATAACCCATGGGTCAAGAGTTACCCACGATTATTACAGAAGGCTGCTGCTGGCATAACTGTTTCAGTGATCTCATAAAAGGCCATGAAGTTTCACCAGTCTATACAACAGTCTCATTTATGGAAACCAATCTCGGCCATTTATAAGTTCATTAACTTAATGGTCCAATTGTAAAATCCTAACCTTGGTTATGGGCAGTAAAAATGGCCTGACCTTCATTAAACATAGTAATAGTTCAAGGTTATAACCTTTTGGTTACAAAAGATATGACGTGATTGATATGTATTGAAGAATATGATGCTTCAAGGTCACTGCATGATGACTCAAGGTCGTTCTGTGTCTCTTGAATGATTCTATCTACTGCACTTTGCTACAAGCTGTGTCAAGGTTATGTCAAGGTCATGTGCACTTCTAACACTCACTCCTCTGCACTTACTCCTCTCACCAGGTGCCTCACCCTCAGCACCCCCCCATCGCACCACCCCCCCACCCTGCAACTCTTGCACCGCCCCCCACTGCGGCCGTGCCCCCGGGTCTCACACGGGCGTTGAACTTGACGGCCGGCACCAACCCGCCATGCACCACCCTGTTTGTCGCAAACCTGGGGCCAAACGTCACCGAAAATGAGCTAAGGGACATTTTCTCTAGGTACGTCACTATGCTAAGGTTGCATGGCACACATCCTCAAGCTCTTGTCTGCTAAAGACTGTCAAAATTGATCAGTTTAAGCCTTAAAGAACCAAGTGACAGCTTTTGTAGCATTGCCCCCCAATATGGCCAGTGTTTGCATCCTAAAGATCTTATCTGTTTAAAATTGTCACTAAAATCGATCAATTCTGACCCTGACAAGAGCTCAGGGATTTTACAACAGTAAAAATGCCTCTCACTGCCAGCTTCACTGATAGCATGACTCCATTTATGTTTGCTCTTATTCTCATACTGAATATTTAAGCACTGGAATGGCATGTTGGGTGATGTTGTTTATGTGTTAGTATGAACTGAAGGATGTCATGTTCAGCTCATAAATGTGTATTATGATGTGTATCTTAATCTCTAACATCATTTGCAAACTGTGACAAGTTGTGTAGTTTTGACATCCTTATTTGCATACAATGGTGTGTCCAGTACATTTGAATGTTTCCTATCAAGTCAAACATTGTAACATTACATGAAACTTGAGGAGAATATTAAGACTGCAAACTTTGGCTGTTATGTAGGGGTGTAGTTCTCCTTGATTGAAACTGGTCTTGATGCTTTACACAGAAGAAAGCATCATCATCACAGCAATATCACTTTCAGCACCACGGAAAGCTCCATCCAGTTAAAGTAGTAGAAACGTACAGTGTTATGCAGCATAGTTAAACATGTAGATTTTCTCTTGAAATTCAGGGGACTCATGCAAAAAAAATGTCATAAGTGTTTCAGATGTGGCAGTTCATTTTGGGTGATGTTGTTTATTTGTTTGTTTGTTTGTAGATTCCCTGGGTTCAGCCGCCTGCGACTCAACAACAAGGGGGGATCCCCCGTCTGTTTTATTGAATTCACGGTAAGTTTGAACAACTTGTTTGTTTAGTTGTTTGTAGATGATAGCTGATAAACTGCCTCAGGCTTGTGTTATATATAGCACATCAGTTTTGTAGTTGGAGTAAATGAGTGCAAGCAGTGCAGGGTTCTGACTGGTTCAAACTACTACATATTGAAAAAGTGTGGATCAGTGCAGTCAGGTCTTCAAAAGGTAAAGGCAAAACAGCTTTTATGAGGCTGCAGGGGCAGTGGTTTGTTGTTATTCACTGTACCTAGGACATGGTACTGGATTGTGGAGCCCTTTCCTCTCCTTCCACTGCCATTTACCCCTCCAACTGAAGTTAGGTGTCCATTTTTACACCTGGGTAGAATGGAGAAAAAGTTTTGCTGTGTTGCTCTCCTCAAACACTGGGCCAATAACTTTACATCCCATTCAAGCAACTGTTAATAGTGCTGTGGAAAATAGTGTTCAAAGCACCAGGACAAGGTGAAAACATAGGGCTGGTAGGAAAACTTAAACCTAACAATATTCTCTTCCTGAAACACTGTGTGTACCAACGTACAAACTCTCTCAGATTATGTTTTCATGTGGATCTTATCAGTCATGTCTTCAAGTCTTCATTTCAGACATTCTCTGAACCAACAAATTGAATAGGTCCTGCCTAACAGTTTTAGTGCTTAATAGTTTGTAAATTCCACGCTCAATTCAGCCGGGGCTGAACCGGCTCTCTGATGACATTTACCAGGATTCTGTCTGTTGTACCAACTTCCTCGGGACCCACGTTCAACGGTGACTCGGGGGCGATTGTTTTGCTGAATCTGCATAAGGAGTTTTCTGAAGGATTATTGCGAGGAGCGGAATGCATGACAAGTAGGCTGTATCGTGTCCCGTCGGACCTTTCGCAATCAGCAAAACTATTCCCGCGTTTCCTGAGGGGACGCTATGTGGGGTTCGATGCCTGGAAGGCAGATTTTCCATCTTTCCAGGTCTCGCCTGGGATCTTTTAAAAATTCTCCCCTCCTTGAAACGGATTTAGTTTCTCGATAACGCAATCCCTCTTGGTATTTGACAGAAAGGGTGGTATTACTTTTTATCCATTAGACATTCTCCTCACTCCAAAGATAAGAAATCTCAGTGATAGTTGCTAAACAAAGATAACAAGGATGGCGGCTTTGTCATGATGTTGAAATGATTGTACGTAACAGGCCCTAAGTTTTTATTACTAAATGACTCTTCAGTTTGAAAAGTTGTGACATCCAGTAGTAATATCAGAAGAAATCCTTCTGATAGGATATTACTGGATGCCCAAACCTAATGATTTCCTTGGTTCTTTGACACTCTGAAGTACAAATTTAGAAAATGAAAAAAAAAGGTAGAAAATTGTAAGATAAAAGAAAACATACATGCATTTAGGGCTGAGAGGAAATTTTGAGTGTGACTGTTCGCTTCCTAAAATTTCTGTGTACCAAGGCACAGACTTTCCTCTCAGACTTAATGTTGATCTTCGAGTTGAGAATAACTCCTTTTAAATCAGAAAACCAGCAAATTGAATTGACGTTGCCTCCGAGCCAAAAGCTCACCACAGATGTAATCCGACACTGTGTGATGACATATCGCCACGGTAACCACAGCCTTATATGGCATTACTGTAGGGAGTGTGATGGGTCCCAGAGGGCTGCTGGCTGATGATAGTTTTACTGTGGTAATGACCCTTGACCTTCTGCTGAGATTTGATTCTAGTGACCTTTAACCCTAGAAGTGAATTGATGGGGGAATGGAAGGGGATACAGATGAGATTGTGCAGGCTTGCTGTTTTTGGTTTTGAAATGAAAAATGAAAGAAAAGGTGCCCATTAGTCAGGTTTTTCTTAACACTTGCAAAACAAGGAGTCTTGATTCTTTTAAAGACAAATCAACCTTTCTTTGAAGGATCTGTTCATGCCTTAGTCCCTAGGCGAGGGACTTGCTTTTCCGTGTCACATGGTACAGTGCCCTAGATTCAGCTAAGGAAAGAGAGCTTACTACTACAGTATTCAACATTTCTTCAGACAGCATGCATGGTTATATGTTTTGATAGAATAAAGCCAACCTACATACTGTAAATGCATTTCAGTTCGCGGGGATTTAATTTTGCGGTAGCGGGTAAAAGGACTTTTCGCGGTGGATTTCAGTTCGCGGTAACACCGTAGACTGCAGTCTAATACCATGATAGGAAAATATTCGCGGTGGATTTAAGTTCGCGGTGGAGTGGTCGCCGCGAAAACCGCGAAAATTAATCCACCGCGAACATTTCTGCATTTACAGTAATTTGATTACAAAGCTGGTTTAATTAGTTGAATCTACTTAGTTATCTATTGAGCAATGCAAATTTAGGAACTTAAGAGACAGAAGAAAAGTGATGGATGTCACTAGAAACTAACATCAAGTTGAAGAAATTGATTTCTCTTTAGATGTTGTTTACTTTCATGAATACAAATCTAGGTTCAGATTCCAACATTGGATGTCACATCACCTACCGTATATTCTCGAATAAAGTACGCACTTTTTTAACTTTTCAAAATTGAAAAGGTGCTACAAGTTGTTGCCAAAGTTGGGGTGCGTACTTTATTTGAGGTCACTGCACAGAGAAATGGTAAAAAAAGCCTAAAATAAAGAAAGGTGGAGCTACACTTCTAGTACTGTTTCAAAACATGCACATTGTTGTTGTCTTGTAGTTGTCTAAACATGAAACAAAGAAATTGTCTAAACATGATTTACATAAGATTGGCATTTGCATACAATCCTTTTGAGTTAGTGACTTTGACTTCTACAACTGGTTTTTCCTGATTTCTTCTACCAGTTCTCAGTGATTTTTATAATTTGCAGTAGGCAATTCACAAGTTCATAGAGACAATGACAGTGTAAATGCAGGTTATTTCATGCAAAATAACCTGGGGAAAACATCATAAATTTGAATTTATCCAGTTAAAGGTCTGTTCAAAATTGGTGGAGAAGGGGTGCGTACTTTATTTGAGTTTTTCCATTTTACCTTTCAGTCCCAAAGATCTGTCTAAGACTTGTCCAAAATCAGGGGTGCGTACTTTAATTGGGGTGCGTACTTTATTCGAGAATATACGGTACAAGGATCATCATATTTAGCTGTGTGACTATGCCCAAGGGTTAACCTACATGTAGCTCCTGTTCTGCAATGACA
The DNA here is from genome assembly GCA_019207045.1 of Branchiostoma floridae x Branchiostoma belcheri. Classification (NCBI taxonomy): domain Eukaryota; kingdom Metazoa; phylum Chordata; class Leptocardii; order Amphioxiformes; family Branchiostomatidae; genus Branchiostoma; species Branchiostoma floridae x Branchiostoma belcheri. The sequence goes on along the minus strand of CM033024.1, from coordinate 28,677,585 downwards.
AGAATGTTGATTAATCGTCTTCTGTGTGATGTTTTCTCTTGTAGTCTGATTACTTTTTATCGTAAAGGTCGTGATGTGACCTGTGAACAACATTTGTTATGACCTCTGACCCACAGTAGGCTAGTCACTGATGTAGTCTGCAATGTGATTACTTTTCTATCCTAAAGGTCATAATGTGACCTGTGAACAACATTTGTTTTGACCTCCGACCCGCAGTAGGCAAGTCACTGATGTAGTCTGCATAGTGATTACTTTTCTATCCTAAAGGTCATAATGTGACCTGTGAACAACATTTGTTTTGACCTCCGACCCACAGTAGACAAGTCACTGATGCTTCCTCTCCAGTCCCAATTTGATTATTTTTCTATTTTAAAGGTGACCTGTGAATAGCATTTGTTTGACCTCTGATCTACAGTAGGAAGTCACTGGAGTCCATTTTGCAGAATCTCACAGATTTTTAGTAATTTAAATCTCTTTGGACTTCAAACGTTTTTTGTAGAGTCGAGAGGAAAATAATCTTTGAGGTAGAAATGTGTGCGAGATACTGTTGTGATGTCATGTTTAAGTTTTGTGACAGTCACTACTTATTTTGATGAATCAATGAAACGATAGCCTATGGTGCAATCATCTGCATGACTTTGACAGAATCTGCTATCAATATCAAGGGTAAGACAGCCGAATTTTGTCCGACACACTGTCTCCATGAGGACCCATACCCGTCCTTCCATCCCAGGCAGAATTGTGTTTGTGGAGACGGACAAAAAATTTACCAGATTTGAAAAATGGGGTGTTTGTGTGGCGCAACGGCTAGAGCGTTGGAATCAGAATCAGTAGGTTCTGAGTTCAATAATCGCCATGCCCCTACCCCCAACACCCCCACCCCGACGGTGGAGTGACGCCCACCAAGCCTCACGGCTAATCTGTCTAAAGGTGCCCCAAACACCTACGGATTTGGTGCTGCCAGTTTGTCAACATCTGCATACTTGCCACTAAGATCCATGAATTTGCTATTCATTTATTATTTTTTGTCAGAAAAATGTAAACATCACGACATAAGATTTATGAAAATGTATTTTTATGAAGTTTAGAATGACAGATTTAACAGCAAAATTGACAACAGAAATTATCAGCTTGGTCTATTTAACAATGACTGGGACAGGGAAATAATTTAAAAGCTTGAGATAGCCATCTGTGAACAAGAGAATTAACTTGATAAAGCCCTTCTGATCAATGAGGTAGTTTGAAATGGAATCATCTTGACATTCCCTCTCGATCGTAACCTGATCTGTCCAAGGAAGTTGATAAACGAGTTGTGACTGATCGCATAGGAATCGAACTTGGTTAGGGGCCCTTTGTACTGTGCAAATTCGTCCAGCTCTTTTTGACAGGCATATCAAACTGTGGACCACCACTTTACGTCTTGTTGGTCTGCGACCCTTTCCTGTATTATGTCACTTGTCACAGCTGGGATTCAAACTCATGACAATTTGGGTAAGAGCCAGGGTCACTAATTGCTGGACTACGTATGTTAGTTTGAAAGTGAAATTAAAGTTTTGGACCTTAAGAGTTCATTATGCCCTGATAAAGGTAGCTGACTAGTTTCATAAACATTGACTAGTACAAACGGCTATTTGTGTCGTTTGCTATTTGAACACCAACAGGCTTTTGAGACCCATATTTCAACATTTGCAGCAAAATATGATGACTTTGATTTCCCATCAACCTATCTCTGATTGGTCCATCAATTTGCACGGTACTGCTAAGAGCTGCAGTTCAGAAGTTACATTAAAATGGAGGTCCTGTGTTTGAGGAGAGCCACACCTGCAATGTAGAGTCTGGTGGGAGAAACTGCTGTCTCATTAGTGCCCCCTATCATTCAACAGTGGTACTGCATTTAGTTGCAGCAACAGAGAGTGGAGTTGCTCCAGTGCACTGTGTGAGAACTATGGGTGATCACACAACTATAACCCAGGTCAACACAAATGTGTAGCCCCATGTATAACCCAGGATATGTTATGCATGACCCAGGGTTTTGCATGCCTATAACATACCTGTTTGACCCACTGGACATTCTGATTGTAACCCAGGTTTTTCCTCAGTCATAACCCACGCTCTATTCTGTTTGCCCAGGACATTCCGTGTGCGACCCAGGCCATGAACGCCCTTCAGGGATATGTGCTGCTGTCTTCAGACCGTGGGGGGTTACGTATCGAGTACGCACGCAACAAAATGGGGGAGGTGAGGATCTGTCTTTAAATGTTTCTATGATTTTCCGGATATTTTCTGTTGTGTGTTTGACGCTGCCTGTTGATGGTATCACATCTTCTGCTTTGTCAGTGCTTGTTTGCTGGTCTGTGCTTTTTCTGCAGTGTTGACTTGTTGATGAAGACCAAACAAACTGGATGTCATGGAGTTTCTTATAAAAGATCTTGGCAACGATGCACTAGGAACCTACTGTTATTGCATCATGTTCTGTTTGTCAGATTTTTTTAGAATGTACAAATTCTTGTCAGCAAAACTTTCCATTTTTAGATTCAGGCTTTATTGATTTTGTTGGTCTCTACCTGTTCATTGGGGTCTCCAAAAGAATATTGCCGGCTTTAAAATCCAGTTTGTTTGGCCAAAGAAGTATTGTTACATGTTCCTATATACATGTATGCTGTAGCCTTGCTTAGATCATTTACTTCTTCCTGTTTTTTGTCGTCTTGACAGCAGTGCTTTTTATCCTATTGCAGAAGTTCCTTTGTGAGTAGTATGTGGTGTTCCTTGAGAGTTGCTGTGTTCAGGTGTGCGCTTTTATTTGAGCTTTTCTCCTCCACTGAGCTGTCTAACTGTGTCCTCTTTCTCTTACATCAGCAGCAAAGTCTGATGACATCATCAGAGCCTGTGCACAATCCCCTGTGTTCTATTTGACCTTGGAATGCTGGTGGCAAGGTCGTAACCATGACAATTCTCTCTTCTACTTTTCAGACACGCAAAGACGGGGAAAGGTCGACTAGCCATTCACCAGTCAATATTCCAATTTGATGACATCATCGACATCATCAACGGTACCTCCGATGACATCATCAGCATGTTCATGACATCACCACCATTTCAATGACATCATCGAACCTTTGTGTTGCAGACAATCCTTCAGGGCAGTGACAGTGCGTATGCATATCTCATCAGGGTTCCGACACCCAACTTGCAGGGGTGGGCCGTTTGAACCTTGACCCGACCCTACATGACACCATCCCATAATCCCACATTGAAGATGGGTGGTTGTGATGTCATCAGCATAGAACACAGCAGCACATTCCCTGGTCGCAGATTCAACATATCCATGGTGTGACGGGCCTGCTTCACAGACAAAAAAAACTAAGAGAAAAGTTAGCACAACGTTCGTGGTAGATTTATACATGATGTACAGATCACCAGGGTGCCTCTATTTCCTACGGTGACTTAAGGGGTGTCAAGTTATGGGGGTTCACATAAGAGTAGTAGTTGCAATACTGACATGCACCGACCATTGGGACAATCCAGGGGACAAGTTTAAGTGCAACCTGCCTTCTCATGTCACTTCTGATTGGCTCAAAGCTGACCAATCAGCATCCAGCACATAAGTTTGAGCTGTGTATAAGTGAATGAGTAAGAAAGGAAAATGAGAGGACCGAAAATGTGTCATGTGATGATGATGTGACTACCATTACATGATCACGTGAATACCATGTGATGATCATGTGATGTGCATGTGATGGCAGGATATGTGTCTACTTTGTATCCCTGGACTCCTTTTTGGTTCGGTTTGTTTCTCATGGATTTAACTTCTCGTGAAAATGGCCTTTCTATGGCAAAGCACCACAGGGGCAATGCAATAAGCTATAATGGACAAGAACCCAGCAGTGACCAAGATGTAAAGTAACCTTAAAGACATGTTTGTAGATACTTTCTGTAGACTCTGTTCCACATGGCTTATTTGTAAAGTGTATGGCTATCAGCAGTGGAGCTGCTTTGGGGGGTGTGGGGCCTTGGTAATCAGGTGGTAGCATTCAGAGGTATGGGGCCTTGGCAATCATAAGTATACATACATGTATATCAAAGCAGCATGGTGGGTGGCACTAATAGACTGAAAACGAAACCCCCCATATTAAACGTTGAACAACCCATTTCTGAACTGATGTTCACTGGAATTGGAAGGTTCAACTTGAATTTGGGGGGTGCCTAGGATACTTGTGAAGATGTGAAGTAGTGAAGACCTTAGAATGAGCAAATTAGAGGACTCTTCAAGGTCGCAGAGAGTTCTTGCCCTGACCTCACCAAAGTTTTGTGACCTCACAGACAGAAAAATTCATATCAGGTGACACAAAGTACTTACATGATGACATTTACACCATCATATGCAATATATATCTATAACACTTATACTCTTAAAGTTGTACTTTTGGCAATACCTCATAGGGAGGTGCCATTTCAGTTAAGGGTTCAGCATGCAAAATATGCAAATAGGTACAGGGCGTGACATGAAGTTTTCTGTCTTGAGGGTCAAATGTTGACCATGTGACAAGTTCAAAGCATTCTGGGTGATTTGCATGACGGATTCTGGGTAATTCTGCATGACCAATCAGGTAAAAGCATGACATAAGTAGGGTGAAACAGCCTCAAGTGCCTGAAGTCGAATATTTATCGCAAAAAAAAAACATGAAAGAAACTTAAATTTTGGTTGATTTAAAAGAGACGTATCTAATGAATTATGAATGTACAGGAAGATGATGACTTAAGCATATACATTGTAGTAACGTATACAAATGTATGTATATCTTTCTTTCTCTCTCTACAAGATTATGTTTAGTTACTTTTGCTTGTAATTTTGCAGTGCAGGAAAGTGATATGTAAGGATTGAAATGTGTTTTCTGCACTTTTGTTGCAATGATAGAGGTCATTCATGCAAATGAATTTGTTAACATGCAAATGAGTGGTGGATATGCAAATAAGTTTGCAGATATGCAAGTGAGTTTGCAGACATATTATGAGATTGCAGACATTCAAGTGAGTTTGTAGACATGCGTATGCATTGTCAATGATTACACATATAAGCTTGTATTGATGATAGTTTACTTATTTGTGACCAGACAATGCCAATGACTGTACAATCATGCAAAGTTGATATTTTGCAGAAAGTCTTTTTGTTAGCGATGAAGTTTTTGATTCCCACCTTTTGTTGCTGTGTAAAAAGTCTACTTGATTTTGTTGGAGAAATTTTCCTATGCCACATTTTTGGCGACACCTCGCTAATGGAGCCATTTGAGATTGATCATAAACTCAATGCAGTCAACCTTTACTTCAAAGGTTTTTGTCTTTTTTTATGATTTGAGTTGTGAGAACAAAAACTTCTCCAAAAAAGCCACCGATTCCTTTTGTTTAGTCTTTTTTGGAAGGAAGTTTCTCCTAACAGTGTTTGATTTAACGTTAGTATGTAGTTGATATAAGTTCTATACCAAGAAGATGTTATAAAGATTGCATTAGAGCTTCAGATATATTACTTGACAATCTTGGATTTTCAGATATATGTTCTATTTAGACTGTATTAGCCTGTATTTGAGAGTTTAGAGGTAGAACTTTGTTGATTTATCTCGAGTTTGGCTTTGTGACGTGAAAAGAGTGGTTGTGAAGAGGGGTTAAAGGTGAAGGGTGAAAGGTTGTACATAATTAGAGATGTTATTATGTACTGCAGTATTTATTTCTTAGTTCTATCCTCTGCTACATCCTCAAAATCAAATTTCATTTCCCCATGTATTGTACGACTAAGAATGGACTGGTCAGAACGATTTTTTTCCAGTTTGTATTTATTGTAACCAACGGCAACGCTGTGCAATGAACTGAGATTTTCGTTTCCATGGCAACACATAAACTACCGATTTTGTACGACTTTGCTGACAAAACTTTTTACCAGGTTTTACTCAACTCTCTGCTTATATTTTAATAAACTGAGGATTAATTTTCCACCGAGTCTGCTTTTGTCTAATTAAATGATTGGATGATGGAGGGATGGGTGAATGAATGAATTAAAGCTTTATCTATGTCTTGCACAAAGGAACCAAGCAACAGTTCAGAGCAAATAATGATACCCATCATCATTGGATGAAAACATGCACTCTTTCATCCAATGAGCAAATAGCATGGTATACTATTAGATCGAGGCACATCAGCACAGGGCCTGCCCTGAGTGCTGAATTACCGGTGGTGCCTTCCATTGATTAGTAGGAGGAAGATGGTATAAACATATCTCCAAGCAGATTCCTCCGGTGGCATTAAAACAGTAACATAAGCTGGGGAAGGAATTAGCCGGCAAAGGAGGATAATTTGCCACCGCGGAATCTGCCGCAGGACGTAACTGGTCAAAGGATTATCAGGCAATCAAACTGCGTTAGGAAGAAGGTGCTAATTACCCCGGGCGTGCGGGACAAGGGCTCCCGTCACGGTTTCGGCTGCAAGAGTTCATTGTGTTTTCTGTGACATCTGGGGATTTCTTGGCTTCTTTCTTGTCAATAACTGACTACGTACTGGAGGAAAACAACAGCAAAACGTCAGCACGATGCGCGACAGGACACAAGTGCAGTGGGGAGGGGGCGCTGATTCCGCGATGGCAAATTATCCTCCTTTGCCGGCTAATTCCTTCCTTAGCTTATGTTACTGTTTTAATGCCACCGGAGGAATCTGCTTGAAGATTCGCATAAACACTAGCTCTATGCCCTGTTACTGTGAGTCAATGTATATAGTTTTTCATCTGAATCAGAAAAAAAACTCAAATGTGTACCCAAAGATAGGCAGCTGCTGCTGAAAATAAATCCTAAGAAAGAGTAAAAAAACGCCAGAAGTACAATAGTAATCCATTTCACAGTTTCAACTGATTATGAGCATGTGAAGGGTAAAGGCCCCTGAGACATTGACAAAACATGGCTGGGTATTGTTATGTAAATTGACTTGCAGAGGGCACATGCGCCTGTACATGTAAAAAGCATGGTGGAGACAAGAAATGTTTAATTATCTGGGGCATTCACCTTTAAATTTGACCAGAAACTAAATTAATGTTGATGCCATATCAAATTACAACATAAACTCGTCAAACGTTATACTCATCCATGCATGATGTACAAAATGGTTCAAACAAGTGGACACAACGACTAATATGTATCTAATAATGTATCTAATGTTCATCAAATAACACGAAACTGTAAAACAAGCCAGATTTTACATCTTCTTGTACATTTAACATGAAACAATTCATCAAAATTCTTTTATAACTGAATGGATGCAGCTGTAATCTCCTTACAAATGTATGTACCAAAGCCTCCCTCACTAACACACGTACATGGGAGAAGTTTCTAACACGATGTCAGACCAAGGACGTTATATCAGACGTAGTTATTCGGGATTTTTTGTACAACGCGGCTACATGGCCCGATACCGTATCCGTGTGCTTGTCGAGACAGGCTTCCCTCCCCAGCATGCGCACACGTACGGGCGCCCGGTTCTCTGTCACGGTAAACCGTAGTTATCGAGCGTTTCCAGTACACCGCGGCCTTTTTACAGGCCAAAACAGATAACTACGTCTGACATCGTTTCAGAAACTTCTCCCATGTACGTGTGTTAGGGAGGGAGGCCTTAAAACTCGACAAGCACGCGGATATTTAGGCTAAAACTTGGTGTTGTGCTTGCCGGGCGTGCGATACGCCGCCATTAAAACACTGAAGAGAAGTGATGTTCTGCCGGCGGTCAGCTTTATTTCCAACATGCCTCAATTTTTAATCAAAAACTATCATTACCTGGCGAGGTGTCATGTTTGTCGAGAGCACTGACGGGGTTAAAGTTTTGGATGTTGTGATTTAGATGAACTAGAAAGGGATTTGTCAGGTTAGCGGCCGATTTCACGGGCCGGCGGGGGTGCTGGAGAGACGTCCCCTTTTCCCGATAACCATACCATTTCCGGAGGAGCGTCCCCTAATTGAGGGAGGAACATCCCCTTGCCCAGAGGAGCGTCCCCTTGAAAGTCGAGGAGTGTCCTCTTTTCTAGAGGAGTGTGCACATTCGCGAGGGATGTCCCCATTTGATTGGTCGGGGTGACCAAGGGATCTATGCGTCATACAGGAGTTTGCACGTTTGGGTTGGCTATATGATAATAACGTTAATGACCCGCCTGTTCCTCGGTGTACATGGTGTCATAACGCCTGGTCCTTTGCTATAACCACCTCATAAAACCTTTATTCGGTGGTTATAGCAAAGGACCAGGCGTTATGACGCCATATACACCTCGGGGCGGGTCATTAACCCTTAATTATCGATGGCATGCTGCGTTACGCCCGACAGAATTCAGCTTAATATACACAGTCACATACATAGTCACAGTAATGGAATGATTTTATTTGCTGTTGTCTAAGGGTACATATCACATCTGTTCATGCAGTTTTGTCAGTGTTGTCCTCTGCACGGCTGAGACTGAAGTATAAAGTTTATTAAAACATTGCCCGAGTTTGAAATAACCTGCACCAGTATATAAGCTGACATTCCAAAGCGTAGTCGTTACCTTCATGTAGCGTTTTAGGGGAAGGACTAATGCATACCCTTGTATGTTCCTATGTACTTTATTCATAAGAAAACGTTACAGGTGGCAAATATGGTTTTGGTCGTTTTTGGGGTAGGCTAGCAATGCAGTTACATACCGGTACTCTTGTACCCTGGGAAAACGCAGACTCCTAGAGCCGCGCCCAAGGTTTTACCTACCTTGGTTTTACCTTGTTTTACCACACACCCGCCCGCCTGACGAACCAGCTGGCCTCAACTATCGCTTGCCTCCACGGGGGTCTTATAGTCGCGGGCGTGAGGCAGGGCATCGGTAACGTTAACTCTTATTTGCGAAGCTTCTTTGAGCTGGATTCCCAGGTTAGTACTCTTGTGGAGTTGCGTTGCGTCGACTTTATATACATATAACGTTACTAGTACCAGTGGGTTCGGGATACTTCAGTCTTGAATTACTTGTAAACACTGCCTTATGTCTGTCTGATCCTGTCCTCACCACTAATGAATTGACCGAGACAGCACGATGGGTCTACATGACTTATTAAAGATTCAAACTATCGACAAGCCATAGCCCTTCGAGGGACGTTATGTAGTTATGCTTGAAGTATTCTAAATGGCCATCTGCATATGCATACAATATGCACATGACGGTTGCGACTTAAGTTCATCCCAGCCATTTTATTTCATCTCTTAGCTAATGACAGCTTCACTAATGAACAATAGCAGGACCCAGAAAAGACCTTCTTGTATAATCTGCTCCTCGCCTTACGTTACCTTGGCTACGTACAAAGTGTAGTACCAGTAAAAGTCTCTGTGTGGCGCATGTAGTAGTAAATGGTTTATTGTTGATAAAAAACAACATCGGCTTGGCAGTAAGAACTGAATTGCGCCGACTCATACAGTAAAATTAGCACAACGTTATCAATGATACATATAACGGTTCACAGGATTACAATATTTACAAATGACATCTACTAATTAACACAAAATATGGTGTTTTCGGACTATTGCAATTACAATTTATGTACAAGTCGGTCTCTGAACAAGTTTACTTGTACTGTCCAGTACACATAGTAGATCAGTTCTTTAGGTCCTCACTGAGTAGTTTAGCCAGTGTAGGCTTGGCGCTCGTCGTGTATCGCCTTGTGCCCTTGGGTTGAGGGTACAGACACGAGTTTCTGAGTTGTCTACCATGCTGTTCCCCTCGAGTTGGAGGCAACCAGGAACAGAAGCGTGGCGACTGTTGGACTTTCTTGGCAAAGTTCATGCAGAGGTCATGTCTGCGATCAGATAGTGATTGTAGAGTCAATGATCGCAAGGCGTCAGGATATGAAACATACTGCCGACCCAACATAATCCTACAGGCACGTTTCTGAACGCGTTCAAGCCGGTTGATTTGCTTGTTGTTTAGGGCGGCGTTCCAGACTGGAGCTGCGTACTCAAGCAACGGTCGAACGTACCCGCAGTAGATGGCATTGAGGTCAGCTGTCGGAAGGCCGGCCCGTCGCAGTCTGCACAGTAGGAACAGCCGTCTGCTCCCCTTTGTCACCATACTGTCCACTTGTGCGTCCCACCCAAGGTCCGACTGAATCTGAAGACCAAGCAGTCTCGCTTGTGTCACCACAGTGAGCACCTTACCTCCCAGTGTAAGGACTGGGGCTGGTGGTGGTCGACGCATGAAGCAAATCTGCATAACTAGGCACTTTTTGGGGTTCAGCAACATGTGGTTTCTGTCAGACCAGTTCTGCAAGCTGTCTAGCTCACCCTGCATGGATGAAAGTGAGTCAATCGGACGGTTTTCTCCCAGGTTAAGGTCGTCGACGTACTTCCAGTACTCGCTGTTCGGTGTCCCGGCATCGTTGATCATGGCCAAGAAAATCAGAGGTCCCAGCAAAGTTCCTTGAGCCACCCCGCAAGAGAGTGACTCCCAGTGTGACAGTGCATGCTGGTAACGGACCCGCTGTCTGCGGCACGATACAAAACTGCACACCCACGGGAGAAGAGAGGGTCGAGCACCCATTTGTGCATGTAAGCCGTTTGGATTTTATTTGGATGTAAGGGCGATTCAGTAATTTGTAATTTATGTGGAAACGTGCATCCAATCAAAGAGATGATGTTTTTTTAATAGTTGAACTATGATTTCCGACAGAAACATTGGACAAAAGACTGAAATTGGACGGTCAAGATTTGGTTTAGTCCAACTTTTGAGCCGGAAATTCAACGTTGATTTCGGATATGAGTTGTATCAGTTTCGAATGTTATTATTTTGCTATGGACATGGTCCCAATTGCAAGGCAATTCAAGAGCCCAACGAAATAAAGGGCCACAGAAATGATTCATTATTATACTTTATTCCAGTAAACACAAAAATAGAGCATTGTAAGTATTGGTATAGAAACTTTCAAAGAAATTTTCTTGGTGTTCTTTTTCTCTCACAGAAAAAAACTCATTCTCCCGCTTAATGATCTACACAACTCACTTAAATTCAGAATTAAACTTGGTCTAACATACATTTTTTTCTCAACAGGCACGTATGTACATTTTAAGCTTACTATCCGTTCATCTGTTAGTTTCAATCATTCATCATTTCAGAAATGAACCCTTCAAGTTGGTTTTCTTCTACCTTGACAATGATCCAGAGTTACATTCTACTACAAGATCATCATTTCTGTCTTAAGAATACTGTTGATTACAATGATAAAATTAAATTTTGCTACGTATCTGTAACTGAGTGACATTGATCAACTAAGATTAATGAACTACGACAATTCAATGACTTCACAGTTCACATCAGCCAAGATGACTTGTTTTACAGAACGATAATATTGCTTGATGCGACAAACGGTGTAACAAACAACTGTTTTCTTCTCTTTCTTATTAACTAAACAGGTGGGAGAAGGAACCAAAAAGGAACCAACACATCTGTTACCAGAGTCATCATCTTCTCCATGAAAAACCACAGAAAACTAAAAATTCTACAATTCCATCACATAAAATCACTGTGATACCATCCGCCAGTAAGAATAATGATTTCAGTTCCAAAGCATTATGTGCAAAGAAAATAGTAAAAACCAGATCTGTATCAAATTTTCTCAGTGACGAGTACTGATCAGGAGAGTTCCTGAATGTAAATCAAGAACAATGATAAATGATTGGAATTTATCAGGAAAAACCCATTGAAGCAGGATCAAACAAAACGACACAATTGATAACTCTTATTATTTAATTTTGTTTAATTACACACTGCCAGTGGTCTCCTGCAAGAAATGATTCAGAAAGGGGAAAACATCATGGAGATTTCCATCCATTTTCTGTCTACAATGTACATGACAATGTTAATGAGAGTTAACTAGAAATATGACATACTTGAATAAACCTTCACATGGTGCGGCCTAACAAACTACAGTGCTCTATCTATTCATTCTTACTCAAAACACATTTGTATACCTATATATCTGGTGACCAGCCCCGCCCTGCCAAATTTACACTGCCTATGGTATTGCCGATACCTTTGTTTTCGACTCACATGGCAATTCAAAGTACAGCCAGTGACTATACCATCATAGCAAATGGGGTAACACTGTAAATGATAGTAAATAAGCGTTTTTTAATGTTTGTTTTGATTTTCAGCTGGGAAACTCTCATCTTTGACTCTTCGGAAGATCATCGAAATATTTCCAGGTCAGCATAACGTTGACAATGTTAAGATTTCTGGCATTCGATCTTCTGTTTCATCTGTGCAGCCTGCGCACGATAGCGTGAGGCCTTCAAATGGTCACCAAGCTTATTCCATATCTTAGCCAGGTTATCAAGTGATATAGCGATGTTAGGATGTGCAGTGCTCTCGCCAAAGATTCTCCGCTCCATCTTTAATAACTGTTCTAAATAGCCGACGGTCTTCCTGCAATCACCAAGGCAACTCCATGTGGCACCCAAGTTGCTTAGTAATTTGGCAATGTCAGGACGTGCAGTGTTCTCACCATACATACTCCTACTCAACTGAAGTGCCGATTCAAAACAGCTGGCGGCCCTTCTATAATCACCAAGGTCAAAACATGCGGTCCCCAAGCCATTGAGTGTGTTAGTGATGTCAGAATGGGCAGTATTCTCACCATGGATACCCTGCCACATCTGTAGTGACTGTTCATAATAGCTGATGGCCTTTCTGTGATCACCAGTATGACTCCAGGCGGTACCCAAGCTGCGAAGTGATAAGGCGACGTCACTATGTGCAGTGCTCTCACCGTAGATACTCTGTCTCATCTGCAGTGCCTGTTCATAATAGCTGATAGCCTTTCTTTGATCACCAAGGTGAATCCAAGCGTTACCTAAGTTGTAGAGTGACGAGGCAATGTCACAATGAGCAGTGTTCTGACCATGGATACTCCTCCTCATTTTCAGTGACTGTTCATAACAGTTGACAGCCTTTCTGTTATGACCAAGATGACCCAAGGCGGTACCCAAGTTGTGAAGTGAGTTGGCGATGTCGGAATGTGTAGTGCTCTCACCATAGATATACCGCCATATCTGCAGTGCCTGTTCATGATAGCCGACGGCCTCTCTGTGATCACAAAGACCACTAGAGGCGTTGCCTAAATTGCCAAGGTATATGGCAACTTTAGGATGTGCAGTGCTTTCAGTATAAACACCCCGAATTATCTGTAGTGCCTGTTCATAATAGCTGACGGCCTTTTTGTAATCACCAAGGCGACTCCATGCGTTACCCAAGTTGTTAAGTGAATCGGCGATGTCAGGATGTGGAGTACCCTCATCATAAATAATCCGCCTCATCTGAAGTGCCTGTTCTAAATAGCTGACGGCCATTTTGTAATCACCAAGGTTCATCCAGGCGGTCCCCAAGTCATTAAGTGAGTTGGCGATGTCAGAATGCGCAGTGCTCTCACCACGGATACTCCGACTCATCCTCAGTGACTGTTCATAAAAACTGACGGCCATTTTGTAATCACCAATTTTTTCCCAGGCGGTTCCCAAACTGTTAAGTGATTTGGCAATGTCAGGATGTGCACTACTGTCACCATGGATACTTCGCAACATCTTTAGTGACTGATCAAGATAGCTGACGGCTTTCCTTTGATCTCCAAGGTTGATCCAGGTGCTACCCAAGTTGATCAGTGACGTGGCAATGAGAGGATGAGCTTCATTATCGTAGATACTCCGCTTCATCAGCAATGATTGTTCATGATAATTGACGGCCTTTCTGTAATCACCAAGGTCACTCCAGGCGGTCCCCAAGTTATTAAGTGAGTCAGCGATGTCAGGATGTGCAGTGTGCTCACCATAGATAATCCGCGTCATCTGAAGTGACTGTTCACGATAGCTGACGGCTTTGTTGTGATCACCAAGGTGACTCCAGGCAGTCCCCAAGTTATTAAGTGAGTCGGAGATGTCAGGGTGAGCAGTGCTCTCGCCATAGATAATCCGCCTCATCTGAAGTGCCTGCTCGTGATAACTGATGGCCTTTCTTTGGCGACCAATGTCATTCCAGGCGGTACCCAAATTATTAAGTAAGTCAGCGATGTCGGGATGTGCAGTGCTCTCACCATAGATAATCCGCCTCATCTGTAGTGCCTGTTCATGATAGCATACAGCCTTTCTATGATCTCCAAGGTCACTCCAGGTGATACCCAAGTTGTTAAGTGACGAGGCAATATCAGGGTGTGCAGTGCTCTTTTCATGGATACTTCGCATCATCTGAAGTGCCTGTTCATGATGGCTGGCGGCCTTTTTGTGATCACCAAGGAGATTCAAGGCGACACCCAAGTTGCTTAGTGATTTTGCAATGTAAGGATGTGCAGTGCTTTTACCATAAACACTCTGCGCTATTTCTAGAGACTCCTCAAAGTAACCTACGGCCTCTTGGTAATCGCCAAGGTAGCCACATACCTCCCCCAAGTTGACAAGTAAGTCAACGATGTCAGGCTGAATATCGTTCTTTCCATATTCTTCCCGTAGTGCTCGTTCTGTACATGCCTTCGACATTTGGTAGTCGCACAGACTTAGATATACTTCTCCCTGTAGCTTTGAGGACTTGTCAAATAGAAGTGGCGGCTCGTTTATAGCTAGTGATTGCCTGTTACGAAAATGTGAAAGAAAGTGCTTCAATGGTATTGCTGTGTAATGGTATCGCATGAGTTGCCTTGTGTTTGAAAAGTAGAAGACCTTCTTTGATGTTTCCCCAATGTCTAATTTAGCAATTGACGATAGGGCTGACATGTGTTCCACTTGACCACAGTTGCTCATGTATGTACGCAGCCGCAGTTCTGCTGAGATGCTGACCAACATCATTAAGTGATGCGCGTTCTCGCCACTGATGGCTCCCTTCTTGTGCATCTTCTGGATAGTCTCCCAGATTGTCGTCGGCTGTATGTCACAAAGTAGTGCCCAACAAGACACTGCAAGACTTGAAAATCGGTAAATCTCTTTCTTCACATTCAGAATCCTGGCAGTCAGAGTCTGCTTTTTGAATGTTTGACTATTTTCCTTTAACATAGCGTCTGCTACTAGCTTAGCCGTGTTTCTTCCACCTTTCTTTAGTTGCTCATCCCAAGCACTCTTGTATTCATTGACCAGATCTTGCTCTCCAGTTATCATAGAAATATTCCCCATTATACTTGCTAGGTGGTAACCTTTCTTCAAATGTAGCGTTACATCGTCTTCTAGAACTTTGATCATGTCACGTGGTGTGCGGACAAGATGGCACAATCTACCTCTGCCTAATGGGGTTTTACATGCATGCGGCATGGCTCCATCAAATGAAAACCCGCGCGGTGTTACAGAGTCGTAGAACCAGTCGTCCGTCAGCTTATTATCTGACTCAAAGTAATTGAGAGACTTGATCGCCATGGCCGGGAGGATGGTTTCTCCAAGATTGATGACTTTCAGATGAAGGTAATGCGTGAGATTGTGAAAGTATTTTACATTGTTTTCCGTCTCCTTCTCTATCAATATGGCAAACTCCAGATCAGAGTATGGTGTTACTAGTCCTGTCGCTTGTGAACCCAAGCCGATCATGGCGTACTTGCAAGGAGGGGGACCCATTACATCGAGACATTCATCTACAAGGCCAGATATAAACGTTCTTCGGTGATGGACGATAGTGTCAAATAGCTGTTTGATTGCCTCTGCTCTGTTTTTCTCCGCTTCTTTTGTTTTGGGGTCATCATCATCAAGGCAATAAGGATCAATCTGGTCCTCAATTCTTTTGATCTCTTTTTTCACATAATCTCGATTTTTTGTCAACATTGATTTATGCTTCTCAACGTCATCGACGGGTACCGTTTGTCCAAATACCACGTGTTTGATGAATGATTGGGTAATCGTCTGGATTGTTTGTTTAATGTCGTCTCTGTCAACTGCCATCGCTCTGACCAGTGCTGCATTACATAGTGCTGCAGCCTTTGTGAAATCGCCTCCTTCTTTTGATTGCATTCCTTTCTTCAGGTAGACATCGCTTAAATTGCATAGGGGTTCTACCTCTTTCCATTGATCACCTGTATTTGATTAAATTCAGTAAATAAGTCAAGTCCTGTGAATCTCCCAAACGAGTTTCCAATTTACAGTAGTCCTACTGTTAATTGTTCTTTTTCGTACACGTAATATATAAGCATAGATAGAACGCAGGATTATGAATTAGTAATTGTTAGATATAGTCAGCCGCACTAGGTCGCTACTGATGAAACAAGAAATGATTTTAAAAAGCTAAGACAGCCACGCAAGCTATTGATGGCCATGTTGAAGATGAAATGGTGGCAGAAGATTGTTTGTTAGTAACAGAAAAAAAAACCCATTGGCACAGTGTCCAATCCCAGCAGAAAGAGAGAAGATTATGATAAAGCACAACTGTACAGCAACTACATCGCCGACGAGCCGATTGAGCAGATGCAGTAGCCTGTAGAACAGTACATACACAGATTGAACAGATACAGTCCTAGCCTCGTTCCACAACTTGTAAATAACGTGCCCAAATGATTAGCTATAGAACACTGACGACGGATTTACATGCTGTTGTAAACGGCACAATGTTTTCTTCCTTGTCCTTTGCTGCATGATAACCAATAGTTGCAGCATTGTCCTAGGTATTTCATCAGTCGAAATAAACATCACAGATTCTCGAATGCCATATAGTTGCCTCCATGACAAGTCATGGAGGTTATATTTTACCCTGCGTTTGTCTGTCTGTCTGTGAACAAGATAACTCAAGAACGGCTGGGTGGATTGGTTCCATACTTGGTGTGTTGGTAGGGTGTGACGAAAGCTAGTGGCTTCCCTTGGTATTGCAGCGCAACTTCCGGTGTTGCTATCTCGTGTTCTGAACAAGCAATTTTTCGGTGTTAGATAGCTATTGATCTCAGAAATAAGTGACAAAAGTTTTGGCCCCCTAGCGGCTAGCTATGGGTTTGGCAGGGGCATTTGTGTCAAAAACTTCTGAAGTAATATAAATCTCTATAGCCTGCAGCTGGTTTGCTTTCTTTCACCCTTTGCAGCTGTACCTGACAGTTGCCAAGGCCCACGGGACTCCCTGACCCCCACGCGTGGACCGTACCATTAGTACTTCTCAGTTAGCAAAATGGGTAGGGCTTGTGGTAAAAAGGACTTTGTCATAACTCAAGAAGGGAACAACGGATTTTTATGATTTTTGGTTTGTAGGTATCTTAGACAATGTTGTACAAAATGAAATACTAATTATGCAAAATTGGAGTACATTTGCATAATTAATGAGAATATTCTATCATAGCAGTTTTTTCTATGTATCTGTAATGTCCCGGACGTGATATGGTATTGACATTTGGGTGGTAGACATATATAGCTTTCAGTGTCATGACAAAGTGGGGCAAGTGTCAGCCCCCTAACGTTTGATTTCTGAAGTGCAGAGGCGTTTTTGTTAAGACATTCCAAAGAGGATAACTGCAGAAAGGATTGACAGATTGGCATCATTGAAGGTATGCAGGTAGCTTAGGCAAAGATGTTCATAGTGATATACATTTTATGCAAATGAGGAGTTAATTTGCATAATTAATGAGGAAATTGTATAATTCCATTGTTTTCAATAACTGAACTTCCATAAATGTAACATGTTAATTATGATAGGTGGAATATAAGCAGATACCAAGTATGATAATGAGGAACTTTCTTGCATAATTTATGTCAAAATTGCAAAACCGCTTTATGATTAATGATGGGAATTTAATAATTGTGACATATGTACGTTAGTAACAACATCATGCATAAATTATGTTAATGTGTTTGTCAATTGCATGAAATTTACAAAAGGCCTACATATTTCATGGAGACATGAGGTCGCCGAACTCAAGTTTGTATTGAAATCAAAAGCGTCCTCAAGCGATCCACAGTCTGTCTGCAGCTGGACGAACCGGAAGGCTGTTGACGACCGGGCATGCGGCCGGAAAGTTAATATCGGGTACAAAGCCACGCAGGCTCAATGGTCTACTTGTAACTCGAGATCTGTAATTTCTAAGACACACCTTTCATATGAATGGACTTAAGCGCAGCTGCAAAGATCAGTTCTGCCCTGTCCAGATCACCTGTCTGCAGGGCCCTGCAGCCCTCCTGCAGTTGTTCTCTGTATTTACTGTAGAACAGAAATAGCATGAGCATGAGAAATGAGCATTCAAAACCAATGATTCATGTAACAGCTAGACCGTACAAGTAGCAAATGTACTCAATATCCATCTACTTAAAAAGTGCGAATGGAGGAGGAGCTACAAACCTGTCAGTGTCGTCTTCAGTACTTTCTCTGCTGTTGACACTCCGAGTGTTACCCTCACCTACAGTCAACCTGTAAAGAAACAACACATTACGATAAGTGCATTGTATTTCCAACGATGATATGAAAGCTAAGTCAAGAACAAGTATAGACAAATATCCACTGAAGTGACTGTACATACATACCCTTCGTGGATTTTCGTGCCGATGACGTCACGGGCTCCGTGAGTCGACATGGGAGAAGAAGTGGGCCAGCTGTCATTTCCAACTCTCTTATTCTGGGTCGGTCTCGTTTCTAGGCGTTGCTTAGCCTTATGCGAAGGAAAAATAGATGTAAGAAATATAAGACAAAGCCTTTGTCTTCAATAAACAAACTAATGACAACATTTTAATGAAGTGTGGACTGTACGTATTAGCAATTAATTCCCAGTCGTTTATACAACTCGTATTTGCAAATCAAAGAACGTCAACATAAGCATGTTTTAGGCTTTGTAGCAGCTTATGACCATTCGAGCAAAACTTACGACTTATTTTTGGGAGGGGAGACACTGCAAAGACAGGTATGTAAAACTAAGAGAGTATATTGTTGGCAGGTTTCCTACCTTAGCTTCTTTTTTCCTGACTTCCTCGGCGTACTTGATGCGGTGCTTCAGCGTTTCTTTGCCGTCTGAATCTTCACAGCGGTCCAGCGCCGCTCGGTACAGGCCAGCTGATTTCGTGAATGCTGCCTCGTCCTTGCCAACCCTCCCCTTCTCTAGGTACAGATCGCCAATACTCTTCAAGGATTCTATTTCCAAACTTTTATTTCTTTCTATGATTGCTGTTACTACGGACTTGGTATAACTCTCAATCAATGGCATCGTGTCATGGCTTATGACCTTAGCTTTCTCTTCGACTTCGTGAAGGGCCACCGATACAGCCAATGTAGTATTCGCTGGATCATCAGTCCTTAGTTTCAAGCCCTCCTCGCTGTATACAAGTTTTGTACATTTCTCTGCGTACTCGACACGATGTTGTGCAATTTCTCTGTCGTCATCGCTTTTGTAGAATCGTAAGAGTTCGTTGTACAACGCACAAGCGCCCTTAAAATGGTCCGCTTTATGTTTCTTCATCTTTGCTTTGTGGAGATACAAATCTCCAAGACTTTTCAAAGCTTCACACTCCAAGACTTCGCTTTGACTACCTATTGCATCAATCAACTTGCGTCCGTATCCACTCTCTACAACATCCAGATCAGAACCACACTCAAAGATCAGGTCCAGTTCCTGAAATTCTTCCGCCACTGAAGACAGTTTGGTCCCTTCCCCATTTGCCATGACTGTTCTAATGACGCGCTCTTCTTTTGTAATAAAAATGTGTTCCTCGATCTTCTCTGCAAGTGCATCTAATATGTACATACAAAAATCAGTTTCCATCAGCGTCTTCACAAAGAAATATTACTCACAGTCAAACGATCAAATGTAAATAATGTTCCCCTCCTTCTACGTTACATGTATGCCTGACTTTGTATTATACTCCTATTATCAAAAGCAACTGAGTCATGTAATTAACTTTTTTATTTATGCAAATTAGACCCAAATACGTGTTTCATTTGTCTCCTTACGTTACCCTCCACTCAAAGGACATGAAAATGCATTAATCTATATTCTTGACTTATACTTATCAATGACTTCAAAGTCGACGAAAACAAAAAGGGATCGAGTTCCAAACAAAGGTTACCTTGTGCAACACCACACCACACCACACAATACAAGCCTGTTTTCTTTTGCTGCCCATGGCAAACAAAATATATAGTCTCTACAGGATCACCATATACTGTAGCCTTGGGCTTTCTTTCATTGCATTGGATCAGAACAAACAGTAACATGACACTGGTCCAATACAGACTGGTCACGCGTCTGTTAGCGCGTAACGTCTGCTGATACCTCAAACACACACTGTTGTGTTAACCTGCCACATACCTAAAAAAACAGTAGACCAAATATTTGCATGCTTTCCGTGCCTGTTGTCTACCATTCGCAAGCCTCGTAGTTCTTCTACATGAGAGGAATAGCGAATTATTCTGTGTTTAAAATCACTCAATCTAGCGGCAAACCTGGGACCTGCACCAGCGAAACTGGCCCCATGCGTGGCCGTTACTTTTATTCGGAGAGGAAGGATTTCCGATACGCTTGAATGTTCCCATGCGTTCATATATAAGCATACGTTACAGGTGACAAGGGTAAAGTTTTGGTAATCTTTTGGAGGAATAGTGATAGGCTAGCAACACAGTAACACATCATTCTTACGTCGACGTTATATTCCAGTAGAAAAGGGATATTTGAATAAATTCCAAACGCTTTCCATGTATGATCATGTATGTCTGATCCTGTTCCCACGACGAAACAACTTTTCGAGACAGCACTTATAGGCACATACACATGTGTGTATATAAATATATACCTATATGTTTCTTGCTGTAACTTACCATTGCTAGGTCAACGCACTATCTATTTGCGAATGAAATAATTGAGTTACGTTGAAACGACTGTAACAGTTAAGTGTAGCCGTCTTTAAAATACAGTTACTGATAAAATGTTTTGTTGCACACCTGAAGGTACACGGCCAGTGTTGTCAGGTCTGTGTTGTACTCGACATTGCTAAGAAGGTCGTGTACAATCCCTTCCAACCCTCAGACTAGAGGTGATAAAACTGTTGTGTCTCAACTCGCAACTAACCACAGTCAAAGAGGAAGTCCCAGGTGCGACCGGCACCTTTATGAAGCGCGCAGGGGTGTTAGGGAAGGGGGTGGTTCCCTTGGAATGTTCCATTATACTCACATGGACAGAGAGGAAGGTTAGAGGTGTAGTGTAAAGCAGCTAGGCATTTCTATTAAGTATATTTTTTTTCTGTCAGAAGCACATTTAAATTTTCAAACTTAATTCATTGACAAACCATCCGAGTGACGTTATGAATATCTTGGATTAAGAGTATTATTAGAAATGACTTCTGCATATAACATGCAGATGAGATCATATAACGGTTGCGTCTTTTATTTGATCCCAGTGCATTTTATTTAATCTCTGAGCTGATGACAACTTTTCTATAGAACACTAGTAAGACCTAGGGACACCTTCCGTCATATTTAGCTACTCGCCTTATGTTAGCTTGGCAGCATACAACGTGTAGTACTCTGAAAGTCTCTGTGTGGTAATCTCCAAGCAGATCCTACGGTGCCATAAGATAGTATCAAAGCTGGCCAAGGAGTGTAGCCGGCTAAGGGAGTCAAATACGGGAAGTTTGATACTATACATAACGCACCGTGGATCTGGTTGGAGATTACTGTGTGGTACTCTCTCTGACCTACACGTGCGCAACGTAACGTTACATGTACTCGCTGTGAAACGTCACAAAAAGCAAAAACAGGACATAAAACCCAAACCTACTTTTTGTACCAATGTTTGCTCAAAATGTTTTAGACAATTCCACTACACGCGAAATAAATACATGCTATGTTCCCAAAAGCCGGTAAAACATTTTAGATTTTACGAAAGACCACAGCGTCACGTATGTACGCGGTGTGTGAGCAATGCAGACGCCGTTTTTAGCAGTGTGCGAGCGATGCACACTCTGGTTTTATAAGTGTGCGAGCGATGCACACGCCAGTTTTAGCAGTGTGCGAGCGATGCACGCGCTGGTCGCGAGCGGTGAACGAGCATTGCGCACGCTGGTGTTTGTAGTGTGCGAACAGTGTACGTGCTGGTTTTAGCAGTGTGTGAGCAATGCACACGCTGGTGTATGTAGTGTGCGAACAGTGTACGCGCTGGTTTTAGCAGTGTGTGACCAGTGTAGACGCTGGTGTATTAGTAGTGTGCGGGCATTGCAGACGCTGGTGCGTGTAGTGTGCGAGTAGTGTACGAGCTGGTGTTAGCGGTGAGTGAACATTGCACACGCTGGTATATGTGGTGTTCGAACAGTGTACGCGCTGGTTTTAGCAGTGTGTGAGCAATGCAGACCCAGTTTTAGCAGTGTGCGAGCAATGCACACGCCAGTTTTAGCAGTGCACGAGCAATGTACACGCTGGTGTAAGCAGTGCGTGACCAGTGCAGACGCCGGTGTATTAGTAGTGTTCGAGCATTGCAGACGCTGGTGTGTGTAGTGTGCGAGGAGTGTACATTGTACGAGCTGGGGTTTGATGAAAAAGCTGGGCTGTCTAACATGTCTGTCTACCTGGCCTGTCCGATTTCTACCATACTTAGACCACCGACCCGCGGAGCCTGGTAGAGCCTGAGGACTCTCTATTCCGCGATGCATACAAAACTGTATTTACTGATAGTCAAGACTGGATTAATCATGTTAAGGACATTCTCTGTTACCACGGCCTTGGGAAAATATGGACAAAACCTGAGGCTTATAAAACAGATTATATTGCTAACCAACTGCGCGCCAGGCTACAAGATAAATACATACATGGGTGGTTTTATTCTATTGAAAACAATTCAAAACTGTCTTTTCTTAGCAAATCAAAAGAATGTTATGAACAAGAAATGTACATTTATAATATAGATAACTTTGAGATTCGCAAAGCAATAATTCAGCTAAGAATTTGTAGCCATAAGTTGAATGCTGAAACAGGCAGATACTACAATGTAGCCCCTGACCAAAGGTTCTGTCCATTCTGCCCAAATCAGTCAACAATCAAGTTGACAAGTCATGGCTACTACATTGGAGCCACTTTTACTATCTAACTAACAGCCATGGCTACATATACCTCGCTATACTGCCACATTATATAATTAAGGCTACCACGCGATAGATTTTCCCATTTTGGTACTTTCTAACCGTGTTTACAATCTACGGAGCAGAAAACGTTTTTTCTTCAAATTACCGAGTGCGGTGATGTCATCCATAAAATGTACTTGCTGTTGCCCTATGAATTTTCAAACTCTCGTGCATTGATATATGAAAATACTACCCCTATAAATCAACGACTAGGAGGAGAATGACTTTCTCCAGCTGCCCGTGCTGACCTTCAATTTGGTGTCGGTTCATGTCATAATTTTTATCAATCATAGGCATAATCATGGGCTTTCTATTTTGTCAAGATACAATACAAAATGGAAAGCCTGATAAAAACGACTAAAAAAAACGTTACAAAAATACAGCCAAAGCCTAACCTCTGCTTGGAGAGTAGTCATAAATGGGTAGTTGATAACAATGACATTTGCGAAGGTTTTTTTGTACCATTTGTTTGTCAGATGTTGTTGCCAACTTGCCAGCTTAACTCAGGAAGCTGTGGGTGACTCCTTTTTTATTGGTGCCTATATAATTATATATATTTGATAGGTACACCGTACATGCAGGTACATGTATTAGGTGGGAAAACGAAGGTTCAATTTGACAAAGGGCCTCCTAGCGGCTTTCTACAGAACTGTAACAGCATTTCCAGGTATATCTTGCATTCTGTACATGCCTTTTTTGAGTAGTACATAGCTCTTAGACTAGTTTTTTCTCTGCACAAAGAACAAAGAACTTAAATTAAGTTGGTGTGGCCCTTTGTCCATAATAAAGTATCCAGGTCAGCAGAAACTTGATGCATAAGAAAGTAACAAGACAATCTTTAAGAAGCCGTATGCTTTATTAGAGTCATTTACATAGCATAGTAGAAAACCCTCGCCTGGCAGTCAGCGGACTTATTTCTAACAAGGTAACCATTTAAGAGCGCCTCCTAGAGTGCATCTGATGAACTGCAGTCTATAACATTATGTGACATGATCTATGTAGTGGTGGAAAATGCTTCTAAACTTCACCGCAAACATAATCACAAACAACCAAATGTCGGTTAGAATTATAGCTTATGATATCAATAACAACTATGATACATTGGGACCTTAATGTATGTCAACTATTAATATCCAACATTGATAGATATATAGGATTTCTGAAAAAAATGGTTACGTTTCAAAAGAGGAATATATCTGACAGAAAAATGAATTGCAGTTGTACATATTTGGTCATGAAGGAACATATGTTATAAATGGTAGAAAGTTATGGCTCTTGCTGCTAGCAATAAGCAGTTGTCATGGATACGTGGCAAATTTCTCACTAAAAATTAAAGAGAAAATGTAACAGGTTATTTCTGACGGAATAACTAGCTATTCCTTACATTCGCCGTATCTGTATGAAAAAAAATGCATCTTGGCTTGAAGAGATGTAAACATGGCACATTATTCAGTTGCTGATTCAATAAGATTGATAGGCTTGCTGACCAATCGGCATCCATCATTTTTGTAACCTGATACATCTAAGCAGTCACTGTCCAATCAGCACACAGAACTGGTGTAGCCTGATAGTCTATGCAGCAACTGCCCAATCAGCATACATTAATTGTGCAATCTAATACATTTGTGTAGGCACTGACCAATCAGCATACAGTACTGGTGTAATCGAATACATCTGTACAGCCACTGACCAATCAGCTTACAGTACTAGGGTAATCTGATACATTTGTGCAGTAAGGCTTAACCAATCACCTTTTTTTTTTCTAACAGAAATTCAAGTTTCACCCTTTCCATGCAAACTGCAATACAAAATTGGTGCTTGAATCCACCCTTAGCTTGGGAAGGGTTAACACATAGCAACAGTATCACCTTTTAAAAGCTGCTTGTTTTACATTCAACGAAGAATTCATATCATGGTTATGGTGGTAAATATATCAGTATGGAAGGCATATCAGCTGATAATATAACTCTAGTTGACGATATCACAGGTTGGTATAGACGATATCAGATCATATTACAGGCGATACAGGCCTGTATCTGCAAGGGACAAATTGATATCTTTACGATACCAGCATGTTTTATATATCTGCTCCATATCAGCATGATAAATCATCCCTGTCTTATATGATATCACTTTTATCAACCCCATGTGATATTGTCTGTTATCACCCTACTATGACACCAGTGACATTGGCACACCGTCCCCCCACCCCAGATCCAGTGGTATCAAATCCACAACCTTACCGACCCCCTACCAAAATGATATGTATCTATTATAAGAGAGAACACATATTGCCTTGTCCGTATCTTTCTCGCCGTATCAAATCATATTTTTTTTCTAATTTTCTTCTTCTAACCACTAGGGAAACAAAAAAAACTTACTGCTAAGTTGTTACGTAGTTTTAAGCTAGAGCCCTTTTCACTTTTGCTTTCTGCCATGATTTGCTGAAGGGCTGAACTTTCACTGTCCAGCTTGCTTCTGAATATGTCATTGCTGTGCAATAATGTCTTCTTGTCTATAGTTAAACTGCGTTCCAAAAGCACAGAAAAAAACCACAAATGATAGTCTCCAAGGTAGTTGTGAAATCACATCTTTTAGGTCACATGACCATAGTTACAGGCCATTCCAACTTGACAAAGGCTGTAGAAACACATCTGTTAGGTCACATGACCTATGTTACCGGTCATTCAAAACTGACAAAGGCTGAATACTTGTTTTTTTCCTTCTTGTGTTGGAACACAGTTTACATGTAACTTTAACTGCAACCACCAATACATAGTGTTTCCATGTATAGTAAATGGGTGAATATCTATTCCAGTTTTATACCTTAAACTTCATGTTCTGTAATTTCTCCCAGAAGGCCTGATACATGTACTAAGTATACTACACAGCATAGTTCTTAGGTAAGTACCAGTAGACAGCAGCACGTGAAAGGCATTATTATGGCATCAGGCCTACATGAAGTCGTATACAGTGTTCCAGTGAACGTTATATATGGTTCATACTTAACAAGTTAACGGCTGACTAGTATTTATATCTAGGCATATACATGGAGAGGGAAAAAAACTCCTTTGCGTACATAGTTGTAAGAGCACTTAATATGAAATCTAAAAAGTTTGCATCCTTCCCTATAGATATTGAGTGGAACAGTCCAACCTATACAAACAATCCAAGCAGTGGACTGGCTCACTCCCCGGGGAGGGGTGTGAGCTCAGTCGTCGGAGTCCTGGTCTTGTTGAGGCCTGTTCTTGTACTTTGCTTGCCGTATTTTGTACAGGTTCTTCCTGGCTTCTTCTAACTCTCGCTCTTTTCTTAAAATCTCCTCCTGGAAGAAATAAAAAAAAGTCAGGAGAGCTGTTGCCATGGTAATAAGAAAATCTGCATGTTCAAATCTACAACAACATTCCTTCTACATTTGCAGGTATATGCTTCTATCTGCACATGCAGGAACACATTAGTTGATAGTAGATCACAGACAGAGAAATACATGAGAGACTATACTAATGATATGAACTACAGACTACAAGGCCAAGGGTACTAAATTCATTGGATCACATCATCTGGACACACAAAATTTGATGCCAAAATTTGAATACCAAAAAAATCATCTGATTTGTGTTTGTCAATAGAAAACTCATATTTTCCAATTCATAAGAATCATGACATTTTCTTCCTGGTACTTTCCCTGAATGTTTCAGGTCCACAGTAAGTTTGTTACTTCAATGTTTTCAATTGTTGCCTTCCAAAGAAGCAAAAGTTTCCTTATCTATTATGGCCAAAATCTATGTGCAAGAGACGTGATCCATAAAGTTAAGATAGAGTGGCCCGTTGACAGTAGAGGG
This sequence comes from Branchiostoma floridae x Branchiostoma belcheri, assembly GCA_019207045.1. NCBI lineage: Eukaryota > Metazoa > Chordata > Leptocardii > Amphioxiformes > Branchiostomatidae > Branchiostoma > Branchiostoma floridae x Branchiostoma belcheri. The sequence goes on along the minus strand of CM033024.1, from coordinate 28,650,682 downwards.
TAGATGGGGGAGGGGGGCAAGCTGGAAAAAAGTGAACCCTACAGGGGAGTGTCCATTAATGGTGGTGAGAGCTGATGAAGCTGGGGGGGGGGGGAGGTGAAAGCATGTCAATCATCAGAAATGGGGGAAGGTACATGATTATGAGGATTCTAAGTAAGGCCACACAAAATTATTATTTTTTTGTTCTCAAACATTCTACAAGTAAAAATCAAGCAAGTGGTGAAGATAAAAAAATAGGAAAACTTTCTTTCATTTTCATTTTGATTATCCAGCTTGGCATATTTACTATAAATGTGAGAACCAACATAATAACTTGGGGTGGCCTTACAGAGGTGAATCACTACTTCTGTAGGAAGATTAGTGCACAGTGACACAAGACAACAGTGGTGTAACAAAAGCATCTAATAGTATGTTGAAACTGTGAAGTGTAGGGGGCATTGTGGTCACTGTATAGCTGTGTGGATACTACGTCACTATGAACACTATGATACAAGCATACTTTGACCATGTAAAAAATGGGCAAGTTAAAATGGCACCACCTTAGTGGTGTTGCCAAAACTCTGGTGATTACTAAGGACATAACAGATCAACTAGGCATTCATGATTAAATGCAACAACACATTCTCCTTGAATTCGATAGTATCTATTTCAAACAAATAGGGAAAGATGTCCACAATGCAAGTTGCATGCAACATTGTTTTAAAAATACGAGCAATGCCATCCATTTCAATTTGCAGGAACTCTGTGGGACAAGTTAACAGATTATTTAAACCGTGTCAACATGCATCCACTACGTACAATGTACTGTACAGGGACAAATGTACACGGTCACTAGAGATTTTTCAATGCAAGACATGGTGCAAACCAGGGAAACAATCATTCAATTCAGCATGAAACACATGGCATCCATCAATTAATGTATTCAAACAAATGTTACTTGACTGTGATAATTCAAACAAAACTGTCAGACTGTTGCCCCACTGTTGTACACTTTGAAGGTATTAAAGAATGAAATACCTTTTCTAATACCACACAGTATAATATGGGAACAGGCATGATTATTTTGTAAGTGTGTGTATGTGAGAGAGTGAGTGTGGAGAGGACAGGGGTAAGAAGAAGAGAGGAGAAGGATGTGGAGGTTGTCATGGGATAGAGTGAATAATAGAAAAGTCAGGGAGAGGAAACTGATAAACCTTGGTGACATCAAACCAGAGAGGGGTGTGATGGTGGAAGGAAAGATTGAGGGAAGTACATGTAAAGGAGATAGAGGAATGAGGGAGGGAGGGAAAGAAAGAAAGAAAAGCAGTCAAGAGACTGGAATGAAAGCAATGGGATAGTAAGGAGAAGGTTAGAGGAAAATACAAGCATGGATGGAGGGAAGAGTTGAGAGAATGTATGAAAGAGTAATACTAGAAGAGAGTTGATACATGTAGATGACAATGATGATAACAGATGGAAGAAATGAGATGTGTATTAGAGGGAAATACAACAGATATGATCGATGGATGAGTGGAGGGAGTGTAAGAATGACTAACAGAGGGATGGACTGAATTTTAGATGAAAGAGTAACAGATAAAGGGAATGAATGAATGTCTGGCAGATGAATGCATGACTGTACAGCTGCATGCTGCTGCAGGGGAGACTGGAGCTAAGGAGATAAAAAGTGAAAGTGGAATTCATTAACAATACTTTCACCTTACGTCATTCCTCAAGCACAACACCTTAAACCCAGGTGTGGTTCTCTACTGTGATTGGCTGATGAAATGTCGTTGCCTTTCATAAAGTTTGAACTCTTTTACTTTTCTTCATAATGCATTTTGCAGGTCAAATCCATGTACTTTTCTCTAAAAAAAATCATCTGTTTCTTTTTATTCATTTTCATCTTTGGCAAAGATGTCAAAGAGGCAATGAGAAGAAAATTCACATCAAGATAAAAAAAGGACCCCTTGTCCTTATTTGGGAATGAGCCAATCACAGCAAAAAATCACCCCCCCATAAAAACAACACCTTGTCCTTATAAGGAAATGAGACCATGCTGCAGGCTGTAAGAGACAGATGCTTAGAGGGAATGAAGACAGACAACGTTGGTGAGAGACCTGCACAACATCAGCGGGAGACCTAGTCAGAATCGTCCTGGTGGTGTGGTCGGTTCTTGTACTTCGCCGTTCTGATGGCGAACAGCATCTTACGAGCCTCCTCAAGCTCCTTCTCCTTTCTTAAGATTTCCTCCTGTAAGAGGGTCATACAGGGTCACACATGGCAAGGTGCTACAGGTGTGCACACCTGGCAGGTGAGGTCACTTTCACTTTTTTTACAGCTGTACGTGCACCCAGCAGGTGAAAGCACTTTCACTTTTTTGACAGGTGCACACACCTGGCAGGTGAGGTCACTCACTTTTTTTACAGCTGTACCTGCACCCAGCAGGTGAAAGCACTTTCACTTTTTTGACAGGTGCACACACCTGGCAGGTGAGGTCGCTTTCACTTTTTTACAGCTGTATGTGCACCCAGCAGGTGAAAGCACTTTCACTTTTTTTACAGGTGCACACACCTGGCAGGTAAGGTCACTATCCCTTTCACATTTTACAGGTGTGTGTGCACCTGGCAGGAGAATCACTATTACTCTCACTTTTTTTTTGACACCTGGCAGGCGAGCTCATTACCACTTTTCCTTTCTTTACAGGTGCACACACCACGCAGGTGAGGCACATGTGTTTACAGGTGGGCACCTGGCAGGCACTTAAGCTTTTGCTATCCAACTTTTAAGTGACATGTTGTCACCACACTTTAGATATACACTCAGACACAACGTTTATTTTTTAAAACCAACGTCTTTCTTTTAATGCTGGGATGAGAAAGAGATTTAACGATTAGGAAATGTCACACGATCACACGTATCCTAGAACCCACCTGTGCCTGGATCTCCATGGCGATGGTGGGGACCCGCCTCTTGCTGAGCTCGATGTTGCGCTCCTCCTCCTCGATGGCAGCAGCCTGCTGTGCAGCCTTCACCAGCTCCTCTGATGCATGCTTAACACGGTTTCCTGCTTGCTGTATTGGAAGAAAAGATAATTTCAAGGTTTAGATTTGTTTGAAGGTGTAAGGTTAAGTCTTGGGGATTTGGATGTTTCTTTTAACATAAGCCACTTTGATGTACTAGATAAAATAAGAAACTTGACTTGAAGAGACTTTTATGACTCAGTTTTATGGCTCAGGTTTTGCACTTTGTTCTTTTCTTTGTTCAGAACCTTGAAGCGCCTAGTGGCACGTAGGGTAGCAAGTGTCCTTGCTCTTTCCGATACGGTAGCAGGGTACATTTTCACTGGGTGGGGTTACTAGCCCTTCCCTCCAGTCAACACTTTAATTTGTACGCTTTGGATGACTTATTTTCTTGTGTAAAGTACCATGTATCAAATGTAAAACCTGAGACAAGTTGACCTTACATTTATTGTACTGAAATACATGTACCAACCACTATTTCAGATGTAAACATAGACATATTAAGACTATCAGTTGTGAAGGAACAATTGACATATTAGGACAGAATAAAATTATTAATTCAAATGTTAAAGTTAAGTTTAGTATGTGAAAGGTTAAATCCATGAGGTCATGGGCAGAATCAGGTCGCGACCTTTGACCCACCTGAACGTATTCCTTATAAGGACAGGCAGTAGAGAGGGGGAGGGGGGCAGACAGGAGTAAGGTCAGAGGTGAGAAAGTCAGGATGAGATTTTAGTGGACAAAGTTTGGCTTAAAACAATGAATTTCTTCACAGAAAAATAGCAACAATTTCATGTGTCAGAACAAGGTTTCAAAGTCATTATTTTTGAACAACAGTTTCTACAAATGTCACCGAACAAAAATGTATTTTGCAAACCATCCAACACAACTCAAAAACAGAAAACTCTGCGCTCAATTGAACATAGTCTTCTTCGTTACACAACCTTCTTTAATTCTTCAGTCATCTTTGTGAAAAAAAAAACTTGGGGCTTGCGTAGAATTTTTCCCAGCTTTTTCGTGTTGGCGCAAGTTTTGATACTCCACAGAAACTGACACATGGAATAAGAAGACTTTAAAGTTCTGATTTAAGAACAGACGATGAAAAGACAATGTGACACATTTCAGTATTGAGAGATGAGTACACACAAAGATGATGATGATGATGATAGTTGTGAGTAGAGAAAGGCAGGAGGAACATGCAGGATGTGTTGTTATGGTAACTGTTGCTATGGTTACGTGTTGTTATGGTTACTGATGTTAGCAGAATTGTGAGAGAAATGTCACACATACACATGTATGTACATGTATATCTGCAATGGTGAAGTCTTGAATTCATACATCATAAAATAACTTTCTAGTTCACCTTTATGTGCAAGGTAAACTAAATACCTTTTAGAAACGGAGTATTCTGGTGTATCAAGTCTACGGATGGTGGTTTCAAATTGAAGTATCTCGAAAACATTTTGAAAGCATTGCCATTTCTTCTCCATCGACTAGATATCCCTAAATATCAGTGTCACTGACAGAAAAACAACAAATGTTTGAAACGTCTCACTCTGACCGTTTCCAAAATCATAGTTGCTTGAGTAACTGCTTTTTGGCGCATCTTATTACCTGGATGTCGTACCTAAGTTACCTTCATCAAAGTATTCCTAGATACCTGTTTTTTTTTAAAATACAACTTACTGTATATACGTTACCTCCTGGATAAAGGTGAACTAGCATTACATAATTGTAACTTCCTTCAACACTGACACTGCATGACTAAGTATGACACCTGTCTTAGGTGAGGAAAACATGTCTCAGGTGACCTATACACCTGAGCAGGTATGAAACATGACTAAACACCTGACCAGGTGGTAAGAAACCACCTGTAGCCTCACCTGTAGTCTCCTCATGGCCTCGCTGTCAGGGTCAGCCTTGACCTTACAGGCCACGAGCAGCTGTGCGGTGGAGGCGGCCACCTGTTTGGCGGAGGAGATGAGCTTCTCCTCGCTGGCCAGCCCCTGCACCATCTCATTGGCTGCCTCACACAGGCTGCCGGTCGCTGCGGCAACCATACGCGCCTGGGGAGGGGGAAAAATATCGGTGTAAGGACAAACTAAACCTTCACTGTCATCTACTGCAAATTATGTGTCATTTAAAAACTGTAACAGTTACAGTATCATCTTCAAATAGAAATGTATAGTCTTGTAATTTGTATTTCTAATAATTATTGAACAAATACTTAATAAATTGGAACGTCAATTTATACAATTACAAGCAAATACAACAGCACCAATTGCAAGGGAACAACAATGACACAAATAAAACTAGTTTTCGGTTTGATTTAGTTGCCACTTACTTAGTTGCCACTCAAAAGGTAGCAAATGAATAAGAAGATGCCATCAGAAACATTTGACCAGGGCTGTCTCCAGCTTAACATTTTTTCCATCCTACTCATTGTTGGAGAGCCCATGTTGTTCATTGTCCTGGTAATACAACTGTATATGTCATTTTAAGCTTATCAAAGTACATTTTCAACTGTTTTGGGGACAATTTTTTCTGTCCCAACAAGCAAATTCTGGAGACAGCCCTGCATTTGACAGTAAATCTACACACTAGTGTGTATCCAGTCAACTAAAAGACTGATTTTCTTTTTATATCTTATATAATCAAGTATCAATATCATAAGCAAATCTTGTCTAACTCACCGCGGAGATAAGTCCCTGTGACCACTGTCCGTCATCGTACGCCATAGCACGGGAGGCTCCCACCTTCCCCTGCGCCACCAGCTCCCGCTGGGCCGTGGACGCAGCCTTCACCAGCGCGCTGGTTGCCGCGGCGATGGACTTGGCGGCCTCCAGGATCTGTTCCTCGAAGTTCAAGGTCTCGTCAACCTCCTGGATGATTGACAGGGAAATCAGACAAGACAATTAACACAACATACTTCCATATTTGGAATCACAATATTATCATATCTACACCATGCCTAGTCAATGCTATTTGATATCATAAAAAAATAGAATCTTTCATCAGGATCCTTGACAATGTTAACATTAATATTACTCCAAGGTAACAAAACATTATCAAAATTCAACATCTACATGATTGTCTAAAATTAATTGCTACACCACCATATGTACCACTATCGTGTATTAGAACAAACACAATCATTTTAAAGAGGTAAATGTGATAATGTACAGCATTCTGAATAGAATAAAAATATAATGCTGAAATATTTTCTAAAAACTGCTTGTCACAGCTGCATAGAAAAATATGTCCTACTTTATATTAAGAACTCGCACTTTTGGACTACAATCTTACAGCTGGCACAAGAAAAAGTACATTGTTTACTTTATGTTTCATGCTCAAATCTTGCAGAGATTGATATTAAAAACACTTTACTATTAACCATTTTAGGTATATATACAATGCTTGTAAATATACTTTTTTTCCTTCTTTACTAGTGTCTGAAAATCAACTTTAACAAATTAATATGGTCTAATACACAGTTGTATCTATTACTAAACATGTACCATGTACAACTCAGCTTCATAGTACGTTGTGCACAGACAAAGTGCATATGGGGTCTTGGTGCAACAGGCAGGGTTGGTTGTGTGTATGGGGCCTTGGATCATATGTTTGATATATTGGTTGGATAGAAGTTAACAACCAAATATCAAACATATCACCCAGAACACCACAGTGCTTCCACATCACTAGGCAACTGGTCGCTAGGCAACGACGCTCCACAAGGCAAGTACAGGGCACACAGTGTTGTTACTATGGTTACCAGACATGCCAGTATCTCTAGATGTGCTATTTTTATACTTCACCAACAAGAGCACAACCCTATGCATTTACAGTTTTATGTGGACTATCCCATTTCAGAGATAGGGTGCATTATAAGAATCCTAAAATAAAGCTTGGACTGTGCACATTGCACAATATATAATACTAACTCTTTCTATCATTACTCTAAACAAAACAAATCTTCAACCTTCTTTCTGTGCTTTGCAAACACATATAATACACACCACATATATATATTATGCTGGCATTAAATCTTACCCTTCCAAACCTCTGTGCAGGCATTAGGGAAGACAGGGCAGAAACATTAGCATAGTATAGAGAACATCAAACTTTTAACACTTACATGTATTTTACAGCCAGTAAACATTGTTTATTATAACTATACACCACATGTATTTGCCATGCTAGCAATGCTGAAAAACTACATTGCAAATTGGCTTTCTCCTCAGTTTTATACATAGATGATACCATTGTAAAAGTAACTTGACAATCGGTGGGGATTTGCTAGGATGCTTAATTCATTTGTAAGACATTTAAACTCTTGAGACAGTACAACTCTGTAAGGTGGGCCCCCTTGGAAACCAACTCTCTTAAGTTGAGGGGGCTACGTATACTCATCCGTCTTAAGATTAAATAAATAGATAAATGAATAAAACAACTGTGACGTCTAACTATGGCAAGATCTACCAATTGAAAGATATTCACACTTCCTTAAAGTACTATCTAAGCTTACTGATTTCAATTAAAGCCCCTACCTTTGCCTTGGGTCGAGGTTTCAGCTCCGATAGTTTCTTGGCGGCTGCCTCGATGGCGGAGGCCGCTCCCAGTAGCTCGTTCTCGGCCACAACCGTGGGGTCCTCCGGATCAACCCATTCTGATCCTGCGTAGGGGGGTGCATTTTTTCATTTACTTACATGTCATCATCATGATACTTTGTGACAAAATCTTTAAAAATAGCTTATAGATTGACTTTGACTTTATCCACAATAAGCTTCACATTTCTGGTACAGCTAGCTTTTCTTCATAAGTAAATTCTTGTAAAAAGTTTCAAGATTGTTCTTTAACAGTTAAACAGTTTATGCCACACAATTGGAGACAAATAATTTTGCTATTGATGATTGGAATCAAAAATTTTATTAAAAATCATTGCATAAAAATTTTGTTTAGTTGTGAAATCCATTTTGCACTTTGAATGCACTTTACTGCATCAAAACAAACAAAAAAACAAACAAACAGACCTTTGATGGCCTCCGCTGTCTGTACCAGTTCTGCCACAGCTGTCGCCACCCTTTTGGAGAAATGTGCCAGCTTCTGTTTCCCTTCATGTGTGGGCTTCTGGAGGATCTGTAGATCAAACAATCAATCAATCAATCAATCAATCAATCAATCAACAAACCAACCAACCAACCGACAAACCAACCAATCAATCAAATTATCAACCAATCAATGAATCTATCTCTTATCAGATTTTGAAAACAAACTGAAAAGATAATACTGATGAACTGGAGGTATGTGACATGAAAACCAAGTCTGAGGGAAAAGTCTGTATATCGAAAGTCTGTATCTCAATACACACATTTGAAGGGAAAGTCTGTATCTCAATACACACATTTTAAGGGAAAGTCTGTATCTCAATACACACATTTTAAGGGAAAGTCTGTATCTCAATACAGTGGAAGCCAGTTAATTGCACGTCGGATAAACGCACACTTCAGTCAATTGCACGGAATCTCCAAATCCTGTGTGGTGCTGCCCAACTGGGCAACTTTGCATTATCGCACATGCCGGATAATTGCACGGCATTCGCTGGCAAATTGGGTGTGCAATTAAGCGGCTTCCACTGTACACACATTTGAAGGGAAAGTCTGTATCTCAATACGCACATTTTAAGGAAAGTTTGTGTCTCAATACACACATCTTAAGGAATCTCAGGGAGTGAATAATAGAGCCGGATTCCAGCTCTCTGTCCTCATCTTTCAGCATTGTTTTCACCTCCAGCTAACTCTTTGTTTCATAATGTGATTGTTAGACACCCAAGGCACAGAGTGGTTGAGGAATAGCAGACATACCGAGAGGACATGCATCAGCAGCTCCACGTACATGGACACCGTGTTCCTGCCCACTTCCATCGCTCTCTCCGTCGTCTCTCGGGACTCCGCGCCAAATGCTGAGGCCTGTGGTAAGAGGAGATTATAAATAACTTGTTTTGTTTACTGTCCTTCAAGTCAAGTAAATATCTAGCTTCACTGAAGGACTACCAAATTTTGACACTATCTCAGAAAGGCTACTGTGGGAACTACTATTTATGACTATCACAAAACTGCAATACGTTCTATCACAAAATAAGGTAAATTTCCCCTTATTAGCATCCACACAAACTTTTACAATTGTCCGGACTCTTTCATTTGGGGATGAACCAGAGAACCTCAAATGATCAGGTGGACTTATCCATTGACAAAAGGGGGAGGACAGGTACCTTGCATGTAACAATGAGGTCTCCCACAGACTTCCTGGACATGTTGGCCACCGCGATGATGTCGTCCTGGCGACAGCTGGTTCCCGCGGCGACGGCCTTGGCAGTGAGGAGGGTGACGGGCTTGGTGCTCCTGATCAGGTCCTCAGGGGGGAGCCTCTTCTCAGGGGGGTCCATGGAGCTCAGGATCTGGGGGAGGGGTGAGAGTGAAAAAGAGTTAAACATGAACTTTTTTCTAGATATGAAGTTTGATTGATGCGATGTCAACATCCTGGGGTTGTGGGACCTTTCTCTATTTAATGGGGACCAGAAAGCTTAGAAACTGTTAGTAGGGGATGTGAAGAAAAAAACTCAACATAAATGTAAGATTCCTAGGAAAATGTACCAGGTAATTTTTACAAAATATGTACAAAAATTTTTGCATCTCTAATGCCAAATACAATATTTCATACTCTTTTCTTCAAAAACCAGATTGTACATTTCGATGAAGGTTAGACATCCAGGTAATAAGATATGCCACACTATGTGTCACTGACGAAAGACGCCGGATGCATCCAGTTGCTTGAGTAACTGCTTTTTAGCAGATTGTACATTACAAGTTTGCAAGAAGATAGCATTTAAGACTGAATGACTGGATTCTGTATGTGAGATCTTATCTTATTGTACAAGAGCAAGGCAACAAGAAAGGAAGGAATAAATGAGGCATGGATAGAAGAAAATCAGGATTGCCGCCTCACCCTCATCTCCTGCTTGATGGCCTCGATGGTCGCCTCCAGCGCTCGCGTTCCCCGCGCCGCCTCGTCCTCTACAGTCTTCACGGTCTTCAGCAGGGAAGTCACGTTGGTCACCATCACCTAAAGGGTAAAGGTCAAGGGTCAAGAGGTCACTCTGGGAGGCCAAATCAAGGGCAAGTCATCACCTCATTAATGAAGCAAAAATCACTCATGTCAACATTCACATTACGAGTTCATCAACAATAGGGGTATATCAAGGGGCAATACATCACATATGCATCAATGCAATGCATCATAACCAGCATTACAGTCAAGAAAGCTGGGGTAACCAATGGTAGTCTACTGTTGCAAAATTATTAAATGATGCTCTACATGTACTTCAGTCTGTTATCAACAACATTCAAAAGCTTTTTTTGCATCACTATCAAATCATCAACTTAAAATCTACTGCAAAATTCTACAAAGGAACAGTTTACTATAAGTACACATGTAACAAAAATCATTTTTCAAGCAACTCAAAATGAAAGAACTGGCAACTTTTTCTTGCAACTTAGCTATACAAGGCAATGCAATCCAAAAATTAACATTTTACTTCAGCCACTCAGCTTTTAAGCAAGTTAGTAAAGGTCGATGACCCCAGCATACACCAATCACAAGTCACAGTGAATGAACGTAGTACAATGTCATGTACCTTATGAAAGATGACAGGTGGCTGTACTGCTTTGTTCATTTCAATCTCCAAATTATATATACTTTTCCCTTATGTCTAGTTTGTTTTTCCTTGGTGACGATATGCAATGTATAATGTGTACAATGTATGTGTGTCCACATGTATGTGGCAAAGGCTTTAAGTTCTTTGTTAACGGTGATTAAAAAATATTTCTTAGGTTTTTAAGGAATAAAATGGCATAACATGGAAGGAGGCATGCTTTTCGAAATGATAGAAATATTTTCAGAAACAATAGAAAATGTCCTCAAAATTTGAAGAAAAAAAAACAACTTTTCACATGCTCTGAAAATACAATTTCTACATGCAAGAAGGGATATATAAAAGTAATAATAGAATACTCTCACTCAAATAAGGGCACAAAACAACAACTGTCTTTAGTTATATTTTTCTTCAAAAGTTACAAATAGTCTACAATTTCATTGTATAAACATCAAATGACTTGCTACATATCAAGCACATTGAAATTGATAATGTAGAATACATGCACGGATGAATATGATAGCAAAGGTATTGAACAAAACATCTGACGCAACATAGTGGAAGACTGGCAGTCTAACAGATGAAATTTTCACAATGGTTACAAATTATGTAACATACAAGATGCGGTCTTGTCTATGAAAACAAAATGTCTTTGTGACCGTTATAAGGGTCATGTAGTCAGATAACACTTAAAAGAGAAGATATTAGTTTCAAAGAGTAAGATACTACAAAGTCTTTCTTGAGTTGTAACAGTTAGTTAAATAAGAATCACTCCAGAAGTGATACTCTATGCCTCAACGACTTCTTTTCAAGATTCAAATTTTAAAGCTTCTAGCTTTTTTCCTACATGGCATTACAGACATTTGCTACTTACTCCTGGATTCTTTTCCAGCAGAAAACTACGGCAAACTTAAAAGCTGTCTTCTTTAAATGCAGAATGTACTGCTGCTATATTACAAGCTTCACCTTCTCTAAGAACCAGTATTAGTATTCTTTCTTTCTTGCAAAACAGTTAAAGGTACAATTTTCAGTATCAGTCCTGCTGCCACATAACGGCTGAATACCTACTGATTCAGGTATCATATTCAAAACTGCAGTGGAATTAAGATCAGTCTTCACCAGCAGTCTTGTTGGGGACTGAGCTGCAGTTAGAATTTCCCAGCATACATTTCCCCATATGAACAGCTGTAGCTATAAGAACCAGTCTTTTTCAATCTCTTACAGAAATGCTAAATAAATAGTACTGCTGCTTCTTCCTTCTGCAGCTGACCAGAAACTGCTTTGAGCATCTCTCGTACTGGCACAACATTGCTGGCGTATACAGTATATTCAAATGTATCATATTTGCTGCAGTAGCTTTTGCAGCATGATTTTCTGCTGCAGTTATGGCTCATTCTTCTTTCTGCGGATGACCAGAAACTGCTTTGAGCATCTTCTCCAACAACCATGACATTGCTGGCATATATATTCGAATGCATCACGTTTGCTGCAGTAGATTGCTGCAGCATGATTTTCTGCTGCAGTTACGGCTCATTCTTCTTTCTGCGGTTGACCAGAAACTGCTTTGAGCATCTTCTCCTACTGGCACAACATTGCTGGCATATACAGTATATTCAAATGTATCATATTTGCCGCAGTAGCTTTTGCAGCATGATTTTCCGCTGCAGTTACGGCTCATTTTTCTTTCTGCGGATGAGCACCAGCTGCTTGGGCCTGTCTCCTCTCCCTAGGCCTGTGGGAGGCCTCCCGGTGAAGAGCTGCTGCAGCTGGAGGAGTGGCTCCTCCTCTCTCCTCCTCGGAACCGGAGAAGACGGAGCAGGAGAAGACGGTACCGGGGACGAAGGAACAGATCCTCCGATCTTCTTCTTCTTCTCCTCCGGCTCCTTGGATAAGAAACTCTCCATGGACTCTGATCGGAACATCTTCACCAACTCCGGAGTTGATGAACCCTTCTCCGACATCTTCTCCTGACGTTTGCGGAGAATCTTCTCCAGGTGGGAGCGGAAGTCGGACTCCACCCGGACCTTCCGCTTGCGCATTTTCCGCCCCTCCTTGGAATATTTCTCGAGGAACTCCAAGTCTTCGCTGGCAGCTTCTTGAAGAAGCTCGGCTAAGTCGCTAGCGCTGGCAGTGCGACTTGAGCTGGCGATAGAGCTTGTGTCTGTGGCTACGAGGTCACTTGCTGAGCGCTGCTTGTGCATAATTCTGGGACTGTCTGCTCCACCGTACAACTCAAAACTCGCCAATCTGATCATCCTCGCTAACTCATCTTCCTTTGATTCTTCTCCTTCCCTCCTTCTTTCTTCGCCTCTTCTAGCCTCTTCTCTCTGTCCATCAAATGCAGGGAACTCCCTGGAAGCTCCGGCTGTTTCCCTGGCTGCACCATATGAGTCACTCTCATAGTATCTTTGATAATCCTCCATCGCTCCTTCCTCTGAGAAATCAAAGAACGGAGGTGGGGGAAGTTCCTCCTCCCCTCCCCATGGAATATCTGTGCCTTCAGTGAGCGGCACCTGTGATTGGTCATTTCTTTGTTGATTGTACTGCTCTTGGTGATCTTTGTTGGTAGCATCTTCAGCCCCCCATCCTCCTCCATCTTGCCCCAACAGACTCATGTCTGGGGGTGATGGGAAGCCATCATACTGCTCCCTTGCTGCCCTGTCTGGTACTGCAGCTGTGTGTTTCTGTGGTGAAGCAGAAGGCCCTGCAGCCTCGCTGGACGTGTCTTGTGACGCTTCCGTCTCCGAAGCCTCGGTGTCCCACTCTGCCTCTAGGAGGTAGTAGTCTTGCATCAGGTCTGCTATGATTGACTCCATGTTCCAGCTCCCAACCTTCTCCAGCTCCTCCTCACTTGCCTCCTCAGGAGCAGGTTCTTTGGTCATCGATGTTTCTTGAGGAGAGAGTTTGCGTGCGATCTCCAACTGCTCGATCCCTGGCCCTGTTGCTAGCTGCTTGCTCCATTCAGAATCACTACCAGTGTCCACATCCATCACTCTTCCCTCCAGCTGCTCCACGCCCGATCTTTCTGCAGTCTTTTCAGCATCCTCCTCTTCCTGTTCCTCCTCTTCCTCATCATCATCACCAAAGAGAGCCTGTGTGTTGCTCCGTGTGACTCTCTGCAACCTCCTCTTGGCTCCTCGGTTCTCGGAAACCTTTACAGCGAGGGAATAGAGAGCAGCCTGCTGATGGAACTGCTCTTTCTCCTGAGCAAGGTTCTCCTTGTGGTGGAGAAGCTCCTCCATCCTCTTCATGTTGTCTTGGATCAGCTCCTCGAAGATGTCTCGGTCATTGTCGTGGTCAGTCTCCATCTCACTGGAGACTTCTTCTCCGAGGTTGTCTTCGCTGGCGCTGAGTTCGCTTTCAGCACTCAACATGGCAGCATCCTGCTCAGCTTCACCTGTGGGCTCCCTGCTGTCCTCATCAGCATCTTCCTCATCTTTCCTCTCATCTGGACCATCATCATCATCCTTCTCTTGATCCGCTCCTCCTGCATCCTCCTCTGCTGGTCCCCCAGCCTCTCCTCCTGAGTCATGGTCATCAGAATCCTTTGCATCGCTGGCCGAACTCTCATCCTCATCAGAGCTATTGGTTTCTGATGACAACTGTTCGCTCATCGTCTGCTCAATCTCTCTCGTCTGGATTATCTCCACCACGGGACTGAACCTGACCTTCGGAGGAGACTTAGACAGCATCTCTACGGTTGAGACTATGTCATGTTCCCCCTTCTCGCCGAAATTCGTCGCTTCATACAGTTTCCCTTCCTCCAGACCCTTCTCGAGTCCCGGCATCTTTGCCATCTCCGACCTCTTCCACAGTTTTGCCACCTCAAAGTCTGTCTCAGACTCAAAGGAGCTGTGGCTAGCCTCTTGGGACAGGTTAGGTTCTTGAGAGAGATTCTGTTCCTCCTCAGGAGGGGATGCCTCTTGCTCCTCCTCTTCTTGCACCATCTCTTCATCTGACATCTCCATCACAATGTCTTCAAACTGGACCTTAGGAGGAGATAGGGAGAACTCTGTCTCAAATGTGGTTTTTCTCTGTACGTCTATCTCAAAAGAAGGTGACTGCTTTTTCTGAGGTTTTGGCAGTAATGTTGTCATCTCTGAGGAAGCTTTGTATTCCTCTTTCCTGGCCTGTGTTCCTACATGTACTTTATCCATAATTCCCAGTTTCACAACCTCTGCATAGGTTTTCTTCAAACCTGTGAATGATGGCAAAGCTGCAACGTCTGCTGCAGTCACCCTTCCTTTCTTCTCAACACTAGTTTCATTTGGTTTTGTTTCAGTTATTCTAGGCTGCTGGACTGTTTTTTCTTCAACCACATCCTTCGTAGGTTCAGAATCTGGCTGAACCACATCCTTTTCAACAACAGGAGCCTCAGAAGATGTTGTCACCTTCTTGACATCTTCTTGAGGAGGTGGAGATGGTGTTTTCTCCTTTGGCATCATCTCTGGTTCTTCCTTTAAGATTTCTGCAGGTTTCTCAGGTAAGAACACATCATCTTCCTCTTCCAGCAGAGAAGGAATCTCCACCAACTCTACAGGCTGTTGCCTGGATACATCCTCCACAAGTACATCATCTCTTCTTGTCTCCTCATCTTTAGATACCTCCAAGTCAGCTGCTTCAGTTGTAGACAGCTCCATCATAAGTCTCCTTTCATCTTCCTGACGGAACCTTTCATCCCATTTCCTCTCCCTAACAAGAGGAATACCCCGAAACATTTTTGCTTCCTCTCTCTGTCTTTCTTCTTCTGCGATTCTTTCTTCTTCGGCTTTCCTAAAAGCTATTGCCCTTTCTTCCTCCGCTTTCTTAAAAGCTATTGCTCTTTCTTCCTCGGCTTTCTTAAAAGCTATTGCTCTTTCTTCCTCCTCAGCAAGCTCCTTGATGATTCTCTCTTCTTCTTCTTGTCTGAATTTTTCATCCCACTTTCTCTCCCTGACAATAGGAAGGCCTCTGTATAAGCCTTCCTCCTTCCCTGCCTCTGTTGGTATACTATCTGTCTCAAGCTTCCTTTCTTCCTCTACTTCTTCTTCTTTCACTTCAACAATCTTTTCCACCTGCTTTTTCTTCTGCACTAGAACTTTCCTGGCAAATGCAGGCTTCAATCCTGTGGCAGCAAACCATCTCCCGCTTTCCTCGTCAAACTGAACGTTCTCCAGAGCATGCTCGAACTCCATACTGTGTGGATCCTCCTGTTCATCTGACAGCTCATAGATGGTTTCTAGCCCACCCGGGGTTATGTCATAACACATCTCGATATCTGTGTCTGACTCGGACTCCTCCAGCTCACTTTCTTGTATCTTGTCGGCCGCTATCTTTGCTAGAGATTCGGGGGAAACACCTTTCTGTCCTCCCTCTGCTACTTCTGCCATTTCTTCGGGTACAGGACTGTCAAAGCCGATGTAGCTGCTTCTCTCTGATGTTTCAGTGTCATCTTTTCCTTCCTCTTCTCTGACTGTATCTGATGCTGTAGCAGTTTCTTCTGTCTCCATCTGTTTCTGTTGTGTTGAGGTAGTGATGCTGATGCTGGAAGTTTCCTCCTCCTTCCTTTCTTTAATTTCGATCACATCAGGAGGAGGAACCAGATCTGTTGACATCTCAACTGTTTCCAGAGCTTCGACTTCTTCAGTGACCCGATCGACCTCTGTGACTAGATCGGGCGGTTTGTGAGCTTCTGATTGTGGTTCGGATAAAGGTGGAGGAATGACAGGCACTTCAGAGACGGTTGCTAGGTGATCAGGAGAATGAATGACAGGTGGTTCAGGCAAAGGTGGAGTATGAGTGGCAGGTGGTTCTGAGGCGGTTGCTAGGTGATCATATGGATGAATGACAGGTGGTTCAGGCAAAGGTTGCTCGGAGACAGTTGCTAAGTGATCTGCTGGATGAATGGTTGGTGGTTCAGGCAGGGGTGGTGGAGGCTGCATGGACACTGTTGCTAGGTAACCCCTCGGCAACTGAGATGGTTCAGAGATGGTTGGTGCATCATCAGGCAGAGGATGGACTACAGGTGATGCAGTGGAGCAAGGTGGGATGGAGGAAGACTCTTCCTGGACCACATCACCTACAGGTGCCTCCTCCTCCATACTTACTTTGTGCGCCTCCCTGCTTCTCACCATAGACTGGCTCCCGTACACCTCTGGTTCCACATCAGGAGCTGTAACTTCCACTCTGTCTTCCAGAAGTTCCACCAAACCGCCTTCTCCTCCTCTTCCTGACCCCATCTCAGACGGCTGTTCTCCCACGATCACACTATCAGCAATCTCTCTCCTCTTCTTCAGTTTATTCTCCAGCTCCCTATCCGTCGACTCCCTCACAACAACTTTCGTGAACTGCACTTTCTTCTCCATCCTACCGTCTGCATCGTTGCCCTTCCAACTCGGAGACAAGGGTCGGAGGTCAAGGGTCCTGGCGTGGGGTTCAGGGGTCAGAGGTCGCTCTGTTGAGGAGTGGACTACATTGAGGTAGGGAGACCTGGGCCGATCTCCGGGTGACAGCCTTCCTGGAATTGGGGACTTCTTTCCTGGTACTGGGGACTGAGTTCCTAATAAGGGCGACCTCTTTCCTGGAACTGGGGACTGACTTCTTAACAAGGGTGACTTCCTTCCTGGAATTGGGGACTTTCTTCCAGGAAACAGGGCTGGCTGTGATTCTGGGGTAGGAGACTTCGGCCTCAGCGCCTTGGTTGGCCCATTGTCCACATCAGGAGACTTGTCTGCGGTGGGTGAGATGACGCGCTCTACCACGTACGTGATAGGTGACTGAACTTCTGTAGTACGAGTGACAGACTTTGCGTGTCTGTTTATAAGCGGTGACTCTGGACGGGGACTCGGCGAAAGACGTCGCATCAGGGGACTGTCTCTCCCCTCCTCGATGTACAGCCTCTGCATTTCCGGCGTCTCAAACCGCTTCACGATGTCAAACACGTTCTCTGACGGCTCCTCGGCCAGTTCGTGAACCGGCGTTTCCGTCCTCTCGGTGTCTGACACGTCGCTATACCCAGGAGACGGCTGCCTAAACATTTTCCTGGGAGGGGGTAGCGACATGTGGTTTCTCTCCGCTTTCTTCTCGTCTTGCGCAATCTCTTTTCTCTCTACAGTCCGACCTACCAGGTACCCCTGTGTCTGGGTTTTGGTGGTGACCACTTGGCTGGTTGACGTCTTGGTGACATAAGTACGACTTGTGGAGGATTTCTTGGTCTGCTCTGTAGCAAGACTGTTGATATAGTTTTCCCAGCGTGGCTGGTTTGGTTTGGTGACCTGGTACTGATTCTGGATGTCTAGTAGAAGTTGCTGTTAGAGGAGAAAAGGGGAAGGAAAAATGTTAATTTTCTTGTTCTACAAGACTAAGCCTTGGCTCTTGAGGCCACACCAATGAAATTTATTGGTTTGGGGATTAAAACATTATTTTGAATTGGAAGAAAACAGCATCTGTAACAGTTTTAGGGTGTGAATATAGTTAATATAATCAGATTAAAGTTTTCCTCCAGAAACCAATGAGATAAGTTGCTGTGGCCTGAACATTTGTGAAATATGAACCAAAAGAAGCATAAACAAGGTAAGCAAGGAAATCAAAACAAACTTTTACTCCACTATAGAACGACTTCTAAATCCACCCCCCAAAAAATACATCAGCATGCAGATCATTATGTTACATATGCAGAGAAATTAAAGATATACATGTAAGCAGAATCATATTTATTCATAATTGCATAGACCACATCAAACAGAAGCTTGTATATATCCTACAAATCCTAGCTTAGCTGGAGAAAACAGCAGTAATCTAAGAAAGCATCAGTTTTTTCCATGAAAAAAAAAATAGAAGAAAAATTTTGAAGAAGGACAAGTATTCATATTTGAAGGAATAGGTCTTAAAAAAATCAGTTTAAAATGGAAAGAAAAGACAACAGGAAGGGAGGATCGAAACAGGTGAAGAATGAAGGAGGTGTGAAGTAAGGAAGGAGGGAGTGAGAGAAGCAACAGCTGACAGGGTGCTAGTATGACAGGCATACAGCGAGATTGAGAGAAGGTTGGAGCATTCAGTGGAGAAATACGAGCATTCCGGAGAGGAACAGAGAGGTTGGAAACACTGAAGCCATGCGGAGACAGTCGCTGCCATACTAGCCACATGCCAGCTGTCACATTCGGAATGGAGCGAAGAATGGGTGGTCCACGTTACCTTGTGCTGCACGCACGCACGAGCGCGTATCCTCTCTCTCCGAGACGGCGGGCAAAAAAAATCGGCTGGTAACGTCTCACAAGATGTGCATGGAGTTAAGAATGGCAGTCAATAAGGAGATGCCATGCCTCAATAATTTACATACCGTTTCTAGTGGTAGTGACTACATTAGTTTTCTTGTCGACATGCCAACAAGATTTGTCTGTATCGCACGCTGTTGGCGGAAGTCACAGTTAGCGTCACACGTACGTACATGTATGGGGGTGTTTGGGTGGGGGTGAGGGAAAAACACATGCCACTGCTTTGGGTACGTGGGAACATTTATAATGTGGTGAAAGTGTGGTGTATTGTATGTATACATGGCAATGCAAATGCACAACACCAGCGTAGGACTGTGTCTTTTCAAGATCTTAAAATTATCGGACTTGTTGCAAAATGGTGCCTTACTAATAACTGTTTGTGTCTTCAAAATATCTCTCTCTAACGCAAAACTGAACAAGACAGCCTTTGATGAACATGTGCAGGATTTATCAAAATTTTGTCCCTTTTTTCCGGAAGACTCGAAACCACAGCAGCCACCTGTCAACTCGACATTTCTTCCCAGTTTGCATCACACCAAACTGACCAATCACAAGCGGCCACATCATCTACACTGCAGTACCGCTCATGCCAGACAGAGGGCATACCTTGGCAGAGTTCTTTAGCTGCACCATGGATGGGTCCTGGACAGGCTTGCCGGAAGCGTTCTTGGTCGCCTCGATCAGTTCTCCAAGAGCCACAGCCACGTCTTTCACAGCATTTATCAACAAGACCTAATAAACAACACATTCAAGGACAAACTTACAAAAAACAACTGTTTGCAATAGTTCAAAATCTGCCAGAAGTTTCGATCATGACTACCGGTACATTGATTATGATGTATCATTGTATACTAATACCAAAATACTTGCAAATAAGCTCTAAAAACCACGACTTGCTGCTTTACATGTTGGTGTAAAATTTGAGCAAATCTTCTTCAAATTTATGATGATATCTAATTTCGAAAGATGCAGCCACTCAAGTGTTTTATTTCAAGTCTAAGCTATGGTACAGGTACATTGTAAGTTGTATTTTTTACTTGCTCTTAATTTTAACTTACTGGACAATATCAGGCAATTTGGGAAAGAAATCAAATCCTGAACTGAGCCAGTCTGAGCTTCCATGAATTAGCAAATGCACAAACAAACAAACAAACAAACAAATAAACAACCCTGACCTGAGCCTCAGCGTCCTGTGGTCCCAGACTGGCAGCACCTGACTTGACGGCATCTGCCAGTTTGGTGATGGTGTCCACAGCCGACTGCGCAGCTGCAGCCAGGTGCTCCTGACTCGACGCAGCACCTGACACAAGCGTCTTCGTGTCCTCCACAAGGGCCTTCGCTGTCTTCAAAATGTTCTCTCTGGAGCAAGACATTTGGAAATATCAGTAAGGGTGTCAGATTATATCATATGCCACTGGTTTATACGACTGGTTAAGCCAGGCAATCAGAGATGGCAGCCTTCACCCCTTTCACACGTTCTGCCCAAGTCCCAAGAGATAGGTGACGCTTTTATAGCTGCCACACTTACAAATATGTCTCTGAGCATGCTTTACAAAAGACAAAAATACATCCGTGAATTGTTTCATCAGGTAGGTATGTCACTGAATAAAGAGACTCCAATCAGAATTGCCCTGAGGAAGGAGACAGACAGTCACTAAAACGTCAGTAGAAATAAAGCTGTGGTTGTGAAAAAAGAGTCTTAATTCATTCAAAGAAAAATACAGTTATCAACATTAAAGGGGCATTCCACTCCAGAAACGAGTATTATTATTCCTCAGAGAATAAATAATTATGTTTGAATCAAGTTTGTTTGGTCAAATTTACCACAAGTTTAAGCTTAAACGCAGAGGGAACATTGTAGCAAACGAGTTCTTGAATTTCCTTGAGGACCCTTCCAATGCATTGTGCGCTGCTGAGGGAGGACGTGGCTTTGATCATGGGAACAGGTACCGGTTAGTACTAGTATAGATTTCGATACTATGATGTTTTGGGATCACTTTTTGAGTAGACTGTATGTGTGTGCGCAAACGTCATTAGAACGTTTGTGGGTCATTCTGTAGTACATGAATGTAATTTGTTAATGTATAAAAGTAGCCTTTTTAGAGAAGAATGATCCACAACAGTGACCACATCTCTGGATTCCAAGAACCGCTGAGCTTCAAACTTTGTGTGTTCCTTCCTAAATGTCCGATAGGCACCCTACCACTTTCGTTCGCTCAGGGGTTCTACCGTTAGCGAGAAATTGTGCCCAACGTCGGCCACACAAGCAGTTTTGGCGCCGCCATTTTACGTTGACCGATTTTCAACTCCTTATAGTTAAGTGGCCAAATATCCCCATCCCAAGATGATATAGTCTTCAAACTTTTTTTTTTGTATTTCCCTACATGTGTGATTATCACTTGGCTGCTTTGTAAAGCTTATCCCGACTACCGTTAGCGAGAAGGTGTGACGGAAGTCGCGAACTCATATACGGCGCAGTACATTAGAAGCGGGTCCGCATGGGGGTGCTCTAATTTAGAAAAGAATATGGTCTAAAAGACAAATCAGATAACTTTGCGAAAAGTCGAGTGCATTTGTATCCCAAAAAATATCATCTATCAGAAAATAACACTCGCTTCTGGAGTGGAATGCCCCTTTAAGGATGAATAGCAATTATGCGTGGCATACATTGGGTATCACAGAAACACAGACACCCAGACAAGCCAATCATTGTGGATTGGTGAAGAAACAAATAACCGGAAACTAGTCCTCTAACCTGTGATCTGCAAATGCCTCATCCTCCATCTCTGGACTGAGCGTGCCCGCAGACGCAAACATGATGGTGGTGTCCAGGTCTCCGATGATCCCGCTAACCGTGCTCGCCGCGTTGATGCAGGCCTGCGTGCCGCGGGAACCCGCCTGGAGCGACGCCAGCACGAACGATACCTGGAAAAAGATTTAGCGTTAACATCACAAAGTATTTTGCATTCATTTGTTTTCAAACAGAATATTACATTGTTTTCTGAATCAGCATAATCATAAAAGCTATACATGTCAATCAAATTTTTTTCAACTAGTAAAACATGCATTGTTAAAATAAGTTAACAATTCTGGAAAAAAAATACTAAAATACTTATGTGTTCAGACAATGTCATATATCTAATGTAAGGTAACTCAAGTTCAAATTGTTGGTTCTTGCGTTTAAAAACATATTATGCTGAATGAGAAAACCAGCATGAAAACTGTCTGAAAACCAAGAAAATGAATTGATATGGCTCAATTCATTCTTCAAAATTCCGCTTGTACCTTTTCGGAGACAGCTCTTGAGTTTTCGATGAGGTCCTTCTTAGCGTAGGTGTCGGAGGGGTTGCTCTGGATGGCGCCGGCGTTGTTCACCACGTCCACACACGAGTTCCCCAGGTCCTGTACTGAGTTACGGATTCTGTCGGAAAGCTGCAAAACACACACGTAGCGATTAGTAAGGTAAAGACACATGTCGTGATTGTCAAGAAAATTATACATAGAGTCGATTCCGAGTCACCGAGAGGGTTTTGAAATAATATTTGTAATAAGTTTGAACTATTCTAAGCAAAAGAATATTTCAGTCACTGTAGTTCTAAATTGTTCAAACAAATGAAAATGAAAGTGTGAACATGTTTGAACCTATCTATATATGTTGGAAACATTGGGAAATTAATGGTACAAATATCTCTTTATTTAGAACAATTTAGAAACATCTATGTGTTTTTGTTATTGTTGGAACATGTGATCATATGTTCCAACAATTTGCGTAATTTTTTCCTCCATAAAAACTTTTATTACCCCAATAAACAAAGCTGCTAAGATGGGCCTTTTGTTTGGGTCTTGTATTTTTAGTAGACACTAGTGGCTCTTTTGTGAAAAGCTGTCAGACAGACACAATTTCCTGTACTTGGCAGGGATGTGTGAATTGCCCTCTTCCCAGCCCACTGACCCAGTTTCATCATTTTGTTTCACTGTTCGAACATATGATCACATTTGATCACAAATGATAAATCTATGTTGGAACAGTTTAGAAACTAACAGAAATAATGGATTTGATGTTAGAAATGTTTCTAACATGTATGAACACTATAGAAAATATTTAGAACATCACACAGATATTATAGATAGTTCTAAACAGTTACTTATCACATTTAGAATGTTATAAAGATTTTCAAAATGTTGGAACAAAAGGCAAGAAAGACCCTCTTGGTAATGTGGAATCGACTCTATACCAATAGTACATTTGACAAAGCAACAATTAAAGAATAATCATTGGAATATATGAAAGTGGCTGCCTACTAAACGTACCTCAGGGCTGTTGATGGTTGCCATGGCACCCTTGCTCTGCGCAGCGAGCTCGGAGAAGTCATGTGACAGGGCGTTGGCCTGTGGGCCCAGCTCGTCCGGTGACGACGACGCTTTACCAACCTGTGGGGAGAGTTAGCATCATTAACTTATATCGAGTTAATAACTAAAGTTAATAACTACTAGTAGTAATGTAAAATTGTTCTTACCTTGCAAACATATCAGCACAGTGACTTCTGCAATTATGGAGGTTTTCCTCTGCATTCGTGTGTTGGTAAGATAACTAAAAATGTTTCGAATTTTTGGGTTTTCACAATGTAGTTTCTAGCATTGACAAGCATATAAGGCTGATGTTCGGCAATGCTACGCCATGCAGGGCGACAAGGAAGCAGAGACAAAGCAATGTCAAAGCAATGGGTAACAGACGTTACTGTTGATATCTATTCTATACTTGATTTCAGTAACTTGTTGTTTCCATTGTTGTAATATTGAATATTACGTGTATCAGCATAACAGGTGCGTGAGTATCTGTTCTACTATTATGCCAGTATTCCTATATTTCATCTGCCACACTTTTTATCTTTACTACGAGTAACAAGAGAAAAATCAACGAACCATATCGTGTGATGTCCTTGCAAGCTGTTTGGCAATCTTCACCATCTTGGTCTGATAGTCCACAAACGATCCCGCAGGCTTGTCCTCCAGTCTACCGTCTACCATCTGGCAACAACAGGGGAACAAACCGGTTTACATCAACAAGTCTTAGAACAAACTTGAAAATTTGTGTTAGTCTTATGCTAAAGAAGAATACTGGAATTAGGGAGACTTGGACAGTTTTGTTGACTTAAAAATGAAAGTCATGAGCAACCATAACTTAAGGACTTGACCCTGCATTCAAAATTCTGTTCTACAATAAACAAAACAAAACAAACATTTGTGTATTTTGTTTGTGTTTGCAGTCATACTACCGTATTTTCTCGAATAAAGTATGCACTTTTCAAACTTTTCGAAAGTGAAAAGGTGCCACAAGTCAAAGTTGGGGTGTGTAACTTATTTGAGGTTATTGCACGGTTGAGGTTGCTCTTTCCCTTGGTGATTCTTCCATCTAACAAATCAATTTTGATTCAACTTCTTTGTCACCTTGGTGATCCCATCAAACAAACAAAAAAGCAAACATACAAACAAGTCGTCTATCCACTCACATCACTCATGGCCTTAGTGATTCCATCCACCATGCCAAAGACGGCGCCGGTTTCGCTCGCGGACTCGTCCAGAGTCTTAAGCAGATCGTCCACGGCTTCCTTCATCCCCTCCGCTGCCTCGTCGATCGCAGCGTGGGCGTGGGTTGCCTGGCAACACAAACCATCTTTAAAACTTGTGTTCAATTCTTATAGAATAAAGAAATTAACAATCCCCTCATTAGGTGTCTTGGAAAGTGATGCCGAAAATGTACATGCTTATAACAGTATGAATAACACTGTAAAATACGAAAAGATAACTTTAGAATTTACAAGAAAATAGAAACAGAGGTGACAATTTTCTGATGTTTGGAAGTAAGATCTGTCTTAAGACTTAAGTGTAGCTGTAACTGGTGTAAGAAGACCTTAAATTGAGTCTTGACATTTTAAATGCTCTTATACCACATCTTGTCTTAAATCAATTATAGAAACAATGATGAAGATTAGGCAGAGAAGATGTGACTAAATTCTGTCCCAAGACACTCAATACATCGCCTGTTGTTTTGCTGTAACAACAATTAAGTTGTGTCTTGAATCTTGATTGACACTTAAAGTGTTCTTAAGCTCCTACCTTGGGATTTCCGCCTCCCTCCTTGGAGGTGTAGACCAGCTGTAGCGCCGACTCAGCAACAGTCTTGGTCTGCTCCAGGATGTTCTCCTGCTTCTGGGAGTTCATTGTCTTAGAGGCGAGGTTGATCGCGGCCGACGCAAGAGGGTCGAAGTACGACGACAGCTGGGTCACCTGGAGACAACAGAAAATTCAAAAATCACAAAAGAAATTGTTTATTTATTCATTTAACCTTATGTCCCACATGGGATGAAGAGAATAAGTAGGTAAGTAATTTCTTTAACCAGGGAAAATATACTGCCTACATGCACTACTCATAACAAGAAAGACTAGAAACCTAGAGGCCCAGAATTGATAAAGTTTTACAATTTATGAGGACGAAAAGGACAATACCTCTATGCTCAAAGCAGAAACCATTATAACACAAAACATAACAACCAAATATTAAAAGAATGTAACTTTAATACTTCTTCAATTAGTCACATGTACACCACTGTATTTGGTATGGCTTGAGCGTGCATCTTAATACAAAATCTTAACTGTCTAATACATCCCTTAAGTCATTTAAACAAAAATTAATGTCATATTAATGTCAAGGTAGCTGTGTCTCATGATGTGTGTAGTTGTGTCTCATAAACATTTGAAAGTATGGAGCAAACTATGAACTAAAGGAGCAATTCCTACTATACGTCCTAGAAGAAATGATGAAAAAGACTGATGCAGCAAAGGACTTTTGTAACCATCCCCACCTGGTGGCCCAGCTTCTCTGCCTTCTCCTTAGCGGCGGACGCGACCCCATCGACGTTCTTGCCAATCTCGTGGGCAGCGTTGTTCATCTGTTCCTGGAAAATCTGCAGTGACACACAACTGCATTAAATCTGTCCCTTTTGAACAACAGATGTTCGTGAATGACATCTCCACACTCATTCTAACAATCTCTTCCCCTGAACTGTAAAATAACAAGCTTTCTCAGCAAAGGTTTCTTGACCAATGTTATTATCTTGATCAATAAACGTTAACATTTTTCCATGTCACAAAACATTGCTCCTTTCACTTATGCAACCATCTTGAGTGAAATTGTTGCTTTGCATTGCAGTGGTCACAAACAAACCTGCTGAGCTACAAATTTGCTCAGTGTCAGTGCTGAAAGATAGTGGATCCTATATACCCCAAACACCAAAATTGTTTCAGTAACGGTTGCATGCATGTATCTTATTACCTACAATTGTACATGTAGATCATTAATCTTCATCAATGAGACAAACAAAAAAATCTCCCTCACCTGTGTAGTTCCTTCATTCCTGGGTTCCAGTTTCTGTGTGACGGCAGACAGCGAAGCCTGGTCCACATCACGGATGCACTGGTTAATCACCTCGATACCCCGGTCACACTCGCGCTGGCCTGGTGCCTTGTCCCTGTTGGTGAAAATGGTAATGTCTTGGTCAGCAAATTAAAGTCTTGGTCAGCAATTCTCAAAATCATTTTGACCTGTTTATTATTGTGAGTCTATCCATCAAAGCACCTATCAAATCTTTAAAAACTAATCTAAACCCTTCTGAAATTTGAACTGACCATTGGCAACCACAGCCCTCACTTTATTGAATAAGAGATATTTCCAATGAAAGTGCTCTGTAAAGCTTTTGATGAAACTCCCGACCAATCAAAACCAAACTAGATGTTAACTGACCAAACACATTTCTCAAGTTATTTGAACTGACCAATTACATTCCTCAAGTCGCATGAATTGGCTAACTATACATTCTTTGCCTGATGGAAGCAATGATGGAGTTGGAAACAGTTTTGGAATGCCCTGTTAGACTGATGAAATTCCTAACCAATCAAAACTCTACCAGATTTGAATTGACCAATCACAGCTCTAACCTGATGGAGGCGATGAGCCTCTTGATGGAGTCAGAGACAGTTTTGGAGTGCCCGGCGAGGAGCTGCCAGGTCGGAGGGTCCTTCGGGTTCACAGCCAGCAGCTTGGCTGTGGTGATCAGGGAGCTGGTGCTGTCGATGATGGTTCTACCAGCGATGACGATTGGTTCCTGTGCCTTCCGTGCCTGGAAGGTGGGAGAATTAGGCCAATGAGCATGCAGGATGTAAACCCAAAAGAGTGAGCAATTTTTCCTAAGTGAATCTAGAAAAAAATATATATGAACATTTACAAAACTAATACAAAATGTTCACCTACACATGGTCAAGCCTAATATGAACTACTAGCTGCCCTGTTTATTCTTACTCTGAGTCAGTAACATTCCTATGCATATGTATATAATATGACATTAAGCGCCTCCAGCTCTGTCCTACCATTTGCTACATACCATTAATGTAATCAAATACTAAGTAACCATGTCGACAACTGTCTGGTCCAGGTCATTTGTAGAATTGTATCCTTACTTGAGGAAAAGAATTAGGTAGTACTACATTTGTACATGTATGTCCCATTCCTGGCCAGCATTCTTCGCTTCGGGTGCTTCTTTGCAGTTTTTAGAGTTCTTATTCATCTGTTTATGAGGTCTGTCCTTAGGCCACAACAACCTTTGCTAAGTCTTTATACTTTCTGGACTAAAATCGAACTAAAAAAACAACAAGCCAAACAGTCCATCCCCACCTCTATGCTGATCTGTGCAGGCACGCTGGCGAACTCGGGGTTTGAAGCGAATGTCGTCAGGTTCTCCACTGCCTCCATCAGCGGCCTGCTCGCCTCCGCTACCTGCTGACGGTTCTGCTCGGTGAAGTTTCCGTCTAGCGCCTACGGGAGAAAGAATCATCATTAACATCTCAAGAACTATCGAAAAGGCTAAGTTCTTCACATGCTACAAACACTTTTTCTTGCAGACAAATCAGTGCTGCAGTGCGATGTACATGTACTGCCATGCAGTCATTCTTGCCCTGATCATGAGGAAAGTGACAAATGGTCACTGTTATGTTGACAGGTGGTTGTGTACAAAGATTTTTAGGTTTGTCATCCAGTGACGTGCCAACCTGATGTAACTATTCATGGACATTACAGAAGTCAACGACGCCTTTAAGTCAGGCTAAAATTTCTCTTGCAAATCCTGTCACTTTGACACATTTGAATAAAATCCATCCCATAACTTTTAGATGACTGCATATTAATTAGATGCCTGCTATACTGTTAATGTAGGTGAAGATGGAAAGAAACAAATTTATCATTATCAATGCAACACCATCCTCAACAGGTGAATACTGCATCATTCAGTGTTAAATCCAGTCATTTTGAAGAAATAACTGACTATCACCACCATACCTTTATACTCTTGACCAGGTTGGCTGTGCTGTTGGCCACCTCCTTTGCTGATTGGACGAAGTGTCGCTTAGCAACAGGGTTGGAAGTCTTGGTGGAGGCGACGCGGCACATGTTGCAGAGCGAGGACGTGTGCTTGGCAATCACCGTGGCTGCAGACAGAACCTACAGAACATACACCCATAGCAACCATTACCATACAGACCTACAGCTGCATATTGGTAGTGTGTTAATACATGTAGTTATTGACAGATGGCCATATCAATTCAATTTGTAGGTTCTTGTGCATTTTTATTTCAAACTTAAGAAACAGAGGGATGGGAGGAAAACCTGATGCTCTCTCCCTGAAACTGTGTGTAACAAGGTAAGACTTTTCCAAGCCTGTTTTCACAGTGGTCTTCTAATCTGGGATTATTTTCTAAGAATGCAGAACCAAGAAATTGAATTGGAGTGGCCTATGGAAACTGACTACACTTGATCCTGATGCTAACAAATCTCTCTACATGTTTCTGAGAATCATGCAAAGAACGAAAGTTTAGGAAGAAGCAAGGATGGTGCAAGTGGAATGGTTCATGCTCTGTTGATGGGAGTAAAGTGAGGTTAGTTGCTGGAGGTGTAGGTGGGAGGTGGGCAACCTGGAACTTGTGAAGATTACTGACACTGGCTAAAAATATGTTGAAAACGACTGGAAACATCAGAGGCAATGTAGGATAAGGGCCATACAGTGTAAAGCTTTGAAGCTGTCAAGTGCAAAGTGCAGAGGCCAGTGCAGGGGGAACTCAGCTTGTGAAGGGTTAAAAGTCAGCTTGTGATGATTTTTTATGTACTCGGAGTAGGGACCATGCGGTGGGCATGTGTGAAGCAACAATTCAATTTGTTTGCAAAGCAAAAGAAAAACTCGTAATGTTGGGCTTTAAATGACTGTGGAGAATGCTAAAGCAGGGTTACCGTAAGCATTACAGTGTGAAGTACATGTATTGGGCCATGCAATGTACTGGGCTTGTTGACAACTTACATATATAAGTCTTGAAGCTTTAAAGTGTTTTACGCCCACATACACATGTATGCATGCAGTGTTAAGCATAAGAACCGTGGTAAGCAAATCATCAAGGCTGTTTACAGGGAAATTTAATATTGGACCAGTACAGTAAAAAGTGTCGGGCCCCAGCAGCACTGCACCAAAAGCCTCATTTCCAGGATGGAAACTGACTTACACCTTCCTGGAAATTAAAGATGTCCTTCAAAATCCGGAGGTTTTATGCCTGCGAACGAGACGTGTACAGTCCTTTACATGTCCTAGAATCTCGCGGAAACGAACCATTGCTGTGTGCAGGACGTGTAAAGGGCTTGAAATACCCTTACAGATTGCCTTGAAACAACCTTACACGACAGGACATGAGCCGTGTGTTGCATTGTGTGTTGGCGGAATATGCATACATTAGCGGCCAGTTATCACCTAATTATATTTCCCCGGTCTGCCTCACCCAGTTCATCCCTTTTGTCATGGAAAGTGGCGTCGAGAGTACTGACGCTATCCACCCCCCACCCCTTCTGGATTTTGCCCCCCTCCCCATTTATTCGCCAGTTTCTTGCTCGCATTTTTTATTCTGTAATAGCACCATATATTTATTCATATTGAAACAGGACAATTTTTATTAGTGTTTGTTCGTGTGTATGATAGGTTGAAGTCGCGAGTGTCTTTTGTATGTCTGCTGGCTGGTCTCTTGTTGTCTTCTAGTCTTCGTAGGCTACTAGTATGCAATTCTTGACGGCATGCAGGGTAGTACAAATGTACAAGGACTCCCTTGCAGTTTTTGGAACGGGGCTGGGGTTTTTTTGGCAGGGGGGGGGGGGGGGGGGGGCGTTGGTCCGCGACTTTTAACGTTGACTATGTTTTCTTGTGCCGGGAAAGGGAGTTTGCCGTGGAAGGGAGTTTGCTGTGGAAAGGAGTTTGCCGTGATAGCGAGTCTTTGGACGGGGCAAAGAATCGCCTATCAGTATCACGGCAAACTCAGAAGTTCCACAGCAAACTCCCTTCCTCGGCAAACTCCCTTTCCCGAAAGAAAAAAACATAGTCAACGTTGAAAATCGCGCATCAACGCCCCCCTCCCTAAAGTACAGCCCCGTTCCGAAGACTGCAAGGGAGTCTAGGTAATACAGTTGTCGTTCCTAGATGAGGGTTGTTTCACTACCCAAACATGAGAGCCGTTTCGATATTCCTCCACGTTGTTTCCGTCGAAAGCAAAGTCAGATGCCGACTGCAATATCATCGCTACAGTTGCATACGGAAGCTCCTTGATCCATGAAGCCATAGGAGAGAACTTTGGCCCGACAGCGGTCCTGTTATTATTAGTTGCAGCTGACGTCCTGTCCACGATCTTGAGTAGAAACTCCTTGCTGATCGATGTAAAATAATGACCAAAAGAATGTTCCTAGGTACCCTCAGATAACGCACCCTGGTATCTAGACACACTTAGAAGGCAAGAACGCACATCCACCCGCAAAGACGCGGACTTCACAATACCAACTCAACTGAAGAATTTGAAAATTGTGACTGTTGCGTTGATTGGCCGAAGGGTTGACCCTATAATTGTGTGAGAAGAAATTCTATTGGCTTTTTCTGAAGAATTTGCATGGGCACGGACACAAAGAGCTGTGAACTACCGGTAGTACCAGCCATGTCTATTGTTACAATTACGTCAAGGAGGTTGTTTGAGCTGCCTGATTACCCGTATTTCACAGTAAAACAATACCTGCCTGTAGCTAGAAAGATGTAAAACATGCCGCTGTTTTTATCAACAGCTTGAAACATCGGTATACATTTAACGTTCAACGTTCTCATTTATTTTGTACAATCAAGAACATAATCCGGGACAAAAATTTAGTACATCGAGTCAAGGAGGTTATATCTTGACATAGATCATTTCACGTATATTGTGCGTCGACAGTAGCCAATGAAAGTTACAGACGGTAACCAAGAAAATGGACAGTATTTTGTCCCGTGTTCTCTCCATTCTTTTGACAAAAAGCTGCCCATAAATCAGAACGCAGTCCTATGTTTTGCCTATGCCCAACGTCGTTTCAGTTCAACTTCCTCGCTATGACGCGACAGGCACTCTGTATTTGCAGCTATAAAAACATCGTACATCACTAGTTTACGAATTTCCAAATTATAACTTCTTTAGTTAGTTTATTTTCCTAGCCCTTCATACAAAGGGTGCTGATCACGTAACTGATTATCGTGATACACGCAGAAGTCTATTACAGCGATTCAGATTTATTATGTTGAAACAGAATCTCAGTGTGAGTGCAAAATAATTAAAGAAGAAAATAAGAATTATTCAATGAACGCTGGGCGTTTGTGGCCTTTGTCTGTGCTAGACAATGCAATACACATCCGGCTAACGAACTGCTGTTTATGTAATGAAAATGACGCGTTTGTTTAAACAAGGAAGTTGAAGCCTCCTTGGTTTAAGACATACTTTCCTATTTATAAACCAAGATCTATCCCTAGAATATTTTTTCCGACATGTAGAAATGAATATGATTGGCCCGTGTGGGCCCCCAGAGTAAATACTGCCTTTGGCGTTCAATACTTGCCGACCGTAGGATTTCCAAATAAGTTGGAAACATCGGGCCAAACAAATCACAGCTTCATTAATTATTATTGTTCTTTTCTTGTATTGTATTGTATTCTGTAGACCTTTCTTTCTGACCTTGATGGTATTCCTAAAAATGGCGATGCCGTTTCTTTTTTTAGTTGTATTTTGTTCCACTTTGTTCTGTCAGACGATGTCACGGGTAGACATACCAACCATTCAATACCCCCTACACTCCCCCTTATTTTGTGTTTAAAATGTAAACCTCATTGCTTATTAATTGTCCAAGCATAGCCTAGGCTGGTAGTAGTTGCCGGTAAACAGTAATAACCCGCGACCCAAGCTTGGCTTTGAGAATAGGCGCCGCCAAGCCTTTGTCTTCTTTGTTCCGCCTATTTCCCCTACACGTCTGGTGTAAGGGTCCTAGAAATTCCTGTACAAGCGCGTGTCCAGGTATGTAAGAAAAAAACAGGGACATTACACGCCGAACCAGGAAAGTCATGTACACAGCCAGGACACAGAACATTTCACAGGTGTGTAAGTCCCTTGAAACACCTGGAAATTGGAGTTTTTGTGCAGTGCAGTGGACAATGCAGCAGGGCCCTTAAAAGTAAAACACCTAGGCTCTTAAGTGCAAAGCCTTAGGCCCATGCAGTGGAAAGAGAAGCATTGAGATCTTGAGGTGAAGAGTTTTGCTGTGCCAGTGCAGTGGGAATTTTTAAGGGTCCGATCGAGGGGGGAGAAGCGTTGAGGGGTGCCTAACCTACCTTGATGGGCACAGTGCGGTCGCGCTAGTTTGAGAGAGAGTGAGAGCGGAGGTGAGATGAGAGTTAGGTCACACACACACAAACACACACAAACAAACACTGTGAGACTGAGATGGAGAAGCGTGAGAAATGGAGCCACATGCACAACAGTGTAGTTAACACAGACTCTTCATCTTAAAGTACAAACCTGTTAATTGATTCACGTATTTTACACACAAACCTAACTTATAAGCTAATTTCCTAAATTTGTAGTACACTATTCTAAGGATTCAGATGATGTAATGTTCTTTGTCATTGTCTCAAGCTGCACATTACGACATTTCACTGCTTATAAAGATCAAAAACACACAGTAATGTTTACAGTATTTAGTCGTAGTTACAATAGCAATGCGATAAAGAATAGCGGACACTTAATGCAAAGATAATACAGCGAAGCAAGCCCGAGTTCTGTTTCTTTGCTACAGTGGCATAGATGTACAATCATGTAGATCAAAGCTGCAAGCTAGCTGAGCAATTTCGATCCACAGTGTAAAACCAAACGTCAACTATGTGAAACCAACACTGTATTGTCACAGTACTGGTCTACTGTTCAAGTAGTAAATAAAATACTGATTAAGCTTAACTAATGTGGTATCACTTAAAATGGTGAGAAGCAAGCCTAGGTTCTTCTCCTATATGCTACAAGCATACATGTACATACACATCTTTCCTCTGCTACGGTGACGAAAGCTGCAAGCTGTTGGCTAGTGTAAAACCTACATTAAAGGCAACCTAAGCAATGTTAAACTATAACTTATAACCTTAAAAGTGGAAAAGTGCCCCCAAAAGTGCCCCTAATAATCAAAGTTCTACAACCCTGAGTCGGGCTAAAATTGCTTAGGTTGCCTCTAAATGGATCCTACTGTTACGGTACTAGTCTACTGTAGTAATACTGTATTCTGATGTTGTATCACTAAGAAGGTGTGAAGCAAGCCTAAGTTCCTCTCCTGTTTGCCGCTGCAGTGGTGTGAACGAAAGCTGCAAGCTGTTGGCCATTCCTGCAGCGTAAAACCCAACATTAATTGAAACCTACTGTTACAGTACTGGACTTCCCGGCCCGTACCTGAGCCTGAGACGTTGTCGGGTCCAGTAGTTGCTGACACGCCATCTGGATGGCCTGGTTGGCCCGCGCAAACTGAGACTGGTCCACCAGCCCCTGCCGCCCGGCCTGGCTCGACGGGTCCGCGATGCCCACAAGGTATGCAGTCTGCGGGAAAAATAGGTCAGAGGTCAATATAAGATAAATGCAACATGTACAGTGGCGCCTTCACAGCAAATCACGGAAGGTGTCCTGCAGGATTTTCGTGATCTCCTGAGGGTTTTGCGTGACATACACAAAAATGTAACACCATTATGGCTGCAAAATTTCATCATCTTAGGTTTCCTATTTGTTCTTTTTCAACAACATAACATGTGCAACATGCAACATTTTTGTTTTATGTTTTGTGCCAGAATACCTGACTCTAAAAGGAATGTAAACCCTTTTTCGACATTTGAAAGTAAAAACTTCGCAACAGAAGGTGAAAACTGAGCTTCAAAAACAGATTCGATATTCAGTGAGAAACTGTACAATCCCAGTCATGCAGTGTAAGTGAATACTTTTTCCTCACACTATGTTTTCATGTTCATCCTCATGATAGCAACCGACAATTACAACAACTATTGTACCAAGGAAAAATTACAGGATGTAAAAAGAAATGATCTGTACCTGAGCAGCGGCCTCGGTGAGCCCGCAGACTGCCGTGGACGCTCTCGTAACGGCCGAGCCGAACTCTTCGTGTTCGCTGTTCTTGGCATGCTGGGTAATAGAGCTCATCGACTCTCCCAGCGTCTGAGAAACAAATAAAAATATTTTTCAGTAATTCATTTTAACTCAAATCAGATACTCCTTTACATACAGGTTACACTAATGTCTTCTGACTCATTCTCCTTAACTTATGAAAGATTGTGGATACTACATGTATCTGAAACATCTAACTCTTTAGAGAATTTATCCCATTGTTCGCTTTGTGTTGCATTCTACATTGATGTGAAAAATTCATTGCCGAAATAAAACCTATTCATGTCATTATCCATACCATAACAATGCTTTACTAAAATTTACCAAAGTTCTCAACATGTATTAAGAGAAAGTTTTCCCACCTTAGACTTGTCCATGACTGTCTCCAGGCAGTCGAAGTAGGTCAGATCATTGACAGGCTCCATGGGGTTGTCCAGCATGCTGCGCATCACCTAAAACACAAAGATACACCATTAAAACTAGTCTGCACACCCCTGGAGCTGCAATGGAAGCACCCAGATTGCATGGACAACATTTTATATTGGACAGTTTCATTCCCCTTCTTGTTGGTAGAGCACACCCTTTATTTAAAAATTCAATCATAAAACAATTGTACAATATTCCAAGTCAACAATACATTGACATTTTTGTATATCAATTTCAATGTACATTGATGGTGATTAGTCGAGAAAAACCCTTGGAAACCATCCCATAAGCATTACAGACAAACATTCAATCCAAACCTGACAAAAGTGTAGACAGTCATGGTTCGACACATGTATCAAAGTATCGGAAGTATACTGTTGTCAGTTTAAGGAGTTTTTAAATAGAAAAAATTGTAATGGCACGAGGCAAGTTCCAGTCATCTAAATACCAGATAGAAAAGACGTTAAAATTGCAAAGAAGAATGATAGAGTTTGAAGCAAAACTTCATTTGAGACAGAAGGAGAGTGACAGTAAAAATCGTGAGAGTAAAGGAACAAAAGATAGTTCAAGCAGAGGGTAGTGACAGTAACCCTTGTCTGGCTGTTGAAGTGTGAGATGTAGACTTCGACACTCTTAGTGATGATGTCAGGGTGGGGCAGGACGATGTGCATCTCCATATCCTTCTTCAGCTCAGACACTTTCCTCGTCTCCGTCGTCTCAACCGAGGACGAGGAGGTATGGACCTCCGTGATTTCTGTCACCGTCTATGGGCCAGCGGGGGATGGAGAGAGAGAGAGATGGAGAGAAGAGAGAGAGAAGAAAAGAAAGACTAAAAAACAGCACAGAAGAAAGTAGAAGCAAAAGAAGAGCTAACACTAAAAAGAAGTTTCAGAATTAGATGAGCAAAACAAGCCATCAAGTGATGACTACTTGTGAAGAAACTTAAGGGTTAGTAAGATTTGAGTAAAAGAGAGATTTCAGGGTATACTAAAAATATACTTGGCATGAGAGCGATGGAGTAAAAAATGATGAAAAAAGGAAGTCATCGAGTGATGACTCCATCGGTAAAAACTTTAAGAATGTCAATAAGACAAGTACAACAGATTCCGTGATGTTTTCTTCCTTTGTCTCCTCTTTCTCCGTCTCGGCGTTTTCTGTAGAAGTCTAGGAGTGAGTGAGAGGAAGAAAGGGACAAGAGAGAAAAGAAGCCAACAGACATAAGCAAACCAAAAAAGAAAAGCAAGCAAGACTTTAAACAGCAAAAGAGTGAAAGCTGTGTTAAAACATAAAGATATATTTAAAAGTGAGAATGTTACCCTGGTAAGTACTGCAAGACAACAGAAGAAGGTTTAAAAAAGCAGTAGTCAGAAGGAAAAAAGGTACTTTCCCAGGTACCTCTCCTAAATCTTAAGAAGGTACTTTCTACAAGACGTTGCCACCTTTACCTCAATGTTCCTTAAGGCGTTGTCACACTCCTTCTGTCCAGGTGCGGTCTGCATGCAGATGTTGATCAGCTGGTTGATGCTGTCAGTCACTGACCTGGTAAACAAAACAAGTAAACAACCTGATAAGTACGTTTATGTCACACCTGTGCTGCGAAAACGTTCCATACCAGTGTTCCAGCCTGGGTGATAATTTTCCGTATCACACAGGCTTCTTAGTTGTATCACAAAGGCTTCAGTTGATAGAACGCACTCCCGACCCGCCATTGTTCGGCCTTCAGGCAATTCGTCCCACGGTCGGGCTGGTACCTTGGGTAACATGGCATACACCGTGTTGTATTCTACATAAATCTACATGAAAGCACATCTCACCCTTGCCTGATAGCCTCAGCTAAAAACTGGATAGTGAGCGAGCATGTGGGATACATGTACATGTATAAACTACCCCACAACAACACTCTTATTTAGCCCTATACTGATACATTGTGTACAATATATCTCTCTAAGGCTTCAGTGTGACTTGAAGCCTTACCTTGCAGCTGAAGCCAGCTGGTTCTTGGCATTAGGAGCGTTAGGGTCAGCTGAGAGAGACTTGGCCGCCAGCAGGAGTTTACTGGACGACATGGAGATGCTCTTCAGGTTACTGACCATCAAGGACTGCTGCTCCTCATCCTGGGATGGAGGGAAAGAATGAAGAGTTTAAAAGATGAATAATCTTCAAATATGTACAACAAACATTATTTGCTAACTCTTCAAGAAAATTTCAGTCATTATATATAAAAATAGCTTTACATGTACATCTCCTACAGGGTACTTTTGCAACTTGAAAATTGCCTTTCCAGATTAATATTGAATAGAGCTGAATAGTTTCACAGGGCTGAACATACATTTTTGTAGTGCCTAAATTAGGCTACACACTGAAGAAAGCAAGAACTGATTTGCATTAACTGTGTCTCAGCCTTGCTGTCCTTTGAAATCCAAATTGTCTTCAGCTTGACTTTGGCTTAGCTTTGTTTTCTTTGCAATCCAAATTGTCTTCAGTCTGAATTGTCTTACAACCTTTCCTATTGGACATCTGAATTGTCTTCATTCATAGTTAGAGTATAAAAGACCTGTTTCTTCCAGATCTCTTCAGTGTCACTGACGAAGGATAGTGGATTCTATCCGAAACGTCTGACCGTTTCAAAACCATATCCAGTTGCTTGAGTAACTATTTTTGGCGTAAGAACTGAAGTTCCTATAAACACAGCTATGTGTAGTATCACATTTCGTACATGTAGCTAAAACACTGCACCAACATTTCAAGAACAAAGATTGAAGCAATTCCTGATAATAAGAATTCCTCTCACTAACATGTCCACTACAATTTTCCCACGAAAACGAAATCAAATACCTGCAAACTTAAATGCATTTACAGCAAATAGAAACCACATGGCATGCATAACAAGATTGAAGTTCTTTTGAGATACAGTACTGAACATGTCTTTACACACATCCAGTACACTACCAGTACTGCACAAGTCATGTAGTAATAGTTTCTCTAAGATTCCCCACGTACCGATGTCTGTGCTGCCATCTGCATCCCTGCCTCCAGCAGCAGGCTGAAGTCCTTGCTGAACTTGCCCGAGGCCTGGGCCAGCTGCTCGTGGGTTCCCTTCGAGGCCACCACCAGCTCGCTGGACGCCATGTTGAGCTCCTGCGCCGCGGTGCTGAGCATCGTCTGCACCTCCTGGAAACTGACATCGCCCTTCTGGAGCTGCGGATGAGCAGGAGGAGAGAGGTGATTGGTTGGTGGGGTTGCTTAGCAACAGATGAGGTCGTGTGAGGAGGGTTATAGGAACTGTGGGAGATGCCAGTCTTACTAAAGAGGAAAGATGTCTTTAAGACATTATACAGTTTTAATCTTAATCTCTTCAATGACAAACTTGGTGAGGAGAGAGACCGATAATGCCAAGTTTGAAGAATGGTTGGTTTGGGAAGACTGGTAATAGGACACTCAAAAAGTTATATGACAATTTTGGTGAGTTCACATCTTTCTTTTATAATTCTAGCATCTGAAAAGAAGTTAAGTCTTTTAGATTTTTTTCAAAGTATGAATCTTTCAAAGAATTTTTCTAGTATTGCAAAATGAGGTAGCTACATTGTTCTTTCAGAAATATTTTAAGTGTTGTCTTGCTTAATAAGTTGTGTCAAAAGAAAAAGAAAAGTAAACTCTTTTGGTTCTGTTTAAAATCTACAATTCGTAAGTTGTTTTCCTTTTGACATCAGGAAATTCTGAACATTTTTCCGGTTTGTTTCTGCCACGCGCCACTGTATGTCTGCAGTACCACATGTGTCCTCTAGGGCGCTCTTTTGAACAGATAGACTGGCATCAACCACTGTCACTGATCTGTATGTAAAAAAATGTTATCTACAAAATCTGCTGTTTGGAGATAGGGAAGAACAGATTAACAAGAGAAAGAAATGGCATGAAAACTACAAACATCGAACTATGACCTAGAAGCATGGTCTACTATGAAGTTAGAGGTCAACTACATGTACATGAAGGTCAGGTACGTTTCCTAGCGTCAGACTACAAGCTGAATGAGTCAATGTAGAATGTCGGGTGATTCAGCCATTGGAAGGAATTTCACATTTGACATGTCAAACTCGGTCGATTGTGAGCTAAAACACTAGTGGAAAAAATGACTAAACCCCGGTAATGACGCAGAGGGTATGAGTAGGTTTCTATGACTCATGTTCTTTGTCTTGAGCCAACAAAAGATATGAAAGGTAGGTCTCTGTTACACCCCTTATTGCCTTAAATAGCCTCCGGCTAAATACAGACTGAAGATGAGTCAGTTGACATTTTCAAGGTCATCTGAGGCTACCAGGTGTTTCCACACCTGTTTATTCATATATGTCTAAATGGTAGATTGGAAGATAATTTTTTAAGGTCATAATGTTGTTAGAGAACAGTCAGATTGCCCAGGATTGCCTTCCCAAATCACAACACGTCAACAAAAATATAAACACAAACAGAACAAACAAAATCTTGCTACGAAATAACAATTTCTTAGGGAGCTGGAAGAAAATAAGACTTCTGAAATTCCAATCCGAAGAAATTGGAGAAGTCTTCAAGGTCACCCCTTAATTCCATGGCTGTGTTAGAGGTTAAGTTAAAGCGGTGCATTTACTGAGCAAGGTCAAGGGTCAAAGGGGGAGGGGGGCAGGGGGACTAAGGCATCTACGATTGGCTGATAGAAACCACCACCTGCAGCTGTGCCACCTCTAGAATGTTTGGTCCAGAGCTCAGAATTGTAATCTATAAATGTTCTTACTGCACACAGGTTAATGCCATCACAACATTGGTCATGTTCTGAGTCTTTTGAGGCAACGATATCCCGATTGTCAGAGCCTAGAAGGCTTGTGTGACAGGAATTGATAAAAGCACTATCGTTGGGTGATTCTTCCTTGGCTATGAGAAACTTGTGTTGAAAACTGGGTGGATTCCGTACACTGCCGTGTCAAGGTTTCATTTTCTTTTGTCTGCAGGGATTTCTACAAAGGAATCTGAATTCTGAGTAGGAAACTTCCGTTTCTTTTGGACATATATGTTTCTGCTTTAAATTCCTGTATTTTGGCAGATCAAGTGTAGTCAGTGTAATCAACTTCACCTCTAGGTTTAAGTCTTCACTCAACATCCAACAATCTTCTCCAAAAAAGGTCCCTTCTTTTTTAAACTTCCAAAATGCTTTTTTCATTCATACAACTCCTTCTGCTTTCTTTGTTCCTTCAATGGCTTTTCGTAATAAGAACTCAATATGAGTTTATATGATTAACGCTGGAATTTATGATTTCTTTATCTTTCTCCTCTTGTTCACAAAAGCTTACTTCCAGTATTTCCAATTATTGGAAAATACTTCTTCTTGAAAACCAACTTTTCTGGTACTTGTGTTGATGCCTTGTACATGGCAATGACATATTTATTCTCTCCTTTGGCTTAGGGTAAGGGCACCACAGTTTCTGTACACCGTAAGTTTAAATCCTTCATATTGCAAACAAAAGTAGTCCACTATGATGTAGATATATTTACTAAAAGGTCTGACTATTTTTTTTTTCATTTTTCATCCATTTCTACCAAAAATACTTTCATCCATTCATTGGTACATTTCTTTTACAGATGAGTCTGACCAAATGTTGGAATACAAATACATGATAGACAATTTTAATCTGAGTTATTTAAGTTGCCTTCATTTGGCCTTTTGCCAATGTCTGAACACTGGTGTGCATTGTTGTATACTTTAAGCTACAACTTTGATGTTTGTTAATCACAATTTTGAGCTCTGGACAGGTGAACCAAACCCCAGACATTACATGTTGGTTAAAGATGGTGAAATCCTCCATCTTGAGCGAGCTCGCGCCGAAGTCGATCTTACTGAAAACGGACAACACGGAGACGACGAGCCTGGTCGCGGAAAGGTGGAACTCCTTGCACACCCGTGCCACTTTAATCTTTGACGACAATACCAGGTTGTAGCGCTTGGCCGCCACGCGCACAAGGCGACGGTACCGCTGCAGAACACCAATCTTCCGCATCCTCGGGCTATCAATCTCCTCTTTAACGTTGCACTGGATTCCGAACTCACGGCCTTTCGCCATTGACGGATAGCTGCGGAAGAACTCATCGAAGTTGGGCCAAATGTAGCTTCTCTCTGCTGGCTTTTCCTCGACCTTCCCGCGCACGACTTCTTCTGTAGATCGGATCGTTAAGTCGTCTTCTGTCTCGTAAGTCGGAATCTCTTCCCTCTCTTTCTTCTTTTCCTCTACCTGCTCTGCCGGTTCTAAGTCCGGGTAGTTCCGAAAGAAAGCGTCAAAGTTCGGCTTGACCGTATCCTTGGGGAGGTCCTCATCTCCAGGCACTTTCACCCACTCTCGTGTTACGGTCGGGGTTTCCATCCTCCTGCGCGCTTCCTCCATGTAGTGGCGGAAGAAGGCTTCGAAATCCAAATTACGTTCTTGCGGTCGGATTTTCCTTTCTTCGATTTTTGTCTGGCCCAATTGCGGATCAAGCCTCTCTGGCATGGTGAAGTCGGTTTCGGGCATTTCTAATACCGGCTTTTCCTTCGGCTTTTCCGGATATGGCTCCCCGTGTCCGATGTACCGGAAGAATGCCTCAAACACGGGCGTGGAATCGTCCACATGGATATCCTCGTCTGTCTCGTCAATGTGGTACGTGCGCCGCTTCACGATAGGCTGCTCCATCTGCATCCGGATTCTGCGCCGCTCCTCGTCGTATCGCTCATCAACTTCCAAATCCTCCCTTCGGCCATCCGTTAACGATTCCACCGTCGCGACAGTCTCCACGTCAGAGTCGTCCCACTCGATGACCTCCCCTTCTTCTTCCTCCCTCTCTACTTTTGTTTTCTTCCGCTTCACCTTCTTGGTCGGGGGCTTGAGGCTGTCCAGGTTGATAATGGCCTTGCCCGACACATTCTTCTCAATGCCGTAATTCAGCACATGACGTTCCTCCTCCACATACTGGACCTCCGTCTGTAGCTCTGTTTTTCGCTTTCGTGCCTGCCGCAGCGCG
The DNA here is from genome assembly GCA_019207045.1 of Branchiostoma floridae x Branchiostoma belcheri. Taxonomy (NCBI): domain Eukaryota; kingdom Metazoa; phylum Chordata; class Leptocardii; order Amphioxiformes; family Branchiostomatidae; genus Branchiostoma; species Branchiostoma floridae x Branchiostoma belcheri. The sequence goes on along the minus strand of CM033024.1, from coordinate 28,608,710 downwards.
GACAGATCCACCAGTGCCTGCCCTGCCTTCCCCTGCTCGATCCCGTAGTTGTACACGGTCTGGTCAAAATCCACTTCGTTCCAGTCAAGATCAACGCTGTTGATAGACATCGTGTCATACTGGCTTCCCGACGTCATGGAAGTAAACGTTGACGTATCCAACTCCTGCGGTTTTAGCTCTTCGACGTTTATGAACGATTTCCCTTGAATCCCGCTCTGTACACCATAATTCATGATACGATCGCCCTCCGACACAAATCCGGATGCTCCATTTAGGAGGATAACCTGCTGACCCCCGTACATGGCAGGAACTCCGTACTGCCCTCCGTACTGCCCCCCGTACATCCCTGGCACCCCGTTCTGGTACATGACTTGTCCCTCCGACTGCTGCCCCTCCCACATTGTTGGAATGGTATAGCCCTCCGCACCTTGGGGTGATCCGTAAGGTCGAAGGTCGTACGTCCCTCCGTAATAGCCGGGATATTGGGTCAAGTCAACGTTCTGAACCTAGGAGATATCAGATTACAGGGTTGGAGCGACCATCATGGAAACCACAGGCCCACCACCGTCACCATAGTTAATGTCCCCACGGCAACACACCACACCCACCACCCCGCACTAACACCACACATGGATTAGTGACGTCTTACCTGTCTGACAGGGTTCCGTGCAAGGACAAGAGAGGGTTGAAAAAATGCAGGAAGCTTGCACATTTTCTTTGCAAATTGTTTTCTTTTGTTGCTTTCTTTCCACTTACATGATGAAAGTGTTGGGTAAGGACAGGGCATTATTCCAAAAATTTAGAAATTTTGCCCATTTTCTTTCTGGCTCTCTTTTTTGGCAGTCTTGTTATTCCTTGGAATGGAACAACAGCAGCCTTATTCTAAAAATCTTTTGCAGTTTGATAAAATGATTGTCATCTGCTTAAATCATTGTACTCTCTTGTCCTTAGTTGAACCTGTCCGATGCATCCGGAACAGTAGAGTCAAACAATATAACAGAAAACTATATGAACAAACATCACAACTGACAGTACAATACAACACTTAGTTTGGGAAAAGGCAACTCTGGGCATTCAAAATGTATCCCACACTGATTCAGGGCACAATACCTGGACTGGATTTCAATGCTCAGAATGTTTAAGGAAGGTTCTGTACCCATCTGTTCTAGCCGGGACGTTTGCTGTGGAAAAGAACAAGCGCACAGAAAGCAGAAAGGGTCGCTCTGCAAAATACTGGTCTGGATTTGAAACAAACCACAAAGATTTGCAAGATTTTATTCAACTGTAAATAGCGTCGAATTAGTTTAACTTACAACGAGTAAATGGTCATATCTACTTGGTGGACATATGAAAGTGAGTTTTAAAAAATTTGTATTAAAAATCCACACATTAAAAACAGTGTGTTTGTTGCAAACCCAGACGTTGGTGGTAAAATGAATGTGATGAAATTGCACTGGTAAATGGCAAATGAAGATTATACTGCAGATGTTATATGATGACTACTAGTATACTATTGCACAAGCATGATGTTGTAACTAAGTATGATATATTATTCAAAGCAAAGTCATTAGCTTACTAGTAAACTTTTTATGCAAAGTTTAACACGTCTACTTTTTAGAGCAGTTATATACATTGTACGACTGTTACAATACATGCATTGCAATGAAAAAATTTATCTGCAAGTGATTATGCAATGCACTATATGTTGCTATGTTAAGCACTGGCTGGCATATGTTAATTATAACAATCTTTTATTGTTATTGGCAGTGATAAGATGGGTGGTCACTACAAACTAAAACTAAGTAAGTGATAATGAAAAAGTCTGAAGTAGTCTTCAATAGGATAGAATAAAACAGAATATGAAGAATGCAAAAGGACAAGACATACACAACTCAAAATGAAACAAGCAGAACCACCTACCTGTACATGTAAAGCATAAAAATAATACAGATGAAATGTGTACAGAAGAAATTCAATAGAGTGTAAGAGAAAGAGAACGCAAAGAGAGCAAAAGACATTAGATGCCATTGGATAGTTTTCAAAACATAATTGAAAAGAAACAGGTGTGTGATGTAGGCAAAGATCAAATAATCTATGGTAAGTACTATGGAACATATTCATGATGATTGCAAAATGATGTAGCAATTTGGATGGGGCCTCAAGTCTGATACTTTTTGTCTAATGTGACAATTTGTCCTTCTTCACATTAAAAGACTGTCTGGCTAATATGAAGCAGCTGTTTTCTAACATGTTTCTGTCTGAGGCCTGACTTTTGAAGAGACAAATTGAGGAAATATTTCAGTTAATGAAATCATTCGTGATTTTACATGTTCATTTACTAAGTTTTCACATTCAAACGTAGAAAAATTCTCATTTCAATTTTCTTTCAACATTTTTGCCAGTGTTTTAGTTCTATGATTTGAAATTCTACTTTTCTTTTAATTTCATTTCTGAATCAGCATTTTCCGTAACTGTGCTCAAAAGTCAGGCCTCTTCAGTATCTACTGCGACTAAGAACTACACTATTTTTCTATGTTCTGTTTGTTTTTCAGTCACGCTGACCCTGGGCCTACCTGTCCTGACAGCAGAGCTTTACTGGCCTCTCCAATGTTCCGGATCGCGAAGTCCACGTCACGCTGTCCAGGTAGGCAGTTCACGCAGTTGTTCAGCGCATGCGACACGGCTTTGGCAACCTGTGGAGAGAAGAAAATCCTTCAGAAAAACGGAAAAGTCTTAAATGACAATTCAGTCCCCATCTCTGCAGCTGCTATCAAAAATTCGCTCCTAAAATGATACAAAATTGGAAAAAAATTTGCTCGCACCCGAATCTGACCTTCCCGATGAAGGAAAAACTGTTGTTTAAATTCCACTTTCAAAATGCTGCATTATATAATTTCCTATCCTGTGTGCTTTCAGGATGCCCTGGTCTCAATTCTAGATCTGTAGCCGACCAATAAATCATCATTTAAGGTCATTATACAAATATTGAGGTTCTCTAGTCATGTTGTTATTGCCAATTTTACCCGTGTTGTCATCAATATTTAATTCCATAGTGCCAAAGGTCGTCCCGGGGGACAGCACGTGTCTATTTCAGAACACGACCTTGCCAGGTCCCAACACTATGACCTTGTGAGGTTTGCCCCCCTCCCCACTAAATCATTTATGAGTTACAAACTGCTAAAAATCATTTTCTGTGTAAACCTGACTCGAAAAACAATCTTAATGATTTGATTTGTTTGAGAACACAGATATTGCCAACAAAGGCTTTCTTTCACAGATTCTGAAGTTGAACTGTTTATGAAGTTTCTAAAATTCAACTTTACACTATGTTTTCCCAATGTTTGTTTTTAATTTTCCATTAAACTTTGATACTAAGAGTTCAAAAACCTGAATTGGCATGTCCAGAGAATTTGCTTCTAACAAGAAAAAAATGAAGATTTCTTTCAAAGGGATCCTCTTCAAAAGGCCTGAACGAAAAGAAAAAAACTATTATAAATGAATATGCCTTTGGAACAGACAGCAGAAACACTAGAGGACCACAGAGTCATAGCTATAGGCTAAACAAAGTAACGCCCTGTGCCCACAGTTAGGAATGTCACTGGACAACTTTGCTCCAAAGGTGTTGCCGGCTGAATTGGACCCTAGTCAGGTCAAGCCACAAACTCCAGCATTTTTCTAGGGTAACTTTTCCCTATTTTAAGGCAAATAGTGGAGAATCGAGCTTGTACATGTATTTGACAGTAAACTACTTCAAGCTGACTGCATATGATTTTAAACCAGTGTGGAGTGGTCTGGAAACGAATAATTTAAACAGAGAAATTTTCTTTCACTGGGGTAATTTTTTGACAAATAATGGAAAAAGAGAACTACATGACTGTAGTTTTGACCGTATCTTCATGCAGACAGTAGATTATTTTACACCAGTGTCAAAGTGGTCTAGAAACATAAAAATTACTCAGAGACAAAGGCACTTTCATCAATTTAAAGCTCCTTGCAGAGACATACCACAAATTTCTGTCATTCTTGAGGTAGTACTTTCTTCTCTCTTAAGTGAAACACTGAAAAGCCACTCTTGTGTGACTAAATAAATCACACAAAGCAACAACACCAGAATGGGTGGACGGTACAACAACTGCTTCGCACCTGCGTGAAAGCTATCTGAAAACAATGCAAACTGAGAGAACTAAACCCAAACAGTCCCTTCACTCTCTGATTACATAAGAAGTTGCCTAGAACTGTAGAAGTCCTTGAGAACATGTTAAGTGACTGACACGACTCCAACACATGTCCAGTGCCCTAAGGTGGTTGTCCACTTTTCTGGGTCAGAAAAAAACGGAAAACTCTTTGTTTGCAAACAACAATGGAATGGCCTATACCTTTTCCTGCCTTCCCTGGACTCCAGACCTAAATTTGATCTACCAATGGTTGAACTTATACTGAGCTGTACAAGTATTTAACCCTTTTAAAACTAAGATACACAAAACTTACATGCATTCTGAAGATATAAATCTCTGACCCTGGCTAATTTTAACTGTATTTGCCAGAGGGTTTTCCTGTCAGCACGAGAAAATAAATGACCATAATCACACGTTGCCTTCCACTTACGCCAACCATGCCTCAAAACTAGACAATATCAACTTGGTCTGAGTCCTTGAAAAAGCAGACATAAGAAATAAGACAGGGACGATCTTCACAGGCAGTCGTCTTGCTATGTACTAGCTTTTTGAAGAAATAAACAACTGTAAAGCCACCTTGCCTTCCACACACCTACCTGTATCTTTGTTTGAAGGTACTACAAAATGAACCTGCTTTTGGAGATTATTAGAAACTAAGGGTGGGTCCGGGTCTCACAGACAAAAATGTTGTTTTGTAGACAGTCGTCCTGCTACATTGTCTTAAGCACATAAATCAAGCCTTCACCTACCTATAGAGAACTCACAAAAACAACCTAATTTTGGACTCTGAAGTAAAATATTGGACTTCTACCAAGACATAAAAAGAAAGTTAGGGTTTGACAAGACTTTGCGGATGTTTCCGGTGGTTCTCGCAGGCGGTTGTCGTGTTACAAACCTGAGCCAGGCGCTGCTGGTTGTCTGGATTGTTTGGATCGTTAACAGCCTTCTTCGCCTCCTCGATGAGGTTAATGGACTTGTCCATTACATCGCGGGCGGTGTCAATCAGGTGGTCCTGGGCCTTTAAAAAAAAAAAACACAAATTTTTTTGCTTGAAAATCATAAAATTTTGCACAATTAACACAACTATCCTTGTAATGGTGCCTGTTGTAACAATTATTTTGTTGCTGCCTTACATATTGTGAATAAATAAAATTGGTTCCTCCCCAGAATTGGATGGTCTCTTCTATTTTACTCAACAGCACAGCGTATCTCGCCAGAGGACTGAACTATCAATAGGGGTGGCAAGGGTATATAAATTTTCTTAGAGGACCACTTTGAACATTTATTATGTTCTTGTTTTAAAGCTAACTATTAAAGGCTTCATTAAATCCCAAAGAGGTCAAGAAACAACCTCCCATTTTAAGACAACTAGAGATTAAAAGTAATAAAATCTTTCCACGTGGAATCCCCCTTTTTGCAATGGTACAACTGATCATAGATCTTATCGTCCTAACCTGTCCCCGTAAGGGAAAAGATCAGCCCAGTTTCTCAAACACGAGACTGTTTGGGGCCCCAGGGGGAACCACAGTACACTAATTACAGGTTGGAATCACTTCGCTAATCACTGTCACTGGTTAAGTCCCTGTATGTCAGCAGTCTTGTGCAGAACTAGATACAAGTTCTATGACTTTTTTCATACATGTGTAGACTCTGAAAAACTATTACAATACTGAAAAGGTGATTCTTCTATCTTTTTTTTCTTTAGTGATAGTCGAAATGGTGATAATGGTGAAATGAAAGTCATGGGTTAAGCTGAAGGTCAAGGGTCAGTCATCAAAGTCACTCGTGACCAATGACGTCAATGCATCATGAGTGGCCTTTCCATTGCCACTCGTTTAACACATGCAGCCCGCGGCTCTGATGACTCACTGACGACTATTCACCTTCACATACAAAAAAGGCCGTCTACTGTCAACATATCAGCATTTTGTGTGTCAAGCCTTAGTGACATTTTCCAATTTAATTCAATTCAGTTTGTTGCTCAGAAATAATTGATTGAAATATCATAGAGTGGAACTAATTTTTTAAACGTGAAATTACGGAAATTCAGATGTCAAATTTGTTGACAAACTGTTTTTCTTGGAATGGATCAATGACAACTACATGTATGCAACAGTTCCAAAGTTTATGTTTGATACCTGCAGGAAAAACACTATGAGGCTTCTGTGCTACATTGTATTAGCCTGGTATCCAGTTGCATTACAAAATGTATATACATGTAGCTCCCGTGTCTCTTCTGTCCTCTCCGCAAATATTTTTAAGTATTTGTATCAGGAGCTATAATATGGTTGGATACCAGGCTAACATTGCACATGCTAACTCAGGCTAGTTCACAAAGTCTGGTATTATTCAAATGACCAAAGCTGGACAGTCCACACTGTAGCGCATCATGCTCATGACAACTGTACCTGTCTGTCGGAGGTTGCCGCGGCAACCCCTCGTACAGCGCCGGTCAGTGTGCGGAGAGCGTTCGCTGTATCCCTCGCCGCCAGGCCAGTGTAGTTCTCATTGCCCTGGAAACAGAAGATATGACTCAACATCAAACTCTACAAGTTTAAGTTTTATCTGAAACATAAACAATCTTTGGCTATCTCAACTCATCTTTTTGGACAGTTTTGTATACTTATCAAAATGATTGGAAACTTAACTTTGGTCAACCATACATTTTTTTGTATCTTCCTTGCTTCTTCATGTAGATTTCAAAGAATCGTTAGAAAACTTATTTATCGCCCTCCATAATGGTAGCCCATTTCTTATCATCGTGTCTTTGTGGGGTGAACATCAGCGATGACATACTGTATGACTGGGTCACAAAAAAGAAGTGCCAAACTGTCCTTGGACATTATCGTTTCCAAAATCATAACTGTCTTTTACCGTTCAAAACCTCTTAAACTACTCTTAGAATTCATATCAACCTCCCTGTGAATGTTTATGTGTACCTTAATAGCCTAAATTATGATCTGTCCCACTACCCTTTGACCTGACCTCTGACACTACCTACCCTTTGACCAGAACTGTCCCCCTACCCTTTGACCTAACCTTTGCCCTGTTTAGGTTACCTGTGCGGCAGCGGTTAGTAGCTGAGCCATGGAAGCGCCGACAGTCTTGGACGTGTGGCCGAGCTCCTGTGCACACTGCTCGCCCTATCGTCATGGCAACGTGCAAAGAACGTGCAAGTTTGTGAGCACACGCAAGCAACAAGACACATGCATGTAGAAGGAGTGGGGAAAAGGGACACAAAATTTCAAAGAAATTCCACCTTTAAAACATAACTACTTTCACCTTCCAAACATGTTTAGAATCAGAATTTTTCAATGTTGGTAGGCCAAATTGCATTTTCAAAGATTTCTGTGTTCCCATTTCACACCACTATAAGCACAAAAGTTACATGTAAGAGGAAAAATGGTTCTATATTCTACAAAGTGGCAAGATCACACCTTGATCACACATAATGTATCATGTATGGATCACAAAATGCTCTACAAAACATAGATCAAGTGTGGATTTTTTGTATCTTGGGTGGATCATGCATGGATCATATGTGGATCACACATGGATCATATGTGGATCATACATGGATCATATGAGGATCCTACATGGATCATATGTGGATCAAACGTGGATCTTGCATGGATCACAATAGGAAGTTCAGCATGAAAAGCAGGCCTCCTGATCGGCAACATCTGGAATGACGACACACACATGCACGACTCCTGCACACGTACACATGTACTGTACATGTACAAGCCTTCCTGCCATCGCAAAGCTGTATGGACACTGCTGGAAACAAGCAAGGGTCATCAGTCAAAGGGTGAGGATGTAGAAACAAGTTAGTCCGCTCAACTTCTGCTTCAACACTTTCTCCTTTGTTATTCCACAAAAAGACGTCTTTCTTTAACCCTCTCAGCGTCAAGGTTAGCAAAAAGAGTCCTTCCATGACACTAAAAGGGTTAAAAGATGTGAAAATACTCAAAATTAAATGTTCGAATGAATTCCTCTCAACTTTTACATTTATCTCATCTATTTCAATGCGTCAAAATGTCACTGAACTTTCGGCAACAATGTTGAAATACAAGGTTCCAAAGACAATGGAGAAAAATGAAAAAATTCAAGCTGTTTGGTAGAAATACGAAAGGGAAACTTTTGAAACAGAAAATTGAGCAAGAAACATGCGTAAGTTAGTTGTGTGATGATGAAGCTTCCTGAGTGTTTGTTGTTGTCCCCATGTTTGTTTGTTGTTTACACTTGCTGTTGTTGTTTTTACCTGGGCCGCCTCCTTCATCAGTTGTGCCATGGCAGCTCCGACCTGCTTCGCACAGGAGTAAACAGTAGCACGGCAACCTTCGAACTTGGGAAGAAAAACTGGAATTGTCAGTAAACACAGAACAAAAACAACACTTGACAATGATCACATTAAATCTGGAAAAATATGTGAAAGTTTGTAACTTAAAGAGAGAAAGAGGCATGATAACGTTTGACAATCGGTCTCAGTAACAATTTCAAAAGTGTCCAAACATAGTGACTTTGAAACTTTGAAAAAGAAGGATTTCCAGCTTTAAAGTGACTTGTAATACCCGTCTTGTGGAAAGATAAGTAACAACAACAGAAATATCACAAGAAAAGTGACAAAAGAACAGCACAGAAAACAGAATAAGGTTACGTAGTAAAAAGACACAAACATACGGAAACACATGTCTAGAGACAAAAGGAGGCAGAAAGAGTGAACAAAGAAAAAAGAAAGGTTGTGTGAAAAAGATATCAGATCAGGAAAATAATGATAAAGAAGATGAAGAATCAAGAATAGAGGGAAAGAAAGATAAATGGAGGGAGAGTGAGGTGAAGGATGGGAGTAAGGAAAGAAAGAGCAATGTTTAAAGAAATAACTGAGACGATGAAAGATGTAAGAAAGGAAGGAAAGAGAGCCTGAAGGAGGTTCTTACCAACTTGTTGCGTAACGGGCTAGTTGTGGTGAAGAGATGATGGACAGAAGAAAAGAACAGGATGGAGGTTCTTACCGACTCATCTGGAAGTGGGACCAGTTGTCCATCAGCTGCACTCTTCTTTATCTCCACCAGGTCTGAGTCCAGCTGGCGGATTGTGTCCAGTGCGCTGTCAATCTCCAGGGGACCGCATGCATCCTGTGCCTGGAGACAAAATATCAAAAACTTGTCTCAAAGGTCTCTACAGATGGCTTTTTTTAAACCCCAAATCTAAAATGCATGAACGAGTTTCCTTTGCAGAGGTAAAAAAAAAAATCTACGCTACTTTCATAATGGTCAATTTGTCACAGTGGAGCTGTCCACATTTCAATCATAGCTGTCCAACCATATAGACAAGTCCACTTAGTCTAGAAGGTGCGGGTGTGTCATCTCCACCACAGTGCAGTCAACCACAGCTTTACTAAGGCCTGTTTCGAACAATTACTCTTTTAAAGTTTAACATAATAACAAATAAACAAACCTTCTGTGCAGAGGACCGCAGCTCTGCCAGAGCTTGCGCCAGTTGTTTGGAGCAGTTGCTCAGCTGCATGGACGCAGCCTGGTCCGACACGGTCGGTACGGCCGCCTTCGCCGCGGAGTTCATGTTATTGGCCGGTGAAATAAACTCCTGTGAGGCATTGATGAGGAGTAGCTGGGCGCTGGGGCTGTCCGGTTGGGCGCGGCTTCCTCGCACGCCCTGTACCAGTCTAGGGATGTGGTCAGCAACATGCTGTATGTGAAAACGGTAAGCATAACGTTAGGATCAAGAGCTGGGGCTATCCGGTTGGGCGCGGCTTCCTCGCACACCCTGTACCAGCCTCGGGATGTGGTCAGCAACATGCTGTATGTGAGAACGATAAACAGAACGTTAGGATCGAGAGCTGGGGCTGAGAGCTGTCCGGTTGGGTGCTGCTTACGCTTACGCCTTATACAAGCCTCGGGATGTGGTCGGCAACATCACTATCTATGCTGAACAGGAAAATAGTAGAAAAGCTTTACATAAATTGTATGCAATCAAAGAAAATACTAGACACAGTACAAAGTAAGTCAAGGTGAAGAGGTAAGAAAACAAAGTAACATATCAATTGTAAAACTAAATGTTGACACACTGCCTCTGGTATGACATAACAAGAAAAGTACCACAGATCGTCTCTCTCTTCATAATGTGCTTGGTCAAAAACAACATTCTGTCCCTACAAAATGCACAGACTCGTTTCAATCTCAATGAATTTGAAGATGAAACAGATGTTGCTTGTTGGATGCTAAGATGCAAAATAACCAAGCCAATAAGGACAACTGTATTATACAAAGAGTACATTGGGCACAGAAATATTAATAAAAAGTATTAAGAAAAACCAAAAACACCCCATCTTTAGCCTTCGAGTAAAATAGCCTTAGACAAGGCAGAAATTTGGTGCAAGAAGAGATCCCCAGTACACACCCCATCTTTTCATTACTGAAAGTGTCTGACACAAGCTTAGTTCACAGCTTATGAAAAAAAGCAATCTACACTTGATACATCATCACAATCACAATTGAATAAAAACAAAAAAAGCAGAAAGAGAAACACATTTTCCACAAAAAACTATCTGAAACTGACAGATTTTGGCAAAAACACAAGAACCACCAGACCTTTCGTTGCTTCGTCCCTGCCCTTCTGTACAAGTCTGTCCTACGGGTCGAACCAATCTACTCGCACAATTAAGAAATCAATCTCTAAATCAATTTTCCTCCCCCGAAACACCCCCGGGAACGAACCACAAATTGGGGGAAGTGGAAAAAGCTAATTTGGCTGAGAGGGAAACAATGTTCGCACCAAACGGCTGGGAATTATTCAAAAGCGTTTGAGTGTTTCGGGACGGAGTACCGTGATTAAAATGGGCAGTTATGCTTCGATATGACAGATGATGGATCACTGAATTCTCCCAACTGATTAGAAAGGGCCGCGCCTTGTCTATATGTTTCCTTGTGGTTAAATGAGTGCCGCCAACTGTAGCAACCAAGTTTTCAAACAGGCAAAAAATGTGGCCAAGTAGTACCCTATTCTCTCTTTCTCCTTTTTTCTCTGAATCTACAGGTGTATCAAATGACCTTGAACCCGTACAAGTATGCTGACGACTCAAACACGGTAAAGTCCTCCGTGGGCACCCAGACAAGAACAAAGTGGGTGTGCTGTCAGTGTCTAATTCTATACCAGCAAATTTAGCTCAGGACTTAGAGTTGGTTACCGGTAATACAACAAGGAAATAATACAGAATGTAGCGGTAGGTTCTTTGATATATTCAAGTAGAGACCAGTTGCTGTGATGCAGAGTTCTTTTTTGGACTTTCTCACATTGGAACATTGTAAATTTGACAACTGATGTGACAGTTTATCATATTACCTACCTTGCAGGATGAGACCAACTGCTGTTGTGATGACGGGTTCTTGTTAGAACTCGCTGCGGCCTGCGACGCTGCGATCGTCTGTGTTGCCACGGCAGCGGCGTGTTTGGCAGCGTTCTGGAGATCAGAAAAAGTCAGAGGAACAGAATATATATTAGCAAAGTTTATCTTAACTGTCAAGGTCCTTTTTTATAACAAAATGTTTTTGCCTAAAAGCTGTCAGCCACTGGATTTTTTTAACAATTCCCTGATGACTTTTGTAGCACTTTTCCTCTAAAATTAGGTGATGAATCCCCCATTTCTTCAAGCAATAAGGCCATTCCAGTTTCTGTAATCCTTATCATAAGGGCTAGGCTGATATACATGTATGTACATAAGACATTCTTCTCTTTATAGATCTATTGACAATGTCCATGTCAGGAAATACATGTAGGTTTGCAGCACAAATACACATGATGCAAAAAAAAAAGGAAAAGAAACAAAAAGCTGACACAAACACTGAAATGGACAAGGACCAAATGCAACTTAAAGATGGTAAAGTAAAAGACAGATGTTCTCAAATAAAGGAAGCTTATAATTAAAGACGAACACCTGAAGCTCCTCAAGAATCTTTTTCAGCAGATCTTTGTCGTAGTGCGTCAGCTTGACCTTGGTGAAGGTCAGTTGGGATGGAGAGAAGAAATGAAGGAGGTAAAGAAAACAGCAGCAACAGAAATGTAGCAGACAGATGAACAGAGGAAAACTTGCCTACTCTATGATACATCACAGATGGACAAGCCCAAGGAAATAAGCTTGAAACAACAAGACGTATGAAAGGAAATAAAAAGAAACACAAGGTACCATGGTCTTTACAGTTACTGTCTCTTCTGATGTCTGGAAATAGAACACAACAAGGGAGCTAAGGGTGACAGTATACCAAGGGCAGTGGGAAACAACATTAAATGAAAGAAAGAAATCAAGCTAAAAGGAGTGTCTACAGACAGAATGAAGTGAAGTGTAGGCTAAGATGGTGTCCACAGTCTTCAAGAAAGCGGAATGAAAATGCAGATGTGGATGATTTCATACGAAGCCTCTATTCTTCGTCTGTACTCACAGCTGTAACTGTGCAATGAGAAAGACCATTGAGGACAGTTTGTCGAAAAAAAAATATGACAGACCCCCCACACCATGCCAGTGCCACCTGGCCACTGCCCCTATAACTACCTCCAGTTTGCTGACTAGTTTTTTCTTGATGGCGTTGCCGGCAGCAGCATTCGTGGCTGCTCTCAGGTCCTCCGCTGCCTTGCGTAGGTTCTCCTGTTCATCTGAGTCATGTGGGTTTACAGCACAGCCCTGGGAAAAGAACAAGGTCAATTTTCAATTACATAATGTCCAACACCCACTCAAGATTTTACCTCAAAACATGACTTTTATTGTCAATTATACTTACAAGATATCGAAATTGGTGTTTGAATAAATCATCTTTACATTACACTATTGATAAACTCTTATTTTGGAGTATCTATAAAACTGAAGGTTCGAAACCATGAAGATGCTAGTTATTTTTCCTTTTTTGTTACCTTGGCAGCCTCCACCATCCTTGCCGTGGCATCGGCCAGGACTTTGGCAGCTCCCAGAAGCCTCTTCTGTGAGTCGGTGTCGTCTGTTGTGTCAGCGCTGGTTTTTATCGAGTTCACTAAGTGTGACGTCGCCTGGAGGGAAAACAAACAAATAAAAACATTTGTGTACCTTACAACGTACATATAGGTCACAGAGCTCGATTACTGCCAGGGCAGGAGTACATACTCAATGAACCTGTGCTGCTCTGGAAAAATTCTGCGCGCATGTTACATGTATGTTTTCCAAGACCAGTACAGGCTGGGTGAACAGTGGACAACAGTTAACGATTTTCCTCAAAGAAATACAAGATGATTTAGAGAAAAATCCCTAACTATTGTCCGCTGCCCTTTCTTCTCGTCAAAAAACAGCTAATATAAAAGACGACAAACTAGGACAAAGGAACAAGGAAACAAACCAACAGTAAGTTGCTTACTTCTGCTAGTATCTTGGCCTGTTTGATCATGTCGGAAGCGTTGCCCATGGAAGCGAAGAGTCTGTCAGAGGCAGAGATGATGGTGTCACAGTGGTCCTCATACTGCTCGCCTCCCTTCGCCTGGAACATCCACAAATGGGGAGGGAAAATCAGACATTTGTAACAAAAGTACAAAATATGTAGATACTACCAGTGTTGGATTGCAATGGCTGAAGCAATAGGCCAACATTAGGCAAGAGGGAGTCAATTCTGTTGAAATTAATGGCAAGAGTTTCTCACCAAATGACTACAAAAATGAGGGAAATGAGAATTGTTCATAAACTATATAAGCAACATGTTTTTATGTAGGTTCCACTGTCGATAATTACAGTTATTGCAAATACACACTTTTCACTTCAACAAGAAATGCTTTGATTAGTAAAAGAACCACAAAGAGTCACGAATAACATACTTTATTGACATTTGTTATCAGATAGTTTATTAGAATGTTACAAAGTATTTCCTAGTACATGATAGGTAAGTCAACACTATGGTATATACATGATACAGTTACAGCAAAGGAGACAACCAGCTCAAAAACTCTACTGTATACTAATCATACAGCAGAAAATTAGGTATGGAAAAACAGCCAAGTTTTTAATCTGATCATTGCTAATTTCTTTTGGTTATATCAGAAGTCAACAAAGGAATATTAAAGTGTACTGATCACAGAGAAAGTTACTTGCACAAAGTTTAAAGTAAACAACATGTCACAGCATCTTGGTGAAAAAGAGTATCAGAGTCTTAGGTTGTGTACAAAGCTGAGTTTTGTTTAGTATTACTATCTATGATGGAAACACCATGACAACACCAACATAATGTTGTACAGAGAAGTTTAAACTGAGAAAGTTTAGCACAAAGGAAGTTGAAATTCTTTCCTACTTCTTCTAACTCATTTCAACATAATGGAACATCTTATTGTTCTACAAGGAAGTCTAAACTGAGGAAGGTGACTTCTACTGCCCTACTCTTCAGAGTGAGAAGTTATACCTCGAACTTGATCTCACTCAGAAGATCGTTCAGTCGCCTGACCACGCGGCGTACGGCGTCGTTAAGATCCGAACCGCCCCCGTCGTCTCCGATGGACATCTGATCCATCGCCATACGGACCACCAGATCCAGCTCCGCTAGTAGAGCCTCGTTTCGGCGCCCCCCGTCCACGGATTCCCTGGTTGCCATGACGGTCGTCGTAACCTGAGGTGGCTCCTCGATTTCTTCCGGCTTGGGTGTAGAAATATTTTCTGATCAGCCTTGGCGAGCGGTACAGGAGTTACTGATGAGGTTAAGCTGTACCGCAAGAAGGCTCATCAAATGTGTAAAAGTTTCACAAAATTCAATGTGAAAAAAAAAGGTTGTTTAGTGCAGCAATTCTTTAATTAGGCTTACCTGGAAGTTTGAGCAACTTCCGTTAACTCAAATCCAAATCAAGGTGTTACCATTAAGCTTAATTTCAGATACGACAGCCGCACTGAAAAAAGATGTTTAGATGTTGACTACAATGTACATTGAAGGTACAAAGGTTAAAGTCAGGTCTCTCAAATCATCAGCCATGCTACACTGTTAAAACAGGAGAATGGCATCCACCAGGGCCAGGTCGTAGTTGAAGGGTCATCTGCGACACTACACTGTTAGGATAGCTCGAGTAAAGCTGAAATGTCAGAGTTCATCAGGTCAGAGTTGAGATGGTGTGCCCAGCACACTGTTAGGGCAGGTAGAGTGCCGACATCCGTTGGTACCTTAGGCTCGAACTTGATCTCGTTGAGCAGGTCGCTTGTTGTCTTCATCACACGGCGAACGGCGTCGTTGAGATCGCCCCCCACGGCAGCATCCTCCGGCCCGAGCTGGTCCAGTACGTTCCTGACCGCTGTGTTTAGGTCTCCCATCACGCGCTCACGATGGAGCCTCTCCTCCTCCTCCCGCCTCCTCCGCTCCTCTTCATCCTCATCATCAGACTTCTCCGAGTCTCGCTTCTCATCATCCGTGCTCTCCAGCTCCTCGGGCTCCGGCTCCTCGATCTTCTCTGGCTTCTTCGCCTTCTTGGGTTACCATGGAAACGGAGTCAGTCTTTGGCATCCGCAATTCGGCCCAAAAAGGTATGCCAAAGACCTGACCCCTTTTGAGAAAAACAGCAAACCAACCACAACATGAAGATGTCTTTTTCCTAACTACATGACAGGTTTCTAGCTGGTACTGCATGTACATGTACATCTTATGTACGTTTGTAGATGTATCTCTCCTAAGCTGGTTGATTCACCTAAGTTTTAACACTGGTTGATACAGTAGTGTGGGAAACCTGAATTTTCAGACAAACAAAATGCTTTTCAGACAAACAAAATGCTTCTTTGCTGTGAAAGTGTAGTTGACATCCTCACCACCCTGCAAAGTCATTGGAAACCAAGTTCATGACCCTTGTTAGATGACACCTGCCTGTCTCCCCAGTGTCACCTTGTGATGTGACTGTGCCCTGCCCCCCTTCCCCATAGTGTTTGATGTACTGTCATTGAATGTAGATGTTCTTCTATCTTCAGAACTTCAACCCTCACCCTACAACACACTTGAATTCCGCGACCTTGGACACACGACCCTGCCCCCCTCCCCCATACAAACCTTGGAAGCCTGTTTGATGTGCTGCAGAAGGTCGTTCAGTGCCTGGGTGACCTGTGTTGCCGCAGCACCCAGGTCCTTCAGGAGGAACTCCTCCTGTGTGGCCATCTGCGCCGAGTCCACCGTTTTCTCAACGGACTTGGCCACGAGCTTCGCCGCGTCTATCAGCTGTTCCTGGCACGCTGGGTGGCTTATCGTGGGTGCTACCACCTGAAGAGGGGGTGGGAAGGTAGGATCTCACCTTCAATCTTTAAGTAGTTATGTACAATTTATTTACCAACATACTAGTAGTTATATTCGGACAACAACAAAAAATCAAACAGTCTTCTTCAATTAAGGTGAAGTATGGTGTATTTTCAACAGTATATTCTTTTCCATATCTAGATAAAAACTCATCTGTGTTGGTAGATTCATAGTTGTACAATGGAGAGTGTTTCCTTTGTGTTGGAACAAAGCTTACATTGTAAAACTATAATTCGAGTTTCATATATTCAACACAAGTTGGCTTCGTAAATCATTCTAAGTCACCATGAATTGAAAAGTCCGTGTACTGAAAGAAAAAGAAACACGATTTTCCCATATCATAGGACAAACCTTAGTGCAGGCGACCAGCTGCGAGGTGGACAGTGCTGTCTGCGTTGCCGAGGCGATGACCTTGTTCTGCATGGCGGGATCCTCCGCTTTGCTGGCGACGTTCTTCGCCTTCAGCACGAGTGTGGCGGTCGCGTTCGCCACGGCCTTTGCCAGCGCCATAAGGGCATCCTGAAGGTAAACAAACCAACAAACAAGTAAATAAGCAAATTTAAGTGGTATGTTTCCAATTTAATGGGTAGAAAATGTCTACAATGTTCTCAATGTACACTGTTGAACTTTGTCTTAACGAAATGAATATTAAACAATTTGAAAGCTTTCGGAATGGTCTTCATATTTTCTGCAATCATAACAAACTAGACTAAGAGATAGACAGACTTCCGGTAGACAGACTGTTCTTTTGACATACTGTAGGATGTCCTTGAAAAACAAAATATGTTGCCTCTCCTTTTGTCTGTAATAGTTTATCACACCAATTATAAAACTGATTCTTCTGTTTATAACAAGCCAGGGCATGGATAATATCATTCGGCAAAAACCTGAAATTTCCTACCCTCCAGCTGTACTACAAGCATATTAATTTCACTAGAATTTCACAAACATATTTAACTTTCTTCCCAAATCTCACGCAATACCCACAACAGTTTGGACCCCCATTTTGCCTCCAGTGTGGCACATGTAACTGTTCAATGTTGGTCATTAATCATTTTACAGACAGAGAAACACGTTCAACAACTTTACTAAGTTCAAATGTCTGCATTGTGTACATGATCTTTTTTGTTTTAACAGTCAGCACCAGCCAAAATAATAACTTTAAGGACTTCACAAAATATCACAACGCCAAAACCCTGAACATTATCAGATTCAAAAAGGACTTCACAAAATATCACAACGCCAAAACCCTGAACATTATCAGATTCAAAAAGGACTTCACAAAATATCACAACGCCAAAACCCTGAAAATTATCAGATTCAAAAAGGACTTCACAAAATATCACAACGCCAAAACCCTGAAAATTATCAGATTCAAAAAGGACTTCACAAAATATCACAACGCTAAAACCCTGAAAATCATTAGATTTAAAGTTTAACTGTTGACAAATTATCATAGTTATCCAGCCTTGGCATTCTTTGCGTGCCTGAAACGGCTCAAAACACTATGCTCCACCCGTTAATGTAGGTGCGGCTTGAGAACCAAACCCACAAAGATTAACCACCCAAAACATGTCATTACTTGACCCTGCTTGACATGACAAACAGTTTAGTATCTGCGGCTGTGCGTGAGAATGTCTAGTTGACTCAGTTTAAGACATCATTTTGACATGAGTGTACGAAAACTCCATAGATTTGTTTTCCTTCTATTTTTGGCACTAACTTTCAAGACTTGTGACCTACAAACATAAATTGACTGACACAGAGTGATCAAGAATAAACAACAAACATCATTATTTCCCATTGTATTGTATATGGCCTAGCAAATTTATTTTCTTTGCTTTTTTTATTATTGACATTTTAGGGAGAAAAAGGAGCAAGCGGCCATGATGAAAACAACAAGCATCCAAGATAAAAACAAAGACTTAAGGGGAAAATTTGACTTGATCCACAACCTGAAACCGTGAACCAAGGTAAGACTTTCCCCTCAGACTTTTGTTTTCATGTTGACCCTCTAGATCTAGTTCAGAATTGTTTTTTGTTTCCTTTCTTTATGAATTGTAGCCTAATAAACTGAATGTTACTGACAGGTTAAGTTAAGTGGAGTAAAAATCCTATAGGTTGCCCTTTGTAATGACGTCCATGTACCATAACACACCCTGACCCCTGAGGCAGTTCCCAGTACGGGGACACGTGCCCACCATTCTAATGACCCAGGCAAGACTTGTCCGGAGGACCTGAGTCACACATTTACTGCCTATTACTAATTGTTGTCCAGTCAAACTGTCAATCAAAGTGACCAAGGGTGTTACATGTAAGTTGATAAAAACAAACTGTGGGGTAAAAATCTGTTTTGTGGTGTAAGAAGAGGCTAAGACGTGACTTAGGGGAGAAAAAAAGGTCTTGAAGTTTTGAGTCAAAACACAACATGCAGACAGGAAGTACAGTTCTGTGTACAGTAGTCTGACTCAACTGTGAATTGTGGTAATTAAACAGTGTTGTCCGCGATAAATGTCAATCAAAGTTAACCATCCCCTGATACCCAGGTTACATTGTAAAGCCTGTGCATTAGGGGAATCAAGTAGTAGTAAGGTTTATGAAAAACTTGTGGTCCGACAAAAAGATTTATCAGGCTCCCACACTGTTACTTTCTAAAAAGAAGATGACAAAAACAAGTCTTGTTTTACCTGGAACAGAGGTCCAGTTTTGCAAGAAAAAAAATTTCAAACAGAAGAAATTAGGGGAAAGAAGTTGACACAACTGGAACTTTTGTGTCAGTATTTGAATACTGATTTCAGAAACGTTGTACTGACTGCTTTTAGAGAGAAGTAGTGTTACCTGGATCATGTGTTGGTATCTGGTGCTTTTAGAGCACTAGAAAGTCTGAAGAAATAGGCAAGGAGTTTACAGATATTGTATTAGGTACTAAGAAGATTGGGCCACACAGCTTTGTGCAATCTGTACAGCAGGGGGCTAGTCCATTGATTGTGGTCTGTGCGATCAACTACCATACTATTTCTCAAATGCTGAGTGAGATGGAACTCACCACCCGGACTGCAAGGCGAATACTTTAACGTGACCATTGTACTGTTCATACCTGAAACTGTGGGTCGGTACTATAGGAGAAGGAAAAGATTCTGAAGAAGACTAGTAGAGAAGAGAAGCAGGTTTACCCGGATGGTTGGGTTGGTGTCCGGTACTTTTGGAGGAAAAAAAGATGAAGTAGAGAAGAGAAGAAATATTACCTGGAAGCGTGGGTCAGTATCGACCTCTCCCATCTCGTGTAAAACCTCTCTTCCATGTTCTCCGATGTTTCCAGCGGCCGTCAGCAGGTTTTGGCGGGGCTGGGTAAACAAAAACAACAACAACATTAGTCAGTGGACAAACAGATCTCTTTTTCTCCAGTCATATGAATAGAATCAAGTTGTTTTTTTGGGGGGGAGGGGGGGTCCTTGGACAGAGATTTTTTGGGGGAGGGGGGTCCTTGGACAGAGAACATTTGTATATCTTTTGGGGGGCCTGGACACCTGTTGTATATGATCAAAATAGATAAAGCGGTTGAACCTCAGAATGAGGACGTAGCATGATTATTTTTCGTTGTATATGTAGAAGACACAATATTGCCATACTGTTGTCAGGGAGTCTTATTGGGCTGTTCTAAAAGTTTCTGATGAAGTTCCTGAGAACACCCTAGAATTTCTTGGTTATTTAGTGGACTAAAAGTAATATTTGGAACAACTTGTATATTCAATCCCAAATTGTGATATACTTTTAATTCACAACCAAACCAACAACTCAAACCTAACCTTCTTTAGAACCTCAAACAACAAAAGAATACAGCCGTCTCCTACAGGCCTGACTAGTGAAAGTTGAATGACACTTAAGATCATCATACTTGTGTTAAGGCACTTTGCAACACCTGAGAGATGCAGGTAATGACAGGTAACACTTGAGAGATGCAGGTAATGACGCCTGATAACAACCACTTTCAATTATCAAACTGACCTGGGCTTTCAAAACCACTTGCCTGTAACCATCATCGCCCTAACATTTACATACCAACATCTTTACAACCGTACTGCCCTTCAAACATCTTAGAAATCATTCTTGTCATTTCGTGACAAACATTTTTTGCTTTCCAGTTTTTATGAGCTACGTGATTCTATACATACTCTGTTGTTCTCATCATCACTACTCTCCAGTATTTTTTTCGTCACCAAAATGTAATTGGCATTTCAAGTTATAATTTACCAAACATGAAATACAATGAAGTAAACATTTAAACCCAAAATGTTTGTTCCACGACCAAGTCCTAAACAGAAAAGGAGTTTTCAACAAAACACCAAACAATTGTGAAAGAGATCCTAGCAGGGACAAGAACTTCCTTCCTGTTAATAGAAAACAAAATCTTGGTTTCCAAACTGACACATTCTGCAAATACTTTTGATTATCTTACAACTTTATCTAAGACTTCAGGAAAAAGTCTCTGACCAAACACCTGGTCCGGAAACGAGACCCCACGACAAACAACAACCCGCTAAATCCTGAATGTACTCCAACAACAAATCTCAGATTCGGAACTAAAATTTCGCTAACTCTCCCGATCCTTACCACCACCTGAACCCCCTGTTGTTGTTGTATCCCGTAGTACGGGATCTGTATAACAGCCGTCCTCATGCGCTTATTCGCCCGGGCTCCGAACCACGAGGAGTCTATCGTTTGCATGTCGAACGCCATTCTTGTTGCGGAGACAATGAGTTGAAACGGAAGGGCGGATCGTGTCTAAAGTAGCCGGTGCTGATTGCATCAGGACACGCCTCTGCGCAGACAGACTGAATACTAATTTGGGGGCAACCGCCAACTACATAACCTGGGGCCAAACCAAATTATCAACTGGTTCTCTTATACTCAGGTAAATAGTTTTCCAGGTTTTTTTTGCAAAAACTTAAATCTAAAAACTCATAAATACTACAGTGTGACGAAAGACAAGAACAGAACTTGGGGCACTTAACCAAATCATATTTTTCATATCATTGTACAGTTTTACATTTTGAGTATACAGATACCATTTGTTGATGCACCAACAACCTCAAAACACAGCATGAACAATCTTTTTTTCGTGTCCTATTTTTTGTTAGGGCCTTCCCATGTTTAATTTTCCTGTCCCGTCACTTCAAACAGACAACAACCCGTACAAACTTTGACATAGCCCAACCACATTGAGCACTGTAGCTACTCAGTGACTCAACAACACAAGGGCAGAGGTGGCTATGCCCATGCACAGGTGATGTTTCTTGGCACAGAGTCAGAATACAGACAACAATGCCTTCCACAGAGCAAAAGGTGACAACTAGCTCTGCAGCAAGGTGGAACAAAAACATACCGACAGAATACCTGCACATTTTTTCACACTTCAACGAAGTCAGTTTTGCCCTGAGATTGAACTCTTATTTTTCTTCTAAAAAATAAATCCAAACAGACTGTACCACTTTGAGGGGTGGGGACAATTTTTGGTTTGTGAGAATAAAAATGGCCAAACGAAAAAGGGTTGAAGCTAACAGTACATACATGTAATTGTTGTTCACATCTATTCTTAAAAGTTTTAGATTGGGAACAATTTGCTCTCCCCTCTGGAAGTCAAGAAATGGAATAGTCGACTGGTTGGAACATTTGGGTTCTAATTAAATCATGGGCAGTGCGTCAGTGTTGCATACTTGTGGGAAACATGGAACAATACAGGCACAGAACTAGACAATAACAATCCTGGTACTGTACGGAGTTAGATGACACAAAACAACATGCACACGCATCAGGCATGGATTCAAAATGTCTTATTCACACCAACAGTAATCATTTCTGTAGCAGATATTTGAAACTACAAAAAAGGTTAAGAAAAGTTACAGTTCACACAGAACAGCAAGCACAACATGCAGTCATTCCACATTTCAAGTCAGTTTGTACAACCTAACAACAAATATCCTCATTTTAATACAAACAAGACAAGGTTGTTTATTAGAACGAGTTGGTGTAACATTAAGAAAATATATAACTGTAACCTAAACAAGATTCTTGGAACACAGTGATGTTCACATCATAGATGTTGGCACAAAAATTTGTAAAGTATCTCTCATCTTAGCCAACTGATAC
Source organism: Branchiostoma floridae x Branchiostoma belcheri (assembly GCA_019207045.1). Classification (NCBI taxonomy): domain Eukaryota; kingdom Metazoa; phylum Chordata; class Leptocardii; order Amphioxiformes; family Branchiostomatidae; genus Branchiostoma; species Branchiostoma floridae x Branchiostoma belcheri. The sequence continues at coordinate 28,586,107 of CM033024.1, read as the reverse complement.
ATTGCTTTAACAAATAATTTCAAGAATTTCATTCTCAAAGTGTCATTCTTATAAACCTTCCTTGTCTTTCAACAAGACTGAAACCTTAATGCTGGATTTGATAATTTCAAAGTAAAAGCACTGTGTTCCAAGAGCAAACTTCCGTTTGAGAAGACCCCAGAAGTTTGAGTCGTTCCCTCAGTACCTCAGGTTCACGCTGTTGTCATGGTAACCACAGAAGTAGGAACGTTACGACAGGCGGACAGGGATGGAGGTGGGAAGAACAGCACGAGAGAGAAGAGAGACAGAGAGAGAGAGAGAGAGAGAAGACAAAAAGGGTTACTCTAACTTGTTTTCAACAGGAAGAGAGAAACGTAGAATACAAGATAATCAGAACTTAGGACACAATATTAATCAAAAGATTCTGTTATTTTAAAAGAACAGGTAAACATAGTTTAAGAAGGACACACATACACAGTTTAATAAAATGAAAAGCATATATCTACATGTACAGACTGGTTTCTTTCATACTTTCATAATGATTAGGACCAAACAGGTCTACAAGAAAAAATGAAAAACGAGTTATTCAAATTAGCTACTGTACAATTACACATAACAAATACAGAGATTGAAGAGCCACACAAGTTTTCTTAGTTGTTTCCCAGATAACTAACAGGTAGGTCTGAGAGAAAATGAGTCTGAGCAGTGCTGATAGGAATGGCTGCAAGAAGAATGTAAATCAATGGGATAGAAAAGTTTACAGAGAACATAAAATATATTTAGGCCTCTGCAATACGCAAGGAAATAAAAGTGTGAAATAGCAGGAAGATATAAAATTAATACATACAGGAACTGTGGAAAGATAATACATTTATAATAGCAAAGAGAGCAGCTGGAATGATAATTATAAAAGACAAAAGAGGTGTCAGCAAAAAAAAGACATCTAGACAGTCATTTCTGAGTCTATTCTATAAAGCAAAGAAACTAAAACTATTTTTAACAAGATTCAGAAGAGTCAGTGAGGTTTCTGGACAAGGTGAGGCTTTTTGTTACACAGCTACTCTAAGCTAAAAGAAAGACATTTAGGCCCCGTTCATGATGCAAAAATTAATGCGGATGCATCCGCATGTGCGTCCATCCGATCATGATCCGCATGCAAACGGTTTACATTTTGTGTCCACGATGCCAACGGGCAATCCGTTTCAGATCCGCGTCAGGGAATTAGAACATTACGCAACAGAACATTGCGAAAAAGATGGCGGATCCCCAGCTGTTGTTGTTAGTGTTTTTCCTGAAAATGCTGTGTGCCCGCGGAAGGGAACGTACGAGGCGGCAGCGACGAAAGGTTTTATGCCTTGGCCTGGCTGCAGTGAGATGCGGCCATGGTGACCGCTAAAATTTCACAGTTTCCCGCGTCACGGCGCGAACTTTGACCTTACGTTACCCGGATGTAATGCGGATTCACGCCGCATTTGCGTTCATGATGACAGTTCGCAAATGCGGATTTAAAAAATCCGTTTCAAATCCACCTCCCGAGGTGGTCCCGAAAAATCCGCATCAAATCCGTTTCGGAGCATTCATGATGAGAAATTTATCCGCATCGGCCAAAAATGCGGATGCATCCGCATTAATTTTTGCATCATGAACGGGGCCTTATTGATTTAAAATGTTAGTTGTAGAATTTCTGTTCTGAGCTGCAATAAAACCTGTCAAGTCTGTGGTGAGAAATTTTCTTGGTTATTTTGTTGGTGAGAGATTCCACGTTGGTGAAACTGCTACAGCTGTTGTCGTGCGTGCTGGATTTTAGACGGTTATACCGTAATTTTAGGTGTGAGGTTGTTTACTTGTTGTGTGGTAGACAAAAGTTGTTTATATTTATTGTATAGCAAACAGTTGTTTGTTTGTTTATACCCCGGGGAGGTAGGGCTGGATCTGGTCGAGGAATTCGTGTTCGGCGATCATCAGCTGACGGCAGGCTTCGTACAGGTCCGGACCCTGGCGAGTGTTCCAGCGGGAAAACGGGAGGTGAACAAAAAGCAACACAGCAGGAAACTACATGGTGCAAACTGGAACTGTGATCTATACAGTATATATCTGCGTTCTGCTGTTGTCAAACCTGTCCACAATGACCACTCATGTGACTCATGATCAAAGAAAAGAGTCGCATTTGACAGGTGGCCACTATTGACAGGATTTCTTCATCTTTGGGTCAATGAGGAAAATAACCTAAGAGACAACCACATTTGAGGGGGCTAGGTCAACTTATCTTTATCAAAATTTCACTTTCTTTTGCTGGGATATTGAGAAACAAAAGATCTGGCTAGATTTTGAGAGCAAATGAGAGTTCTGAAGTGAGTGCAGCATCCCTTGCCCTGATTGACAGAGATGCAGATATAAAACATCAACAAGACTTAGGCAGTTGAAATCACAGTTCCAGTTTTTAAGAATCTAAAATGAAGCAGCAAAACTAAAAGTAAACTTGAAGGGCTGGACTAGGAAAAATAAGCTGGACTAGGAAAAATAAACTCACAAAAAGCACATACTAACAGACACACAATCAAGTTCTGAAAATAAACATAGCAGGGAGGTAACAAACAACAGATAAACAGACTCTGAGGAGAATATACACAGTAAAGGAACAAGAAACATGAAAAATCTACAAAATCCATGAGAAATGTAATCATTTAACAATGATTTTGCCTGAAAACTTTTGAAAAACCTTGATCAAAGATTACGAACTTACCGACCGTTCCACACGTCTTAGACTTGCAGGTCTCGTTTCTTTGTTGCAGGTTCTTAAGTGAACATTCCTGACCCTTCCCCTTGGGGACATCTTAAATCGAATTACCTGAAGGAGCTCACTTTCACACACAGCTTTCAAAACAAAGGAGGACAGGAAATAGGGAAACAAAACCTCGTGGACACCACAAAAAAACGTCCTACCTCCGTTGAGCCGGGTTTCGCAGCGCTGAGCAGGTCTGAGAACGCTCCGGCGAGGTTTCTCGCGGCGTCCAACAACCGTTCGCCCTGTCCGTAGTCCTCAAGCAGCGCGGCCACCATCTTGATGCCCTTTGACATCTCCGTGAGGTTGGAAGAGATGGTGGTAACGGCGGATCCGACCGCGGTGTAGTCCGTCTGCTCCGGCTCACCTGTGGACGGTAACCCAGGGCAACCAGGTGTGAGGGAACTTTTCGTAACGTTTGCACATCTCCTCATCAAACAAAATTCCACTGTTTGGATCCAGACCAGATCTGAGACTTGCAAACCGTACCTCAAGAATGGCAACCAAACCAAGACATTTCGAAGAATGTCTTCAAGATTAATTTCGCAAGGACCATATCGCCAAAGGCCAAGGTTAAACTAGACACACAGCAAGATAGCAAATAAAGAGAAGGAGAGTTCATCTACATTAGTGCACCAACCAGACTAAGCTCTAATATGCTACTACAAAAGCAGTCATCAGATTATTATTTAAGTTAGAACCGACAGTCCAAAACTTGCTGGGCACACATTTTCAGCAAGTTTTTAGACATAAATTGCCTTCTTATTTAAAATGTACATGTGTGCTGATCCTCATTCTTGAGACTACCTTGTGAAGAAAACCAGGACACAAACATCCTCACTTTTTCCACCATGACATTTCGATTACACTATCTTCGCTGACAAATTCAAACCACGAAGTCGTGGTTTGAAAGCATGTGTCTTTTCACGTCATCAACTCTCTAAAAACTGATAAGTTAACCATACTGTACCTTTAGTAGTTATGTGTACATTAAGTAATAAGATAGGCTCTAAAATCATGTCAGACAGGCAAACTGAGCATAATTAGTCGATCAAAAGTCTTCTTAGCAATATCATAATTTGTGTAAAAAAACTGCTGTTGGTCAACATTTGCATTTCTTTCTAAAAGTTTTATCTTCAATTAGTAAAATACTTTGTCTTCCATGTTTCAGAGCCACAAAAGGGACAGATCGTTACTGTTCTGAGGGTGATTGTCCTCCTACCAGAACAGTAACGATCCCCCTCTGATGATAATCCGGCACCTTTGACGTTGTTGGGTGTACCCCGGAAGCGATCCACTATTTTCTGGTGCTTCAGGTCTGCGTAGCGTCCGGGAAGCATGCGGTTAGCGGGAGCAAGAGACAGTCAGACACAGTAAGCCAAGAAAATCCCTCTGAACCAAGAAATCTACCTGTACACCCCCAAAGTAAGATAGAGCAGTCCAGCACTGAAGGAATACAGTTAAGTTGGATTGTCTAATTTTGAAAAGCTTTTCCTGATTTGAAAGAAATTAAGAAAAATTTGTGTACACCCCCATTATTTAATGGAACAACTAAACACTGGTGGAAACAAGTTCACTGGGCTGTTTGATTTTTTAAGAGAAAAGGGGTGGGCAAGACAAATTTCTAGGTTCAGGGGATATATAGGAAGTAGGATGAAAAACTACTAGCAGTGCATCTTTATATTGTGTTAAAAAGCATACATATAAATGTGCATTTTACATTATCATCACAGAATGCAGTTTAATAAAAATGCAACATGCAGTTACTTGCATTTTTAACTTAAAGATTAAAAGCATTATTTTGTGCCAAACACCTTTCAAAATAGTTTCATGTTATATATATATCAAGATCTAAATCATCTTACAAATATTTGACAACGAAAAAATGATATTACAAAATGGAAGGCATTAAATACCTAGTTTTTTCCAATCGTCTGTTGTCATCATGCAATAAAAGATGCATGCAGGGAAAAAAGCAAGTTAAAACAATTGTAAATACTGTTAAAAGAAAAGTGCTGGAACCAAACTGAAGAACTAAGACCCATCAACCTTCTCCAACAAAAAGAAATCCAACCAAGAACAAGAACCAACTGAAAAATGATCGCCGACCATGATCAAACCAAAAGTGGTATCAAACCAAAAAGAAGATTCTCTTAGAACTCAAATAAAATTAAAGAAATTAACATCCAAGACCAAAACTGTGTAACCAAAAGTTAAACAATGCAAAACACATCTCGTAATAAGTACAAATTATTCATATAAAATATGAATAAACAAAATCAAAAGAAAAGAGGAGTAAAATGGATCTTAGAGTTAGCACATTTTCAGTATAGAGGGAGACTTGTGTGCCAGGTTGTCAATAAGACTGTTGACAAACAGATCTAAACAAACTGATTTTAGTTAATTGAGTAACTGGTACTTAGTCATTGTTGAAATTGAGTTGTACAAAACCAGGAATGAATGGTTCCCTTATGAAATAAAAATTTAGGAAGTTTTAAGTAATTTTAAAAGACAGTTCTAAAAGATGAAGTGATCTGGCACACAAGGTTAGAGAGGGGTTATCATTTCAAGGTCAAACATTGTTACTAGAAAACCATAATGTTTTTTAGCTAAATTTCACACCACACAAAATAGTCAACTTTTCACACTTGTGAAACTGAGATTAGTTATTTTTGGTAAAGTGCAGGTCTAAGTTTTTATCTTTAAGAATTACATGTAAATGTTCGAGGAATGTTGACCTTTCATTTTTGACCTTTCAGCTATTTTTCTTAGGGAGGGCAGTGGGGTTTCCCACTTTTGCCAACAGGGACTGGAGGTCTGAATCACAACCAAAGTGATTTTGTTTGTGAAAATGTGCAAACTTCTGACACCATCCCATCACACCTCTGATGCTTGACAGTTCATGACACAGGATTGCCACATTGTAAAGGTAATGTCAAATTTGCAACTTTGTCTGTTAAAAAACTGCAACAATGTTGCAATATATTTGTCATGAACTGTTTTCTATGGAGGAAATTTCCCTTCCCTCCACCCTTGCCACCCCTATTACAGAATCTTGTGATCCAAAATCTGTCAGGGAAGTGCCAGAGATTGGACCAGCCCACTCTGTAACAGGAGTGGCTATCGGTGGAGGATAAAGGGAGAGGAATAAGGGAGGGGGGTCCTGGTGATCACCTGATGTGAGCGTAACGACGGAGGCTGTAGCGGCGGACATGGCGGCGAGCTGGGATGTCACGTTCTGTTTGGAGACGTCCAACGTGTTCTGCTTCCACTTCAAGGAGGCCTGTGGGAATGAGAGAAAAGGGTCAGCACAACTTTTGTAGAATCTAACAACTGTCTTTGGTGCTGAACAAAATCTACAAACTGGTAAATACAACTTTCCTAGAATCTAACACCTGTTCTTGGTGCTGAACCCCATCCACAAACAGGTAAATACAACATTCCTACAATCCAACCCCTGTCCTTGGTGCTGAACCCCATCTACCTACAGGCAATTACAACTTTCCTAGGATCCAACCTGTCCTTGGTGCCAAACCCCAGCCATATATGGGTAAATATAGCTTTCTTAAATTATAACACCTGTCCCAGGTGCTGAACTGCATCTAAAAACAGGTAAATGTAACTTTCCTACAATCTAACACCTGTCCCTGGTGCTGAAACGCATCTTAAAACAGGTATAATATAACTTTCCTAGAATCTAACATCTGTCCTTGGTGCTGAACACCATCTATAAACAGGTAAATACAACTTGGCTAGAATCTAACACCTGTCCTTGGTGCTGAACCCCATTAAAATTTTCTGTAACTTTCAGGTTTTTGATTCTGGATTTTTCAGGTTTTCATAGTAGTTTTCAGAGTTTTGATACTAGATTTTAGGTTTTTGATACAAGTTTTTAGGCTTTCAATGGTAGTTTTGAGGTTTTCGATGATAATTTTGAGGTTTTTGATACTTTTGGCTTTCAATACTAACCGGATCAGAGCCCAGTGGTGGCAGCTCTGCCCTGGACCCCAGCTCGGCTTGTGCAGCGCTGATCGAGTTGAACCCAGAACTGATGTTCCCCATCAAGGCCTGCTGGGCTTGTGTGTTAATAGGCGGCATGTGAGCGGAATGGATCTGCCCGCGGATGGTGGCGTACTCGGCCCGTGGCATCGTACCCGTTGAGTACGACTCAGCCCCTAGTGGTTGGACAGAGAGGAGGAGGGACACTACGTCACACGCGCATGCACGTTAGTCGGTTTAGACCAAGTTTAGACTGCGCCGAACAATTTCTGACACATGCTTTAAAGGAATTTTACACTGATGTACTTGTTAACAAACATGTGTCTAACTCAGTAGAAGTTCTACACTGTGTCAATGGATTTTTGACACATGCTGTAAGACCATTGATTAAACTTGTTAACATATGCAAATACCATTGTCAGTCTAAGTAATCAGTATAATTTCTGCAATATTCTGCAAACTGGACTGTATAGGAGAGATGATAGTAAATGAGTACATGGTAAAACAAACGTTTCTAATAGAAGTAAGGTTTATTGAGGGTCTAGAGGGGGTTGTACGGACTCCAAACCATCACTATACTGCATGCTGCAGAATCAGAGATTACAAATCAAATGTTCTTCAAGACTCTATGGTGAGACTTGTTAAACTTCATCTAAGACATTTGCAAAATGATACGTTCTTCTTTTCAACTGCTGCATGATCTAGTCAAGGTTCAGAGCAATACCCAAGAAATAAGTACAGGTGAAGGAAGAAAGAGAAGGCTCTAGAAGACAGTAGATGTCTCAAGACAGAGAGAAGACTACGTCTTGGATTGTGTTTCTCTTGTCTAAGGTGAGTGGAGGAACTACAGGGCTGGAGGGTTTAGAAACTGATTAGGAGTAAAATGCCACGAGATGGGACCAGATATGAACAAGAGCTAAGATACCACAAAATGATTTTGCTTGAAGAGTCAGAACTTAATACCAGTCTATCTCTTGACTTCCTTTTAAAACGTATGGATGAAACAAGTCTGGGTTTGATTCTCCGTAGTAACCGCTGGTTCAATATTTTCACTTCTGTGGTTAGCAAGCGAAAAGATTGAGTCAGCAGCCAGTACAGAGAATGGTTCCAAGACCGGGAAGAATCGGTCTTTGGAATCTTTTCTTCAGAGGTATAATTTCCAATATCTGACTTTTTGTTCATCAATTATATCAAAGTTTAAAGCTTCTGAAATGCACTTAAACGAACTCTCGTCTTCACATCTGGTCACATGACAATTTGTGTACACCATCAGCACAGGGCAGGACAGAAACCTGGAAGAAACTGTTCAGAAACAAAAAAAAGCAGAAAAGCAGCAAAAAATTGCTAACAGCTCTGTTTGAGCAGACACTGGTGGATTTGAACAGTGAATTCGATTTATTTCACTGTCCACGATTTGAAAGCTAATCATTTCAACTGGTTATTGGATGTGACGTAAGTTTCAAATAAAAGGATTAATTTCCTTGTATTTCATTGTACGCCATAAACACTTATTGGGGATTTTGAATTTTCAGTACCTTAAAATGTTAAATACAAAGTGACCAGTGTTTGCTCTTAATTTTCTAAAACTACACATTCATTTCAAAGGAGCTTCACAAAGGTGTATATAGGAAGCAAAATGCAAAAACAGTAGAAAGAACATCAAGACACATCACATGTCAAGGTAAGGACACAACAACATATACTTCAACAGAAATAACAGACATACATATAACATGCAATAAAGTAAATAGCAAGAAAGGCTTGGAACAACACAATAAAAGCAAGGAGCAAGAAAACAAAACAAAGCAAAACTGAGCAATTCTCACACATTTACACATTCGTCAGTTATCCATATAACATAGTAGTATAGATGAATAAATGCAAAGCAGGGCAACAAAATGCTTCTTTGAATCTTACACCGTCTTTACATATGACATTTTGCAATACCAAGGTTGCTTCTACATTGATTTAAGTCATGTGACATCATTCCACCAATCATGATCCAGACACCAGCATAAAATAGAAGTCCATCTTCAGCAACGCAAGAGATGCATGAATAGGTAAAACTGAATGCCGCCATAGCAACTTACCATCATGTGCACGCATGACCGCGGGAATGGCGACCGAGCCTTCATTCACATGTCCGACCTTGTTCTCTTGATGTTGCATGATGGTTGCCCTGAGTGAAGGAGGACGGAGGGCAGAGTCAGGTAAAAGCTAAAACATGATGTATCTCTTAACCCAGTTTCAGCTTAGTAATACAGAAACTTCATGATAGTCTTCCAGACCTTTTAACAAGAAATTTGATTATGTATGTAACACGTGTCTTCAAATACACTTTTCCTGATCATCAAAATTTATCAATTGCCCTTGTAGCATTTGACCTTAAAAATGAATGAAGCCTTGCATCAATTTTGAAATTTTAAATTTATATTTCCAATTCATAAATTCCAGAACAATCAAATCAAAAATCAAAGATAACAAATACAGACATATTCTAATAGATTCCTTCTGCACTGTGCCATTGCTTTTCAATGACCTTACCTGCGACCTTCAACAAATTCCGAACAATGACCTTGACCTTACCTTGCAGGTGAGACACTGTCCTCCAACATGGTGGACTCCTCCTCTCCGTCCAGTCCAAACCGGTCCTTCCCCTTTTTCTGTGAACAAAGCAGGCACGACAGGTTCATTCTCCTTTCTCTTTCCAAACCTCTGCACTAAAAAGCCTTGCCTTTTTGTCTACCAATAGTGAGTCTTAGGCATGAAACCTCTGCAGGTAAGAGAACCAAAACACTTTTCGAGAAGAGTAGGGGTGATCTGGTGTGCTTCGACTCACAGCAAACCCACATTGCACTAATTAGAAAAAGCACCTTGCATCACCTTATGTGAGGATAACAAAACTTAAAGGAAGAATATGGTTAGAGTAAGAGTCAAATAGAAGAAATGGTGAAATTTTCTTGGAGATGGATAGAGTCGGACAGCACACACAGAAGCACACCCCAACTCTTATCAATACAGCATGGTGAGGTTTTTAACATGATCAGTCTGCTAGGCGTTCTTGAAACACCCAGCCAACAGCTTGCGAGATACATGTGGTACCTGTACGTGATTAATCCAGAAGTGAGTACTGTCTGCACCAAGTTATATCGCTGGAATGTCATAAGGTCTGGGTGGGGTTAGCCTTAATTAAATGCTTTCCTTCTGGAGTTAAGGGCACTTTAAACTTCTGTCGGAGAGCTTTTACTCTAACTTTTGATCAATACCGTCCGAAGGATAGATTGCTCCACTGGCATTGTGTTAGGAGGGTGAGAAATCTTGTGAGGTAATCTTTTAAGAATTTTAATATGTGCCAATTTTAATATGTGCCAAAAAGAGAAGCACATTTTTAGACGAACAATTTTAAACTGAAAAAAAGGAGTCAATAGTTTTCATACTTCAATAAAAAAGATGACAGATGTTCCATTACGGACCATTTCATGAAGATTGATCGATGTCCATTTAATCAATAGCCTATGACATTGGCCACCCTGCCCCGAGTGCTCATCTTTTATCACTTCTCTCTAAGTAATACATTATCATTCTTCTCCCATTTTCATCAGCTGATTTCTCAAGGGGAGAAAGTTCCTGTAGGAATAGTCGTCGTATAGAACTATGCTGGGCAAATTAGCATCCCATCTACATTTCTTTCTAGATTCTTTCAACATTTCTACTTATTGTCTCTGTTTGGAAGGTGAACAACACATTTGCATAGTAGTTACCTAAAGCTGACAAACCATGAAAAGTACATGTAAGGACCCCATAAGATGCAATTTGTATTCTAAGTACTGATTTTTTGCCATATTCAAAAATGGCAAGGGTTCATATTTGGAATTTGGATAAAAACTTTATGAGCCAATCAGATGACAGTTGTAGTTGCCATGGTTACCTTTCTGAGGATGATGTCAATGTACCCCGCGATGAGCTGAGAGATGGTTTCTCCCTCTGTGGTCTGAACTGAGTAGTAGGACTCTGAGTAGTCACCAAAGTCCTGTAAACAAGAAAACAGTGTCACATTATACCTATCTTAAAGTATACAACAAAAGAAATGTTCACAATTTTTCTATCCTACATTCTAGATTTGTTAAGAGGTACTTGGTTAAGGTTATAAACTCAGTCATTTGTTAGTTTGTTTAAATAATGTTGAACACTGTCATGTACACTGTTGAATTCAAATTGTTACAAACAGATTTCGTCAATTTCATGGTGGCAGATTTGAATGTAATTTAGGAAGTCTTAGACATTAAAAAGATGATTCAATGAAAACCATGATTGCATTTTATGCTGTCGTGGCAAATCTTAAGGATTTATGACTGAATGCTTCATGTTTCTTATAATAAGTGTTATTATAAGTGCTATTATCTTATCATACTATAGTGTTAGAAGTCATCTCAATTTAAACATGGTGTACATGTACTTCATTATGACCGTGGCCTGGCTGCAGTACTAGCACGGAACGCTATGATGATTATGACTTTTGTTATATGATTATGAATGATTTGTACAATAAAGGCTATCATAACTTATACGTGTACTTCCTGAAACAGTGCCTTTGTCTGAAAGCAGCAACATCATCCAATCCTTTATGATTAAATAACCCTAAACCTTGTTTTTTTGGCGAGTATCAGTGAAAAATAGCAACATCTCCGAGAAGACAGTGCACCTACCAGTGTGAAGCTCTTGGGGGAGGCAGCCCACCTCCTGACGGTGGTGAGGGGCCACACCTTCAGGATCTCCTTCGTCTTCTCATCCACCCGCATCACTGAGTCCTTCGTGATGCCCAGCAGTCGCGGTACCAACTTGTTCTTTCCTTTCATCTTTTCCTAAAGGGGGGAGGAGGGCAAAATAAGGTTACAGATCAGGTCTATTCAAAGCAACAACCTGCTATATATAGGGGGAGGTGGAAACAAGTGTTGTGTAATCTGTATTCTCCACTCTGATTGGTCAACTGCTGGTCTGATGAAACTGACACCATAGTCATATCTCTCTCCAGGTGTTCTAGCTTCTAATTGGTCTCTGCCTCCTGAATCTATTCTTTATCTGAGTGGTCAATTTTAGGTCTTTGAATACTCTGCCCAAAGCTTAGATGTTTGTTCCATAGAATAGATATTTTTACAGTATAAATGCATCTACATGTAGCCCTTCATAACAAATGTAGTGATAATAAAAGTAGCCTAATGTTAAAAACACCTTATTCAAAATTGAAGCCTGTTAGGCAGAACAGAGAAATGACCTCAAGTTTATCAAAGATAATAAGATTCTAGGCTAGCCTTTTGGACCTGCAAATAAGAAGAATCAAAGTGAAGGCATCTAAGACTTGTGTCTTACCTTGACGAGGAAGAAGGTGACTCCGTACGTCTTGAGAGATCGGCACTGCTGGGTGTACCTAACCTTGGCGTCCAGCTCTGACAGTCCCGCCAGCTTTCTGTGCTCCAACCAGATCTTCTTCTCTATACCCTTGTTCTTAACATACTCCTTGGGCAGGAACTCTTTAAGGCTGGAGACAAGACACAAGACGTTACATAAGATCTATGTAACCCTTGTTCTTAACATACTCTTTAGGTAGGGACTCTTTGAGACTGGACACATTCAAGATGTTACAAAAAAAAATTTAATAACACTGCATGAAAAAGCAGATTTCCACGAGTTCCCAACATTGTGCACGATGGTGGAACCTGACGTGTTCTCACCGTGGGCACGGGTTTCCACGGACTGCCTGTTCCCGCGTGCCCCTACAATGAAAACCTGGGCGCACGATAAGGCACGCGAAGAGTCCACGCGCCCCACTGTTGTACACTTCCCGTGTTTCACAATTATCTTTAACAATGGAGAGCTTAGAAGTGTCTGATAATTCAGTTTGGTGAATTGTCAATTAAAAATCCCTTAAACTCTTGCCACATTTCGGTCTGTACTTGCGGGAAAGTCAATAATGAAACCGACGCCAACAGTACGCGAAATAAGATTTGCAACGCATTGCAATCCCCCTATAGTGACCAAAATCGTGCCGTATATACGAAACTCAACCAACTACGTTACCTAGATATACAGATTGCATGTAAGAGTTACACTATAGAAGCAAAGAAATTAGATTTCAACGGAGTGTGCCCAATGTCTTTTACTTCATATGAAATGTTTTCTATGCGACATTAAATGTATATGTGTATTGAGTTAATTGTCATCTACGTAAAAGCTCAAAGCTAAGAAGAGCTGTTTTTCTTTCTACGTATTAATTCGTGGAATATGTACAAGACAAACATAGAGGTCGCAAATAATCACAGAAAGAACTAGTTTTATTTGTTTTGGGTTGACAAATACAGTGATTTATAGTTTGCAGTAATTTGTCAGTCAAGCGGGAACGCGGGACAAAGACAAGGTGTCCTTGACAAAGACTACTGATCTCAAATGTATGTGATTCGTGTATTCGAAGAAACAGCATGAATAGAACGGACAAAGCTTTAACACATGATCAATGGCAATGTATATGTTCCCCAGCCAACTTGGAAGGAGGCTTTAAACTCGACGCCTATCAATACATAGATTGGAAGTGTTGTTCTTTGGTCGGTCGGCGCGGCTTTGTTTACAATAACGCCGCATTATTCCGGCGCCATGTTGGATTTGCATTTTATTGACTCCTTGTTTGTCGTAAACAAGAAAAAATCGATTCAAAATATTAATTACAAAGCTAATAATGTTATGGAGAACTTCAATCTTCGCATATTTCACTTTTACAAACAGTGTAGTTTTTGTTTGATATCGATAGGGAGATTGTCTGCCTGGCTTGAGTTTTGTCGAATATTGAGTCGATCGCGAATACGTGTGCTAGTAACATTTCTCAGATATTTCATAGCAATTGTACAGAAGCTCTAAGTTGCATGAGGTAATCAAATTTCTGTTACTAATGGGAAATAGAGGTAAACAAGCAAGTTAAAAAGCACGAAAGTTAACTACTGGCGATGGACTGCCACAAGCTCCCCTCCCCCAATACACATGTCAGTGTTTTGTCTAAGCTTGAAAACACGGTATTCCGACGCGCGTGTCCTATAGTCTCCTTCGCGATTCTCAACGTTGACTAAGGTTTGCCGGGTGAGGAAATTTGCTTTGGAAGGAGTTTGCAGTATACACACAAATAGTATATACAACGACTTATTGTGTCTGTATTCAAAATACCCATCCGATGTAGCCAATCGCATTTCACACACGAGATGGGTGTTGGGAATGAGGACCAATCAGCACACGTGTCTCCATTTTCAAACCTCACAGTTGTCATTTCAGATCTTGACTCATTTCATTCAGAGTGGTTTCACGCTGCTCCGACCCCGATAGCTAAGTATTTGATCGCACGACTGACAGCGCGGTGAACTTTATGAAAGCTTGCAAATGATTCTACGTCAAGACTGGACACTATCTCGCCATGGAATTGAATTTTACTGCCGACGCCGTGGGACCAAATTCTGCTTTATAGAGCAACATCTAGCCTCCCGACCACCGAGGGTCGGGTTGGCCCTTTGTCGGTGCGATGTTTCTCGCCGCCCGGGCCGGGTCGGCTGACGCACCCTGTTAGCTCTTCGTCGTAGCTGCCGATTAGGTGATTTGGAGCTCCTTCGTCTCCGTGGAGGCCCTACACGCCTCACGATGGATTGGATACCACCGTTACGAACTTGCATGTTCACGCTTAGAAAATCTGCTGCGGCTGTGTAAATGTATAGGCTCTGGACTAGCAACTTTTTGTGTAAAAGGCCAGCTGGATGTGTACGGATGAGAGCAGGAATGCTGAAATCCTGAGACCTACGGGAGTTTTATGTCATCAACCAGCACAGTAGAGTGAACTGCGAATAAAACCCAAAAGTACTGGTGTCGGACCAACAAACCTATGGGAGCCAAAGGATCGACAGCCAGTACGTATGGAGGAACGCATCAGGAGCAGTCAACTCTCAAATAATACTTAAAACTGCAAAAACAACGAAAGTTAATTCACATCTAGAAAGAATAAAACAAACACACTATAATCTATATACAGGGGAAGGGGGAAGCTGGGAGGGTAATTTTTGGGCTGGGAAGGGCCGGGGCAGTGAAAATGACGCTGCTATCAATAACAAAGGGTAATTGTGGCGCAGTCGAGGCCCGGGGAGATAATTAGGTGATAATTAACCGCTAATTTATGCATCCGTCATTCTCACACAAAAGCAAACGTCGCTAGTTTCCACACGTACGCACACGTGTACTAAGATTGCACGGTTCGCGCACACAGGTTTCCTCATAGAGGGCACGTTATGCACACGCGAGTGGTCCGTTTACTCGGATTTGCACAGGTGCCCCATATAGGGACACGTCACGTTCGCACAGTGGGCACCCGTTGAAACCCGTGGATTTACTTGCATGTGTACACGGATTTGCACAGCGGAAATCTGCGTTTTCGAGCAGTGTAAGACTATTATCATACTCCTTGGGCAAAGGTGAAACAAGTCAAGATGCACACATTAAGATTTAGATGTACCATAAGATTAAATGTTTGTTCTAGAAATGCTCTCTATGCAGAAAAAGCTACGTACTAGTTTTTCAAAGTTTTTCATAATATTCTAAGTTTCTTACTTCTTCCAGGATTATAAGTTACATATGTCATCTGAAAAACTTTAAGGCATAACTGTTTCTTTTGAACTTTATCTAACATCTTCCATTCGATCTTACACTGTATCCTTTGAAGTCAGGGATCTTTAAATACAGATTATTACACATTAAGACCATGTATCATTCCCCTGTGACCAGTCTTTTAAGACTGAAGAAGCCAAAAAACTAAGTTCATCTTTACAAGATTATATTCTGTGCTACTTACTCGAGGAATCCTGACTTGTGTTTTGTCTCGATGTGGTCTCCAAACTGGATCTGTGTCTGGTACGCAGCGAACATCATCGCCTCGTCTACTGTTACCGGGTGGGTCCCGTTCAGGATACCGTCTCTTGCCTGTACGAACACAACAGTAATGGTACATGTTAGAACATGACACAAGATGGTACGAAGGACTAATGGTGGTATCTCACTGCACTTGTGGTACCAGTGCGACACTGTGGGGTTTGTTCATTGCGGCTCTGTTTTGTTATTTTTGCCGATTTTTCATAAGTTAGAATCTGATGATGCAAAAGTATGACTTAGAAGACAACAAAATACACAAAATGTAAGAAAATTTGTTCTTTATCTCTGAAATTCCTTTAGTAATAACTGAACCCTACAGTGCCACACCAGTGCCGTAAGTGCAGTGAAATACCACCTTAAGAAAGCTAACTTTTGTCACCAAACATCTCATTCAGGGTGAGTAAAGGCACAAATAACAAAGGATGAAAAACGATGTCGTCATATGATGCAGTTTGATACTTTCATTCAACACAAGCAAATGTAGCAAATACTTTGAACAAACGTATCAAAAACTTCATCATGGAATGTAACAACATAGATGAGCTTACATGTTGTCATATATTTGTTAACATTTCAACCAAACCAAACCGATGTGTTGACATAATATGAGCGTAATTTTGTGAGTAAATAACTCATTCTTGTGCTTTAAAAAAAAAGAGGAATAAGAAACATCAGATCACCACATTGATTGGTGTAATCGACCCACAAGTTTTATGTGTATCACAACGCAGGTTTACATAGCTTTGAACAAAGCACGGACTTGGATAAAAAAGAATGTACACAAATGCACTGTTTGATGTACGTGTAGATTTACTACATTTATTACATTAGATTTATTACATGAGATTTACTACTAGTAATAAGCTTGCTGTCAGAAAACGCATTTGTAACTATGGTAGAAAAGAAAACATAGGTGAAAATTGCGAACTTTGCAATGTACTTTGGGCCTTATCTCTGGACCATCAAATAAGTACATGACCAATGCTGGCTATTTATGTGCCTTGGGTCTTAGTGACTTACATATTACAAAGGGGGGTACTTCCACATGTAACTTAATCTTAATCATGTTATTAAATATGGTTTTGTTGTTCTTTTCTAGCTTTTTATTTCATTGTTAACTCGCAACTTTATAATAGATCCATCCATATCTTGTCATTATAATACTTTTAAAACACTGAGTTTGACACTGAGAAAACATTTTGTCTGCCCCTACATGTACAAGTGGCACAAGCCAGTACAAATATCTTGACACTCAATGTTCACAACCGACACGTAGGCCAGTCAGAAGGGAAAATCATGGCGACTACACCGTTACGTGTAGGTTCGGAGGAACAAGAGCCATCTTGCTGTATCTGTCTGGGCCTGGGTACAAGCTCTAGGGTACACCCAAGCTTGGAGGGCCCTAGTCAGGACTGCCTACAGAGCCATGAGGGGGGCACAGGGATGGTGAAAGGCAGGGGAGCAGCACCAACTCCTGTACAAACCCAGCCGGCAGCCTTCCATCCCACAGACAACCCAGTACCAGTAATGGGGCGTGTGACGGTCCCGTCTCTCCCAGCAGCAGCTGAATCTAGTAATGATGCAGCAGAGGGCACAGGTCATCACCATGACAGCCAGGATCATGAAGCCTTCAGGCCAACAGAAATCTCACAGACAGAGCAAGGAAATGTGACATCTGCACCATTCCCAACAACAGATGGGGAGGGTGACCAAGAAAGTGGCCAGGAGAGTAAACAGGAAAGTGACAAGAAAGAAGACCACAAAATTGGCCAGGAAAGTGACAAGAAAGGTGACCACAAAATTGGCCAGGAAAGTGGCCAGGCAAGTAAACAGGAAAGTGGCCAGGCAAGTGGCAATGGGAGCGATAAAAAAAGTGACCAGGCAAGTGGCAATGCGAGTGATAAAAAAACTGACCAGGCAAGTGGCAATGCGAGTGATAAAAAAAGTGACCAGGCAAGTGGCAATGCGAGTGATAAAAAAACTGACCAGGCAAGTGGCAATGCGAGTGATAAAAAAACTGACCAGGCAAGTGGCAATGCGAGTGATAAAAAAACTGACCAGGCAAGTGGCAATGCGAGTGATAAAAAAAGTGACCAGGCAAGTGGCAATGCGAGTGATAAAAAAACTGACCAGGCAAGTGGCAATGCGAGTGATAAAAAAACTGACCAGGAAAGTGGCAATGCGAGTGATAAAAAAACTGACCAGGCAAGTGGCAATGCGAGTGATAAAAAAAGTGACCAGGCAAGTGGCAATGCGAGTGACCAGGAAAGTGAAGATGAGTACCAGCAAGGTATATTTAATGCAATCAAAAGTGTGGCTGTGTCAGAGGAAGGAGAAGTTTTCTTGGTGGTAAGTAATGAATATGACCCAACTATTGCAAGAGTCGAAGTCTTCAACCTTGAGGCAAAATTTGTCCGACAGTTCCCAACAATCCTGCCAGATGGTGAGAGGATGCACCCAGCTGCCGTGGCACTGGACAAGGAAGGGAGTCTGTGGGTGGTCGGGACAGGCTTTGCTGTGCAGTATGACAAACAGGGCAGGGTGCTGAGGAAGTTTGGAATACCGTATACAAAAGCAGTTGCCGTGGACACCAGGAGAAACTACATCTTCATTCCAGGAACCAAACGCAACGTGGAAAATGGTTATGATACCGGTGTAGTTTTGGTGTACAGGCCAGATGGGACATTTGTGAGAACTGTGGGTGAGCAGCAGAGGGACATGGGACTTGGAGACAACATTGCTGTGGACGGGGAAGGGAACATTCTTGCAGTACACATTGAAAGTGGACAACATAGCAATGTACACAATGAACCTATCTATGTGTACAGCGTGGACGGACAGTTTCTGTCCCAGATTGGAGGTTGGGGAAGTGGTGCGGGTCAACTGCAGGCTCCCTGTGGTATCTGTACAGACAGGGTAGGAAACATCGTAGTGTCAGACTGGTTAAATGAGTTTGTGGTGATGTTTGACAAGACAGGAAAATACCTCAAACACCTCACTATACCAATAGGAAAACCAAAAGCTGTAGCCATGACAACACAGGGACAATTAGTAGTCACCTATGAATTCTACGATACACAACGTAGAAGGAGTCGTTCTGCATTCTGTGTCATTTCCCAGGAACTGGGACAGGTTACAGCTCAATCCCTCCCTCTTGACACAGTGACAGATGTCAAAGGAAATCAGGAAATTGAGGCTCTGCTTGGAAGGATAAAGTTTGGAGTAGAACGCCAGGGGGACGAAGGTGGAGATATTAGCTTTCCAAAAGATATTGCTGTTTCACAGGCAGGGGAGATCTACGTGGCAGACAATTGGAACAGAAGAATCCAAGTCTTCACCTTGCAGGGAAAATTTGTCAGACATTATGAAACAATCATCTCAAAACAACCTGCATCTGAACCTGAAGCAGCCTATAATGAATATATGGGAAACAAGATTGAACCACGGCATATAGCCCTGGATGGGGAGGGTAACTTGTGGGTGCTGGGAGGCGTGCACGACCATTATACAAACCAAGCTATACAGTTCGACAAACAGGGAAGGGTGCTGAGGAAGTTTTACCTAGGGGAAAGGTGCTACCCATGTACATGTACAGGAGTTGCCGTGGACACCAGGAGGAACCACATCCTCATCACACAAACCACAGTTGACGATGAACACAACACACATGGTGAACTTTTGGTGTTCAGGCCAGACGGGACACTTGTGAGAACTGTAGAGTACCCAGCTGGAGATATCACTGTGGATGGAGAAGGGAATGTTTTTGTATCACATTTTGAAGAAGACAGTGATACTTGCTGGGTCTTTGTATATAATACAGACGGAAAATTTCTGTTCAAGTTTGGAGGTCAGGAAGAAGATGAACAGCAGCTGCGCTCTCCACATGGGTTTCTAAATACAGGCATCTGTACACACAGCTCAGGTAACATCATCGTGTCAAATTGGAAGCATGGCGTATTAGCAATGTGGGACAAAACAGGCAGATTCCTCTATGACATCTTTTGTGACAGGACCTGGTACCCACGTGCTATTGCCATGGCACCACAGGGACAGCTGGTGGTGATTACGTTTGAATGGTCTTTTTACCCTGACACAGTCACTGTGTTTGACAAGGAAATGGTTCAGTCTGACCGGGTGACATTCAGTGGTCATACTAGGAAACAGCCTGGACCATTGTTTGGGCCTTCTGGCGTTGCTGTGTCAGAGGATGGGGAGATTGCTGTAGCAGATAAGGAGAAGGGAGTTCATCTGTTCACCCTGCAGGGAACATTTTTTGGGCAGTTCCCAACAGTTGTGTCAGGTGGACAGGAGATAAAACCAAGTGATGTGGCCATGGACAGGGAGGGGAACCTCTGGGTGGTGGGGACCACAGAGGGTCATGACTCAGACAAGTTTGCTGTGCAGTACAACAAACGGGGCAGGGTGCTGAGGAGATTTGACCTAGAGAGGACACACTGGTACAGATATGGAGGAGTTACTGTGGACACCAGGAGGGACCACATCCTCATCACAAAAATCATAGGAGACGGGGATAGCCTGCATGGTGAAGTTTTGGTGTTCAGGCCAGATGGGACATTAGTGAGAACTGTGGGTCAGGGGCAGGGGATGAAGCACCCACATTACATCACTGTGGACAGGGAGGGGAACATTCTTGTGTCAGACAATGAGAATCACTGTGTCTATGTGTACAATATGGATGGACAGTTCCTGTTCCAGTTTGGCGGCTTGGGAAGTGGCGAAGGCCAGCTGAATGAACCCAGTGGCATCTGTACAGACAGGGCAGGGAACATCATTGTGGCAGACCATGGAAATGACCGTGTGGAGATGTTTGACAAGACAGGGAAATTTCTGAAACACATTCCTGCAGACATCAAGACCCCAAAGGCAGTTGCCATGACACCAAAGGAACAGTTGGTGGTCCTTCATCAATTGGAGCATATGCAAATCACTGTCTTTGAAACTGTCCCATCGCCATAAACAGAACATGATGGGCCAGTCTCTCCTAACAGCACCAATTGCAGCAGCATCGATTTCAGAGCTGACACTAGTGACAGGTCATTAGAAACTTAGCGCTGACCAAGTAAAAGTGACAAACTGGTAAAAGTGGAAGGGCAAGGACCCTATTGGTAAAGAATTACCGCAACTAAAACATCACCTCAATTGAATACTGCCACGTGCCAACAAAACATCATTCTGACACTCAATTGGTACCCACAGTGACTGGAAAATACCTGGCTTGGATACTTGAATACTTCATTAGTCCATTAGCTGACATACAAACTTTACAAATTGTACTCAGCTAATATTCCTGGACATATGACATGTAAAATTACAAACAACATAGGCTTCAATGCACCTGTACAAGACAACAAAGCCAATACACACATAGACAGCTCTGTAAGTCACATACATGTACATTGTAAGCAGCTGTCAAGGGTTGATTACTGAGAGCTGATAAGAAACCTGGTGTAAATACCTGATGGTTGGCTTTAGCAAATTTGCTGCTAAGATCCATTGTCTGAGCTGTCAAGTATTTAGAAAAATGTTGTGGAGAGTGTTTTGTTTCTAGATGTCTCTATTGACACATTTAACTACCATTTCCATGGTTTAAGATGTACTTGTAAATATTTCTGAAGATTTTTGTATAGACTTCTTCACTGAAAATTCAAAGATGATATTTTCTCACTGAAAAACTTCCAGTACATATAATTACCCAGAGTATGTGACCAGTTTGTAATGTTATGTCAACTGAACATAACTCTTGTACCTAATTTTCAAATGCAATGTTTGGAATATCTTGGTTGCAACACATTCAAGTACCTATAACCAGTTATCTTGTATCTACATGTACCATTGTACATACATTTGTATATCAGCTGAACCAGTCTATAGTGCAAAAAAAACTTACAGAAATGGTGTGACGTGTGTTTTGCAAATAAATGTTGATGTTCCCATGGTCAGGCTAAAGTACAATGTAAATAAAGCTGCTTGATTGTGAACACTCCTGTTGGTTTTCTTCTTAAAGTTTGACCTTTCTTGTTACAAAGAAAGTAAGCATGATGCCAAATTATACATAATATTGCTTTTATTTAGTTCAGGGACAAAAAAACAGAGACTTTGAATAATGTTCAGTTACCTTTTATTTTAAAGACCTTAACCTGAACTGTCCACACAATTCCTTCTGTGTCCTTTCCTCCAAATATATGGTAACAAACAAAAAAAACCTACTAAACAGGTTAACTAAGGGACCGTACGGAATTTAGCAAGGGGGGAGGGCCGGTCGCCAGGGGGGGAGGGCCAAGCAAAAAATATTGAGCCGGGGGAGGGCCTAGCAAAAAATTGACCTGGGGGGAGGGCCAAGCAAAAAATTTAGCTTGGTCTACCAGCAAAATTTGTCCCCTAAAATTCAAGAAATGGCATTTCAGAGGGTCAAGATTTCAAAATTTTTCTGGACCTCCAAAAGGGATCGCCCAATGCCTGCGCACAACACAGTGAAAATGCGTTGGGGGAAGGGGCAGAGCTAATGCATCACCCTCAATAACCCCTGCCATCAAAATGGCGTTTCAGAGCTCCACGGTAAAAATTTGCAAATTTCCCTATATCTCTTTGATCATGATCGGCCTCGTGCCTTTGGTGGTCGACATGTGATAACTGTGTTTGGGGGCGTTGGCCGTAAAAACTTAAGCTTAAGCCTCCGATTTACCGTCAGTTATTGCTACAACAGAACCAAAAAAAAGTCAAAAATATATGTAAATTGAAAAAATAGTTTCCGACAAGCTGCTCAGACCCCACGAACTTGCGATATAAAGGGGTGGGGGGTGTGCCACAGAAATCCAGGTACAAATGTATTTTAGGTGTTGTTTGGATATCAAAACAATGAAATAGCTTCTATAAATTTTAAACAAATATTTATGTCTCTTTGAAGCAGATATTTATCCCTCTATAAGCATATATTTTCAGTTTCCCTTTTTTGCTTTTTTAATTTGCCAAAAACATAACACATCTGCCCTATAAGCACCAATGCCAGCAGCACCAGTCTCATACGCCACAGGTCATCAGAAACTCTGCGAGGCTGAGCCTGTAAAAGTAACTTGTAGAAAGGCGACAAGAAACTGGGCAATACAAAGACCCTAAAAGCATTTAAAAACACCAGGAACTGAAATAGCACTTTTACTGCCACCAACTTCAGAACATGCCATGGGATTATCTATCTGAACTGTGTCAACAAACATCTTACACTTAATTCAAGGTAAGCATAGTTTCAAGTCTATCAGGCTGTTACAATGCATGACTTCAGATTTACCTGTACAGGTCAAGAGTTACACTGAAAGCCAACAATCACATTGCTAGCTTTCCAAGTCACGTAGGCACCTGTCAAGGGTTAATCAATCAGAGTTGATAAAAACCACAGTGCATTGATTTTGTATATAACTTATTAGTCAGTTGCTATGGTATGATCCATTGTTGTGGAGTGTGTTTTGTTTGAAGATGCCAAACTTAGCACCCATTGCCATGGTTAAAGATATTTGTAAAATTGCTCAAGATTTTTGAATAGATGTCTTCACTGAAAAGATAATATTTCATCACTAAAACATTTCTAGTACATATAATTACCCGGAGTACATGTACAATTACCACTTTGTAATGTTGTGTCAAATCAACATAACTTTTTTGTCTAATTCTCAAAATGAAATTTTTGGATTGTTTTGTTTGCAACATAATCAAGTACCTATAACCAGTTATCTACATGTACCATTGTACATACATTTGTATATCAGCTGAACCAGTCTATAGTGGAAAAAACTTACAGAAATGGTGTGATGTGTGTTTTGCAAATAAGTGTTGATGTTTCCATGGTCAGGCTAATGCCTAGGTTACACATAGCCGAATTTAGCTCCCGAACACCAGCCGACCCTTAGCCGACTCAGGTCGGCTGGTGTTCGGGAGCAGTCTGACCACGCCTATCTTTTAGCGCCGAACATGTCCCGAACATGTCCCAACCATCTCCCGACCAGTAAATGACTTACTACCGACTGTGTCCCGAATGCTAACTAACCTATTACCAATCATCCCGACATCTAGCCGCAGACTACCGAATCACTCCAGACTGATTCCCAACCGATTGCTAACCCTCTTACGACTTGAAATGGACATAATCATCGATTTTTAAAAAAGTAGCCATTATTATCTTTAATCAAAATAATCCTTTCTTCTATTATCTAAACATCACAAAGAGATCAAATTTGGATCACAGATAGCTCTATTATGGTATTTATGGTTCTTTTTGTTTTTGGCTGGATGTCGGTCGTGTGAAGTTCGGGGGTGATTCGCCTACACCCTGGTAATAGTCATTTTTTGTGGGACTGAGTTAGCAGAGATTTGTCTACAGGTTTGGGGTGAATCGTTAGTAGGTTGGAAGCAAGCTGGGAGTATTTAGCAGTGTTTATGGCTTGGTTAAGCAGTTAAAACTTGACTGCTGAGTTACTCCCGAACACCAGCCGAACACTAGCCGACCATGCCGAATACCAGCCGACCACCAACCGACCCATTCCAGACCTGCCGTTCAGAGCCGAATGTTTTGAACATTTCAAAACATTCGGCTGAGGCAGCCGAACACCAGCCGACTCAGCCGAACGCCAGCCGACTACAGCCGACTAGCTCCCGAATCACTCCTAAGCCATAGTCGGGAGAGAGTCGGGAGCCAAATTCGGCTATGTGTAACCTAGGCATAAAGTACAATGTAAATAAAGCTGCTCGATTGTGAACACTCCTGCTGGTTTTCTTCTTTGACTTTCTTGTTCCACAGTAAGTAAGAACGATGCCAAATAATACATGATATTGCTTTCAGTCAGTTCAGGGACGAAAAAATATAATAATGTTCAGTTACTTTTTAAAAATCTTAACCTGAACTGTCCACATGATTCAGTTCTAGTTTTTTTTCCACACACATCTGCCAGACACATCTGCCTTCTGTGTCCTTTCCTCCAAAATGTATGGTAACAACAAAAAAACTACTAAGCAAGTTCAGTAAATAATTGTAGGACCAAAATGGTAGCTACATGTACCTACTACACAATTAAAGCCCACAGATATCCTACAATATGCACTTGAATTACACTGGTCATAACAGCAACAGGTGTTGTAGAGTACTAGAGGGACTGTTTATTTGAACCTGTTACCCCCTTCTTGCCGTTCAAGGTGGACCAGTCCAGGTAACCTGACCTTTGCCCCCAGGTGGGGCTGCCACGTCATGATCACAAAAACAAACAAAATGGCGGCAGCAAAATCTCAGAGCCTCGGGCAGCAAATCTTATACGAAGAACTGTCCTGCAGCATCTGCCTGGAGCTGTTCACCAGGCCCAAGCTGCTGCCATGTGGACACACCTTCTGTCAGGACTGTCTACAGGTGTATTTTGCTGAGTCACAAGAGGCCTTGAAGTGCCCAAACTGTCAACTTCAGGTGAGTCTACCACCTGAAGGGGTTACAGGTCTACCTGAGAACAACTCTGCTGCAAAATTCTGTGAAAAACTATCAAAAACTGTCGAAAATGCTGACAAACAAGCCAAACCTAGAAACAAGTGTGGTCAGCACCCCTCAGAAGACTACCAGCTATACTGTACACAGTGTGACGTCCCCGTCTGTTACGTTTGCTTGGAGGAAACACACGACGGCCACAGCATGACGTCACTAAAGAAAGCTACCAAGGAACGCAAACCTGTCGTTCAGACGCTTCTTAAAGAGGGGAAGGAGATTCTAGGAACCTACCACGACGCTCTCAAGGACATGAGGGAGGAAGAAAAACGTTTAATCGAGCAGAAGAAACAAACGGAAAGAGAGATCATCGAGGCTTATGAGAGGACATTAAAGGAGTTTGAGCGGACGGCGAACCGCTTACGCCTGCGGGTTCAGGAGAAACACGACCAGAACACGGTAGCGAGGCAGCAGCAGATAGACAGCGTACAGCGGGAAGTGGACGAGCTGGCAGCCGCTTGCGACCAGGCTGAGCAGGAAATGGCGCAAGGAGGCGCGACTTTTCTTGTTCGCGAAGATCGCTTGACCGAAGTCATTGAAAAACACAGAGGGGCACCCCTACCACCCCCTCTTCGCACCCAAGTCATCGCTTTTCATCCCAAAAACTTTGACAACATGCCTGAACCGTTAGGTGACATAGTCATCGGTGCTTCTGCAGCTGTGTCAAAGGGCGAAGGTGATCACCAAGGCAATCAACGGCAAGGTCAAAGAGAGGAGAGGTTGACCTTTGGAGGTCAAGGGTCAGATAAGGGCAAGTGAAACGACATAGCCCGGCTGCGTGGCTTTCTTTGACAATGCTGGGAGATTTCTCAAGACCATTGCGACCGATATGAAGCATCCTTGGGCTGTTGCCATGGCAACACTGGGGCAACTGGTGGTCACAGACTGTAAGGACCACACCGTAACAATTTTTCACAATATCTGATCACAGACACTTGCACATTCTTGTACATGGCCTCCCAAAATGTTACAAAGCTTTCTATTTGGGCACATTAGAAGTAATCGCAAACTTTTGAATATTTGTGTAGCCAAAACAAGTTGATTCATCTCTTGTAGGTGTCACGGACATTGACATCCCTTGGATGGCATTGTACATTTAAGAAGTAGCAAATATAACCAAGGAGGTTCAACCTCCTTGATATAACATATCCCAAAGATACTGGCATTGCCCAGTACGACAAAATGTGATTGACACAAATACAGTGTCTAAAATACCCTTAAAAGTCATTCATGGGGTTGATGACTGTTGTAACACAATAGAGGATGAATTCAATGGTTGGCGCATGTTTTAACAATTCACACTGCAGCAGTGACACCTAGCTGCAGTGTCGAGTACTGCAGCAGCAACACCTTGCTACCGTGCTGATCCAGACTTAATCTAAGAAGGATTGAAAATTTAAAAAAAAAACACCCTTGTTCCTTACCTGTACATAGAGCAGGTTGAGCTGTACGGGGTCCCTGGAGTCCACGTTCTGGTCCGAGTAGAAGAACTTTCTCCTCAGCAGGAGAGTTTCTGTGTCGTCTATGCCCTGTTCTCTAAGGGTCCGCCCATGGTCAAGCCAGTTCACTGGGGAAGGTAGAGAAAAAATGAGATTTCAAGGAAAACTTCTGAAGCACAAGTCCTAGAGATCATGAACAACAGAAGAGTGTCTGTGTCATGACCCCTCAGTGTCGGTCCATGGTTGAGCTAGATCATTGTTGAAGGGGAAAGAAAAAAATGAGCTCTTGCACACACAAAAAGAGCAGTTATGAGAATTCATTTGTAACTTATTCAGCCACAGTTTGATGCAAGCCAATGAAAATGCACCATCCTTTGTGGCAGGATAATCATTTACAAATCATTTACCAAAAAAACACGCCAAAAAAAGTTCCAAAAATTTGTGACAATGTTTCAGCAGAAAAATGGATTGGAGTTCACCAACTATAGGCATTGTTACATGAAGTAGAAGGGTTACACAACATTGCTGGATGATGACTACAAAATGTGAACTTACGCTCGTCGTCTGTGTGAAGTTTCTTCTTCAGTGCTTCCATCTTCTTCTCATCTCTCATCAGGGTTCGGTCCTGTACAGTGCAGTACAAAATCATGGGGATGTCAGTAACTATCAATCAATCTCATATATCCAATCCATCAATAACTTTACATGGACACTATTCAAGAAAGATATCAACTGTACTGCACTTTTTTTACAGTACACAAGATGTATATTAAACTTAGTCAATAAAATTTCATATCTGTTTTGCTATTTTTCTGTGCTAGAGAATACATGAATAAGCTATTGCAAAGAACAGACTTTCCAAACAAACGTTGTCAAATTCAGAAACATTTTAGGAAGAAATAAATTAGTATGTACTGTATGTTGCTGTGTTTTTAAAGAAGAATAAGGAATGAGAGATAGTATGAGGTAGCAATGTTGCACTCAATATTGCCATCATTTCCTTCATCAAAGTTGACAAAAGTTGCAATGCTTCAAAGGGTTGATCTTTTCTCTCTGACATTGACCTTATCCTATTTCTTACTACTTCATTATTACAACAGCACATGAAGTTCAAGGCAAACAAGATCAAGGGTTAGTTCCAAGTAAAATCAGACCACACACACTACACAGAGTCGGAAATGAACCAAGACTCCCTGCTGTAGTTACACCATGCATCAAGGACAGCAAGTTTTCAGGCTTGCAGATTTTATTTCCCAGTCACAGAACGAAACAAATTGACGGAGGAAATTTTGGAGGACATATCATTAAAATGTTGTCGTGTTAGCATGTATGGACAAGTGTTTAGGTAGCAACAAAATTCAGGCATAGAAAAATGACAGTCTTAGCCACCCGGCTAAACAGTTCACACACAGGCACTGAGTTTGGATGCAGATGACAGCAACACAGGGCAGGCAAATGACCATCATGTTCCATGCCATGGTTGCCATGGTCACCAGCTCAGTAACCATGGCAACGCGACTTACCAAACTGAGCCGTGTCATCGTTCTCGTCATCGTACCGTAGTAATTCTTATTCAGCGGGCAGAGGAGACGGACGGAGCGAGAGAAGAAAGATGGTGAGATGGAAGGAATGAGAAAAAGAGGAGTAGAGATGACAGAATGAGTGGTACATAGTAAAAACAAAATAAAACTTTGGACCATTCCATTAAAATTCAAGGTAGGGATGCAAATGAAGAAGTTGTTTTATTTCTATATGCTTTTAATCTATTTTGAGAAAAGAATTCATTCACTTTTTGCTGTTAAATGTCTCATTTAAAAAAATGCACACACTCCCCTCTAATAAGTAATAATGGAATAGCCCTGTAGCAGCAACTTTGATCAGTTCAAAGTTATAAGATAAAAGAAAAACAAAACAAAACTTCTTTCAGGAAGAACACCCAGATGTCATATAAAGTAGTGCCATGTTATTCCAGTATGATACTGAGACACTTTTATAATTCTTTGATCATTTAATTATTTTGAAATATTATTTCCTAACATGCCAAAGAATGATGTGGATCATTCCACTTTATAACATAGGGGTGTGGCAACCTGGAAAGACAGTTCAGCATAGCAGCAGACAGAAGGGAAAAGGCAAAGTAAGAGATGAGAAGAAAATTTGTGACATTCAAAAATATTTTGGACTTGTCTCTGAAAACTTCCCTTATAGGAAAATCAGGGGACCATTCACGATCATCAATGTTTACCACCAAACAAAATCTTACCATTGAGAAATGCTAAAAATGAAACATACTAAAATCATTGAAGGAGAACATTTGTGGAACTTTTTCAATGTCAAGAAAACCTTAAGAAATCTCAAGATTTAAAAAGATTTCAACAAAAGTTTGACAATAAGAAGTTCAATTCTTTTTGAAACTATTGTTTACACACAAAAAAATTCAGAAACAGCAATCACTTGTTGATGAAATTTTGTCTAGCCCTAACATTGATGATACAAATCAGTCCCCAGTCCTCGGTGTCTGCGGATATGTAACAGAAAGCGATACGTACGCTGATTCCCCCTACCTTCTTGACGGGGGTGGGGGGCTCGGCCGCCTCACGAATCTTCTCCCCCTCTCGCACCAGGGAGTACTCGTCATGGTTTGTGATGCCTGGAGAAACAGCATGAAGAAGACATGAACAACTTCATATAATTCAGCAATTTAAGATTCCTTTCAACTTATGCTATAAAGAAATACAGTATGATGAAGACATGAACAACTTTATGTTGATGTAGGTTAGACATCCAGGTAATAAGATATGCCAAAAAGCAGTTACTCAAGCAACTGGATATGATTTTTCCAAAATTATATCCAGTTGCTTGTCAATGAGTACTAACTACTTTTGGGCATGAATAGCTTTATACAAAACAGCACTATAAGCTTTTTGCCCACTTCTGCTATCAAGAAATTAAGACATGCTTCAAAAAGTTAATCCACAAAATAATTGAATTGGTACATTGACATCACTGATAACAAAATCTTGTACAATCAATCAATCTGAATACCATTTTAACCTAGTTAGATGTACACTTAGATGCTCTTTCTATACTGCAACGACACAACACTTGATGATTCTTAGATCATGAAAAAGGAAGATATTAAGGCAAATAGAGTCAAAATACATCATTCCTAATATTCAACATTTTGCTGGAAGTACCTAATAGTATGAATTCCTGAAAGTATCTCTAGCAAAAAGGATGGACAAAGATATCCTAACATCCAAAACAGTAAATTGGCTCTAACCCAACTTTAGTTTGATCAAACTTTGTCTCTCAGTCTTACTTACCTTTTCTGCTGTACAATTCTTACTATCCTCTTTTTGAAACCATCTACAAACCACAGGGCAATCCTGTCCAATTTCTTCCACTGCCAACACCTTAGAGTCTGTCTGTACATCCTTAAGACAACTAGAACCATCTTCAAGACTCTGTGAAGCCTGCTACTAAGTCTTAAACCTTGCCAAGACATGGTGATGGTCTTGGGACGTGACCGTTTTCTGGCTCTGAACGACTGACGCTGACAAAGGAGGTATCTTTTTATCTGTGTTTTCCGTTTTGAAAAAATGCTAATCTTGAGACCGCAGACCGATTACTCAATCTGGGGGGAAGGAAGTGGCGTTTCAAAGGCGGTAGGAAGTCTTGCTGTGTTTAAGAAACCAAAGTTCTACAACCCACACACTTCTTTTCTTCTACGGTACAATTTGCCTTAGACTTGGTCAACATGAACTCTTCCTACATTTTAGAAGAACATTGGTCAATTTCCTATGGTATCGTCGACCCCCATTTTCTAAATAAAAGCACCCACTTCCTGCATCGGATGTACACAGATTTGGATCACTGAACTTCAAAATAGGGGTGGGCAAGCCACGCTTCTCTCAAGATGAAAAAAGATTGACAGGACCACCCCACTTGCAGCACTTCTCAGCCAACATCCCTATAAAGCAATGGCACACTCCATTTTGCTCTCACACTCTACTAGTAATTGGGACAGACCATTTCTAAAACAGGGGGACCAGATCAAGACCCTAATTAGTAGACCCCCTTCTGGAGACAATGTTTAATGGCCCAGAAACTGTATTGTCCAACTCTGCCTGACTGGAAACCGTACAGACAACATAATTGCCCAGGTCCCAACCTTTGCGTCCTCCAACCCAACCATGGGGTACTTGCGGACACTTCTGTCCCCCTTTACGTGATAATTTTGCGGCCCCCGCTGGGATTTCGTCACAGTCGGTCGTTTCTTCTGTAGCTTCAACCACCGCCCCTGACCCCGGTCTTCCTTGTTTACAGAAATTTCGTTTCCGAATCTTCCTAGTATTTTTGCGTCAGCCCACAGCTGGCGTCTTTTTCTGTGCCAACTGGCTGACACAATATTTCCTGCTGTAAATCTAAACTTTCTTTAAAATTTATTTTTCAGGAGCATTAAATGGAACAAAGCTAACCACTGAGTCATTCTGAAAGGCTTGGCTTTTTCCTGATCTTTTGTATGATGATAGTTACAGAAACTAACATTTTCAATATTTCTTTTGCAAAAATTGTAATTTTCAATTGAAAAGGGAGACAGGGAGTCAGCAAACTACAGAGATGCTAACTGGCAAAGTTTGTTACCATGAAATGATGACCAAAAACTCAACTTTTGAAAGATGGAAATATTGATTGATATGTCTTTTATTAATCTAATTCTATATTCATATGTATAATTCTTGAGGGTTTCTCACCGATGCGTGTGCAGATGGTGACCAGTAACTGGGCAACTGTGTGGCTGTCGTCAACCTGGGAGCACAGGAAACATAGCACCGCATTAGTGAACGACATTTGAGTTACATTACTTAATACATAGTTTCACATAAGGGGAGAAAATTTATGAATTCACAGTAAACATAGCATCACATTAGTGAACAATATTTGTATTTATAGAATTATAGTTTTTAACAACATTGAATTTGATATACATAGTAAACTTAGCATGATATTAGAAAACAACATGTAATATGAAAATGAATATAGTATCACATTAAGCAACAACACTCACATTATAGTGAATCATATGTAGATAAGATCCTTAACAATCCAGTCACAAATAGATAGCATCACATTTTTAAAAGATTTCCTGCTACATTCTAACTGTACAATGCAAAGCCTCTAACATGTGTATTCAATTCTGTTGTTTTGTGGTACATGTACAATATTTCCTTTGCCTGACTTCCATTATTTGAAACTGGGTTTCAACTTTATACAAACATTCCATATTCTGAAATACTTAAAAAGTCAGTACAAAAAGTGCTGTGCTACGGACAGCTGTTTTAATACCGCCCAAGCTTGATTCAGTTTCAGGCTGATGTATGGAGTAAAGTGGCCTCAGCACTCTGGCTAATTTAGTTTGCAGTCGGCGCTGTCGATAAATCGCCAAACGTACGACTCAACGCAAGACGAATGAGCTGCCAGATGGCCGTACTGACCCCCCCATCAGTTTAATTAACTCTGGGGATACTTTGTCATGGTTGGAACACAAGAACGGGGGTGGGTCTCTTCCGTAGAAGGGTGTACAAAGGTATTACAATTGTACAGTTAGGCTGGAAAGTTCACCTGAATATACAGGCTAGTGCAGGTAAGACTACAGTCTTTCTGCACCTAACCTGCACCAGTCCAAGTACTGGGTATAGTCACAGCTACAAGTTAGTTAAGGTTAGTGCTGGATTCGTACATCACTGAATAAAGAGACTTTTTTTACTGAACCACAGCTTTTAGTACATTTTTACTGACCACCTCTGTAAGCAGTGACACATATTGCCACGGTACAATGTGAACCAGCCAGAATTGCCCTGAGAAAGATGACTGACAGTCACCGAAACGTTGGTGAAAATAAAGCTGTGGTTGAGTCTCTTCATTCACTGACGTCTATCTGCACCTAACCTGCACCAATCATATACTGGGTATTTATGTATGTGGATTTTGGTTTGCTGTTACTGATTTGTTACTACATAGGAAATGTGGAATAAAAAAATTGAAATGGTTTCCTACAGAGTTTCCAGTCTGACCCAAGCAGCAATAAGTCTTGGAGCATAACAGTGCAGGTAAACTTGGCCTGCTGTAGGTACATGTAATATTGAGTGTTAAAGAGAAGAAAGAAGATACCCACCATGACTGTTTTGACTGTTCCATCCAACATTCTGACTTTCAGTGGCCTGTGTTTCTTCTTGTACTCCAACAGATCCTGAGAAACACAACAAGACAAATTCAACAAAAAAAAATCTTTTCTAAATGGACCAGAACATTGAACACCTTATCTTCAATTTTTCTTGGAAACAGATGAAAAAAATGTCCTGTTCTATAATGTGCCATGTGTGACCATAAAAGAGCAACCTGTACGCTTCCACTATTGTAATACTGATAGTGCCATCAAAATTCTGATGATGTCCTTTCTCACATTGAAGTCACCAGTGTTAGTACTGTAACTGTTACACTGCAATGCCAATTTTTCTTTTAAAGTTATCTGACTGACTGACATTTTATTTTCCTTTCGCACATGTATTCCTTCACTATTTGTTAAAGAAAGCACATTTTTGTTTGATTCCTCAGCTTTCACCCCATTCCCAGATGGCCCTTACCCCGCTCCTGAGCAGGTAGTAGTCCAGTGTGCGCCCCGCCTCCAGCCACACCCCCTTCTTAGGGTCTTCGTCTGCCAGGAACATTCCAAACTCTGTGGCTGTTGGGGGAGGGGAACAAAAAGTCATCACTACATAGAAACCTTTTTGTGCATATTTTGTGTGAGGGGACCTTTCAACCAGTACACATTAACTTCATTTTGATTAAGGACTAATCAATACATTAAATATGTTAAGTACTTAACTACCATTACTCAAATTATCTGCAAAATCACACATACAAATCTAAAAATATTGCCCATCAATGACCCACAATTATATCTCACAGACAGACATGTAAACAGTTAAGAGCTTGATTCTGAATGGACAGTACTTTTCCAAAAACATTTTTGATTGGGTAAGGCTAGAGTTTGAATATGTCAACGGTTACCTATAGCTATATCTGATTGGATAAGATAAGATTATGAAAATTTGAAAGAGTTGAAGCCACCTCTGATTGGATCACTCAGTGTGTGAGTGAGTACTTGGATAAGATGTGATTACGAAAATTTGAAGACATGATATCATTATGAAAATTTGAAACCAAGTCTGATTGGATGAGACAGGTTTATGAAAATCTGAATGGATGAGGCACGGTGCTCAAAACGTAAAGCCATCTGTGATTGGACGAGAAAATGTAAAGCTATCTGTGATTGGTTGACGTACCATTCCCCATCTGTGCCTCGGGTATCCTCTCCCGAATCATGCGGCAGGCGTCGTACACGATAGTGGAGGGCTCGAATTGCATAGTCTTCACCACGTTGGCGTGCTTCACCGAGATCTTCAGCGAGAGGGACGCCATCTTGGTCTCTGTCTTACGTCTTCACCTCAAAATCTGCAGAAACATAAACAAAACAAGAAACATGAGTTTTGTGAAACGTGATGCCAGAGAACTGGTTTAAAATTCTTTTGAGTTCAATATTTGAACTGGAAAACAGTTGAATTCTTTTATAGTGTTTGCAAGATGTTTTTCAAGGGTGATTTTAAAACAAACTTTGAACAATGAACATAAAAAAAACAATCCATAAAATGACACAAGCTGTGAAAGAAAGATTATTATACTATTGATACCATTTTATGATACTATTATCAAGAAGTATACAATTCAAAACTGTATCATTCATTTTCAAGTTGACTTTTTAAAACAGACACACAAGCCCTAAAGAGAAGCCGCATTGCGCTACTAGCTATTTATCATCATGCTTCAATTCAGGATGACTGCAATAATACCAATGTAGAAAAGTTTTTTCTTTGATTACCAAGAAATATAAGCAAACATCAGAGACTGATTTCTAAACCCCTACTTCCATCAACAGCAGCACTAAAGAAATAAAATACGACACAACTACAGGCCTACATGTATATGGCTTCAGCTGTTGGACATAAATTATATCATCCCAAAATATCACCCCTGACCGACCATCACAGAAATACTGCGATGACTCCCCGGATATGATTCAGTATGATAAGAAATCTTCTTAAGCCTTTATTAAGACTTCAGTCACGTCTTAGCAGCTGTAGTCACTTCTCAAGACTCATGATAAAATACCAGACAACAGCTTTATGTCTTCTCTATTGCCTCAAGGAAATCTTCTTCTTTTCCCCTTTAGAATCCTTCAGTCAGATTCAAATCTAATTTACATACTTTAAGTATCATAACTCATCACTGAAATCCTAAATCGATCAATTATCAATAAATCATAGATAGAATAGATATAGAGGTTGTTGCTGTAATTTCCAGAGGAATCATTTTCAACCAGGGCTGCCCCCAACTTTAAATTTTAACATCCCACTCCTTGTTTGGGAGCTCATGTTGTCAATTTCTGTATTTCAGATAACACAGTTTCACATCATGAGTCCCAACAAGCATATCTCCATTCCCTGACGGAGGGACCGGTCCTTGAAACAGAATTTTGATAATTATGATAATTATAAAACATACTAAAATTCCTATACAGAATGCATCTTTTACAACTCCAAAATGAAGCCATCCTAAGTTACTAGTTTGTAAAAGTGCATCTCTTGTTTAACCTTTTCCCCACTACCTTGACCATAACCATGACAACTGTGGAGCCAAAAGACTACCTCAGCATGAATAGGGTTAACACGTCTGCAGAGTGGGTGAGTCATACCTCTAACACAATTTGTACTCCAAAAAAGGACCGATGCTCCCAGCTTTCCAAGAAACATTCTTCATAAACTAAAGACGTCATTTATTAAGAAATTTTCATGAGTCACGCAGTCCCTTATAATTTTTATCGACCTACTCTGTGGCAAAGCTTAAAGAACTTACTGAGAAACAGGGCATAAATTGCTTAAAGATAAATGATTAAATATATTCAGAACAGTTAAAAAAAGTAGATAATTATACTATTATAGTGTAACAGCACAGATCAAACCTCTGTTTCTTATAAATGCATATCTGTTTGTAGCATATGAAAGAGTAGACCCCTCTGAATAAACAATGCATGAAATCGAGCAACATTTACTGTTTTAGATGCATTTTCCAAACAATTTGGTTGCAGCAATAACTACAAAACCGCTCCAAACATTCTAAAACTACAATGATCTCTGTTGCACAATAGTTTCTAGCCCAAATTTCAACACAGCAAACCCCAAAGCCACAGATTATTTTCTTTACAAAAGATCAATGTCAAAACAGGAACTACACCACTTCCCTCTGGGCTCTGGAGCAAAATTAAACCCCAACAATCTCTTCTAGAACCACCACACACGCAGTTACACTAACAATTGACAAAGGAACCCAAACACCACCCACATACATACATGTATCCCTGGTACTGCCTACGTGTTAGAGAACCCTTTGTGGCGGCCTGGCCGTTACGTTGGGCATGTTTTCACCTAACATTAATCTCCAGGAAAAGATCTGGGTTGCGCTCTTTCCATTTTGGGGGTACAACAGTGTGGTGTGGACATGCCTGGCATTGGGGGCAGGGACCTAATGGTCACAGAAATAGCACAGGGAAAACAGAGCAGAGGGTTCAGGCCAAAACACTGGGCACACAGCATACAGTCAACAGTTATAGGACATAGCAGTGTACCTAGATAATATTGATAGTAGATATTATGTATTTACTATCTGTAAAAATCAACATATGAATGTCGCTATACTCTTTTTTTCTAGTCTCTATTGAGTTTAAACTTTATCTCAGTCTGTCCAATTCAAAAATGTCTATCCTTGGGCTAGCGTACCAGTTTAACTTGTTGCTGCACAACATACATTGCAGGGTTCTAGCTAGAGCATTTTAGCGTAGCGGGCCACTAACCCTATAATTTGCCACCTCTATACTAAAATAAGGACCACTATTTTTATTTTCTGCTAGCGCAGTGGTACTTTGCTATCATTTTCTTTTTGAAAAATGTCTAATCAAACATGAAAAGTGATGATATGCCACTCCAAACTGACCAAATTACAAATTGTGGTGCAGCAGCTGGTTATATTACACTGAACGACCTGTCACACCTAACCTTTGCACTAACTATCTGCAAGTATTCTTTAAAACTATCCAGAGAAGATGCCCCTACTGTGCTTCACCGGGTGATAACAAATTTCAGTTCTGGAAAAATAAGAACTTTTGAACACATCAATCCTAGGTTGGTAACTCTGGTACTTGAAGGCATGAAACTTAACCTAAGACGGATCAAATAATAACTGTTATACTTATACTGTAAATGAATTTAATTTCGCGGTAACTGGAAAAAGGACTTTTCGCGGTGGTTTTAATTTTGCAGTAGCACCATGCACTGTAGTAGCTTAATGCCCTGGAAAAATGTTCGCAGTGGTTTTAGATTCGCGGTGAAGTGGCCACCTCGAATACCGTGAACATAAATCCACTGCGAATATTTCTGCATTTACAGTAGTAGAAAATTGATCAGGTTTTCTGAAACATGATGACACAAAGTTTCTCCTATATCTGTTCAGGTCCCCTGTCCCCATCCTGGCACCCTTCCTCCTTCCTTCCTGCCCTGCTGTCCCCGGGTCACCCCAGCTGGAGGCGTTTCATTTCCTGTTTCTTAAGAAAGGTCTGAGGAGATGACAGCTCCTTGGGCAGGATATTAAGTCTTTTGTCAAGGTCACTGTCTTTGGGAGAATGGAAGGGGATCTTGACAATTTGTAAAGGAGTATGGAGTTTGGTGCCAAGTCATATCTGGTGCCAAGTATGTTCCATTGTAGAGTGAGTTTGTTGAAGATGAATTAATTCTTGTCATGGTTAGGCTACAATTATTCATATTCTTTTTTTTTCTTAAACAAGACATAACAACGTATTTACAATAATTTCTTGCACAAATTTATAGATACATAATACAGATGGAAACGGGCTTTCTTTGCTACTGGTTTACTCCACAGGATAAGTGTTTTCTATCCCTCTGGATTTTCTGTCCAATCTAAATTTGTGTTTCTACATGTCCAACTCTATCATAGTCTATCACTCAGAGCATCACATTCAGGATCCTAACAATCTGCAGTTTGGAGCAAACCTGCTAGAGGGCTTCAAACTTTCTTAGTTTACTCTTTGACTAAGCCCGTCCAACAAACCGCAGATGTCATAACTCCATCCAAAATTTCTTGTTGCCATTCCAACAAAAAAACAAACGTAATACATTGGTATGAATAGATGCACTGAAAATATATTTCCACTGATCGCAAGTTCTAGTGTACGCATTCCGAATCTATACGTAATGTGTAATTTGATGCCATACTACCATAGCCCCGTTATGACTGACATGGTGACCACCACCCTGCCCTCTGCCTTGACTCCAGTACTAATTATACCTCCTGTCCTGACACAGTATGGTAAACATGTCAGATATGTCCACATAACAAACTCACACATAGCCAAACTCACGTACGTTTGTGTAGGGTTTGACACAACATGTTTCAATCAATGACGACAAACAAACAAACTCTTCACCCAACACTGCCCACAAAATACATATGTAAATTGACAACCTAACGTAAATGTGCATTAATTTTCAACATACTGGCTGTGCGTAGTCTCAGTGCTAACATTCCCATTAAACAACAAAAATTCTATGCCAAAAATATTTTCACAAAAACGGCCCTGCAGTTCCAAAGCAAGCTACTAGGCGCAAACCACATCACTATTTCCATCTATCACAAGCTATATGCCACCGAAAAATAAAGACCATACATAGCATGTCCGAGTCAAAAGATACAAAAAACAGAACTTTCTCTGCAGTACCAAGGTCACACACCAGGAAATCCACAGTTTGGAAAAAAGCTACAGTTTCAATGGAAGCCTATGGGTAACACAGTCAATGTTCTAACTATATCTAAGGTTCTTTAAATTATATCACAGAGCAATCTTTCTGGACTTCCTCCAAGGCAAATGCAGATCATGACATCATATGCATTTGCACTTTGTCATGAGTCCAATCGAACAAAATATTTGAAATTCAAACAGATGTACAAAAAAATCATTTATGAGAAAAACCAACACAAAACATGCGGGCAGTCTTGTTACTATTCATATGTTGTCTCAGACATAAAATGCCGTGATTAACAGATGGGGGTGGGGTGTAGATGGTGCAAAATTAATGACATTGACCTTGGAAGGGATGACCTTGGGACTGTTAATTTTGGAAGGTGCGGTGTCCTCAAACAGGGCCATTGTCAATTGGCAACATCTGCGGTAATACAACAATATTGACACAGTCAGAGTGCTGTGCTGTACAGTTTGTGAAGACTGGGTGCCAGTTTACCATACTCACTCCCATATAAAATATTTTGGTCGCCCCTGTACACTAAAAAGGATGGCACCCAGGCCAGAACGAGTTCACGTTCTGAAGTGATAGGTCATCAGTATTGATACTGAAGAAGGTGACAGTGGGCCATACATACATGTACCTTTGTGTTGGAAGAAAGTTGAATACAATTACTACCAACACATTCCACAATTAGGAAAGGAAAGTGTTTTGACCCTACATAACAACCCTCTTCTTCCCCCCTGAAATAGCAAGGAGTCTATTATCCCTCATCTGCCTAATTAACCATTAAGGGTATTTAAATAGCCCTGTTGACCCTTTAGTACCCTGTGTGCCAAAAGTCAACTTTCACTTGTAAAAAAGGAATCAACTTTCACTTGTCCAAACACTGGAACCAGCCATGCAATCTCAATTTGATGGATGATGCCGTACCAATTTAATTTCCTGGTTCTTACACTTTAAAGAGATAATGCTATACTGAAAAATGGACATAGGAAACAGAGTCATATGATTATATAGTCATAATGATTATGATGAAGGACAAGTACTGTACCTAGAGCATGACTGTCGCGAAAATGAGACATTTCAATGAAAATTTATTGTCAAAATGTGAAGTTTTTCTAGTCTTTTTCTAGTCATTAAAAACAAGATTCTACATGCAAAAAACTTTGATATGACGACATTTGAATGAAAATTGAATGTCAAAATGCGAAGTCCTTCTAGTAATTTTCTAGTCAGAAGAAACAAGATTCTACACGCAAAAAAACTTCGAGATGACGACATTTGAATGAAAATTCAATGTCAAAATGTGAAGTTTTTCTAGTCATTTTCTAGTCAGTAGAAACAAGATTCTATATATGTAAACAGGACAAACCAACTGGATACAACAGCCAGTTCATTGGTACTATAGTGTACTTTGTTGTACATACACAATACAAGAGGTTCACAAACAGTAGATTTGAGAAGCAAACAACCAACACAGGTTGCCTTTGTGGGTTACGTTGATGTTAGTTTGTTACCCGCTGGTTCAGGTTTTCTGTGAGAGTTCTGTACAGTCCAGCAGCCATGTTTGTGTAAAGTTAGGACAACATGTGCCATCTGGGCACACTTACATGGTGTGGTAACAGGATTTAAAGGTTACTGGCCTTAACTTAAGTGATTCTGTGCTATACCATACAGGCCTTACTATCTGTATTTCAGATGATATCAGCTAGAGTGCCACAAAATATCAAAGATTAAGGTAAATGCAGAAATGTTCGTGGTGGTTTTATGTTTGCTGTTTTTGCCGTGCCCAATTCACTGCGAACTTAAAACCATCGCAAACATGTTTCATTATAGTTTTTGACTACTGCAGTCTATGGCACTACCGCGAAACCACCATGAACTCTTCATTTTCCCGCTACCACGAAAGTAAATCTCCGCGAACTTTAATGCATTTACAGTAACATTTAGCCTACCAATGTAAACATTTGGCAAAAATTGTAGGTTTCCATGTTAGGCACTAGAGAGAGGGTTGAACTCATTTTGCATAGAAAGCACAACTGTTTGAAACTTGTGACAATTCAAAAGTATTTTTTCATTGTAGAAAAAGTTTGGTTACAAATAAGGGCATTGCCACAAACATTTTCCATATTCAAAAACAAGCCTGATCACAATTTTTTTCTTTTCTTAAGCCATATTACAGGCAATACTGCCAATAGAAAGAAGTGAGCAAAATGTACACAAGTGTGATCGGTAAAATTAAGTTAGCGTGTCCAGGGCTAGGCTCCACCCATCCAATTCTACAGTTAGACAAGGTGACTATAGGGTCCACTAACAGGTACAGGCTATCATAACATACAGTAAGGGGGAGGGACAAACTGACAGAGGTAGGGAAATACAGGCAAACCTCAAGGAACCTTTTGGACATTTCTACACTCCCAGGAATTCTAAGGAAACAGAAACAAAGGTCTTTAAAGAACATGACAAAGAAAATGTGGTGCTTCCAGGCACTGTGGAAGATACCTTGCTTCTGTGCCATCCTTGCCTACTATGTGACTGGCAGTTTGAATTTGTTGGCCAACTGGCTGTTTTCGAACCTCTCCCGTCTTCTGATATGAAAACTAGATTTAATCAGTACACCGAATCTACTGAGGACCATAAACAGAAAATGTACAACAAGAATAAAATCTAAAAACATGGAAGCTGAGAAGAAAATAACACAGACATTTTAACATTAAGAAACTGACTTTCGATCATTAAAATTGTGGTCAGCGCACAACCTTACACCGAGAGGACTTTTAAGGGGTGCAAAAAAGGTACTTGTAGAACATGATCTAAAAAAAAACACACACACTGACAGAGAACCTTCAATTCAGGAACTGGCTTCCAACCCTTAACTTAGACATTCCTACACCTGAAGGAATTTCAAATAGTGCAAAGCAAAGGTCTTTAAGTAGAGGATGACATCTGTCTCTCCTAAGGGTCTGTGGAAAAAACACACACACCAGAAGTTTGTATGTCAACACCACACACCACTTTCCTCCATTGTGTCAACACACGGCCAGGAAGCAGCTAGGGAAAGTTCTGGATGGACTTTCACTTTTAAACCTTTAACATCAACAGCCAAAGAGAAACTACTAGTACATAGATAACTACATACATGTATCTGGGGTTTAAAACAAAATGTATACTTTGATTCTGTTATATATTTTTTGTCTTGACTACTAAAATGTAAACACTTCCTCATGATTACATGTACATACCCACAGCTGGGAATAGAAATGATTTTTTCTATTGTCCACTATTTCATTAATGTAATTTGCCTTGAAAATGTAACCACTCCTTTCTCTATTAATTGTACTGTGAATCTTTTACATTCTGCACACAAAAAAGTATTTGTTAAATCATGTGAATTTTGCAATTCATGAACACTTCCGCAGCTTGAAGTTGAAACAAACATATATAAATTTTTACCTTGCAATACAGTAATTTGCCTTTAAATGTATATACATTGTATTTATGAGTACAGTAAAACTACTAATTTCTGTACACAAATCATGTGCATGAAAAACATCCTTGTGTACATAGTTGGAAACATTAAGAAATTTCTACCTTACCTTATCACCAAATCCTACCACTGAAAGATATGTACATGTATCTTGATGTATTTCTACAGTACTGCAAGTTCTCTAATTTCTACACTGAGGAAAAATCTGCTGTAAGTAAAGACGAGAAGAAAGAGAAACAGAGAGGTCTGTGTGGCTGTCAGCGGGCGCCCCCCTCCCCCAAACTTGGCAAGGTCGTGGCACCAATTTGGACACGATCCAGCACCTGCTTCAACTAAAACCTGCTGAAACCTTACACAAAAATATCAGCCGAAACCAAGCAAAGGTTCCAAACTGCCAGGCTATAGTATAAAACTGGGGAGAAACGAGGGCATAAAAGAGGCTGTGGGGCCTGCTAGGCCCAATTATGGCGTCTGTCTGCTTGGTGATTTACCAAGGATAAAGATAGAGAACCCAAATCGGTCTGTCAGTCACTCACTCACTCATCCACTCACCCTATACTGATGATGGGATCTCACCGCCCTGCCTTCCGGACCAAACCCTAACCCTCCGCAATTCCTCCAGGTAAAATCCTAGACTCCGAGGAATCCTACGTGGGCGTACGGGACAGCCTCGGGATTCCCGAGCGGACGTTCCGGCTAGAAACAAGCGTCTCTTGGTCCCCCCAGCAGCATCCTCGGTCCTTACTGAGACACTGCATGCCAGGGTCCTCACAGCTATGCCAGGAATGCCGCTGGCTCCGTGGGTATATATGCCTTCTAAACACACCAGCACCCGGCTGGGTGGG
This sequence comes from Branchiostoma floridae x Branchiostoma belcheri, assembly GCA_019207045.1. Taxonomy (NCBI): domain Eukaryota; kingdom Metazoa; phylum Chordata; class Leptocardii; order Amphioxiformes; family Branchiostomatidae; genus Branchiostoma; species Branchiostoma floridae x Branchiostoma belcheri. The sequence goes on along the minus strand of CM033024.1, from coordinate 28,543,165 downwards.
AGAGCTGCACCAGTACCAACACAGCCGGCGTCGCACCGGTCTCGCCACGCCTGTCCCGCCATCGTCATGGTAACAACAAAGTAACCTCCGCCCTACCAATCTCAACGTTCTACCAAAGTTGTTGTTGTAACGGAGGAGTTAAGCGAAAGTTTTGCAATGTTTTGACACGGAACGTACGAACGCACAGGGAAGCAGGCAGGGAGGGAGAGAGCCGGGAGACTTTCCGTTGGAAAGACAAGAACAGAAGGGCGATTCTTTCCCCCGCCCTGATTAAATTGTCCCCAATGTTGATGAATTATGGATGGGGGGAGGCTCTAATTGGCTGAATATGTAATGTAATTTGGAGCAGGATTCCATTAAGTACACAGTTTTTGTCCCCTAATAACCTAATAAACTGGACCCATGAATCCTGCACCCTCCAGGCCACACTAACACAGACACCTGTTTCTGGAACTACCAAGGGAATGTGGGATAGAGATAGAAAAATACTGCCCAACATACAATCATGCACTTGTTACTTTACATGTTTGGTTCAGATAGAAGTGACCACCAACAATGAAGACATAATGGTAGAGGACAAAGAAAAAAAGAGAGAAAGAAAGAAAGATAGAGGGTCTGGTCAGTGATGAATGAATGAAAATGAATGAATGAATGGATGGATGGATGGATGGATGGATGGATGGATGGATGGATGGATGGATGGATGGATGGATGGATGAATGAATGAATGAATGAATGAATGAATGAATGAATGAAAAAGAAACAGGGAGTACAGCACTAGTCACTATGTTTCATCAGCACACTTTCCTCTCCCCTTCGATCCACCAACACAGTTGGAGAATTCAGACAGATTTCCACCACAACTCTAAACATCCTCATACCTCTATACTGCATTTAGTCTTTTATTCTGGGATTACAGTCAATTCACCCAACATGGTCCTACAGTGTTACTGTTCTACTCAGCATATGAAAGCTTTAGAGTACTAAGTCAATGATGAATCTATATACAATCTAAGGGACCACCAAATGAATGGCCTGGTAGTCTTTACGGAAAGGTGGTCAATCAATGGTACAGTAGTACATACATGTACCTCCAAACTATAGTAAAGACATAACGGTACATGTATTCACAATTCCAGTCCCCTATGATAAACAGAAGTAGGTCAGAGAGAATAATGACTACAGTACTGTCAGTACCAGACTGATTAAACTGTACAGTCCCTGTACCCGTACCCCAGGGGACCAGGATTAACAACACTAATGTAATAAAGCTAATCAACTCCGGAAACCTGTATGGTCAACCTGTGACATCACTGTGTTAAAATATAGCAACCAATACGCAAGTGAACCCTAGGTTGTGCCCTGGGCAAAGGTACTAATACTAAATCTCTTAACTTGACTCTGGAACTTTAGGTCCAGGCTACAAATGTTGTTTGATCATCGTCACATGATCGCAAATTAAAAACATTCTTGGAACACAGACGTGTATGTGATATGCAAACTGTGTTATGGCAGAAATTTTTGACGGTTGGTTTTGTCATAGCCTGCTTGAAAACTAGACAATGTCATACAACACTAGGGGTAGGTACCGGTACAGAAAATTCAGGTCCAGGAACAGTCCAGGTCCAGAGGATCAGGTCCAGGTCTGGACCTGAACCTGGACTTAATTATCTGTGAAAACTTGTGAATGGGCGATACTGAAAACAATGGTCAACTTCGCAACATAGAAACCTGTTAGTTGAAGCATCCAACTTCTACTGGCGTTTTAAAATCCCATCTTCATGTAAACAACACTAATCTCTGTACGTTAACTTGGACCAAGTTTGACTGTAGGCACTTGAAAAATGACTATCAACTCTCCTCTACTTCGCTCGTTATTTTCTTGGGCTTGTAATCTCCCAAAACACCTGAATGCCTGTCAGTATAATCTATTCATTTCTACTTGGTCCAAAACCCAATCCACTGATTTTTCTAGGTCCATTTTTTTCACACTGGGCCAACAAGAAAAAAACGTTTCATACCGTCACACCATACGGGTACCCACCCCTATACAAGTTTACAACACTCTACCACAAATGTGACCACCCTGTAAACAGGTGGAAAGTGAAGTAAATCTGTTCTGCCCACTAACTTGTTAAACTTCAGCCTGCCCACCAAGGAATAGTTTTAGTCCTGCCTCGACTAGGAACAAAGACTCGTTACAAACAAAGAAAGACCTCTGTAACAACCCTGCCCCAAACCTGACACCGTAACAACATACAGGTATTCACAACACACATAATCGCATCAAGCTCGCATAATAAGCCACACCTTGCTCTGCAGAAATTGTAGGCATGTTGATCCAACATACACAGTTAAGCATAATCTTTAAAAATCTGAGAGTTACAATTTACATGTACATCATTTGTATGATTTTTTTTTCTGTCACACAACAGTCTTTAAAGCGAAATGAAAATGGTATGAAAGCTGATCATTGTTAAGGATCTATACAAAAGTATGTAGAACATTCACTGTGAGAATGTTTTTTTAATCTATTACGTTTGCCAGAAAATTTCAGTTCTACACAGTTTTCATTCCCTTTTTTTGTGTTACGGAAATAATATTCAAACATAGGAACCATGCAGTCTGGCAATTATGTTACAGACTAGTTGTTTAAATTTTTGACAGCAATGCACGGAAGCAAACTTGAACTGTTTGTACCGGTTGATACGGACCGGTCGGTACACCGATATCAAACGTTAATACAGCCAGGATATAAACATACATATGCAATAATAAAGACAGAATACTTTTATTTCCAGCCCTGTACATGTACATGTATGTTTCTGTAACCTCTGACCTCTGACCTCCCTTTATGAGGCAACTTGATCTTGGAGCATGTGGTGTAACCTGATACATCAGAGGGGGTTAAATATAGACCTGTCTGATTTATGGTGTGCTGAGCAGCGGCTCCTTTTGGGGTTGGACGACAGCATTTGACTTTTCATACTTCCATTTATAACAGGGATAAACTAGTGGAAGTTATTAGAGTAAAAACTCTCCTTTACAGGGTTGTGCCTAGTGCATTTTTTTAGCCTAACAGGCCACCACGCTAGATAAGGACCGTTATAACGCTAATTTTCAACTTGCGTATTTTGTAGTTACACTTAGCTAGCATTTACTTGTGGAATAATGTCTGATAAAATATGAAAATGTCGATGAGAACCCTCCAAACTGACAACATAAATGATTTCATGTTTACATATTCCTGATTACATGTGGGCTTAAAAGAATTAAGTCCCCTTATTATCATCATCATCATCATAAAGTCCCTTATGGCTACCCTTAGACTGTCAAATTTTTACCCTACATTTTTAACTTTAGTCTGTTTACTCTGCTGTCCAACGCTGTAACTGGCCCCTTATGGCCGGATGTTGGGTGGGCCGCTACAAGCGAGATTTAATCACACTTTTTCAACTCTTGCTGTAAGAGATTTTGACAAAGACATGTTTTGAAACAATTCCTGACAGACTGACAGATTTTGCTACTGTTGCCCCCCCCCCCCCCCGTATCATTTTGCAACAATTCCACTATAATAAAAGTTATACTTATATCACGTTACACCACCAGTTGTGCTACAGACCCAGTCTGTCCCAGTGTGGCAATAACTTCCATACAGGGAAATAGCAACACCAGCATACTCAAGCCCAATTAGATTAAAAGTCCCCCAGTGTTCACTTTGGGTGGGAACTTCTCATTCATCTGGCTAATCAAGTCTGCCTGCCAGGGAGAGGTCAGCAGGGGGCAAAGGTCAGCAGGGGTCATAAGGAATCAGGTGGGGCAGGTGATGTATTCAGGTTGGGCAACACCAAGTTATTTTACTTGTTCTCAGAGTATCTAAGTAAAATTTCAGCAGGATGAAAAATTTCAGCAGGATGACAATGTGAACAAAAATTTATTGTTTAATATGGCCACGAACGCCAGGTTCAAATCAAGATTTTACCACCTCTGCATGGGCTTTAGGATGTCATCCTTTGTTGAGGACGTACTCTGTGTATCTTTTGGACAACGTTTGTTTCCAAGCAACTAATGATAATAATCTGCTGCATGACAAAAAAAAAATTCTCCTGTCAATTCTACCGCAATGGAATGCAGCGCTGCAGGTATCCCACAATACTCTGAACGCACGTCTTACACCCATCACATTTGTCGAAAATCTATCGGACGACGATTCTGCGGCAATCACCCGAGCCTCGCTTATAATAATAACTTTATTGCACAACGATTGTACAAGGTACAAAGTGTGGCTTATATGTGACAGAGACGGTTTTCAGGTGAAAAATACGTGCAACCCTCTGTTGATCTTAAATATGGCCGACCTTCCATCGATACGCCCAAAGATCGTGGATAATGTGACAGGGGTATAAAGACAACCGTTGCCCACAACAATAGACAATAACAGTCACATGAATATATAACTGTTGTCTTTCTAAAGTGGGCCTATATCATAGCTCAAGAAGGGTTGATCATTTTTGTTCATTAAATTTTTTCCCAAATTTTACATTCTTAATCCAATGAATACAGTGAATGCATGTAACATGATGCAACATATAAGGGCAATAACAACTTCCATATACTAAAAATTAAAGAGATTTGACCCCATTGGGCCAAATGACAGGACATTAAGAGCACTGCTTTTCATGAAATCCAATTACAAATGTCAACTTAACTTAATTCCGTTTGATAGATCATTTTATTGGTATTCAGGGGAAAGTATTTCCCATGTCTCACATCACGAAGTTTTTTAACGTGGATCATACAATAAATCGTCCAAAACAATCCATTCAAAAACTTCAGTAATGCCAACATGCAATTCAAATGTAGCTGGTCATACGACATGTGAATAAACTTCAAGTTATTTGGGGGTGAAGTGAAACTTACATTACATGTGAAAAGTTGTAAAATATGACAATATATACATTTTAATATTTTAAGGATTATGTGTGTGAACCAAGCTGTCTTCAGTTTCTCCATCCCATGATGGTTCATTTTTACCAACCATCCAAAAAATTCATGACATTGATGGAAATGTATTTTCATAAGCTCAAAAAAAGTGTTCTGGCCAGCTTGAAATTTTTTCCCTCCCCTGTATTTTGATTGGAAATCCTATGGAAGGTGCCTGTTACTAGGGTCGTCTGGGGCATGCTCCCTGGGAAAATTTGAAATCTAGACCCTCTGGAACACAATTTACTGTAAATGCATTTAAGAAAAGGGACTTTTCGCGGTGAATTTAAGATCGCGGTAACACCATACACTGCAGTCTAATGCCATAATAGAAAAATGTTTGCGGTGGTTTTAAGTTCGCGGTGAAGTGGTCACTGCGAAAACCGCGAACATTAGTCCACCGCGAACATTTCTGCATTTACAGTATTTTTCAAATTTGCGGGGCAAATTTTGCTGGTAGACGCAGCTTAGTTCAATTAATATCTTTACATGCCGAGTTTTGTCCATAACAGAGGACGGAATGGGCAAATTTTTTGTCCGTGCCAAGCGTCAAAATTCCGTCAAAGGACGGAAGGGCAGACGCCGGCTAAAACTCAAGTCATTTAACTACAAAATTGATGACATGGGCTCCTAAATGTAATGTTGAGTGCATCAGAAAAATGGAAACCTGGAGACAGTCTTGGTGTTAACTTTTAAAAAATCCTGACTTTGTTACACTACAGAAAGACATGAAGCATTAGGCCACACCAATTTAATTTCTTGGTTCACGGATTTTTTCATAAAAAATATGGAGCGAGAGGGCGAAATAAAAATAAAAATTGTAAAATGGTTGGGGTAAACGTAACGGCTAATGCAAAACATTAAGAAAAAAAGTTTTCAGCTTGAAAAAAGTACAAAAACACTATTTTTGTACAGTAACAGCACCTGTACCCACACTTTAAGGAGCTTATAATATAAAGGCCAATTTGCTACACCAGAAAGTTGGTGAATGGTTTCATTAATGGTGAAAATTTGCTGAGTAGTAATTTTTATTTTTATTTTTTTTCCCAACAAATAGGAGCGAGCGAATCCGTGAACCAAGAAATTAAATCGGTGTGGCCTTATATAACACTATTAACAGTGGGAATACATTAATGATAAAATTATTTTCAAACTTTCCTTAAAAAAATAGTATAATTTTTTTCATACATATACAAATTATGCACATGTTCTAAAATAACAAAACAAAACTATCACACAGCATTCCCTAGATATCAACAAAAAAAATCTTAGATTACAGATTAAAGAATAAAGATTGTCAATCGTCAACCTCTCTTCATTTTACTTAAATATAATCATGTTTTCTTATGAAAAATCCAACATCTAAAAATCTTCACAGCAGACATTGTTGTTATCATATATTCTGGAAGATGGCATAGGTCGAAGAGAATGTAATGCTCAAAGTTACAAGAATTGTAGGGAAATATTTTTTTACATATATCATAAAATAGCATAGGTCAGATAATGGTTCCAAAATCATTTACAGTGTAAATCTTATAAGTCTAAGAGTAGAAATCACATGCACTAAACTTTAAAACAAAACAGCAATGTCAAATGCATTTACTTTAGAAAGTACACAAGTGCAGAATGTTCCCTTGAAGACTGGCAAATCAAAAAGTGATTATTTTGATGCAAAGACATCCTTGCATGAAGAAATAATCGATACAGAAAATTGACATCAGAATACATTCTTCCCATCAGCTAATTAATCTGTCATATTGCTATAAAAGTTTCCATCGACTTTTATACATAGATAAGTACATTAATGCTAAACTTTCATCCAACTTACATAAATGTAATACAAGGATCAAATTTTCAACAACCCCTATTGCCTTCTTCAGGATTGTTATTGATCATTATCATACAGCCAGGTGCCGTGGACCAATCAGAATGTCCCGTTCCATGTTGGTTATGACGCCATAACACATAGATTCCAGCCCAGTGTGTATCGCTCCTTGTGATTGGTCAGAATGAATCGACATCGACACCGGTGTAAGGGATATGCAGGCATTGGCCAATCAAAGGAGCGAAACATATGCCAGAGCAGAGGGCATAAGTACAAACTGCAAGGGGGAATGGATCCTTCTGTTAAATTGAGGTTTGTTGTTCTAAAAAGACAAAGACTGCAACGTTTTGAATATTTTCTGCGGAAATATTTGTTTCAAAATGCAAGCTGTAATCTCCTTACAAATGTATGTACCAAAGAACAAAATTTGATGTGAATTTTCAGATATTTGACAATGGATTTGCCCAGGCGTTATGACACCATATACACCTCGGGGTGGGTCATTAACCCTTAATCATTGATCGTAAAAAAGGCGACAGTGATCATTGAAAATTGGAAGAAAGTTTATGTTGTAAGAAAGTTTAGAGTTACTACAAACACAGATGAGCTTCCATGAAAACCTATAAACATATTTGGCTTGTCTACACTGAAATAACACTGACTCTACACATTATATACAAACTTTTGACAAGGCAAATCTTTTTTAAATCCATTTCCTGAAATTCATTTCCTCAATAATGGATTTCAGGAAATGGACTTCAATTACAGTAACGATATTCTTGAAGCGAAGTTACTGTTAGTATACAATAGGTGGACATGCCAGTACCCTTTTTATAGGTTCTGTACATTCCCTTACACATTTGCCTGATAGTAATAAACTCTGAAAGATAGTTGATGGAAACATAGCTTTTCTTACAAATTAGCCTGATGAGTCCTTCAGAAATCCTGTACAGTCATGTGTCCCACTCTAGCAACTCTGGTGTTAGTGGCGGTGTCGGCAGCGGTGTTGGCGACTTAGCTACCTTTTCCGAGACCATCTTGACGACCCGAATCAGGTTCTTCTCCTGGTCATTGAACTCTGCCCTCTCGTGATCCAAGTCTTCGTTAACTGCGTCACAGGCGACGGTGAGATTGTAGACTTCGGTCAGCATGGGGTCCCTGGTCTGGCGAATCGCCTGTAGATTCTGGTGGTGTTTGTTGTTCACGTCCCTCAGCATAGTTTCCTTGGTTTCGGTCAGCTTCTTAATCATCTGTTCGTACGCCTGGATAATGCTGCTGTCCGCTTGCTTCTTCTGTTCGTGCAAATTCTTCTCCGTTTCTCGCAAACCTTGGACAAAGCTGCAGTAGTTTTCGACAAGGTTCTTCCCCCGGGTGACGAAGGAGGTGACCACCGCTTTCCGATCGTCGAGCGCCTTTCTCAGCGTCATCATCCGATGTCCGGCGTGGGTTTCGTCCAAACACTCCGTGCACGCCGGTACCTTACACTGCACGCAGTATAGCTGTAGCTTCTCTGTAGCGTGCGTTTTACAAAACGTGTAAGACTTGGCCTCTTCATCTTCTTCCTCGGAATCATCATCAAGCTGGGGCATAACGGCCTGGTTGTGGATTCGGTCGCAGATATTCAAAATGGCCGGGTTTTCTGGCATTTGTTCCACCACCTCGGGGGTCAGTTCAACCCTGGTCTCGCATATTGGGCAGTTGAAGTGTTGTCCAGCCTTGGCCCTCTGTTCGAGACAGTCCTGACAGAAGGTGTGCAGACATGGCAGGTCCTTGGGGGTAGAGAAGATCTCCTCACAGATTCCACAGATTAGCTCCTGTTGAAGGGCGGGAGGCAGGGACAGGCTTCTGCCCGCCATGTTTTGTCCTCATTATAAAACGACTTATCTTTTGGGCAGGAGGACCAATTCTATGTCACCAAGAGGAGGCTATGAAAGGGGTCTGGAAGAAAACTTACCCACCTTATCTGTTTTCAGGCACAGACACATCATTAAAAACCTACACGCACGCTTTTCCAACAAAGTATTTTCCAAACATTTTCATGACAACATTGCCCAAAAAAACATGACCTTCTTCCCCTGGCGTTCAGTAAACTGAAACTCAGAAACCCCTTTCACAGTCCCTGCAAAACCTGAAGTTCTACTTGGCAATTATAGATGGGTAGCTGAGATTTAACACAAGAGGGCAACGACTCATCAAACTGCCCAAGGCAATAGAACCTAGTAGACATAAACATGTACCTTGCACCCTGCTATTATGTCTGTGTTAAGTGTGGAAAACATTTGTGCACCGACAGACTGCCCCCCCTGTTATGAACCCACTAAGTTACATAATGTACAACTAAGGTCTCGAAATATTTGGTGCATGTGCCCCCAGGTGCACCCAAAATTAGAGCTGTGCACCCAATTATTTTCTGCAGGTGCACAGGGTGCACCCAAATATTTTCTTAGGTTTATGTATGTAAAGATATCAAAGTATACTAGTATACATCATATTCTTGACATCTAAGTGTTAGAAAGATAATAAAAATGTCTGTCATGGTACTTGTTTAATAATTTGATAGCTTGTAACTAAGTTATTATTAGGTTATTACTGAAATTTAAGTGGCGCACCCAAAATGTTTTTGGTGCACCCAATTTTTTAAGCTTGGTGCACCAGTGCACCTAATCCCAAAAATGAATTTCGAGCCCTGATTAGGTATCAGACACCCCACTACATGGAACAGTCCAGGGGACAGCCTCATTCTGAGACATTGTGGAAGACAACAAACTGCCCCTACGGCTACTACAAGCTTCGAAACATGTGAGAGTGAGTGATCAAAAGAGAATCTGTAATCACAACATCTGTTGTCCTTCTGTAAAATTTACCACTTCCTTCTTGTCTCAAATGACTGGAAAAATGTATGTAACTAAAACTACATGGATTTACTATCATTTAGCGTCTGTCTTCACACAAACAACACCTTCTTCGCAAAGTCAAGCCGAGACACACACACACAAACAAGGGGTAGTAGTTCTGTAGGTTGGATAATACACCTTAATACCAGGGCGGGTCTAGACTACTGATAATGGACGTCTATGTTTTATCTTGTGGGTGTCATGAGTAAAATGAATAATGAATTCTTCACCTCAACTCAAATCTAGTATGAAGCTACGGAAAAGAAAACATTGGATCTGCTAATAGTATTTTCATTCACTTTTTTATTCTTTCTGGTGAGATGAGATTCAAGGTTCAAGAGATAAGATCATAATGATAAACTCTCCTGCACAAATACAGTGTGATATCGCGCTGTATAATCGGCAGCGCGTTGGGCTCAGGCCCAAGAGGTCCCGAATTCAAAATCTGCTGTAAGTATGAAGCTACATGTACAAGTACAGAAAAAAATATAGGGTCTTTCTTATCCTTTCTGGTGAGATATGAGATACGATAATGATCAACTCTCCTGCATAAACACACTGTAACTCATGAGATCGTGAGATACTGAATACTGACTAAAGTGCAAGCAACATATGAAACAGACATGCAGAATATACAAATAAAAGTATATAGAAACTCATTGAACCCAAAAATTAACATTTGTACATCATCATAAACATCTGTTATACATGTACATGCTTAATCTTTCTTTCTAACTTAATACTGACAAAAGATAGCCGATGAAACCATTTTGCAGTTGCTTGAGTAATTGCTATTTGGTGTTTCCTTACCTGGATGTCAGAACTGTCTAACTAACTATAAAAGACCAGGAGAAAACCAGCTTAACGTCATCATAAAGCTAACAAGGTGGAAGTTATTATCAATTTTCATGTCATCCGGGGGTCATCTGGTGTTAGACTTTCGTACACACTGTTGTACTGTAGTAACTGTGCCACCTTCGCATCCAGCGACACCAGCTTCGGTTCTACTAAACTCAAGTCCAGCCCCTCTGAGATATTTCCCACCGCCTGAAACAGCCGGTTCTCCTCTACGGAGAACTCTGCTCGCTGTTGCGTCAGTGTCCGTTCCACGTGGCTACACGTGACGACCAGCTGGCAGAGCTGGGCCAGTATCGGGGTCCTGGCGCGCGCGACCGCCTCCATGTTCTGTCGGTGTTTCTCCTGAACCTCCTCCAACATCTGGTCCTTCATCTCCATCAGTTTGTCCAACATCTTCTGGTACGCGTCGGCTATGCTGGTAGAGATGTGGTGCTTCTGTTGCTGAAGGGTTCCCTCTGCGGTACGCAGGTTCTTGATGAAGTCGCAGTGTTTGTCGACAAGCTTCCGTCCTCGCTTCAAGAAGGCCGCCACCGCCGCTCTGTGGTCCTGAACCGCCTTCTTGAACGTCACCATGCGGTGCCCGGGGTGGCTCTCGTCCAGGCATACTGTGCAAACCGGTACCTTACACTGGAGACAGTACAGCGTCAGAGTTTCTGAGGGGTGGGTTTTACAGAAGGTTTGGCCTCCTTCTTCGATGTCTTCTGGCTCCTGTTTGACCCGTGGAAGTGCCTTGTTGTGAGTGTGGATCCGGTCGCAAAGGGCCAAGACTGCCCGGTCATCTGGTAAATCTGTTATCCTCTCAGGCGTTAGGTTGACGTCAGTATCACAGGTGAGACAGGTAAACAACTCACCTGCCTGTAAGGCCTGCTGTAGACAGTCCTGACAGAAGGTGTGCTGACAGGGCAACACCTTAGGGACAGTAAAAATCTCCTTACAGACACTACAGGTCAGTTCTTCATGGATTGCTTGCAAGATGGTGGAGCCCCGACCCGCCATAGTTCACCTCACGGTGTTATCAACGCATCAGAATGTGGGACATGCACCTCGAGGCTGGTGTAGGGGGGTTGGAAAATGCTTGACGCTGCAAGCTAATCATCGCACACCTTTGGTAAAGCCTCAGGGAAAGTTGGTCTGAAACCCCTTTCACAGCCTAAATGTTAAAACTGGTACTTCTTGTTTACGTATTACTGCTAATAACAAACGTGGGCTTTTAATTAAAGCCTGTCAAAAAAACAACCTGTCAAAAGAAATATTAAAGCTTTCATTCGTCTCACCGTGTTTACATTGCTTCGAAATACCTCAATCATGTCAATGACACAATTTACAAGCTTTATATAGATTTCATACCAGTGCAAGTCACAATTAAGTGTTCTTGATGAGCAACTGAAGCTTGTTTTAAGAGGCAGGTATTTATGTCAACCTGTGACCTACGACACACATCTGTTGACCCTGATAAAGAATGATAGAATTGTCACTCAAAAAGGTTTAGAAATAAATCTCGTATTTATCCAGTTATACAGATTGAATTGTATTTGAAAATCTGTTGTTTACAACTAGTTTCAGCCATACTTTGATATTTATCTTCCATAATTTCACTATCTTGGCGAAAATCCAAGATAACAAGACATACCATACATTCTTTGGTTGCAGGATAGACACAGATAGAAATCTATTTCTTTCTTCTACTTTGAGTTCTAGATTTTTCTTTCAGACTGTCGCCCCTTTGATATATCCAGAATGCCATCCAAGTAACTCCAAGCAGATCCTACAATGGCATAAGACAGTGCCAAACTGGCCAAGGAGTGTAGTTTAGCCAAGAGTTGTCCATTTGCCATGTTACCGGTAGCAAAACACACTCCTAAACCGGCTTCACTCCTCTGCCAGCTTTTGATACTATCTTATGCTACCATAGGATCTGCTTGGAGATTACATTCAAGGTCATTAGAGTCATTTGAGGTTGCTTGAGGTGTTAAGGTAGACTACCCGGCGAGGATAGTTCAGAAAAACGTAGATAAATGATGGGTTGATCTTGCTGAAATACCAATCCATGGTTTACTGGTAAGACAAGATAATTGGGCATCTTTGGGCTCAATTCAAAGGTTCAGCTTGAAGCATAATGCTTTTCCAATATGGCCTGAGGTGAAATGTTGCTGCGCCACAGTGGGTGGACTATACTTTTCTATATTGTATTGTATTGGATTGTATGGGCCGACTACTCTCTCTTCGCAGCCAGGGGCTGAATTGCGAGGAGCTTACAATAGGCGGGGCTAAGTCGCAAGGGTCTGAAATGGCAGCCTGTACACAGCGCCTGATGACCTCAATACAGTAATTGCCCCAGGTGCGGTCAGGGACTGTAGGTTTTGAACCACTCACACCGCACCGTCGCACGTGTGGTGGGTTCTTTAACGTGCCCGGGGTATGGCTCTCACGGGACTTCCATTTAACGTACTCATTTTCACCTGAGTAAAGTGAGGAAAGCCGTGTAAAGTGCCTTTCCCAAGGGCACAAGATCAGTGACACGCAGCCGGATTTGAACTCGAGACCTCTCGGTCCCAAGAGTTTTCTATTACAATAATTTTATAGCAACCCGATGCAGAAAGGTCTTTCTATGTGAGGAAAGGTAAGAAATACAAATGGAATGATTATCCAGATTCGAAACATTTAATATCCGAAACATTCTTGTACGTCAATGTAGGTTAGACATCCAGGTAATAAGATACGCCAAAAAGTAGTTACTCAAGCAACTGGATATGGTTTTGGAAACGTTGACCGTTTCCAAAACCATATCCAGTTGCTTTAGTAACTACTTCTTGGTGTATTCTTGTACATTTACTGTTTTTGGCAAATTGTCATAATCAAACCTGTATTAGATACGTGTTGACCTCTAGTTACTGACTTACTGTACATAAGGGCCACCTGACCATTGTGACAATTTTTTGGTGGTCCCTTCCATTATTATTCCCATTGACACAAGGCATTAAGAATCCTGTCTATAGTGACCACTTGTCTACATAGACCAGATTGTATCGGTCCCAAGCAGTCTTCTTGGGCAGATTTGATTGTCTATTCATTCAGTAGCTATGGAAGATGGTGACAGTGTTGTCGCTCGAGTCCGTCACCACCAGCTGTCCCTCCGTTGCCATGGCAACAGCCAGCGGCCCCCTCATCCCCGTGGCGACGTGTCGGACCCAGCTGCCCGTCTTATCGAACAGCTCCACGCGGCTGTTGTGGGTGTCGGCCACGATGATGTTACCGGAACTGTCCGTGCAGATGCCGCTGGGACACTTCAGCTGGCCCTCCCCGCCCCCCTCCCCCCCAAACTTCAGCAGCAGGTACCCCACGTGGTTCAGTATGTAGACGTAGTGACTGACGTTGTCAGAAACAAGAATGTTCCCTTTGGTATCAACAGTGATGTAGGCAGGGTTTTTCATTCCCTGCTGCCCCCCCACAGTTTTCACCACATTCCCTTCTGCACCGAATATCTGCACTTCTCCAACGATGTCGCGCTTGTCTATCGTGGTTTGGGAAACTAGGACGTTATTTTTTCTTGTATCCATGGCAACCCCTCGGTCCCATCCCGTGTTACGTAGGTCGACAGTGCTTAGGAGGGTTCCGAACTTTGTGTACTGTGCCGCGACGTCGACCCCCACCACCCACAGGTAGTCGTCTGCGTCCATGGCAACATCATCCGGCTGGATGGTACGGTCTTCGGACAAGACGGTGGGAAACTCCCGCACGAACGTTCCGCCTAGCGTGAACACCTGGATGCGATGGTTCCCGCAGTCCGCCACGAAAATCTCGCCCTCGTCTGACACGGCCACTCCGCACGGAACGTCAAACCTTCCCGGTTCCGACCCCTTCCCACCAAAGGTCACCTTCTGGAGGTCAAAGGAACGGCGGCGGCAAAGTTTGACCCTCGTGTTGCTAGGTGATAAAGACAATGACTGAGGGATAACTGGCTGTTCTACAGTTGGTACAGCGAGTTGTATAGGAGGTACAGTTATTTCTATAGGAGGAAATTCGTCATCCTCTGTCTCTATGGTGGGAATTTGTGATGCCCTTCCAGAAGCCGCAGATGCAGACTGGAAAGACTGCACGGCTATGTTGCCTAACTTTGGGGCAGCTGAGTTGGTTGGCTGGAACACTGCGACGCTGTACGCTTGCGCCGAATCCGGCGGTGCGATTCTCGGGTTCATCACCTGGCCTAGGTGGGTCTCAAAGTGGAAAACTTTCATCCCTTCCTTTTTCACTCCTTGTTCTGCGTTATCACAGGCGGCAGACAGTTCGTCGATTTTTGCCAAAATTGTTTCCCTCTGTTCCTGTACAGTTTCCAGGTTCTCCCGATGTCTTTGTTCCACCTCAGACAACAGACTGAGTTTTGTGTCTGTGAGTTTCTGCACCATCTGGTTGTAAACGTAAGAAATTCTGTTGTCTGTCTGCTCTTTCTGTTCTTTAAGAGTCTTCTCGGTGCCGCGAAGGTCTCTAAGAAAGTTGCAGTACGTCTCAAGAAGGTTTCTCCCCTCAGAGATCAGAGAATCGAAAGAAAATGTCCTCTCGAGCGAGGCTTTCTTGAGAGTGGTAGTGGGGTGCCCATCGTGAACAGTCTCTAAACACAAGTCACAGAGCGGCAGCTGACATTTCTTGCAGAACACCTTTTGTTCTTCTAGTGGGTGGCTTAAACACCTGTTGGTGGACTTGGATTGCCGTCTTTTACCTGAAGGAAGTCCCACCTGGCTTCCCAGCCTCTCGCATAAGCTCGAGACAATATGATTGTCGGGCAGCCCGGCTACACCTAGAGGTGAAAGGTTAACCTGTAGTCGGCAGTTTGGACACAGGAAGGGCGACCGCGCCCCCGCATGGTCGTGTAGACAGTCCTGACAGAAGGTGTGCTGACAGGGCAGCACCTTGGGCCTGGTGAACAGCTCTAGGCAGATGCTGCAGGACAGTTCTTCCTTCACTTGATCACCCAAGCTTGACGTCTTCGGGGAAGACGACATAATGTTGTTTACTTCCTGCTTGCAGCCTTGTGTGCGCACCCGGCTTACCTTAGCAAAATCTCAAGTCTCCTTAGCAAAATAAATGCTGACTCTGGTTCACAGGAACACAAGAGGCAAGTTGAGCTCCAAAATTTCTGCTTTCTTCTTGAATCTTCAGTTTGTCACCAAAAAGAGAGGCAAAACATGGCCTAGTTCCTGTACACCCTTTCCTGTGTTGTGTTGACCTGTAGAACTTGCTCACTCGTGCGTGCACGTACCTGGGTTTATGCTAATGTCTTTGTCTTTGTGCCAAGCTGCCAACTAAACGCTACAGAGCACAGACAACTATAATTACCCACACCACAGTCACACCTAGTATAATCAGAAAACAAAAACTGGAACAAGCTAAAAGTCAACCAACGTTCAGCCACTCTTTTAATGATTGAACTGCTAAATTTCCACCTTATTTTTCTATTTATTGGTTTAGTTGTGGGAGAGCCTAAATGTAAGATTCTCCAATCTCAATACATACATCACGCAGGGCAAGCTGTTGTGGAATTTCCTAGGGGGCATGTTAGCCCTAGAGCCAAGGAGTTGACCTGTCTAGGCCATGGAAACCGTCTGGCATTCAGCACTAGCTGCAAGACATGCAAGACTGATAGATAGAAGCAGGTCTGTTCAACTAGCCATTGGCTATTACATAATGCTAAGCCTGGGTGAAGGAACAAGCAAACCAACGAAACGCACAATTTTTGGACAGTACATTGTGTAGTTTTCAAAAATCATATCCCTTGGCTTAAGTAACTACTATTTTGGCGTGCCTTATTACATGGATGTTTAACGTTAACCTTCATCGACAAATGCTTTTCTTTGCGATTGAAACAATTTTGTACTACAGTTTTAAGTAACACACTCACTCTCACGTTTTGTTTGTTTTATCAAGGCAATACACTTGGGTCCTTTGACCTGTGTTTCAGTCAAGGATATTGAATGTACAAACGCATGTCATTGTACAACATATTACAGCATCACATAAATAGACAATTACAGAATATGAGAAAATAAAGACAATTACGCACTAACAGCAAAGCAAATCATTATAGGTGGTAACAGTCAATGGAGCTAAGAACAATCCACATGCACCTTCCTCATAGGACATTTATGTATAAAACCCAGTACATGGACCAGTGCAGGTTAGGTGCAGGTAGACACCAGAAATACCTGCACAGCTCCATTTTTACCTGCACTAACCTGCATATGCAGAGGTATTTCGAGCCCTCAGAAGGTAGGGGTTATAGTCCCTCAGTCTCCCACATTGGAGACACATAAAATCACTTTGCAAACATATAAGGATTTACAGTATCCTACAGTTACACGTACATGTACTTATCAATTACATGCTAAAAGCCCATTTGGCAGTTTATCTATCATATTGATGGACTCTCTACATGTTTCACAGTGACGCTCCATCTATCCTACCTGTCACTACAGATGGGCATCAGATTAAATACTATCGACCAAACAGATACAGTCAAACCGAGGGATGTGTACCTTAACCATGCAGGGTTCTCCCCAGAATTTTTTAGTATAGCGGAGGGGCTCGCAAAAAATAACCCGAACCAACGCGCTGCGCTTTCATGCAATTTTACAATGACAGAGGGTGTCAAATACTACTCCGTTATTCCATCCTCTGTGGAGGACTCTGACCATGGACCTGTACCAGGCTTTTTGCTAGCATGCGTCACGGCATCATCTGGACGCACTTTTCTTAAAATGACAAGAAATTGGACGCACTCCCCTTACACTGGGGAGCAGATCCTCTGACAAGCATGAAATTCTGATTGACCAGGGATGCCACTAGGTCACTGACAGTAATTTTGGTCCTCAGGATACCTTAGAATTTTTTGCACCATTGTAACTTAAAATTCTTGAAAACTCTGCACCATGGAAGGTGGATGCCCCCGGACACCCATACAATAATCGCGCCGATATCACTTACCGCGACTCACCAAGAAATTTGGACCCCCTATAATAAAATCCTAGATAAAAAATTGAAATAGCTATACTATACATGTACCTGTAAAATTGTTAAGGTACAGGTCTGGACCTGAACACCTGGTTTACTAGTATTGTGTACCTTAACATATCAACTAGTTTACACCACTTTTTCATGAGCAAATCCTGTTACAAAAATGACAATTTTGATAATGTGCCAGTTAAAGATAGATAAAACGTACAAATAGACTTGTTTTGAGACTCAAAGATGTAAATTCTCCTAACACATAAGGTGATAATTTACTACTAAAAAGCACAGCTGGATACATATAGAACTTACACTTAGATCTATAGATAACTAACCATTATTGTTTGCTACAGGTACAGTTCTGGACCTGTAGCAAATTGTCAATTTTCATTTGTGTCAAAGATAAAACAGCATGTTACTTACATAAAATGTAGATAGTTCTTGCCCCTGTTCTTAGATGGCAGCCCTTAAGTCGTGTCTTCCTTCTTTAGTCTTCCAGTCGCTTGTCTCTTTTCTGTGTCCTCCTTCTGGAAACAACAAGAAACTTGACTTAACTCTCAGTCAAAAACAACTTTCATTTTCCAAAAACTAGATATTTTGCAAACTAGATACTAAATGCCAATAGAGAATGGCTAAAAAGGTTTAAGTTCTTCCTGCACCAAATGGTGCATAGAGCGGTGCCCATCTCCGTTTCTGTAACCTGGGCCACACAGCTTTCAGCGAATTAAGGGGGCTACTCTACTGGTAGTTGGGTGCGTTCAACTACCAAACTCTTTCCCAAATGCAGGTTGCTAAGGAGAGAACGCAGCATGTACCATTTTTAAAGTCTTTGGTATGACTCAGCTGGGGATCGAACTTACCACCTTTTAAATGTCTGCAAGGCGATCACTCTGCCCACATGGCTATTGCTCTGGTGTACTTACTTACTAGTCTGGACAACCAAAATATTGGCTAATACTGTAAATGCAGAAACTTTTGCGGTGGTTTAATGTTCGCGGTTTTCACGGTGACCGATTGACCGCAAACTTTTTAAAACCTTTTTATTTATTTATTAAAACCTTTGCGAACATTTTTCCATGGCAGTAAGAGACTACAGTGCATTGTGCCACCGCGAACTTAAAACCACCACGAAAAGTCTTTTTTCCCCCTACTGCAAAATTAAATCCCCGCAAACTTACATGTACAGTCAAACCTGTATTAGGGGCCACCTCTACAGAGGGGCCACCTGTCCATAGTGGCCACTTTTTGTCGGTCCCTTGGGTATTTTATCTACAAGTTGCCACCTCTATACAGAGGCCACCTGTCTATAGTGGCCAAATTTGTCCGGTCCCTTGAGTGGCCGCTATAGACAGGTTTGACTGTAAATGCATTTACAATACCTCACAGTTTTGTGTAAAGAACCATTGAATCACCAACCTTATGAAACTACATGTACCCACTGATCTGCTAGAAATCGGCAAGGAAATAACAAACCATAGAAATCCAAGACATACATATAGATCTGCATAAGCTTCATTACTTCACCTAAAGAACTGGAAAGACGGGAAATGTAGGACCAACAGGAAACTGGAGGTTTCTAATTTCAGCTCCAAAGAACCATGAAAAAGAGGAAGTCACTGTCCGCAGTCAACAAATCAAATTCGTATAGCCTTGTAATACTACATCAGTTTAACTAAAAACAGTTCAACTAAAAACAAGGACCTTTACAAGTCCATCCTTTAGATTTCCACATTTTCTGAAGATGACCATATTAGGAAGGGTTAGCTGGAGTAAGGCCACTGCCACACAGTATAAGTGCCCCCTAGTGACCAGCTGAAATACTGCAGGGTATACGACCACAAGAAAACAAACAGCAGACACAGGTCTGGTGAGCACATGGCTTTTCCAGTCTGTATCAACCATCTGGGGACTCAAGAAGCCGTTCTGTACCTCTTAGCGCTGTAAGGGACCTCCCTGAACTATCTTCAAGATGTGGGAAAACGTCTGAGAGTGTACACATTAACACAAGGTTATGAATGAACTTCACATATATAATACATTTGCTATACATGCATGAACTTTATTGCTGGACAATTGCACATGTACAGGATTCGACTACCAAACAAGAGTACTACAAGGCTACATACAGATACAGATCATACAGGACAACAAAATAGAATCAGGGCTTGAAATACCACCTGCATATGCAGGTTAGTGCAGGTAAAATTGGGGCTGTGCAGGTATTTCTGGTGTCTACCTGCACCTAACCTGTACTGGTCTAAGTACTGGGTTTTATACATCAATGTCTTATGATGTAGGTGCATGTGGATTGTTATTAGCTGCTCTAAGTATAAAAGAAAAAAGAAAAAAATAGCAATGATTCCTGAACAATTTTAGTATGATCCATACTTCCTAAATTCCGAGTGGTGCAGGTAAAATTTGTCTGGTGCAGGTAATTTTCAATGTTACCTACACCAGTGCAGTTATGCAGAAAAAACTATTTCGAGCCCTGCGAATCGATAAGAAATATTAAATGCACAAGAAAACGTTCCCAGTTTACAAGAAATCTAAGGCTCAAGTTTAACTTTGGGCCACACCAATTTCAATTCACTGTGATTATTCAAACAAATAAAAATCTGGAAGAACAACATGAAAACAAAGTATGAGGATAAGTCTGTACCTTGGTTAGTTGGTACACACATAGCCTGAATACCATACCCCAACCTCAAAAATATCTTTTGTGTTGAGATCGGGCTGGGGTTTGGTAACCAGGCTAGTACACACAGTGTCATGCAGTAGATAAAGTCAGGTTCAACAAGTTTTCCTCCCAACCCTCAATTTTTAGCCTAACATCTAGCTTAATTTGAACTTTCAACTACACTGGAACCAGGAAAATAAAGTGATTTGGGGGACCAGAAGACCCTACTTTAAAACGAGCCCCAGCTATGATAACATTAACAGCTATGTAACTTGGCCACACCTTCCCCTGTTGTCTTATTCAAACAGCTGTAAATCTTCTACATTCCTTCAGGAGAACACCAAGGGCAAGACTGCCAGACGACAACTACTAGTATGTCTTATGGCATTGATGATAATGGTCTAAACCTCTCCTAACTACAAATGCTTTATCCTCGAAATGCATCGTCTCCTAATAAACGGTTGTTCCCAAACTGCAGCCCTCCCCCAATCTGAATTGGTAGACTCCTGACCTGTGTCCCTCCCAGTCCTGAAATGGATGCTCTATGACTTGTACCACTCCCCTAGCATGTAACGGTAAACCCCTGAGATCCTCTTCTCCTTAGTCTCAAAATGGTAGACATTTGACTTGCATCCCTTCTCAACCTGAAATGGTTGCCCTCCTGACCTGTATCCCTCCCCCAGAACCTGAAATGATTGCCCCCTGCCCTGCATCACTCCCTCTATCCTGACAAATTGTTGACATGTGTGAGAACATTTACACTTCTCTCCTGTCAGCCTCTGTAAACTTGAACTAGGGACTGTCCAGCAAACATCTCAGCCAATTGAGACATTGAACTAGAACACTTGAGGGACCATCCAGTAATGCTGCTAGTGCAGGGTCTCCAATTTCCTTCATAACATAAGAAATCTTTATCTGTATTAGAATCCACCATGAATTTAAAAAAATGAAAATTCTCCAATCTCATGTAGGAAAAAGCAAAATACAGTCATGGACATACAAAGTAGCCAAGCCCAAGGCATTTGGAATCTACCAGGAGTTCTGGAATTCCACAAGTCAGAAGACAAGATGGGATGACTTCATCTCAAAGCAGACACTGAGGGGGAGATCCTTCAGCAGAGAACATGGGCCTAATAAATTTTAATAAGTCAGAATCTCCAAGAATATTTAACAGGGGCAAGACAGCATCCAAAAGGCCCAAACAGTATCCATTTGGCCACTATACTGTGTGGGAAACTGTTTGGGCCCTTCGAATACTGTCTTGCTCTACTTAGGTTGCAGGATTTGGTATTGATCATACAGTTGTACACGTAAATCAATTGCCATAACTATAGTAATAAGCTGTGTTATGTCCAAAAAACTTTCAACAGTCACACAATAGTGGTCATACTATCTA
Source organism: Branchiostoma floridae x Branchiostoma belcheri (assembly GCA_019207045.1). Lineage (NCBI taxonomy): Eukaryota > Metazoa > Chordata > Leptocardii > Amphioxiformes > Branchiostomatidae > Branchiostoma > Branchiostoma floridae x Branchiostoma belcheri. The sequence continues at coordinate 28,521,533 of CM033024.1, read as the reverse complement.
CTGTACATTCGTATATTTTCACAAGGATGTATTTTTGCAACAAAAGCGGGAACGAAGTTTTCTGTATTTTAGATTTACACTTTGGTTCTCAAAGTTGATACACGTAGGATATACTGGTCAAATTCCATTTTTAGTGAGACAAGAAGTACATGGTGTAAAAATACAACAAGGACATACCTATTTCAACCGCAGTACCAAAGAGAGCCACTAGAGGGCCACTATTTCATTGAGCCAAGGCTGAACAGCACAGCAGACATCATTACAATCCATCCATATCTTCAAAATTCAACAGCAAACAAATAAAGTCTACCAAGCAACAAGCAACGCTTCCATGAACAAAACTACCTCATTGGCCGAGATAACAAGTCACTCGACCATGACCTTCCATCCTTATGACATGGTAATTACCTTGACCCCTGACCTCTGTAGTGTTCAATTCGGCAGGGGGTCGACAAGCCTCAATGTTCAGAAGTGTTCCCAAACAGCCAAACCTGAGAATTTATCAGAAGGGGTGGATACCTGTACAGAAAATTCAGGTACAGGTACGCTTCTGGTCCAGAGGATCAGATCTAGGTCCGGACCTGAACCTGGACCTAATTGTTTATAAAAACTTGTGAATGGGCGATATCCAAAACAATGGTCCAATTTTCTACAAAAACTATTTGGCAGAGTATCTGCCAAATTCATGCTCTGTATTACAAAAACAAATATCGGAAAATGTATACTAATGTCATAGAATTATCCAAGATCTAAGAAGATGTGAAAGAACAAAAATGAAGAATCTGTTGTTGGAACTGTATACATGTACATGGTATATTCTGTGTATTCAGTCCTTGTTCAACCTTCCTAACCTATTAGTTTTCTCAATGAAGGCAACTTCTTTTTGGTCAATCTTTTTTATTCGCAGGCTCTGTTTTGCAGTTCCCAGAGGATGTCATCCATATATGTAGAATCAAATCAACATGGCCTCAAGTGTGAAACATCCTGTGGCACCTTTTCTTTCAATATACCTTCAAACTTTAATGATAAGACTGGGACAAGGCTGCCCTACAAAGTAACTAGAGCATGTCTGATAGCCCTGAGACAGGAGCTGGGTATATTACCAATATTGGTTTTCAGGACATTCATAAAAATTGGTTTTTAAACATAACATTTGAGAGATACTTCAAAATTGGCAACTACGTACATGTAGCTGCATTTTTTATCAATCAAGACATTAAGCTAGAATACAACCTAGAATTCTAGATTCAGATATGACTATCTTTATTCTATTTTGATTTAGATACGGCTATCACTCTAGCCTTGACACGCTTTATCAATCTTCCCCGAAAAGCTGGTTGAACAAAAAAGATATTTGGTGGCAAATATTATGCCAGCATATTCCGTACACATTGTAGTACCTACACTGCTGTCCATAACGGCATAAGCAAAAGCCGTGACTTATCCTAGTTATAGCAGTGAAATCACCCTTCACAGCTATCCAGATTAGAATAGGATACAGATCTATTCTATCAAAACATAATCTATAGTCTATCAAACATGAGGAAATGATGGCAAAACGACTAGAAACTCCAACACGTACTGTTGCAAGTTAGTATCTAGTCTACTTTAACCAGATGTTTTTATTATCAGGCCATACTATCTACACGTTTTTTATTAGATTTTCTTGCATTTCAAATTTTGACAAGACCTTGCAGAGGACAAAATGAAAATACAGGGCTGGGAGAAAAACTTGAATCTGACTGTATTCACTCTCCGAAACTGTGTGTACCAACTTTCAAGGTGCAGACTTTTTCCCTGTTTTCATATTGGTCTTGCAGTTCAGTACAGTCACTGTATCATCTTTTCTTCAATCCATGAACCAACAATCACATTATTGTGGCTATACCCTTCACACTTTCCTAGAGATGGTTTAGCTTCGGAAAGATTTTATCCCGCGGTCCAACACACGCCCGTTTCCCGCTCTGGTCGTGAAATCGATGCGTCCTAACTACCGCCATGAGTATACATCATAGAAAAATCAATGGACGCCATCAACATGATTAAAACTGTTAGGGAGAGGAGAGAGAGAGTGTGTAGTCCATCAGAGTTAACGTGGACGACATATGGGGAGGGGGCGAAACTGATTAATTCAGCAGTGGACATGGACATGATGGGGGAAATATGGAGCCATACAGGTACATGAGCGAGGTAATGGTTGGAGGCCACACCAGTTCAATTTGTTGGTTCTCGGTTTAAAGAAAAAACATAGAACTTGAGGAACAATATGGGAACTGTTTACAGAGTCTGAGAGGTTTAGTCTGTATCTTGGTACACACAGTTTCGAGGAGTGAATATACTGTAAATGCATTTAAGTTCGCGGGGATTTAGTTTCATGGTAGCGGGAAAAAGGACTCTTCGCAGTGGTTTTAAGTTCGCAGTAGCACCATGCAAGTTGTAGTCTCTTACTGCCATGGAAAAATATTCGTAGTGGTTTTGAATTTGCAACGCTAAATCCGCGAACGTAAAACTAACACAAACTCCTGCATTTACAGTAGTGTCAGGTTCAAGTTTTCCTCTCGGACGAAAGACAGCGCATGCAGATTTCCAAAATCATATCAAATTGCTTTCGAGTAACTATCATTTGGCACATCTTATTTAAGAAGAAGTCAGTTAATTGCACAACGGATTGACTGCACGGAATCCCAAAATCCCAAACCAGTGCAGTCCAGCTGGATAACTTCGTATTATTGCACCAGCCGGATAATTCATTAATTGCATGAAATATGCTGGCAAATAGGCTACATGCAATTTAACGGTTTAGAAAAATTAGTGGTACACTCTACTATAGCTATAACTACAGTCAATGTGTTAACACTCTACCAGCTAAGGGACACTGAGAGCATCACATCCACACTAGCAACAGAGCTAGGCAGTACGGCCAGGGTTAAGTAGTTTTTTCGACACCCCCTCCCCTTTCCCTCGCACTAATATATTAACAACACAACTATTATAAGAGGGAAACGACTGAATGGCGACCTACCTTCCCATGCGCCCATTCTCACCGCACTCGACTAATCGCGTTAGATGCACACGCCCGTTTCACAACGAGATTACACCACTGTCCCCCCATTCGCTGATTTCCCCCGAGTGCGTATGACATCGTCCCGTCAAATCTCGCAAATGGCCAGCGGGATTATGAGTAGGTTATTGATCATAGGAAAATTCAATAGGGTTTGGACAAAACCAGCTGTCTTGGACAACAGTACATCAATGGGCAGAACCAAATCTTACTGGGGTTGTGGTAAAGTTTGAGCAAATGTGTTCAAGTTTGCGGTGGTTTTACGTTTGCAGTTTTTGCTGTAACTTAAGGCTGGTGCTTTCGGTTAAAAGTTTAAACTCTTTAAAAGGCCAGTTTTGTCACAAGTGAACTTTCATTCTAATAACAAGAATTTGTCTGAACCATGGGTAGTGAACTGTTTCTCTTGTCCTTGTGTTCTGACACTTTCAATTAGAAACATCAGCACCTTAACAGCTAAAAGGTCATTAAGAGTACACTTAGCAGGCAGTCCAGTCCAGTCTTGTTATGTCCATTCTAACTATTGTACCGTTTTCCTTCTACATGAGTTTCACTGATGGCAAAACAAAGTAGAATCAAGGAATTCTGAATCTCCAGGATTTTACTCCACATCCTTATTTGGTAGCCTGGCTACCATACCCCCCCCCCCTCCTCCATCTCAATAATATTTGTGAGGGGGCTTGCTGTAGTATCTTCTTTGGGAATGTGTTGGCCCTAGAGCAAAGGAGTTGGGCTGTACAGGCCCTGGAAACAGTCTGGCATCCAGGCTAGTCGTTTTGTCATTTGGCAAAATCTTGTTCCTAAAGTAAAGACAAAGAAAATGCTGTCTGGATTCTGGCTTTCCCATGTAGCCTGGGTGCCAGATTGTTTCCAGGGCTTTCTCGTGCAAGCTCCTTGGCACCTAGCCTGGATACCAGACCCCAGCCCGATCTCAAAAATATATATCTTTTATGGTGTGATAGATAGATATTTTTGAAGTCGAGCTGGGGTCTGGAATCCAGGCTACTTGGCTCCAAGGTCAATTACAACAGAGCTGAGTTGTCCAGATGATGTCATCAATAGCTATACAAGTGCAACACTTGCAGGAGGTTGGCGTCTGTCTGTAGTACCAGTCAGTGTTACCTCCTGATTTCACACCAGGCAGGGGTTGATGTGTAAGCAGGCAGGGGTAGAGTGTTACATGCTGGTAATGAGCTCAGCCTGGTACAGGCTGTCACTCTGGGCTGGGGGCTAACATGGCAGCTAAGTGTCAGGGACTGATCATTACTCATGGAGGGAGAGGTCTGTCAGGGACTGATCATTACTCATGGAGGGAGGGGAGGGTCAGGGACTGATCATTACTAGTGGAGGGAGAGGAGTGTCAGGGACTGATCATCACTCATGGTGCAGAGGAGTGTCAGGGACTGATCATTACTCACGGAGGGAGAGGAGTGTCAGGGACTGATCATTACTCATGGAGGGAGAGGAGTGTCAGGGACTGATCATTACTTATGGAGGGAGGGGAGTGTCAGGGACTGATCATTACTCATGGAGGGAGAGGAGTGTCAGGGACTGATCATTACTCATGGTGCAGAGGAGTGTCAGGGACTGATCATTACTCACGGAGGGAGAGGAGTGTCAGGGACTGATCATTACTCATGGAGGGAGAGGAGTGTCAGGGACTGATCATTACTTATGGAGGGAGGGGAGTGTCAGGGACTGATCATTACTCATGGAAGGAGAGGAGTGCGGGGACTGATCATTACTCATGGAGGGAGAGGAGCGTCAGGGAATGATCATTACTCATGGAGGGAGAGGAGTGTCAGGGACTGATCATTGTTCAGGGAGGGAGAGGAATGTCAGGGACTGATCATTACTCATGGAGGGAGAGGAATGTCAGGGACTGATCATTACTCATGGAGGGAGGGGAATGTCAGGTACTGGTCATTACTCGTGGAGGGAGAGGGGAGACAGGGAGGGTAGTGTCAGGGAATGATCAGTGGTCATGGAGGGAGAGGAGTGTCGGGGACTGATCATTACTCATGGAGGGAGGGAAGAGTCTGGGACTGATCATTTCATTACTCATGGAGGGAGAGGAGTGTCAGGGACTGGTCATTACTCAGGGCAGGAAAGGGGACACCAAAACAATAAAACCATCGCTACAATTTCCAGATGTACAGTGTGTTCACTCCGTCAAACAGTGACATATGCGGAAAAATGAGGGGAAATCTTTCCTCTTTTGTAGCTATGTAGTAGCCATGCAAAACACATCATTATGTCTTTTATCAATGTCTAGCTTCGACAACATTCACTAGATAGTAGTATAATAGTAGATCAATATACTGTAAATGCAGAAACTTTCATGGTGGTATAATGTTCGCGGTTTTCCCGGTGGCCACTTCACTGCGAATTTAAAACCACTGCGAACATTTTTCCTTGGCAGTAAGAGACTACAGTGCATGGTGCTACCGCGAACTTAAAACCACCGCGAAATGCTCTTTTTTCCGCTACCACGAAATTAAATCCCCGCAAACTTAAATACATTTACAGTAACTGGTCACTATGACTTACAGTTATAGTTTACCCTTTTCGTTAGTGTTACAACTGTTCCGCAACAAAACTTTGACATGAGTCTTTAAGACTTAGAATCCTGCTGATCTTCAACAGTTCAAATTCTGCAATTCCTTTTAAATCTGAGAACCAATAAATTACTTTGGTATGGCAAAACAAGAGTAAAGATTTGACAGCCGACTTGCATGCCGCCCTCCCCCCAGAGTATGAAGTGGCACTCCCCTGGTCCCCTGACACAGAGGTGTGAAAAATGTCTGGGCAGCAAAACAGGGACTGTCCATTTCTTGTGGGGGTGCAGGACGCTATCTGATACAGACAAACTTTCATCAAGCCATCATAACAATTTTGCATTGTCTGTAACAGTTTACAGGGAACTATCCAAAGATCCAAAGACATTCAGGACTAAAAATAACAATGTGTGCCTGCAAAGGAAAGAAAATTAGTCTACATTTCAAAGTAAATTAGACTGAAGTAGAGATCTTCTGTTTGGTAGGAGTTATGACAACAGATAACTTTTTAAACAATTTTCAGTAAAAAGTCACTGAGGCTTGCCACTTTGAGTTATAATTATAAATATAATGAAACTTATTGACAATGTAATACTAAAAAGGCTTGCTTTGCAGTCTGGGTTGAGAATTTCTGTACTCACACTAGTTACAGAATGTTTTTCCCAACTGCAAGTAAAAGTTTAGCCTAGATCATAGTAGATACCAGACTGGCTGCAGTGAAACTTCCTTGGGGGCATGTTGGCCTTACAGCCATGGATCTGACCCTGGAAACAGGTCTGGCATCCAGGCTAGTGAGGTTTTTCACAACTTGCAATAAATATTACGGGTAGGGAAATGGAGTGTTTCGAGCCCTGGTTTCCTATCTTTACTTCATCCGCCATCCCTACACAAATAAGCCCTGACACAGATTTTACTGTAGTAATGTTCACAAAAGAGCCTTTCTTCGGGGAGACCTTTTCGCTGCCGACAAATAATGTATCACGCCTCCATGCGGCCGTTTGTATGAGGAAAGAGTTCCCCGGGTTCTTCCTCTGTTTACCAAGACCAGCAGAAAGTCAACAGAGAAGGGACCTGTAAATATGGTTAGGGCTTCCCGGGCAGAAACAAATCAGTTTGCTGTTTAAACTTAAGGAAGAGCATAAAGTTCATCAAGAAATCTACACCTTGATACATACAGTTTCAACAAGTAAATACTGTCAGATTGAATTAAGTTTTCCTCCCAGTCTGTTTCTATAACAATAAACTAGTTTATTGCAAATTATTGCCCGAGGGCTAATTGCAGTTAACATAAAACTAAAAGGGGACAAGTATATACATAGTGTAAAACAGTATAAAATATGTCTACTCTAGTCTAAAAGCTTGCTCTAAACTGTAAGTGTAACTTGTTGGGTTCGGCTTCTTTTCCTGAGACAATGGAAGACGATATATTGTTCTCTAACTTATAGAAACTCTTAATAACAAAGGCAATAAGTATTACGCATACATCCATGACCTTTAATACCAACAAGGCAAAAGAAGATAAACTTGGTCAAGAAGTTATCCTTCCTAGTGTTAGTTTACAGCTTTCAACATGAACTGTATGTTTAAAATCATGATCTGTCTTCCTCTTGGCGACCTTCCAACAACGTTATCTACAGAAGTGAGCCTCCCCAAGTTTGGGTACTATTCCTGATGCATGTGGGTCAAATTCTTTGCCATATATGTGCTGAGGGTAGAGGTGGAAGGGGGAGGGGGGTGGAGGTCTACCGGTAGTTACTTTTGACAATCTTTATGGGAAATATATGAGAAATTCAGACTGTAGCAATTTAGTGCTATGGTAGTGGTACTCTTACAAATTTTTTTTTGAAAAATTTGAGGTGCAAAAATTTCTGTAAAAATTTGGGTAAGGTGAAATCAGAGTAATAGGATTAAAATTTGAATCTGACTAAAACAGAGGTATAGATTTTACCTTTTGACCTGTTACCTTTTTTAATGTTGGTCCTACAGTTATTACTGGAGGGTATATCATACCTTAACTTAAGACAAGATGCAAGTGAAACAGACATAAGACATCAAAGTTATCTTCACAAATTTTCTTAGTATACTTTTAGTTTTACCACTGTTGTTTTTGACTTCGAATGAAATTTGACATTTTTATGAGTCATATATACAGAGGATATCATGTTTCATGACATCATCTTCAGCATGTGGTCTGAAATTGACAATTTCTGATTCATATTACTACATATATGTCATATCCTCAACAATGTAAATTTTGGAAGTTATACATATCATTGAATTCCAAAATATAACCTTTTAAGTGTGATCAGTAGTGTATTATGTAAACATAGAAGTTCAATAAATAGAAATTGATAGTGCCAAAATATCAACATCTCCTCCAACACAAGAAATGGCCCAGTCTGAACTTACTAGTGGCAAGAAAAACGATACTTTTCAGCACACAACATCTGCTTGGAGATCAGGTTTACCACAGCTCTACCTCTAACCCAAGGTCACTAGAGGTCAAGGTCAAGCCCCCAGGCCCGCTAAGAGTATCAGGTGACAGTCTGACAGCTGGAGTTAAAGGGTTTAAAGGTCCTACTGCTACAGTTGTCCTGACTTTCACTTTGTCTTTACATTACAATTACATATGTGGCTACGAAACAGCACCAGATGCAAAGGGGATCAAACTACTAAATAGCTTTGGACATGACTCATTGCTAGGTACACTTCCTTTACTACTTAACTTGCAATCCACCCCCACACCCCCTACTATACACCTAGGGGTCTAATGAAATTCAGAGACACCCCCCCCCAACACCGAAAAAAAGAAATCACATAAAACCAACCCCAGGCATGACCCTACAACTGATCACCTGATAAGTCCTTGTCTGTAATTCGACACACATGTAGGGGGTCCTCTCAGATCTGGTGATATGTCTTTGATCCAAGTCTGGGAGTCCTTCTATTCTAACTCTACACATCTTGCTAAACACTACACATCTCACTACACAGTCTAAAGAGCCTTTTAACACTACATTTGTGTATACATCTCACTACACATTCTAATGAGCCTTCTAACAGTAACACTACACATCTCACTACACTTTCTAAAGAGCCTTCTAACACTACACATCTCACTACACATTCCAAAGAGCCTTTTAACACTACATTTGTGTATACATCTCACTACACATTCTAATGATGAGCCTTCCAACACTACACATCTCACTACACATTCTAAAGAGCCTTTTAACACTACATTTGTGTATACATCTCACTACACATTCTAATGAGCCTTCTAAGTAATCCATCACTACACATCTCACTACACACTAAAAGAGCCTTCTAACACTACACATCTCACTACACATTAAAAAGAGCCTTCTAACACTACACATCTCACTCAGTGACACTCCCATTATATATAAAGAGTCTTCTTGCACTACACCTCTCACTACACATTCTAAAGAGCCTTCTAACACTACACATCTAACTATGCATTAAAAATAGCCTTCTACCAACAAGTTACACATTTCACTACACATTCTAAAGATTAGTGATTTAAAACAGGCACACAGTAACTCATACTAGAATACTTTGTTGAGGTGTGTAACTATAGTTATAAAAGACAAATCAAAGGTCCTTGTACTTTTGTGGTGTCTTTTATAACTATACACACTAAAGTAATCCTTATCATCGCATAAAGTAAAAGTAAAATTAGCTAATATCATAAGTATATATGTATCAGATAGGAACATTTATTCACTTATTCATCTAAACATCTAATGTATTTAAATGTTTGCACAATGAAAAAAATATCTACAAAAAAGACATCATACACAAAAGTAACAGATTCATTAAAACTATCACATTTTAAGATAACGTTTGCTTTGTGAATACAAGCAAATGGGAGTGATCAAATCTGCATACATTTCAATAACATGACCCACCCACCCAAAGTAAACAAAAACACATGTTTGGGTTAAAGATAAAGGGTGTGAAAACTGCAGTGTTGGTGGGTCCATATGTGTCACAAACCCATCAAAACTATCTCACCCAGCCCCCCTGGGGTATTCTTCATCACACAAACAAACCAGGCGACAACACACCTAACCGGCTCACTGCTTTTCCTATTTCGTTCCCGGCTATAAATAAAACTGGGCAAAGTGCGTAACTTCCTTCCAACCAAAACGGGTCACTAGACTGGAAATCTCGGATGACAAAAATATATTCTGATTTCTACAAATGTCAAGAGAATACAGAAATAAGACTTGTGTAGAGAGAAGTGTTTGCAGATGTTAGTTTTCAGCGGTAATGTTACGCGAAACGTCAAATATTAAACCCATACACGTCAGCTGACAACAGCTGGGAAGAACATCAACACGGTTTGATTGACAGATCGGGCAGACGACGTATTTTGACGCATGTAGCGGAGGGGGGGGGGTATGAGGAACTGTATGAAGTACGTTGGAAAAATGACACGTAATTCATAAAATATCTGCGGGGTTCTCTGTGATAATGAGTCCCAGGTTGTTGAACGGAGACGGGTCGTCTATTTTAGTACAAAGCCGCTACAGTTTTAAAACCGCCCACGGTCTGTGTTCCGAATCACAACGGGTCAGAAAGTGAGAAACATCGGGATCTCGACACTACCTGGGGATCACAGTTGAGGTACGGATAGGACACAGATGTACCGGGCTAAGACGGTAGATATCCCGGTGAACAGGAGAGTCTCTAGCCGGGCGGCCCGCTGCCCAGCCCCGCACTGAACCCTCCCCCATCCCCTAGTCTAATTTGCTTTCCACATTCCGCCGACTTCCGCGCAACAAAAACGCCAAGAATTCCCCGCGATTTCTCGCCTCACAAGACTCAAACACCCTCAGATCCACATCTCATCCCTGCCTTAAGTCCCATTCTTCAGGTACACACCTGTCTGGTAGGGAAATCTGAACGTTTAAAGACTTTGGAGTAAAAGTTGCGGCTTACCTCCCAACTTGTCCCACCCTACTCTCTCGGCCCATGAAAACAAAAATGGCGGATTTCCCTCATGACGTCATTTCCGCCAGGAAGTGGCTCCAGGCAGGTCAAAGGTCGATGGTCCGTCTGAACATTTTTCATGACTTTCATAGATTTTCACGGCAAAGTAGAGAAAAGTTTGACGTTACCTTTTTGGTGAAAAGTCGCCAAAATCAATCGTTTTTTTTTCATTGAATTTGATGTGTGCCCAAAGTGTTGGTGAATTCCGACAAGAATTCCTGTCTATTGTTGAAAACTGACCGGCGGATGATATAATCACATCTAAACAACCAATTATTCACCACAATTTCCGTTGAGTCAAGGCTTACAACAGTCGGCGCTTTATTCCTGTACTGTGAACATGATCTGTCACAGAAACATGTATTTCCGCTAATTACGGTGTCGTTTCCCTAGCTGTCGCCTGGAAACCAAGTCACACCAATTTTAACGTTAATATAAAGAATGTAAAAGTCCATTTGAAAAGTCGACGTTCATATATGTTACAAATACGATATGGTGTAGGAAATCATTACCAATTTCGTAAGAATTCTATGCGAAAAAGTACAGCCGATGAAACTTCTGACAGACGAACAGTCGAACCGTTTTGCAGCCGAATTTTTTCCAAACCGCTAGGTGCGCTGCCCATGCCGCAACAACTAACTTTAAAATGAGTCAAGGAAAGAACAACAGTACCGCCAGATGCATTTAATTTCGCGTGGGTTTAATTTCGCGATGGTTTTGAGTTCGCGGTAGCTCCATCCCGCGAACTTATATGCATTTACAGTACTGTACTTGAGTCAAAAACTCATTTGAAAACCCAGCGCCTCTCACTCGTTCTCATTAAAATGTCGAAAATGGCATTTTTCAGTGAAAACTACCTGGTTGTTTAGGAAAATTCATCTTTTAACCATAGCCAAAAAATGGCAACTTATTATTTTCGGTCCCATTGGTAATACATCACAGGGCAGGTAACAAACGTTACCAGTAACGTTTGTTACAATAGTAAACTTTACCCTGTTTTCTTCTAAAGGACTTACCTTATTGACGACATCATTTAGGTATACGTGGATGTCCTAAGGGACATTTGAAAAGTGGGTAGCTTTTTTACACCAAGTCAAATGGAAAGCTTAGATAGCATCGAACAATGGTAACGTTTGTTACAGTCATTTCTGTACAACATTTTGTTAAGCAAGGTGGGATACAAATAACAGTCAACAACCCTGTCTTGTTTCTTTAGGAAGCCGGAAAAACTGTGCAGCGTCACAAAAACGACCATTTCTAGTCTTATACGTGGATAATAAAACCGTGGCAACCATTGTACTCGTGATGGTAACGTTTGTTACAGAATCTGGCGACAGGCATAAACCACCTCACACAGCCTCCAAGATCAGTGACAGGAGCGATCTGACGTGATCGGGCAGAGGGCCTTGGTAGCTGGTTTCACCTGCCGAACAATTATTCTGGGAACTGAATTGTTACATTTTTGGCTACTATTTGAATTCTTCGTTTCTTCTCAGGCGACAGCCATTTTTTAGGGTGTGAAACCCGATCCGTGGCTATAATAACCGTCTAAGCCATCAACCAATACGAATGTTGTTGTGCATCTTTTGTAAAACATTACAGGGGTTATGGAAAAATGAAGGAACCAGTGATGTTGTCTATAATTTTCTCCATATCAAGCCGTAAAGTCAGGCGACAGCATTTCGACATTTAAATGAGAACGAGCCCTCTACGAACCGCCGGTTGGAAACCACTTACTCAGGTTACTCGGCAAGGCTGCTATAAACGGACAGAACAGTCCACTCTTGACTTTGACCGTGCTGACGTGATCAACTGTCACTGATCTAACTCTCAATTCGTAGTACAGTACTACTTTTCTATCATGGTACTATGCAGTATTTCGTCATGATGGGGAAATGAATGAAAGCGCACTCAAAACATGTGTGTAGTACTCCGTCTGTCTTAACCGTCGCAACTACCTCAAACTGAAGGAAAATGTTCACGGTGGTTTTATGTTCGCGGTGAAGTGGCCACCGCGAAGACCGCTAACATAAAATCACCGCGAACGTTCTCCATTTACAGTATGACACTTCTTGTGTCATTTTAACTGGTGTCTTGTGAATCTATGTAAGTCGATGATAACATCCATTGGCATTATACCGGCAGGTTTACAGCAATTTCTCAAGCAATACTAATTTGGCAAATGATCAACGCATCATTTTCTCCAGTTACATGTTGCTGTTACTTACCTTTGCCACTTCCTCCGTGTATCTTTTTTTTGTCTCTCTTGTCCTGCTAAAAACATAATATCGTAATTGGAACACACCGCGGAATTGCACGGAGAACGGGCGCGTGGTTGGAAGGGGGTGCAATAATACCGGCAGAACGAAACACGGCACAATTAACTGCCGCTATGTACCTTTATACATCCTCTGTTGTTCCTTCCTTTCCTGTTAGTAATTGCACAAAACAAAAACCCGCGTGAGCATACAAAAAGTCATGAGAAATTGGTCGTATACTATCAAAAATTTTCATTTAATTTTGGTCCGTCACAACCGCTATGACGTAAAACTTTACTGCTGGCGTAGCATTAAAAATGGCGGGAAAATGGCGGCGTACGTTCAATTTGACCCATTCAGCCGTAGATCCGGGCGATAATGCAACGGTTCTTCACACATTTACACGAGTTGTTGGTCACCAAAAGAAATTCAAGATTGCTGTTGAATCATGCTCGTCTTGTGCCGTGAGCACGTGTGATTATTATCTACAAATCTTGCGATGAACGTGACTGTGTGTTCGTCCCACGACGAGCTCGCCTGCCCCGAAAATGAACTGAAAACTTTTGGCCTTGTTGTCTTCGAATGCACTGTTATCGAAGCCTTTTTGAAAATGTGTGAAATACGTGGATGTCTGAAGTGTGCATACCTCGGAAATTACTGTTGCTGCGCTAGTGGATCATCGAAAATTTATCGTTTATGTCATTTGACGGTATAAGTGTTACTGCCGGTATTATGCCAATGGATGTTAACTCATTGTAGGCAAAGTCTTGTAAATATGGTTGACATGACGTTAAGTACTGATTGTAGTTTGTCTGTTGGCTGTTCATGTCATAACATAAAAGACACTTTTCGAAATTCATACCATTGTGTGTGTGTGTGTGTGTGTGTGTGTGTGTGTGTGTGTGTCATAATCACATCATAACTTGAGCCGTTGGATCCTAATGATATTTGGTAGGTGGGTATGGCAAGGGAAAACGAAGCCCAACTGATTCTAAAAACGGAACCCATTAGCGGCTTTCTAAGATACTGCAGTTGAAATTTCGGTTTTGATATTGATACCAATTTAGCAAATGAAGACGTCATTTTCATAAGTTATGGATAATCACTGTAATTCTATAGTGCTGAGAGTGATGGGAATTAAATAGTACATGTATCATAATTCAGTGTGAAGCTTCGAAGCTAAGTAAAGGTGAACATTAATAATCAGACAGAATTGCAAATCGGGCTCACATACACATAATTTATTACGATGAGATGCTACAACAACCTTCTTTGCTAAAATAGGATTTTCATACTTAGGACAACTTTTGCTATTTGGATAGCTTATCAAATATGGCAATTTTTGCAAATGAGGTCGACCTTTTGTTCGCGGTTTTCGCGTTGGCAATTTACCGCGAACTTAAAACCACCGCGAAGATTTTTCTATGGCAGTAAGGGCCTACGGTGCAGGGTGCTACCGTGAACTTAAAACCACCGCGAACAGTTCTTTTCCCGCTACCGCGAAAGTAAATCCCTGCGAAATTAAATGCATTTACAGTACTTAGGAAAAGTCGATATCACTGGGCGAAGGTATGAGGTCGTGGAACTCTTGTTGAAACATATCTTTGAAAGCGAAGACGTCATTTTGGCTTCGACGCTAACATAAATAGTTTTCAAGGAAGACCATGGACACAGTTTTACATACTTTACTTATAAAGTACGTTACAATGCTGCATATCTATTTACAGACGATACACGCCAAAGCTGGTGTATTTAGTCACAAACTAAATGCAGAAGCCGGAAGATATAATAAAATTCTCCATGGCTAGAGTTTTTTTTTCCATTCTGCCTAAATGCGATCAAGATGAACTTCACTTTGTTATGAATCGTTCACGACATAATGATAAAGGCACAGAGCTGTTCACATTACTTTCCGCTTGCTCGAAAGAATTTGCTACTCTCTGTTCGATAGATAAATTCAACTACATTCTGGGTGGCGATAACCCTTACTGTGCAAAAAAAGACAGGCAAATATATCAAATAATTTTTATACCGTAAAACCAGCAGTGACAATCACACACTAGACTCAAAATGTTGTCTTAATCATATCTTTAGATATTCATATATGTCTGTTTATCATAGTGTAAGTAGTTTATAGACCTTACGAAAGTCGCTGTACTTTTGGTGTCTCAATAAAGGTTTCTACATATAACCAGAAGGTTGTAGTCCCCACTGAGTGAGTGGAATATTGAAATTCAAAAGCTATCGATAATATTGCAGAGCCACCTTACTTAGATAAGCCTATCAACATATGTACAATAGACATAATACACCTCACTGTGTCTTCTAAAATTGTGTAGCTTACAATATGCGCGTATAACATTATAGTACATAAGAATGTAAATATTAAGCAGCATTTTGCATTGTACCAGTTTCAATTGATGCGCACTAAACTTTGACTTGACTCGACTTGTGAAACATACATGTATATCGTATACTCAAGTTCAAATAGAGCTTTTAAAAGCATAGTGGTGCAACTTTCTAAACGAACTTTATAACGTTACATACTCTTTCAAGTAATTGCCTTTCAAAGACAAGACAGTGTATGTTCGGATGCCAATCTTGCTCCGTATGATAACAAAGTGTCAGAAACTAAATCTAGATATTTGTATTGCGTCACAGACGCACATCACCGTACGCGCGGAAAATTGTAGTAAGTTTAGTTCACCTATTTCCGAGGGGAAACCTATAACCTATTTCCGCTGCATCTTAAACCAGGGTAGTTTGAGTCAACGGACAGTGGATTCAAACTTCATCAAATTTGAAAGTATTGCAATTTGAAATAACCGTCCGTCAACTTGGTGTCCCTTACAGTGTTTTTGAAAAACAACGGATATAGGTTACCCCACGGATAAAGGTGAATGTTGCGTTATACTAATAACAAAACCGTAGAACATTTGTTGCTGTTAACGTTAGACGTTACAACATCATGACAAACTTTAGAATACGAATATTACATCTTAGCCACATATTACTGCATATTGACAAACGTAAGGATACAAATATGTACATTGCGTCATATCTACATTTGCTGACTGGAGATTTTCTACATTTGCTATGTTCTCTAATGCTGGGAGAGAAAAAGTTCTAAGCGCAGCAAAACTACATCTATAAGTATTCATAGAACCTGCCCGATATTGAATATCGGAAATCATCACTCCCCCTATAGATGATAAGCACCGGCGCTAGTAGTAGTAGAAGTCTGCGAAGGAGTATATATGTATACGTGACGGTACGAACTTCTTGCTCGATGTTTGAATTCCCGGCCATCACTGTTGTCGGTCACAATATGCAGCAGTCTAAGGCAAAAGAGAGAGGAAAAGTCAGCCTTTGCCGTTATGTTCAACGCTCTCATACTTGTCTAGACGAATCAAGCTTCCAGCATGCTAGCAGTCCTTCCAAACTGGAAAAGTATTTTAATGAATGTATGAAGACCTTTATTTTTGCCAAACTTGGCAAAGTGCAGGCTCAGAAAGCAAAAAGATGTCACAAATATCATGTAGTTTTTTCCAAGAGTATTGTAGTGTAGCATATAGCCGTAGTTCGGCTTCTTCTTGCTACCTTAGTGGTGAAAATAACAAGGTAAAGACAAAATCTGCAATGGACTTGGCCAATGGACATAGAATAGAATTACCAGTATTGCAAAGATATAGTAAAAGTGCAAACCGACCCTTGTCGTCCAAGACAAAATCTGAAATGTACTTGGCCAATTGACATAGAATATAATTACCAGTATTACAAAGCTATTGTAAAAGTGCAAACCGACCCTTGTCCTGCAAGACAAAATCTGAAGTGGACTTGGCCAATTGACACAGAATATATTTACCAGTATTACAAAGCTATAGAAAAAAGTGCAAACCGACCCTTGTCGTCCATAGTAACCCCCATGCTGACCGTGTTGACGGGTGTTTTGATCAGTCTCTTCCAGTTCAGCACGGTCCCGACAGGGTTACAGAACCGCGAGCTGAGCTTCTCTATGGCGGCCATCATGTACTCACTGTACAGCCCCTCCGATTGGTCCTTCATCCCCGTGGCTTTGTCCTCAAATAGTGACGTCTTCTTACCCAGACTTCCTGTGGGGATGATAAGGGAGGGTCTGTATGGGGGGATCCTGTCAAGGCTTAACGGTACAGTCAAGAGGACAAGAAATCGACTTGTACTTGGGAAAGACTCAAGGAACGAGTTCGTTAGATTGTTCTGTGCACCTTTATCCGTAGGGTAACCTATATCCGTTGTATATAGAAACATTGTATTTGGGGATCGTTAAGTAGATGGAAGGTAGTTTCGCATTGCAATATTTTGAAAATTTTGAAACCCATATCGTTGACCTGAAATCTCTAAATACCCAGTTTCTTTTCAACAACGAATCTAGGTTACCCCACGGATTAAGGTGAACTAGCGTTACATTGATGGGGTGTCAACAAGCACAACCGGACGCAACAACGGCAATAATAAGTACTAACATGGACATTAGTAACATGGTAATGGGAACAGGAAAATTGCAAGAAGAGGTAAAGAAGGCTGGTAGGAATACATGACGCTGTAGGATACACTTAACAAGGACTGATTGCAGCTACGTACAAGTATACGTGTCAACAACAAGGGCTTCTGAAGACTAGAATCCGGTTCATCAAATTCATTACTTTTAGAAAACACTACAGAAGAACTTAATTGCACGACAATTGTATATGATACAATGTATGGCAACAACTATTACACAAAGTACAAAACAGAGGTATAGGATAAAGATTAGGAACCTAGATAACATAACAATAAGGGCTAGCATAATTCTTTGGTATAGTATTACAATGGAGTAGGATAATCATTAGTTACGGTATTCTTTCTAATAGCAGAGCAGTCCTTTATATATTTGCCTATTTTTGCATTATGGGAGTTCTGACATCTAAAGATATATACAAACCTTTTTGTGGCATCGAGTTTCTTGAATTCTGTTGTACTTGATTCAAGAATTATAAATAATTCATTACGTAAATTAGCGTATCTAGAACATTCCACTATAAAGTGAAATTCATCTTCACTATGCTTTGGGCAGAATGAACAGAACATTTGGTCAGGGGCTATATTGTAGTATCTGCCTGTTTCAATATTCAATTTATGGCTACTGATTCTAAACTGAGTTATTGCTTTACATGTGTTTTCATTAATCACTTCTTGTCAATGTACTTAAGCTTTGAGCGCGACTAGCGTCACTTCCTCCCAGCCTGCGGGAACAAATTTGGACCAAGGCCAACCGAACCTTCTTATCCTGCTGATCTCCGATTACACCATTCTACAGCATTCAAATAACTACGGGCAGACACCCATGGCAAACAAACCTCACGGCGAAAACAAAACTTTTTTGAGGAGGTAAAGAAGTGACCAAACCTGGAGAGAGTGTGTAGGATTCGTAGAAGACAATAGCGTTCTCTCTGTCGTCGATGACCCGCGGCCACCACTGCTCCACGTGCTGCGCGTACTCCCGGGCGTACATGGCCACCACGCCGGTGTGCGGGGTGCCGTACCGCGGGGACCGGGCAGGGTTCAGGTCGGGGGACTTGTTCTCCGGGTCTACAACTGCCATTTCCTGTTAGAGGGGGTTCAAGTAATATTAGTGCTTGGCTCATTCAAACGGAAATAGGTCGATGTACGAATATGTCTACAAGTACAACCGATTTCATAATGCACAAGAATTGGTAGATGCTGAAACTAATCAACGTGAATCTGTGCATAAAGTTTTCTTGGTTTGTGTGTTTGAGTTGTATGTGTGTGTGATTGTGTGTGTGTTATTGTGTGTGTGTGTGTGTGTGTTTGTGTGTGTGTGTGTGTGTGTGTGTACTTTTGACCGATTGCTGTTATCATTTGTCATTTGTGTGTATGTACTTTTGAGCGATGGCTGTGGTCATGTGATTGGTTATGTCCAGCAACATTAGCCTTCCGTACTTGTCTAAATGATACTTGAAGTAAAGAGTAAGTGAGACCTGATACAGCGCGATCCGCAGCCCCGCCAGCAGAAGGAAGCACGACAGGCCGATCTTGGCGTAGTTCTCCTGCATCAGTGTGCCGATCACTCCTGTGGTGGTCAGGTTCTGGTCCAGACCCTGGAGAAATATAACCGAGAACAGTTCCATCAGGTTTAATACATAACCAGTTCTCCTGCATCAGTGTGCTGATCACTCCTGTGGTGGTCAGGTTCTGGTCCAGACCCTTTAGAGACATAACCAAGAAGAGTTCCATTAGACTGATGAATAAACAGAGACATTTTTCCCACACATCCAAAATCATTCTTCTCCACGGAACGCCAGATCGGAGCAAAATCATCGAGAGACAATTGATGACTTAAGAGATGATTGGAAGATCCTGGTGGTCATTGTAAGGGAGGATTTTCCGCTATCCCATACACCTGCGCTGCGCAGGCGAGTCTGGCCATGGTACTGATGGAGTGGCTGTCCAACAGCGCCCCCTAGCGAAAACAACTTCAATATTATCATCCCTACCTGTATCGTGTGTAATCGTGTAGACGTTAGCTGTCCATGGTGCTGATGGGGTGGCTGTTCGTCAGTGCCTCCTAGCGAGACTTATTTTAATGACCGTACCAGTAGATAAGCGTGTTGACGTCGTCTGTTCATGGTGCTGAAGAAGTCTTTGTTCATCAGCGCCACCTAGCGTGGCGTAGCGATTAACGTAAACATCCGTACCTGTAGAAAGTAATGTTAACATTGCCTGTCCACGGTGCTGATGGAGTGGCTGTTCATCAACGCCTCTAGCGAAAACAACTTCAGCACCCGTACCTCTAGATAATCGTGGAGACGTTGTCTGTTGTCGGGTTAGTGATATCACTGTCTATCAGCGCCGCCTAGCGAGACCAACTGTAATTACCTGTAGATAATCATGTAGACGTTGTCTGTCCATGGTGCTGATGGAGTGGCTGTCATTTAGCGCCATCTAGCGAGACTAACTGTAATTACCTGCAGATAATCATGCAGACGTTGTCTGTCGGCAGGGTTGGTGATATCACTGTTTCTCTTGTTGACGGCGTAGTTGATGGATAGCGCGTCCTGCAGGTCGTGCAGAACGCCGTTAATCTGGTTCAGCACGTCCTCCTTCAGCTCCTGCTGGACCACACATCGGATGTCCTCCAGGGTCGGGGACAGGGAGGCTGCGGGGAAGATCAGCTCCCACATCTCACCGAATATCACCTGGGGAAGAGGATGGACGTTTCAGATAACATCTACTATCCGAAGGTTTTGTCTGTGACTAAAGTATCTGTAGTCCAACGTTAACCAAGGTATTAAGCAAAAACCTAGGAATCTATATGCAACTGAGGTGAAGACGAAAGAGGTTAAAGAACTATCAAGTACTCAAGAAAGAACGAGAACGACTCAAGAAAGAACGAGACTGCAAACGATAGAGTTACCAACCCAGGATTGCGTTCTTTTCCAACTATTATAGGGAACTCTTTGTTACCAAGTACAATAGTAGCATCTTAGTATATCACCTGTCCAAGGGCGCCAACGACGGGTCCTTTCGGCTTCTCTTTGGGCACAGTCTTGGGACTTTCCTTGGAGCCTGTCGTGATGGCGGACTTGACTGTCTTGGGATCCACGGCTCCGTTGACCATGAGCTTGGCGAGCTCCGACGCTGCTGCCGCGGCCGGGTCCACCGCGTTCTCGTCAAACACCTGCTTAGACAACCTCTCACCCATCTGAGAAACAGAAAGTTTATTTGGAAACCAGCAATCCACAAACATTAACATGAGAGTTTATCTGTGTTGGGAAAAGTCATTATTGAGTTAGTTGAACTATAAGATCCAACACAAAAATTGGACTCGCCCAAATTTTCCACTGAACAGCACCAGTCTTTGTCAAGGAATTAACAATCCACTGCTGTCGTGACATCACGTTATGCAGATAGAACACGTGACTCAGTAAGCAGTGGATCATGTGGATCATAGGTTGCAGGAAGTCTATGGCGCCCACCGTCTCTGTCCAGGGATGGTTTATAGCTCAGATGGCTTCTGTGATTTCTCTAGCAAAAAAGTCTGAACAGAGACGATGGGCACCATAGACTTCCTGCAACCTATGATCCACTGCTTATTACTGAGTCACGTTCTCTAAAATTTCATCTGAAAAAAAAAACTATTGGAAACTAACAATCCACCAACACACCAACACAATCGTCGCAAATTAGTTTGAATAATTGGCTGATTTAAAGTATAGTTGTGACATCGTGTATGGAGTAACTAGTAGAATGTTGGTCTCAGAACCTAGAGGTCTGGAGTTTGATACCCGCTGTGCCCCCCCGACGTTGTGCCCTTGGGAAAGGCACTTTACACGACCTTCTTTACTCCATCCAGGTGTAAAAACGGCTACCTGACTTCGGTCGATGAGGTAAAATACTACCTTTATCGTCCGTCTGTACTGTATGTGTTAGATCTACTGTTGAATAATTTACCAATTTGAGTGTGGTGTCATATTGTCATCGTCTGTCCTAAAGCGAATAGAAAAAAAATGACTATCTACACATGTAACGTGACCAACTATTTTTTGTTACTTGCCATTACATACATAAATGCTGGCCGATTTGAGCTTCTCATGAATAAATAAAGGTTCAAAGAAACACACATTTTCTATCTAGACAACAAAGGAACCATAGAAATTTGTAATACCATATTCTGCCACTTAATACCCTTTGCACCTCAAATGCCGTATAGAACATAGAATTGGATTCATCATATACTGTACTATTCAAGTTACTGACAGAAATATCCTATTTAATTATGTAGAGGGTCAAATAGTGACTTTCTGTACATGGACCAGTATTTTTTGTACAAAGTTATCTTTTTATACTCATTACCCAATGAGAAACGAAGGTGAGTATAGATATTTTACCAGTCCACTTGAAAACTTACGATACACAAACAACACACAGACGGAGAGAAACATCGCAAATTGCCGAAGATTTGTTTTCGGCTGTTTTGAAGTATGGTCGACTATTTGTACATGCGCCAGCTATTTCGGTACCAAGTTGTGAAAACAATGTTTCGCTCGGCGATATTTTTACAAAGTGTTGACAGTAAACACCAATTCCGGCATGACAGTGATTTGTCGGCGTATGTCAAAGACTTCGATGCACAAATATCATAGATTTATATTTTAGCACCCAATTCTTTGATATTTAACAACCCTAAAAACGGAGAAAATAACACCAAAACATGCAGATTCATGCAGATTCATGCAGAGTCATGACCAAATTCACAATTCATGACCAGTACTGCGCATTTTTAGGAAGAGAACATCATAGAGGTTAAATGATCAAATAATCAATAAACGACAAGTCACAAATTCAATTCAGTGTAGCACAGTTAAGTGCAGTAAAGTACAGTAGTACAGTATAGTGCAGTAAAGTAAATTTAGTATAGTGTAGTATAGCATAGTATAGTGCAGTACAGTATAGTATATTATAGTATAGTGCATACTACAGTATAGTATTTTATAGTACGGTACAGTAATACAGTATAGTACAGTACAGTACAGTACAGTACAGTAGTACAGTAGAGCAGTGCAGATTTATATCTTATTGTACGGTACAGTAGTACAGTATTGTATAGTATAGTTAAGCAGTCCAGTATAGTACATGTATACAGTACAGTACAGTACAGTACGGTAGTACAGTGTAGTAAAGTACGGTAAGGTACGTTACAGTACACATGTCGTGTGTGACGAACGTCGGACCGAAGCTTAAGAAACTCACCTGGCGTAGAAGGTATGTGACCGTAACGGTCTGAAGACAAACAACGTGAGTGCGATTTCATAGACAGTACTGAGAGCACAACAAACATCCAACATGGCTCGTTATGACAAAAAACATGCACCTTACCTTCCGTTAGACTGAGTAGGGCCAGCCAAAACACATCAGGACGATTCCAACTGTGTTTAAACATTGACAGAGCTAGACACTAGCCGACATGGACCAGTTTTGTGGCACAAAAAAGCTCTTTGTGTCTGGATGTTGTCGCAGGTCAAAAATAAATTTTCAACAACATAGGACGGCCGCAAACGCTGTCTACTGCGAAGTTTGATGCTATTTCAAGTCATTATGGTACGCAGAAACCGACGTTGTACCCGCTACCCATATGTACGGCGTTGATAGTGACGTATCCAGGGAATTTCGAGCATGCAGGACGGTGATTGGTTAGGCGGTGACCACGTGACCGCGGAGCCGGATACGGAACACAGAGCACGTCACCGGAACGTAATGCGCCTGCGCGAACCCTGGTGGGTTGGGGCTTGGTTTGGTCAACGTTGCATTGAAATCCCGCTTGTTGCACAGTATATGTTAGAGACATGGTTTCATGTAAAACGTACACGGGATTTTACCCTTATATACGCACGTACTTTCTTAAATGCGGCCCTTTAGTAAACCGGGGGTTTAGCAAGGTTTAGCATGTCTATACTTTTCGCGCAGGCGCAGTACGTTCCGGTGACGTGCTGGAACACAGCCACCTGTCACTGAACTTTAAACAGCCCGCCCAGGTAAACATCACAGGTGAGTAGTAGAGGAGGAACGAACAGAGTAGTAAAAGTAAGAGGCTCGCTGACGATTATGATCGTGACTCGTGACTGAGCTAACTCTTATTATATAAATCAAAGTTGAAGTGTAAAGTACAACTTGAAATAGACTTACCCAAATGACTGTCCAATCCACTGTTTCTGTGACGTCATGTATTGCCGCGAGGTAAAAGACCTGACTCGCTGAGCGGTGGATCACAAGTGCCAGAAAGTTTATGGTATTTTTAAGGGATTTTGTGTTTATCTGTTGGATATTACACTCAACTTTGTTTCAGAATGACGTCTACCAACATAAATGAACTTTCAAACCTAGACCCAGCTGACTATTAACAGGAGTTACGCACCTACAGATTCAGTCACGTTACTCTGTGTGCTTCGCGAATGTATCAGCCTGAGCTTTTTATTTTCTGTGCCTGGCATTTGTGTTTTTTTTAGTATATCTATATGTGCGTGTGTGTATGCGCGTGTCTGTGTATGGGCGTCCGTGTTTGTATGTGTGGTGTATGTGTATTTATTTGTGTGTGTGCTCGCGCAGGTGTATGTGTGCACGCGCATGTGTGTGTGTGTGTGCACGTAGTGTGTATGTGTGCATGCGCATGTGTGTGCGTGTGTGCGTTTATGTATGTTTGTGTGTGCGTTTGGTATGTTTGGTCGTGGTGTGGTATGTGTATGTGTATGTGTATGTGTATGTGTGTGTGCGCGCGCACGTATGCGTGTATGTGTGTGCGTGTTTTTGTGCAGAAATGCTTTGTGTATATATGTGTCGTGTATACGCACTACAACTGAAAATAGCTCCACTGTGTGCTCCTGCTCACAAGACAGAAGGAATGTATATGCGTCTCTACGATTGAATCTACCAGGACTTCGTAAAGTAGGTATCTCACTGAAGTTTCGGTAATTTGGCAGCATAGCTGTGTGCTAAATTGTATTTTTGTTACCCTTGACTTTGTGATGGTATTACCATGCAAAACGTACAAGTAAAACCACAACAAAGCGTAAAAAGATCGATGGAATTCAATTCATGGCTTTGCCCAATCGCTCCGTTGCAACGATGCTGCCAACGTGCCTCAGCTTTAGTGAGACACCCTCTTTAAAGTTTTTGCTAGTATACAGATGTATATGTACTTACGAAAATAATTTTATCAGGTTGGTAGAACAGTAGAACATATGATATCGGAGATTTCTTTTGCACAACCAGAATACCTCTTACCTGCTGACGTTTCGATTTCTGTCAGAAATATTCCTCAGAGCTTCTAACTGGAGTTCTGCTTTGCTCGAATTCTGGCCTCTATATGTAGCCGATGTAGGTGGAGCTTTTGTGGCTCAGCCACGTTTGTGATTGGAATTGTGTTCTCGCCGCAAAAGCGCCACCTACGTTGGCTACATATAGCGGCGAGAAGCAGAATGCCAGTTCTGAGGAAGATGTCTGACAGACATCGAAACGTCGGCAGGTGAGAGGCATTCTGGTTGTACAAAAGAAATCTTCAATATCAGATGTATATGTAGAATTCAGCAAAACTAGGGTGAGCGAGGAGAGTTAGTCAACTGTAGTTACGTTCACATTTCTGTACTTTATGTAGTTATAGTAATATGTAGTGTCATTGTATAAATTGATCTATTACCGTTGCCAAACATTGTACCATGTAACATACATTCGCATAATTCCACCAGGTTTTATTTAACGTTATGATGTTTCTGAGTTATTTGAAGGGCATGTTCGCCCCTTCTTTTCTTTTTGTAGTCATTATTGCCCAGTTATGTTCTTATTGCTTCTGTTATTTTGATTGTGTTTTTGTATTGTCCGGCTGGCGCGCCAATCAATCAATACTTAGTTACTGTTACTCACGAATGCATGACAGAGAGACAAGTAGCATCAAACTCAGTACAAGACTCAGCATAACTAATGCCTGTAAATAATCAGAAACACTTTTCTCTCTGTCACGCAAACGTGAGGAGTCTTCCCGCACATGATTTTACCAAACTCCACGAACTTTAGACCATTGCTCTAGAAGAGGGGTACGATATCATTGCTCTCTCCGAGACATGGTGTGACTCCACCATCCCAGACGTAGATATGTACCTCCCCTCTTATCAAGTCCCCATGCGTCGAGATCGCAACCGCCATGGTGGCGGAGTTGCACTGTATATATCCAACTCTGTACCATGTAAAAGGAGGAGCGATCTAGAAAGTGATACGTCTGAAGCAATCTGGTGTGAGGTGGATATCGGTATGAAACTATTTGTTTGTTGTTGTTATAGACCGCCCGGCCAGAGTGCGGAGGAACGCTCCACATTCTTTGAGCACCTGCAACAATCAGTTGACGTAATTATTGACAGCGGCCCATCTGACAAAACTACTATTGTCTTGCTTGGTGATTTGAATGCAAATTCTGACAATGCCGCTTCCACGATTGAAATGTTTACATCAGAAAACAACTTCGACCAGCTGATTTCAGAGCCCACTCGCATTACCGACACATCGTCATCCTTGCTCGATGTCCTCATTACAGATTCACCAAGTCTCTTTACGGAGTGTGGTACAAACCCGCCTTTGTCAAATTGTGACCACTCACTTGTATATGGCAAAATGTATCTTAAAATCCCCCGTGTTAAAACCTACAAACGTACTGTATACGAGTTTCATAAGGCAGATTATGAAGGATTGAACTCTGAGCTCTTACTTATAGATTGGGGTTCCATTGTCTCGGAGAACATTCCGGACATAAACGCCTTAACCGAAACATTCATGACAACCCTTTCTACAACGATCGCGCGGTTTGTACCCAGCAAACAAGTCACAATCCGACCAAGAGACCAACCTTGGATGACGTGTGAAATCAGACAAATGCTAAGGAAGAAGAGACGAATGTACCGTAAATACAAGAAAACTAACAGGCCAGAGATATACAACACGTTCAAGCATATCCGTAATAGTTGTACAAAGTTAATCAGAAAGGCGAAGCACAACCACAGACTCGGCCTTTGTCTCGACCTGGCAAATCCATCCTCGAACCCAAAAAAGTGGTGGTCCGTCTCTAAAGAAATATTCATGGGTAAGATAGATCGAACATTACCACCCTTAGTCGAAGATGAATTTACTATTACGGACGACAAGACCAAGGCCAATGTCTTTAATTGTTACTTCGCTTCTCAATCAAATCTTGACACAACAGGCGCCTCTCTTCCCTTGTTTACTACTAGAACTGACACGGTCATCGACTGCATTATCTGCTCCCCCTCTGAAGTTTATGGAATTTTGTGTAACCTTGATGTTAACAAGGCCACAGGTCCTGATGGTCTTGGTAACAGGCTTTTAAAAAACGTCGCCCCATCATTGGCTAATCCACTATCAAAATTATTCAATATCTCCATACAGCACGGGTGCTTCCCGGACATTTGGAAATGCTCGAACGTAGTGCCTGTACATAAGAAAGGCGACAAGCAGACAAAGGAAAACTACAGACCCATATCCCTCCTATGTTGTGTATCCAAAGTTTTGGAACGAGTAGTTCACAGTTCACTTTCCTCGTACTTCCACCAAAACAAGCTTCTTACTGATCGTAACGCCGGGTTCGCCCTTGGAGATTCTACCGTCAACTCCTTAACATACCTTGTTCACAAAATTCATCAAGCACTTGACCAAGGACTTGAAACCCGCGCAGTCTTCCTTGATATTTCCAAAGCCTTTGATAAGGTTTGGCACACCGGCTTACTCTTTAAACTACGACAACTTGGAGTCACTGGGTCTCTGTTGGCATGGATAGAGTCGTACTTAAATAACCGAAGGCAAAGAGTCGTCATCAATGGAGTGTGCTCTGAATGGCTACCTATCAATGCAGGTGTTCCTCAGGGATCCCTCCTTGGCCCCTTACTTTTTCTTGTATTTATAAATGACATTGTTGATGACTTATTAACAGACTCCCGCCTTTTTGCGGATGATACTGCACTACTAGAGATAATTACTGACCCTGTTGCCTCAGCGGACAGGTTAAACCGTGATCTCACCTCAGTTTCGGAATGGGCTGCTCAGTGGCTTGTTACATTCAATCCCCAAAAAACAGTATTGATGACGTTCTCCTTGAAGAAAAACAAAGTTCGACATCCCCCCTTATACTTTAAAGGTGTTCAGCTCACTGAAGTCGAATCCACAAACACCTTGGCCTACATCTCACTAGAGACCTATCATGGTCACTTCACGTGTCAATCCTGGTGACGAAAGCAATGAAACGCATAAATCTACTGAAAAGAATTTCTTGCTTTGTCCCACGGAAAACACTCGAGACTCTGTACAAAGCCATGATACGTCCCTTGATTGAGTATGCCAACGTCGCCTGGTGCGGTATTCTTAAGAAAGACTCTGACTCACTCGAATCAGTACAGGTGTCCGCGGCTAAGGTCTGCACGGGTGCACTAAGGGGGACGAATCACAGCCGCATCTTAACGGAGGTCGGTTGGGACACACTTGCCACCAGACGGGAAAAGCATGTACTTATTCACTTCTATAAAATGGCCAGTGGCTCTGCACCAAATTATCTCCATGAACTGGTACCTCCACTTATCCGTGATTCCACCCCTTATGGCCTTCGAGATGACCAGAACTACCTCCCTATTGCCCTAAGAACCGAAAAGTACAAAAGATCCTTCTTACCTGCCGCAGTTTTCTCCTGGAGTCAACTTCCTTTGTCCGCCAAAACATCACCATCTATTAGTATTTTTAAAAGAGAACTAGAGTCTTTCTTTGACAGCCCGCCCAGACACACCCACTACTCCCATGGCCACGGACGCCCTGCAGTTCACTTGACTAGACTCAGACTCGACTTCAGCCAGCTTAACTCACACCTATTCAAACACCATTGTATAACTAGCCCTACTTGTGAATGTGGGAATTCAAACGAGACAACTGAGCACTACTTGTTGCACTGCGAACTATACAATAGCGAAAGGATTCATATGTTGCACTCCATATCCCGTTTAAACCTAGAAGAATTACTCTCGCCTGACCCCCTTAACTCATCTGATAATACTTTATGCACCCTTCTCACTATGGGCAGCCCTTTCCTCCCACACTCGATAAATTGTAACATCTTTGACTATGTTTTCAATTTCATCAAAATGACCGGAAGATTTAATTAATTTGATTTGAAATTGATTGGTAATGCCAGCCTTGTATGCGCTTTAGCCCGCATTTGTTGTTAGTATTTATGTTATTCTTATGTTGCAAAATGACGTTTATGTTCATGTCATCTTAAGTTATACGTTTCGTTATAATCTCAATTTTGTTACTTTTGTGTGTCATTGTATGTGCATTGTTAGAGCAGAAGACCTCCATAAGCTCTTTGCGAGCTTCTTGTCCAATGCTCGAAAAACGAATGCGAATAAAATAAATAATTCCACCAGGTGCCATTATACCGCCAGCTCAAAAAAACGTTGTTATAGAGGCCTTCTCAAGATTGTCTTCAACACCTAAATATCTGAATTGTATTTACATTTAGGATGTTTAACATTCGGTGTTCAAGACCTCTATAACAACGTTTTTTGAGCTGGCGGTATAATGACACCTGGTGGAATTATGCGAATGTATGTTACAAATGTCGTGCAATAACGTTCATTCATTCATACTGTAAGGGTAACATTTCCCACAAAATTAATTGCGTGGGAAAATGATACTCTTTTTGGACAAACATCCCTTTTTTACCACAAGTGCAATCTGACTGTTAGTATTCTTGGCTAGTAAGTCTGGCGGAGACTAAGGATTAACTACAAGGCCGTCTGACACTGACCCGACCGGTCGGACCCTCCTGACTCACTGCTATGGCAACATGTGAACCAGACGGACACTACTCATACACTACTCATACCGAACCACACACTACGGGCAACAACGTGGGAGAGCAAAAGTCAGTATGTAACTATTGTACTTTGTTAGCCTTTCTTGTGCCTGAATGTCATGATCAGACATGTAAATCTCGATATAGCTGTAGCATTAACAATTACGTTGGTAAATAATGCGTACATCCAAGACTTCTGCTGTGAATCGATGTTATAGGTTACTGTGATGGCTACATGGCGCTGGTACGGTTGGGAGCGAAGTCAGCTGTTTCAGGCTTTTGTTTCTTTAGAACGCTTTGACTTTAAAATCGTGGATATACAGTATATTCGTCGTTCGAGTCGTAGAATTTTCAGTATAGTTACCACGGAACCAAATGTCAACAAAGGCCTACGACATCTTTTCCGCCACAGGACAACTGAATTTCGTGCAACACATCCTAACATATCAACGTCCTCAACTTGCTATCGTAACCGTCAAATTCTCCCAGGCATTGTCAATGTCCAGTTCTTCTTTGCAGATGAAGACGACATAGATACGTTCACCCCCCTCCCCTCCCTTCCTCGCGACAAAGCTTCCATACCCTGCCCCTGACATCATTTCCATCCCCTCAGGCGACACGTACCTGAATAAAACAGAAAACCTGTTCTAGCCAGGGACGTCGCGAGAAAAGACAGGATGTCACACTTCCTAACTTCATCCGTGAATGCTAATTCATAGCTGCAATCAAAATCTTAAACTCAATCTCAACCCCCGGTTGTTAACATCGTAGGGCGGGTTTTACGACAGTAGGTTGGGGACATTCGCAAGGCAGTGACAGGCGCATTTCAGAAGTCAAAGTTTGACAGAAGTCTAAGTTTGTCGCAGATCCATATTTAGGTCGCATGTTTTCACTAATCTTGTCATATCTCAACAAAACACATTTCTCAAGTCATCTTGATCTCTCACTGTTGAGATACAATAACAAGACTAACTGATTTTTTGTCATTCCATTGCAGTGGTCTAACTGGACTCACGGACAGATTTCTATCAGTTTGTCACAATACCGAGGATTTGCGGGGACTTAGGCACCGCCCCTGTGGTCACCTGGCTGTGTTCCACCTTTACGTACGCAGATGGCACCCATGTAAGCAGCCTTTAAGCACCGTAATGGCTGACGCCGTCGACGTTGTCCGCTGCCTCTTCTGCTCCACCGGCATGGCGGCAAACCTGCTGATAGTCTCCATCGTGGCGCGTTACCCCGCCATGCGGACCGCCTGTAACGTCTATGTAGCTAACCTGGCTGTAGCCGACTTCTCCTTCTGTCTTCTAGCGCTCATCCAGTCCATCATCGCCATACAGTCTACAAATTCAGAAGCTCTGTATTTACAACTGTTAGAAGACTTCTGTAGCAACGTTTGGAACGAAATGAACTTTACCGTTACAACTAGAAACGTCACAAATCACACAGGTTCATATATGATTGGAGAAAACTGCACAGGACAGCTCGAAAGAGTGACAATATTCGACGCGTACTGTTTTGAGGACGAACTGAACTCCACATCCACAATCAGAAATGGTACCAGTTATACAGACACCTACGTGATGACGGAAAACTGCACGTCGCTAGTATACGCGCTATATCCAAGTGCTGCGATGTTTCCATCTTTACAGAAGGCCGGGATGGACTCCACAAGTCTGAGTTGGGCTTTCGAGAGGAGTTGTGATGTCAGTCGTGTGTTTGTAGTTTTCCTGGCCGCAACAAGCATCATTTTGCTGACAGTCATAGCCGTGGAGCGTTACAGGGCGATAACAAACCCACTGAGCAGCCGACAACACGGGACGGTACAAAACGCCGGTAGGACCTGTGGCGTAGTGTGGATGGCAGCCGTCCTGGCTGCAGTTATTGACACAATCACTAGGAACGTTGTCGCCAACGACTGGACCTTCATAAGCGCGAGTCTGCATTCTGGAGCCTCTTGTGTCATTCTAAGGCTTGAGTCGTCTGATACGAGTCACCCCTTCTTTGTGTTGATTCTTTTAGACTTTCTGTTTGGCTACGTTTTGCCCAGCTGTATAATTATTCCTCTGTACGTGCGGATATTGGTGAAAGTGAGACAGTCCAGCCGTTTAACTGTGCGGGAGACGAGGTCGGATCACCAGGCGTACCTCATGGTGCTTGTAGTGACAGTCGTGTTTCTCATCAACTGGCTCCCCTTCCACATCATTTCCCTTCTCATCCACATGTTTGTTGCCAAGGAGAAGTACGATACGATAGGAGTGGCGCTTTCCTTTGCCGTGTTAAACTCCGTGGCCAACCCATTTCTCTACGCTCTCCTGGGGAGGAACTTTCGCGACAAAGTCAAGAAGATGTTGTTCTGTAAACAGTGGTGGTGGAACAGCACGCGATGGATACCAAAGGGCGAGGCTTCGCCAGAAACGACGCTAACAATACATGTCATCGACACAACAGGCCATGATAATGACCAGTCTCTGGCTACAGGCGGGGCTAAAGAGGGCCATGCTACAGGTGGGACAGGACAGGCCAGGGCTACATGGACAATGCAGGCCCAGGCTACAGACAGGACAGAACAGACCCAGGCTAAAGGCGGGACAGGACAGGTCCAGGCTACAGGTGGGACAGGACAGGTCCAGGCTACAGACGAGACGGAGCAGGCCCAGCCTGCAGACAGGACAGAGCAGGACCAGGCTACAGCTGGGACAGGACAGACTCAGGCTACAGGCGGGGCAGGACAGGCCCAGCCTACAGGCGGGGCAGGACAGGCCCAGCCTACAGACAGGACAGGACAGGCCCATACAACAGGTGGGACAGAACAGGCCCAGGCTAGTGGCGGGGCAGGACAGGCCCAGCCTACAGACAGGACAGGACAGGCCCAGTCTACAGGCGGAACAGAACAGGCCCGGACTACAGGCGGGACAGAACAGGCACAGGCTACAGGTGGGACAGGACAGGCCCAGCCTACAGACAGGAAAGAGCAGGCCCAGGCTACAGGCGGGACAGGATAGGCACAGACTACAGACGGGACAGGACAGGCCCAGGCTACAAGCGGGACAAAACAGACAGAGGCTATAGAACCGATAGCACACGTCACAGACAGTATAAGACTGCCTGCGGCTGACACAGTACAGACCACACCTGAAAAGATGCAAATGCAACAGTAAAAAAAAGAGCAAAGGTCAAATGAATCGGGGCATACACGAACAAAGAAAGGAGTAGCGACATGGTCGGAACACAATAATACGCCATGCCAACAATAATACGACACACCACCAGACAGACATCCCGTTTATCAGAAAGGATTCTCGACCAAGATGAAAACATACCGAGAGAGAGAGAGAGAGAGAGAGAGAGAGAGAGAGAGAGAGAGAGAGAGATAGATATATATACATTTGTATATATATATGTATATATATGTATATATAGTCATTGAGATTGTAGCCTGATTGTCATATAGACTATAGTGTATATTTAAAAGACTTGCAGGACGTACGTGAGGATTATAAAGACCGGTTTGAATGTATACAGTTCTTGTTTCAAACAGTTTTGTCGTTGTATGACACTGAAAGATAACACGATAGCTTACGTACTTTTGCAAACGTAGAATCAATATATGATTTTGTGGTTATCAGTCTCCTCAATTCTTTTGTCCTAAATTGTCTCAAATGTGTGTTTTTGTTACAAGTATGTAAATGATTGGGAACGACGGGTGTATCCTGTTACTACAGTAACTGTTAACCTGTTACGTAGAAACACTTTTTTCAGCATACTGACAAAATCAGTCGTGAGAAAAACGGCAATACTTAAGAGCCCGTAAACCACCCATATGCTGGGTCCGAAGATGGTTATCGCTCTGTCCACCCCTGATCTTAATTAGTTCAGCCCAACTACCCAAGGCGCCCACACAGCTCCTCCGTACCCCAGACACGTACAGGTGTTCTTAAGGGTCTTAAGCACCCAGAAGCGCTCCAGGAATGGAAGAGCACCTCCGGACAGGTAATAATTGACTTGATTTACAACATTTGTTCTAGCCGATTCACCTACCAGTTTATGAGAACTGTAAATTGTACCAGTGAGTTTTGTGTTCTTCCGTGCTTGAAAAATATGCCATCCGGGGGTGACAGGGTGTGTTAAAGTTTGTTGATATGAATGAACTTTGAAAGAATGAATCAGAAAGTAGCGTAGTGCCTTACTGAAAAATATGTTTTGTGATTTTGTACAATGTTAGTGGAATTTGGTCAAAGGAGAGCAATGTGTTGTTCTGTTTACCATGATTGTTTATGTCGCCTCGGTTAACAGGCAGCCCGATCTGTTGTTTAAGGGGCCTTTGACTCTAGTTAAACCTGTCTGTTATGATCACTGCCACACCGCCCTCCCACCCCCCATGACTCATATCTTGTTTGTTTTGAACTTTGTTCATTCATGAGAAGCTTAGTTCGACCTGCAGGCAAAAATGCAACAGAGAAACGGTGTATGTTATCTAAGGTCGTAACGTTACTGGCTCTTTTTTTACTGACACACAATACTCTAGGGCGACCTTATGGTATAGTATAGTGTGCGAGTAGCTTGAAAGAAGGCTACGGGGAGAATATTCTGCATTTTCACGAAAATGTTGCCTTTCTATTAGTTTCTTCTTTATCTTTCAGACTTAATCAATCCAAAAGTCGACTCCGAGTAGCGACAATGCGAAACAAGAACAATCACAGGAAGTTAGCCGCTTATTTGTGAATGACTCTAGGCAGTATCGGTCACCCCGGCACAAAGTCTCACACACTGACGGCAGTATGTCCACCCTGAGACATAGTCATACCTCTCAGTGAACCGTGCAGCAGCGGCCACGTACAGACTCGTCGTGCGATTTTTCTGTGAAAGAACCAACGACCGACAAGAAGGATTTACGTCAACGTTTCTCGTCACAAGACCAGACGGCTGACGTCTGTACGTCACAGCCATGGCTGTCCCATCATTGTCATCATTCGAGCTGTCACATGATACTATAATCGTAAACACGCCTTGACATAAATTTATATGTCATGAGCTTTATTGTGAAAATGCATTGTATTGGTACGAGGGCAATGCCTCTGTAGGACAGGTACAGAGAAATCATTTACACACAATACAACCGCGCTCAAGGTACGTTCAAAAGAACAACGATGTAACGACAAACAGCAAGAAACACTTCAACAACATGGATGCAGATTCCATCGCTGGTTTCTCTCTTTGTCGGATTGAACAATGACCATCGCTGATTCCTTTCTTTGCCGTACCTAGTGCAGAACATGTTATTGTTGTGTATATGGCAACTTGAAGTCTGCAACAATAAGACTTTTAGACCAGCAAACTGGCTCCCAACAAAAACGCACTAGGCAATCTAACCAACAATCATTTCTAAAAAAAAAAGAGAAGATAAGTATAGTTAGAACATGGATTTAGGAAATTACATTGGCAACGTTGCTCGCTGTTGCATCTCAACCATAGGGATGTTCGCAAACCTACTCATCTTGTACATCGTGGCACGTTACGCCACCATGCGGACCGCCTGTAACGTGTACGTGGCCAACCTTGCAGTAACTGACTTCGCCCTCTGCCTTCTAGTCCTCATCCAGTCCAGTATTGTCCAGTCAGAGCCTCCCTACTGGACCGGAGATAGGTACACAGGGTTTACTTTCAACTACGTGCGCAGCTGTGACGTCAGCCGCGTCATCTTGATTTTTCTGACCTCAGCAAGTGTCCTTCTACTGACAGTGATAGCCGTGGAGCGGTACAGGGCGATAACAAACCCGCTGGGAAGCAGACAACACGGGACGGTAAAACACGCGGGGAGAATCTGTGGCGCAGTGTGGATAGCAGCCGTCCTGGCTGCAGTTATCGACACAATCGCTAGGAACGTTGTAACCAACGATTGGACCTTCACCAGCGCGAGTCTGTACTCCATCTCGTGCGTCGTTCTAAAGCTTGAGTCGTCAGATGCAAGTCAACCATTGTTTATCATATCCCTCTTGAAATTTCTGCTTGGCTACGTTTTGCCCAGCTGTATAATAATTCCTCTGTACGTGCGGATATTGGTGAAAGTGAGACAGTCCAGCCGTTTGACGGTACGGGAGACGAGAACGGATCACCAGGCGTACCTCATGGTGCTTGTAGTGACGGTTTTCTTTCTAGTCACCTGGCTTCCCATCTACATCATCCAGCTTCTTATTCATTTGTTTTATCAGAACGAGAACATGATGGTTCTGCAAGTGGCGCTGCTCCTCGCCCTGTTAAACTCCGTGGCCAACCCGTTTCTCTACGGTCTTCTCGGGAAGAACTTTCGCGACAAAGTGGCACAGGCGTTCTGCTGCAAGCAGAACACTAGAAACATATTACAGACCACCAGTACATCAGACTTTGCCATGGAACAGGCTACAAACGGGCCATGCCAGACACAGGCCCAGTGCATAGACGGACTAGGCCAGGCCCAGGGTATAGACAGGGCAGTGGAGGTCCAGGATACAGACACTCCAGGACAGGTCTAGGTATACATGTAGATATGCTGGGTATGTCTAGGCCTCGAGGGTATAGAGAGGCTAGGGGAGGCCCAGCGTATAGACAGGCCAGGCCCAGGGTATAGACAGGCCAAGTCATACCCAGGGCATAGACAGGCAAGGACAGGCCTGGGGAATAGACTGGCCAGGGCAGGCCTAAGGTATAGACAAGCCAGGACAGGCCCGGGGTATAGACAGGCCAAGTCTTACCTAGGGTATAGACAGGCCAGGTCCTACCCAGGGCATAGACAGGACAGGGAAGGCCCAGGGTGTAGACAGGCCAGGACAGACCAGGGTATAGACAGGCCA
The DNA here is from genome assembly GCA_019207045.1 of Branchiostoma floridae x Branchiostoma belcheri. NCBI lineage: Eukaryota > Metazoa > Chordata > Leptocardii > Amphioxiformes > Branchiostomatidae > Branchiostoma > Branchiostoma floridae x Branchiostoma belcheri. Next base: position 28,485,375 of record CM033024.1, on the reverse strand, counting down.
GGACAGGCCCGGGGTACAGACAGACCAGGCCCAGGGTATAGTTAGGCCAGGACAGGCCCAAGGTATAGACAGGCCAGGACAGGCCCAGGGTACAGTCAGGCCAGGACAGGCCCAAGGTATAGACAGGCCATTGCAGGCCCAGGTATAAACAGGTCAGTGCAGGCCCAGTGTATAGATAGCCCAGGACAGGCCCGGGGTACAGACAGCCCGGGACAGGGCCATAGTATAGGTAGGCCAGGCAGGCTATAGAACAGATAGCACACGTCACAGACAGAGACTGTGATAGCACCGGCCACACAAAACGACATAAATGACAGACGACAGGAAACGAAATGAACCAGGCATACATGAGCAAAGAAACAAAGATGCGAAACAAGATTGCTGAAATAAGATACATTGCTAACGTTGGACTTTATCTTATTTATTTATTATCAATAATGTTCAAACAATAAGAAAATGTACAGGAAATGTACCTCTAATGTATGCACCTGCTCCCTACAATGATCATTGTGATTTTACTTGCTAAATAGTCGGTAAAGTTATCATGAAATAAAGCTATGTTCTAGAAATTCCCTTTCACGCATGTAACGACAAAACGAGAGGCTATGGACATTGTAGCCTGAACAAAACATAGTATCTCAAGTACGTATAAATTTGTTGTTACTACGATGTAACACTTCATCACGTTCATAATTATAACGGACAAAGGCGTAGTATGATAAGTTGCACATTAAACGTGGGCAAGATATATCTACAATGTACCTGACAATGTTTCAGTAGCCCTTCCGGGTGAATGATGTAAATCATATTGTGATACAAGACGGAGGTTCGCCAGGCCTTCATCCGGGTGATTTACTGTGAATCACCACCTCTAGACGGAATGGTTCGTACCATCGCACACCGGGGCATGCTTTTACTCTTTTCGAAAGATGTGGTGGGTTTTTCAACGTGCGTGGGGTGTGGCGTTCCCCCAAAATGGTTCCCCGTTCTTGGAAGGGATTAATAAATCACGAGGAACTATTTTTGAAAGCTAGACCGCAGTTAGAAGTCATGTATTTACGCCTCAAAGTTGACGCACGGGATCCACATTCAACGTCCTGACCGAAGTAAGGTACTCATTTTCTCCTGAATGAAGTGAGGAAAGTTGTGGCCTAAGGGCACAAGATCGATCGGAGACACGACAGGATTCGTCCTGAGCCAAACACGCAACACATTACGCCAGGCGATTCCACCTGAAGACAATACTGCCTAGATCTTAATACACAGTGTACTTCTTGCCCTGAGTAAGGTAGCAAAAGGCCTACAGAAACGTTTCTTCTTTCCTTTAATACTGCTGAGCCCTCGTAACAGGGATTACATGCGGTGCGCATGTTGTTAGTAGCAAGTGACAATGACCAATAAATATAGGGAAAATAAAGGCAAACACTAAGGAACATAAACAACTGATTTCTGGTTGCAACGTTTACAGGTAGAAATGTCGTCGTCGTGTTCGAAGAATCCATGCAATGGCAATATACCTGATGATTTACTAGCTTAATGGAACTTGTTACTGGTACATGGTGTTACGCATCAAGCCTTTTGAACGCATGGATGATAAATGTTTATTAGATCGTCTATGTTTTAATCAGTGTCAAATACGTAAAATAGTGCCGTCGCCTTTGGCGTAACTGGTAGAGTGTTGGACAAGAAACCTTATCGCTGTGCCCCTGACGTTGTTACTTTGGGAAAGGCACTTTACACGACCTTCCTCACTTCACTGTCTTTATTATCTCTCTGTACGTTGTATGTAACACTGTTAAAATTATGACATGGTTTTAGGTTAACGGGTCTCTCGTTATGAAATGAAATAACGGTGTACGTTGTACCACCTCGTCATTTTTAAAATCAGGTTCGTAGGGCCTGATGTTACCATCATGAAGATGAAGATCGGCCCATAGCGATAACTGTAGCAGCATCTCTTCTCCCTAAGAGACATCAAGCTTCACACTGACTCAATAGGCGAAGCATGGGTTACGAGGCTGCTCTGCAAATTCCCTGCCCAATTTCTCATAACTCCATTATCAGATCTCAAATATAATTTTCCATCAAAAACGTCATATTTGTGCCACGTTTCACCATCCCTATATCTGTATAGTACCAGCTTGTTCCAAATTTTGGGGGGAGATTACTTAACCTTAACATCTGCTTATCCAAACCACCCCTGATCTTAAAATAGTTCAGCCCAACTGCCTAAGGCAACCGGACAGTATCAGTCCGTACTCCAGGCACGTTCTTAAGGTTCTTAAGTACACAGTAGCGCGCCATGCAGGTATCAGCAGAACACCTCAGGACAGGTAACAACAATGGACTCAAGTTTACAACGTTTGCTGTAACACAGTTTATGAGTCCTCTAAATTACGCCAACGAGTTTTCCATTCTTAAACAAACGCGTTTCTAAATCTGGTTCATACACTAATGAGATTACTGGATGGACGGGTCGTGTTTGGAGGTCAACGATCGGGTGTGATGAGTCGGAACCGTCGGTAAGTTTTACCCTATCACTTCTGTGTATACGTTCTAGAGAGAACTTGTGTTGTGATGTGTTCTAAATAGGGAGATATGATCTGTGACAGGCAAAGTGAAGCACGCCATGTTTAAGGTGGGGTCACAATTTCTATGGGGCGGTGAGGCGTAGGAACAGGGTGTTTGGCCCAGAAGTCAGAGGTTCTGGGTTCGAATACTGTCATGCTACCGATCTTGTGCCCTTGTGAGGGTCGGGCTCTACCTGCCAATACCGTGCCCTAGACAAAGTGGTAAAACCACCCCACTATTTCTACGGTCTCAAAACGGCTATAGGACTACTTAATCATTTTATCACGATCTTTGTAAGACTTGTTCACCGTGTGCTAGGATTTTCCGCGAGACTATGGCAAACCCGATCATCGAAAAGGTTCTACGACAATGTTTTAAAGTCACAAGACAGTGAAATGTCGTACGACAACTCCACAACTGTCCAAAATCTCCCTTGATTTATTGTCGCAAACCGACATGACGAGTGGGATTGAACCATACATGTAAGACTTGTAGAGTTGATACACGACAAGGTCTGGCTTTAGCAAGACCCTCTCAGCAGTTGTATTTTGTTGAACGACTGCCTTACGATTCTGCACTACTAGTATCTAGGGCATAATTTTCTTAAACTAGCGGAAAATGTCGACATTGCGTCATTCATTATAACAGGTTGCATGAATGTTATCAGTAAACAACCCTATTTTACGGGTCCTTGACCCTGGTTGAGCCTGAAGGTCGTGATCAGCCCCCCTCCCCAATGACGCACAGCTTTCCTGTTTAGTTTCCGCCTGGCGTTTTTCTAGGAATCAGACCGTTTTGAGCGCCAAGTCTTCCCTTTTTCCTCACATGACGCATGTTCCTGTGGTTTTCGAAGATGCCGGGGGGGGGGGGGGCAACAGCAGAAGAATGCGTTCTGGTTATGCTGAAACTATTTTGATTTCTGAATAAAAAAATGTATTGGCAACATGACACTGGTTTTGACTTGGCAGTAATTGCATTATACAGCAGCAATATTCCGATAATAAGCCTCCGAGTATCTTTAAGTCAAGCACACCATACTATATCGATGTTAAGATCTAGATATCTTGGATTACCTTTTTTTTGCTTGGGGACAGACGAGAACAATGTGGCACTGCACTCAAGTTAGTAGCTTATTTTAACAGTGCAACGTACAAAGTACAGACACACAGAAGATAAAGGTAGTATTTTACCTCACCGACCGAAGTCAGGTACCCATTTTTACACAAGAGTGAAGTGAGGAAGTTCGTGTAAAAGTGCCTTTCTCAAGGGCACAACGTCGGGGACAAGGCGGGTATCGAACCCTGGACCTCTTCCATGGTTGACTTTAAATCGGATAAGACGAAAGGTGGATATTATTGTGCAGCAGACAAGCCCTTTGTGTCAACCCCATCGGAAATTTATCTTTGTACACCTCTGCAATAACACATTATGAACTGATGAAATTATTCAGCCACCTTAAAGTATGCTAATTATTTCAAGTTGCCCATTATCTTAAAACAGAGAAGTTGAGGTTCGTATTTATGGTTCATGACTGCCTAAACTAAAACTCAGTCCTTACATTTCAGGTGTTGTTGCTGAGAAGAGGCGTCTTGGATCAGTGACATCGTGACACAAGAACAAATGAGACGCGCGTGACTTATTTGTAAATGCCAGACGGTAGTGTGTGGCCACCCCCTGATATTGTCACAAACACTGACAGAGCGGCAACATACCTTCCAGTGAACCGTGGAAGGGCGGCCACGTGCACACACGTCACGCAATTTGTCTTCAGATTGTCAGCGACCGACAACAAGCTTAAGGATCAAAGGCAACGTTTCTCTTCACAAGACATCTGAAATTTGTAGGACAAATTCATGAACTGTGTGTGCTTCCCGAATCTAACTGTCGTACTATATCATATGATGACGTATATGTCATGGGTATGAAGAATATGCATGTTATTTGCAAGACGGCAATGCCATTATAGGCCTTGCTACACAGGACAGGCGTTTGACTTGATTCTTGGTCGTCAGAGAAATCATGATCAAACGTTCGAAACGAACAAGAAAAACTTCACAACAAGATTGAACACTGAAGAAGACTGTAACAGTAAAATTGGATGCGAACACATTTTCCTTCTTTGTGCTATCTACTACATGTCCAACTTAGAACATGGATGACGTAACCTACATCGCCAACGTTGTTCGCTGCTGCATCTCTGCCATAGGGATGTTCGCAAACTTGCTCATCTTGTTCATAGTGGCGCGCTACGCCACCATGCGGACAATCCACAATCTGTACGTGGCCAACCTAGCTGTTGCAGACTGCTGCTTCTGCATCTTTGTCATAGTCCAGGCTGCTGTGTCCATTCGTTATAGGCAGGTCCAAAGCGTGCTAGAGGGTATGGTTGAAGAATATTGCCAACAGAGTCATACGAACTCTACAAACGTTACCTATGTACCTCTGACAGACTTCGCGCCAAATTTTCAGAAGCCAGTCAACTGCACGGAGATGTGTTTGGATGACGTAAACTTATCGTTGCTGAGGAAGTTCAAAGTTGAGTTTGACAGCGCGGAGATGGTGAGTGACAGGAGCTGTGACGTAGGCCGCGTCATCGCCGTGTTCCTGGCTGCCTCGAGCATCTTCCACCTGATCGCCATCGCGTGTGAGAGATACCAGGCCGTCACCAAGCCTTTCACTCACAGGTTATTACATTCACAGCTTATGTTTTCAGTAGTATTTCTTTGTATTGAAATACAATAGACACAATACAATCTCTACAACTGGATACAAAACAGAGATTTACTTCCAGACGTTTCGAGTGACATCCACCACTCTTTTCCAGTGCCACTAGAATGCTCTGGCAGAACTATTCAAGTACGTACAGCTAACTAAAAAAACAAACAATGTTTTCTGGTTAGCTGCACTGTTTTTCTAATAAATAATTCTCCATCAAGCTTCTAGGGGGCCGGCGGATGTTGGGCGGTTAGCTATAAGCGAGATTTAATCAGGCTATTGTTCTGCCAGTTCATTCTAGTGACGTCGAAAAAGAGTGATGGATGTCACTCGAAACGAACTGTTGTCTTTGTGGAAAACTTAGTGCCATCTCTGAACTTAATGGCTGACTTGAAAAATATTGCAATCGGATAAATGAGAGTGGATGCTGTAGCAGCAAACAACAACATTTATCGTCATTACGATGTTGTGGACGGTGTTAACATTAGGCATGATAAAAACATTGCCTTTCGTTCTTTGGTGTACGAAGATAATGTTCTGTTGTTTTACTTTGTTTTTGTTTCATGTACTTTAATATATATTTTTTATTTGGTAACTACAGGTTTAACACCACGCCGAAAGGAGCCGCGAAAACATGTCTAAAGATATGGATGGGAGCTTTTGGTACGGCAGTCCTGGACACCGTACAGAGAAACATCATCTCCAGAGACTGGACTTTTTCCTACAAAAGTCTGTACGAGTGTGTCTATCTAAAACCAGACGACCAAGACCCTATCAGTGGGTATCCATACAGAGCACTACAGCTTATCATATTCATCATCTCATACGTCGTACCAGCCTGTATACTCATACCCGTATACGTCATGATATTCTTCAAGTTACAACGACGGCGACGACGATTTTCGGCAGGACGTTCGGGGAGCCGTTTTGCGGCAAGACGACCATCGTACAGACATCATGCTATTCCCATGCTGTTTGCTGTAACGATTTTCTTTCTGATCTGTTGGTTACCGTTTCATGTGACGGCCTTCTCCATTCACTTGTACTCGGATGGTGAGAACATTGCCGTGGTCTATGTGGCCACAGCGCTCGCTGTGCTGAACTCAGTTATAAACCCTTTTCTGTACGCTTTCATAGGCAGAAACTTTCGGAAACACATCGCAAGACTGTTCTGCAGAAAGAACATGCTGTCCTCTGGCTCTGAAAGAAACACGAGGATGTCAAACATGGCCGTTTTCTTTTCTCGTAGTTCCGGTATTAGTAATGTGACCGTGACCACTACGTTGTAGAAGCTTTTGCGACGACGTACCAAACTACAAAGTTTCAACATCCGGAAAAATCTTGCGTGTTTTTCTGGTTTACGAATATGATTTACTGGAAATTTGGCAAAAACTTTTGGTAATTGAAAAATTCAACGATGATGGAAAGGAGCTGGAGGCAAAAGATGCAGAACGTAAAGTTGGCCTGTAACGATACAACGTACTTCAACTCAGTTGTTGAACTTCCTAGCCAACCCACCAACAGACGAACTAACAAACACTGGAGAAAAATGTTCTTGCTGAGGTTATATTGCTACGTTGGTGAAAGGAAAGGTCGAATGTAAAAGGTCCTTCCAACACAACCTAAAGGAACAACCTGGCCAACGCTCAGGAGATTTGAGAGCTGCCTTCATACCCCCTAGCCGAATGGGGGCGTTGCTGTAACAATGAGTCCCAAACGTGACTGAGTCAATATCACTTCTCCTCTATTCTGTTCAAGATGGGGCGTGGTCACATAGGTCATTTTGGAGACAAAAATATACGTCTCCTGCAAAGTTCAACTGTCTTGGTACACAATATGCTGTTTTAGATCCATGTTTTGGTAGGTTCTGTCACGGCCTGCTTGAAAATCCTACAGCATCAAAGTCGTACGACGGTCGCACGACCTACGTGACCGCGCCCATAGAAACGGGTGCAGTCCATCGTGTATATGTCGTAGGTCCATTGTCTGTATATTCAGCGTGTACAGGGCATTATATATAAGATATGCATTGTTTAAGAAAAAAAGCACCACAAAAGCAAACGCACAATCGTTTTACTTTGGCCACATCATCTTCATTTATCGGTTCTCAGATTCTATGAAAATATGATTAATTGGAAAAACACAATGTTAACAACGCCAAAGTACCAGGTTTATGCCTTGGTTTATGTTCATGGAGTAAATAATCATATTCAATTTTTCCTTCCTGTCCTGCTGTTATGATGTCTGCTTGCCATATTTTGACCTTCGAGAACCAATGAAATAAATTGGGGTAGCCTTACCATCTGTAACAAATCTAGTAATAGAGAATTAGTCCATTTACCATCTGTAACAAATCTAGCAGTAGAGAATTAGTCCATTTACCACCTGTAACAAATCTAGCAGTAGAGAATTAGTCCATTTACCACCTGTAACAAATCTAGTAGTAGAGAATTAGTCCATTTACCACCTGTAACAAATCTAGTAGTAGAGAATTAGTCCATTTACCACCTGTAACTACACTGTAACCTGTAACAGATCTAGTAGTAGAGAATTAGTCCATTGACCACCTGTAACAAATCTAGTAGTAGAGAATTAGTCAATTTACCACCTGTAACAAATCTAGTAGTAGAGAATTAGTCAATTTACCACCTGTAACAAATCTAGTAGTAGAGAATTAGTCCATTTACCACCTTTAACTACACTGTAACCTGTAACAGATCTAGTAGTAGAGAATTAGTCCATTGACCACCTGTAACCACCTGTATGTGAAGTGGTAGGGCCCAGAGGAGAGTCAGCCACGGGACAAGGTTTAGAGATGGGACAAGGTGACGAGAGATGAAGAAGATCGGGTGTCTTCTAAATTTACGTAGTATGAGAATTGTAAATGTATGTATGTGTTGGCACCCAATATCAGCTAAGCTGCCTGAGTTTACCATGTATTGCATTGTTTGCAATCTCAATAAATTAAAATAACAATTCAATATACATGGCCTGGTTCCACAGGGCCTGACTCGCGTCCTCCATTTGACCTTTGCATACGTAATGCATATGGCTGCCGACTTGACCACAAAAACAATACCTCAAAGACCCCAGTACATTTACACAGTCCCATAAGTAACGTTATATAACGTTACATTGGTGAAGTTCATTTGCACGTTCGTGCCCGAGGGCTAATTGCAAGTACATGGTATAAACATAGTAGATGTACAAGTGACAATGAACAGTTAGAAACAATATTCTACTCTAATACTAGTGTTGGCTATTTCTAAAAAGGTTGGGTTTGACTTCTTTTTTGGAAGCAGAGGGAGACGAAAAGCCCCACCTTTTCTAAAATTTGTGGGTTCTGCGATTTCATGAGAAAAGTGGCTTTCTGTTCGTCTGTCAATGTGGGGAAGTTGGGATAAGTCTTTGTGTCTTCTGTATTACAGAGTGATTCCTTCGGTTTGGTTGAATCAACATTTGGAAATAAAATGTGTTTCGTCTCCCACTGCTTTAGATGTATATTATTTACAAATTCTTGCCTTTATCTTGCACAGGTTCTCTCCCGTGTTCTCAGTACACAACATGCATGAAATCTCCTGTAATGTACGCACACACATAATGTAAGGAAGCCTGGTGAAATTTTGTTGGAGAAAAATAATTCACTTCCAATGACTGTAATTTGAAACTGTCTTCCCATTACTGTAATTTTATACTACAAATGTGTTGCCTCTTCAAGCTGATAACCTGGCCGGTTGTAGTCTTGTGATAGGTGTTTTTCTATCCCTCTTGTTAATGTGTCACAGTTACCCTGGAGGCCAGCCGGGATCGGGCAGCAATGACAGTTTATTCGGTGGCCCAAGACAGTCAGGACCGCCGATCTGCTATTGGCGCTCCGGGGAGTTTAAAGCCCGAAGGAGGTCCACCTGCCCTTTTCCCGATAACTCCTTCGGGCTTAAACTGCCCGGAGCGCTAATGTGAGATCGGCGGGCTGACTACTGCCTTGGCTCCCCGAGCAAAACTCGCTAGCTACCCGGTCCTGTCTGGCTCCCAGGGTAATGTGTATGTACTGAGTCACACTATCCCTGTGTGTCTCATGTTGGGTACGTCAAGTTTCCACAGATAGGTAGGCTTGATAGATAAGTTATAATGTCTCTGCTTACTACCAACGATCAGTCTTTCCCTGTATGAAATTCAAATACGTTCCATCCGTACGTGTGGTGACCCCAATCTGGGCCCGTCAGTTGGTTGGTCATGGCAGCAGGATTATTTTTCTGGGCGTGTTACTGTTAGTATTCCTGACCTGGGTTTGTCGGGGACAAACCAAGAACCATCACGGTGGGATTGGTCACTTGTGCCTCAATAGCTTCTTTTGAACATTGTCCTTCCGTGTGTGTCTGCGTGTATTGAGTTGTGTATGTGTTTCCGTGTGTATTTGTTTGTGAAACCCTATAGGTGCTAACACAACCTACCTTCCGATCTGTTTTGGATGGTCCCTAGTAGTAACCATACCCTGCACTAGTACTGCTGGCATGCGCTTTGTCCACACACGTTCTACCTGGTGGTGAGGTGAGGCGTGAACCACAATCCCATATCAACCAGATAGACACCGTCTCTGCAACCTTAAGGACCTTACAGACAGGTGACTAAGATATTTGTTTACGGTATTCTACCTTGTTCTATGCATATATATGAAGAATAAGATCAGATACTGGCGAGGCATCACAGATGCCCGAACACCTGTTTCAGGTGCCATTTGGGACCATTTGGGGTTGTGTTTGTACCTCTAGTTGATTCGTATTGTTGATGTTACACACACCACACACACAAACACACACACGTACCGACAAGAATTCAAGATGGCGATCACGAGTAAGATAGGGAGCGTTTCAAACTATCGGAGGTCAAACGAAATTTGCTGGCAGGTTACACACACACACACACACACACACACACACACACACACACACACACAAACACACATACCGACAAGAATCCAATTATTGATTATGGCGGTCACGAGTAAGATAGGGAGCGTTTCAAACTATCATGGCGGAGGTCAAACGAAATTTGCTGGCAGGTTAGCCTATGTCCACCAAAGTGAAATTACACAGAACATCTCAGGCAGCCTAGCGTAGCGTAACGGTAGCCTGCTTGGCTCAAAGCCCAGAGGTATTGGGTTCGAGGCCCTTACATGGTCCGACGCTGTGCCCTTGGGAATGACACTTAACACGAATTCCCTCACTTGACTCAGGTGAACATGAGTACCTTAATCTTCGGTTAGACCATCCTTCGAGTATGACGTTAAATGGAGGTCCCATGTTTCAAGAGAGCCACACCTAAAGCCCGCAATCTAAAGGAGTAGGTCCTAGCCGGTTTGATGATGGAGAAAACGTATTTACTTGTAATACATTGAGACTTTGTTTTCTATAAAACAACGTCTATGTATTACAGGTAAATACGTTTTCTCCAGAGTCGCACCGGCTAAGTAGGTCACATTCCCAGTGTGAGAGGATCAATTAAATCCTTCCGTATATGCAGCTTGTGACTCTTCAGTACAAACCTGGTGTGTTACGCCAAATGTTGTTTTACTGCGTATGCAATAAAAAGAACGGACGGACAAAAATGTCCTTTGTTTGAAAATCCATCAAATAGAGTTGGTGCTTGACAATAATATCATTTCACTAAAGAGGCTGATGATTGAGCAGAAATTTGCTATGCCGCCCCAATACTTAATTATATCCAAATGTATATAGAACATCGGCAATTTTCAAAAACACACTCCGAATTCTCTTTCATTTTCTTCCAGAAAGTTCTGATCCCTTAAACCATGTCAGCGTCCGACACGATCGCCGTCCCACGGTCTGTGGAAGACATCAACCAATCCTGGGTCCAACAGGTCTTCAATAAAGCCGACCCCGACGTCAGCATCACCAACGTCAACATCGAGGGGCGCATAGGGGAAGGTCAGGGCTACATGAACAGCCTTGTCGCCTTCGTAGCCACTGGCAACAAGAACGGTAAGGAAAAGAGGCACAGTCTTGTGGCCAAGCTGACAAGTTTCCATATGATGGAAGAAGTAGAATTCATGACCGAGGAGGATTATCTTCAGCTGGACACGGCAGAGTCCAAGTTCTACTCTGTGGCAGTGCCGGACTTACTGTCCGTGTTCCCCATAACCAAGGGCTCGGGAGTCGTGGAAGATGCCGTGCCTGTCCCAAAGTGCTACCTCACCGCCAGTGACCAGACGTCCAAGATGTCCGTTCGTTTACTGGACAATCTCAAGACTCAAGGCTTCTCGATCAAACCGTTCCCGCAACCGTTGAACCTCCAGGAGTTGAAGCTTGCAGTAGGAGCTCTGGCCCGGATCCACGGTCTCTCCCATCGTCTGGAGCTCCAGTCTGGAGTCCCCCTACCCGATAGGTACGACTGGTTGATGGACATCCACGGTACCAAACAACAGTGGTACGAAGCGGCCTACCAAGAGGGGGTCAAAGCCTTTGCATCAGCCTTTCCTGACGCTAAAGACCTGTTGGCCTGTCTGGAGAAGCTGAACACTGTGCCGACGGTGAATGAGGTGGTGAAGGATCCAGCGAGGGTGAAGGTGCTGAGCCATACGGACTGCTGGAACAACAACATCATGTTCAAGGTACGGTCAAATACACTGATCAGCTATTGAATTGGTGGTCTATTGTCCAAAAGGCAAACGGTGTTTGTTTTGACGCATGTGAATTGTATAAGATACAGTCTATTGAGAATGATTTTTGGTCCTTTGCCAAGTCGCCAAAGCGACGTAAAGAGGTATCATTACGTAGTTTTTTTTTGGATGGAGTGGACTCGTTCTGGGTTTCTGAACACTTTGCAGTATAGTCTTTATCGTTTTTTTTAATAACGAGGTCTTGTTTGCTATATGGTAAGACTGTATGTATTGTTCGTTAATCATTGCGACCTTCGCTGATTATGTTAAGTGATTATTCTTTGTCTGCCCCTCCTCAGTACGAAGATGATGAGGCCACAGACGTAAAGCTAGTGGACTGGCAGACTCCCTCCTACCGAACGCCGACCTATGACCTGGTCGTCCTCTTCATGTTCCAAAGTTGGGACATTTTCCACAACCAGCGGGACGCCATCTTGGAACATTACCACCAAGAACTACAGAAGACCTTGGGAGATCAGAGTGGGTTTCGACTCTATCGTTGTTTCTTAGCTAAATATTTGACTTCATTTCTTTAGGCATGTTCAAAGCATCCTCCTACGCAGGGACATCCAACAGCCAAACCGCCTGTCTGGATGTACCCTGCTCTTTCAACCGTCACTCTTAGTTCCTGTGGACGTCCCCCCAACACCAGCTGTCAGCCAGTCAGAGAATATGCCTTGCAGTTTTCAAAAGGGGTCTCACTTACATAAGGCTAAGCTCATTAATATTTATAAGCAGGACGGTCAGGAACTAAGAGTGACGGTTGAAAGAGCAGGGTACGTCCAGACAGGCGGTTTGGCTGTTGGAAGTCCGTAGGAGGATGGTTCAAAGACACTTGTATATCTAATACCTCTATCGCAATGGAATGGCTTTAATACGCAACCACTAGGCATAGAAAAATACCTACCAACATTAAAATTTAAAAAAAAACATAACAATGACTGGCCCCACCGATAGGTGGCGCTGCAGTCGGAAAAATGCGGTCCCAAACATGACTAAGCTTGTACCCCCCCCCCCCCCCCCTCTCATCATGTGTTCTCTCATTTTGTGAGCGTTTCGAAAGGCCTATCAACGTAGGGGTGACGACTTCACCTGCAAAAATACACATCATTTTGTGTCCATACAGAATCTGCAGGTCTACAGTTGTACACACTGGAGCAGCTGAAAGCAGACTTCCGTGCTGACTGTGCGATCGGGGTGTTTGAACGGATGATATTTGCTCCAGGGCTCCTCCCCAGTCAACAACCGGAACTGCTGAAGATTGTACAGGAAGTCAAGGACTGGGGCGTGATCTAGCTGTTCGTTTCTTTCCTTCAGCTATGTTAGGATAACGTCACATTTTTTAAGGGCTGTTTGAGGAAACGAAAAATAGTAATGTGTACGTAAAAATATTCACAAATAATGCCCAAGACTACTCTCTTTACCTCATGCCTTTCCACAACTGCTACACATCTACCAAAGGTCAAAAAGTTTCATTCACAATTTGTCGACTTATATGCTGTTGACCTACATACAGACCCATCACCCTATGGAACAACCGAAAACATGATCTTCTTGGCGAAGATATTAACTAGATAGCTTGTAAGACTTCAGCACAATCCATTTGAAAGTCTTTTCACCAAGAAACTTTTACAGTCATACATATAACATGACAGTTAAAGTTTCTTGGTAAGAAGACTTTCAAATGGATTCTGCTATTTTTCATCAGCTGAATGGGGTTGTCATGTGACCTGTCATGTGACCTGATAGTCCCAGATCATGTGACATAAGGGTGTTGGAGATGGGGGGGGGTGTATATTAGACCAATGAACACACAAAAACATCAACATTTGACATATAAGACAGCTGTTTATTGAGCATAAAATTACTAGTTTACTAGTTACAGTATACAGAATTCCTGTTTACTACACAATTAATCTTTAGAGCAATATACAATGTACACATACATGTACACATAGAACTTTTGTTAATTTCATAAAATACAAACTGATTGCACTTTAAGCCCCCAACAGTTTCCTCTCTTTCCATCTGGGTGCTTTCATTTCATGTTAGCTATAATGTTCTTATAGAGTGAAAAAACTAAATACATGTAATGTTACTCTTAATGATAGGGATACAAAAATACTACTTGGCTACACAAAATGTTATGAATTATAAAATCAATCTGATTAAACAACCAATATGCATATCAATTCTGTTCACAGATAAAATCATAGCCATTTATTTTGATCTTCATAAAAAAATTAATCAATTTTCCTCTTAAAATTTTGTTAATATCTATTAAAGAACCTCCTCCTGATTGCACTTTTCTTACTAAAATTATTTCAGCATCATTGTTCCTGCTGAATTTTTAAAACACATTGTTTTGGAATTATTAGACACAGATGACATCAGGGCTATATCTTTGGGAAAATTGGTTTAAGCCACTTCTGGAATACTGTGACTATAGAATATGTGCTTTCTACTTCCCTAGTTTTGCTAAAGGCACTGTCGATAGATACAATTTCATTCAGCTGTTATTCAAACCTGTACAAGTAAGCATCTAATAATATAGAGTCCCTTATATTGACCATGTTCACTAAGTACCTTGATTGGTCATATTGGAGTCAAATGTTACATATCAGGTATTGGGTGTCATTTTTTTTCATCATATGGAATGTTTGGGTATACAAAATTGCGTAATTATATAGTCTATCATAATTCAATAGGTTTCCATATTTCATACCTTTGCAAACTGCAGTGATCAGCATCATATGTTCCTTGATTTATAAAATTGATTTTTAGGTGATTGCACAGCTCTTGATTGTCAGTGGAATGTTTTACAAAATATTCTCTTCTTTTTTCTTTGTTTTTTACACCAATAGTATAGAGCTAAGCTTTATGTGTTTCCATAACAAGCTTTAGCTGATGATGCAGCAAAGTTTTCACATGCTTAAGGCAGATGTTCAGCTATGAAACTTAACAGGAAAATACATTTGGTCACTAGTCAGGAATGTGTATTCATAAAATTCTGTTTCTATAATTTCGTCTCAAATTCTTAGATTTCTAGGATATTTGGTACCAAAGTTTGCATTGACTATGATATACACGTATTAAGGTCACAATTCATGCCTAGATATTCATATTTCATTCATATTAGTGTTATAAAATCTATATTCTAAAATAACGTCTTTCAAGAGGATTGTCAAGTTTTCCATTGGTCCCATCATCATCCTGTTAAATATTGATTGCATTGATCATGATTTTCCAATAATTGATCCATAAAATATACTGTTCCACACTGATTGAACTTTTCCTGCAACATTAGTTATTATATTATTTTTATTCATTTATTTATTGATATTGTAGGGTGGTCCCTCCAGTAAATTGATTATCAGTGGATAGTGGATATTACCTCATCGACATGACTTTAAAGATGACTTAAAAACATGAAGTTTATGTCTTTCTCAGAAAGTTTCTCTTATGTTACATTCAAACAAGTGGCTTCAACAAAAGCGATTGTCTTCATTGCTGTTACAGTGAATTTAGTATGATACAAGAAATATTGCAGCGAACAAGATACATTCTATACATTTTCATTATCTATCCATTTTCAAGTTAGATACTTTTTTGTAAACTGAAGGAACAAGTAGAAAAGACAGTAATCCAATAAAAAACAACACTACCACTAGTACCAGTAGTACATTGTTGGGTTCATAGGTAAATGTCAAAGGTTAGAGGTCAGTAGGGTCAAAGTGGTCATGTAAATCAAAGGTTAAGGGTTAAACTTTTTATAACAAAAATGTGAAACAGCATAAAATCTTGATAAAAAACATTCACTGTGCAGCAGATTATAGGTTAAAAGGTCAAGGGTGAACCAAAGCCAGGTTAAAGGTCAAAGTGTACTCGCAGGTCAGCGCCGCAGGTTGTCGTACTTCATGCGACTGTGTCGGAGCTGGGAGTAAACTGTCTTGTCCTCCTCACTCTCGCCACCAATCACAGGCCGGTTCCCACCTTTGTCCTCCAGGTCAAGCTGTGCATAGGTGACCTCCGGTGACCTTTGACCCTACAGCAGCAGGAAAGCACAGAATGATAATGATGTAGGAATACAATGCAAATTTGTCAAAACTTAAGACAAAATACAGAGTGTTCGAAGTCTAAGTATTTTACTGGATCAGCACAAATACTAAAATTCAAGCATTCATGCAAAGTGAAAATATTGGATGAAATGTTTGATTTGATGAAGAGAAGGATAGATGTACTTAAATGTATGATAAGTTACTACCTTCAGCATTAATTGTTGTATCAATAATTTGCTGTATTGAATATTGTTTGATTGACTCTGTTTGGATGGGTAAGTTTTGGGTGACTGGCGAATGATTGATTTGATTGGTTTTTGAATGCTTGTTGTGAGGTGATCATGTGACTGTGAGATGATGTCATCCACATTACAGTCATAACCATTGTTACCTGGTAGGTTCAGCAGGGTAATGCAGGGTCAAAGTTCAAAGGTCATTGCCAATCTCTGTAAGCAAAGTCATTCTGGGCAGAAAGGAGGGCAAGCGTGACATTTATGCAACACACAAACAAAGCTTTCAATATTACTGTTAAGAACATATAAAGCATTTTCAAGCAATGCGTTTTTAACACAAATATAGCAAAGCTTGGGAGAAGCATAATTCAAAACCTTCTTTAGTATTGGTACTATTCTTTTGTCCTGAAATTCTATTGCATAAAAGTGTACAAAATCAACATCGTAGTATACACAGTTTCAACCTGCCCTCTGTTAGAGGATGAAGAGGTAGGAGAAACACATCTCCTGGTTGCTATGACAACATGCAGTCACCTGATCAGGCTCCGGGTCCTCTGATTGGTCAAAGTCAGCGATGGTCATGGGATACAGGTACGGGTCCCTGGTCCTCTGGAGGGTGTCATACCCGCTGGGGTCATCATCCTCTAGGTCAGCGCCCTCAGCCGCACCCTCAGCACTCTACATGGAAGGAGAGGCATTAGAGCAATAAGAGAGGATTTTTCGTTAAAGGAGTCCTAAACTCCACAAGAGAGTGTTTTTTTCCGATAGATAGCAAGTAAAACACGCTTACTACAAGTACTAACACATTATACGATAAAGTATCCACTAGTCCCGTGTATAACCAAAATGAATTCAGTAATTTGTGCAAGTACTCTTTTAAATTAAATCAAAGAAGACAAGTTCTTTAAAAATTGTCCCTCATGGTTTTGTAACCGAACTTTTGTCAGGCCATGTTGGACACACTGTATTCAGCCATAGCCTGAGATGTGTTGTTTGATATCTTGTGAACAAGTGCACATAAGCAGGTGGTATTTCAAGACCTGAAGTGTAATAGTATATGTCACTTGGCATTCTTGGTCTATAGAAGAATATAAAACAAACAAACAAGCAAACAAACCTTCAGCTCCTGCCTGTCTGGTTCTGCCTTCTTCCTGTTTTTGTTGACAGTTGCGTACTCGACTGTCCCCCCGTCCGCCGGGCCCTGCTCCAGGAGAATCTCTTGTTCCGTCTTTCCGTTAGAACGGTTTCCCGCCGCAGAAAACCTAACAGCTGTGGGAAAATTAAAACAGTTCTTAGGCCACAGCAATTCGATATGTGGTTTCTTTAACTATGTGAAAAATGTATATTGTACAACAGTTACTACACCGCCAATTATGAATTATGTATATTGTACAACAACACAGTCATTACATATTTCAGTTTTTCCTTTGGAACTCAAAAGAAAAACCTGCTGGTAAGACAAAAAGTGTATTCCATCAATATATCATAGATTTAGGTTTGTTTACTTTGCGTACCTGTGCCTGCATCTACAGGAATCCCATCCATGCGAACGTTCTGCTGCATTCGGTCATAAAACGCTTCCCTGCAAAACAAATAATTTCATCATTTCAGGCGATTTCAAACACTACTAGCAAAAAAAAGCATTTATTTGAGCCCTGATTATTCTACATTCCATCTTAGTGCAAGTTGATAACCTAAGGTTAAATTTATTGGTCTACGACATTTGAAATTTTCAAAGTAAACAATTAGCAAGAGACCAAGATTAGAACTATATTCACTCCCTGAAACTGTGTGTACCAAGGTACAGTCTTTTCCCTCAGACTCTGTTTTTATATTCATATTCCAATTCAAAATTTTTCTAAATTTTGAAATGTTGACAGTAATTCCAATTTTGCATTTTTTATGGTAACCACTCCACTGCAAATTCCAATGTATAATTTCCTTATTGCAGAGCTCAGTTTCAACTATGCACAAACTTCCATCAAATTTCAGACCCTAAACATTTGGAGGTTGTTGACTTGACTGACCCTCGTTTGCGTTTCTTGTAGCGTCGCCACAGCGGGACGGCCAGGACGATGAGCAGAATCAGCAGGAGCACCGCGATCACCCCGCCCACGATCGCGCCAGTGTTATCACCGCGGGAACCACCAGAGGGAGCTACTGAGACAAAGACAGAGATTTAGTTACTAGTATTATATTCACAAGTGTGGTAGCAGGGTGGTTTGTGGACATGAAAAGATAAAACTTAAAGCCAGATTACACAATGCAAATGTGGAACCAAATGATATTTGAAGAGTACATTATGCTTTTATGATTGACTTACTAAATGACAAATAGTTTAAGTGCCGCCCAGAACGGCTGCTATCGTATGATTGACTTGCGCTTGGATGCTAATAACCTTTTCAGTCTTTCAATGAAAAATTTTTGCATGGAACATCATCTGATTAATAGCATATTAGCCTTGATGCATAAACCAGTCATTAGTTATAATGGGAAGCATAACAATATGACAATATTGTACAATGTTAACTGCAGTTTACAATGTAGGTGTTGGGAGAGTTAACAATCAGTATTTTAGAACCACTCTCGTTGGAAAAAGTCATACCCATAAATTAGCAATTTCATCGGTTTTACAAACGAGCCAGCAAATAATGATAAAAACGTAAACATATCTTCATATCTTTTCAGATAGTTTCAGGGAAGAAAACATTGGCATTAAAATCCATCTAAGACAACTGCATGTGACCTGTGATACATACCGTACATAGAACTGTTGGTCTGTCCTGTAGATGTGGCAGTTACTGTTAGAGAACAAGCGGCAGCTCCTGGTTAGTGCAGGTTCAAAAACTACCTCTGTGAAATTGCGAGCGTCCCCACGCGTCGGGGACGCCCGGAACGGGCGTCCAGCCTCGTCCCGCACGTCCCTACCGCGTCCAGGGCGTTCCCGCGCGTCCCGACGCGTCCACAAACTGTCGCCTCGGACGGCGTCCCGTCCTCGAGCGTCCCGATGCGTCCACAAATTTACGCCTGGGACGGCATCCGGCCGTCCCTCAAAGCATGGGACGCCTTCCCGTCCCTCCCAACCCGTCCGGTCTGGGCGCGGACGCCGCAATTAACAGATTAATCTGCTGATAAGCCGTTCTCCTGCTGTTCTCCGAGTGGGCCGATAGCCAGCGCCCCCTGTCGGACCACGCTCCGCGCAATGTTCCCTATCAAACACTGACAGGCCGCGCGTGTGGATTCCATGCCGGGCACCCGCGGTCATCCGAAGTAACGCACATATGCTTATTTAAACGATTTACGGAAAATCAACACACCGCACACACGGTTAACCTGTAATCCATGAACAACATGAATATATGTAAAGTTTCACACACAACACTACTTAATTCTCGGGATGACTCACAATGCCCCACAACTTTAAAATTTATCCACGAAGGCATAATATTTTATACCAAGGAGGTTAAAAAACTCCTTGTTTATACGTCTCGCCGGGTGACTCTCAGTCCCTGGATCAGTACTTGAACAGCACGCGTATCAATCACACTCATGGCGCAGTGTACGCCGCCCAAGTATTATCACCTTACTGCTAACTGATAGCGCGTGTTACTGTGCTAAGAGTAAGAGGTGTAGAAATTTTGCTGTTTTATGGACCCTGTGACGCACTCTATAAATGACGCACTCTATAAATGACCCACTCGGTCCGGCAGCTCGCACGTTATTTTGGACCCGGCCCGCGCAGTGAAGCGATTCATATGTAAACAAACAGCACTCCCCGTCTTTCAACCTCCTTGCCTGGGCACACTTCGCGGGATGACTTTTGCACATGAAAATTGCTCTTCAAATTATGTCCCCCTGCACCGTGGAAACTGCTAAAAATGCGTACAAGTCCAGATAATGTAAAAAGAATATTAAAAAAACACCGTAAAAATAAAATACACTCCGCCGCTTGTACAATACACGTCGCTGGGTCAAAGGGCGTCTGAACTGCGGCCGACTTTGAAGTCGAAGCCGCTCTGTTTTAACAAGGAGGTTATATTCAGAATATAACTTCCTTGGTTTTAATAATACATGTACTACGAACCCGAAAATATTTCGAGCTTTTATAATGGCCGAAATGAGACATTTTAAGCCGTCACAAACATGAGATTGATGACCTTTGGAAAACGTCACAATAGAGGGCCACTAGTGGTCGGGAGAAATGTGACATTCGGAGCAGAAACAAACATGTCGCAGTTTGAAGAGTTGAATAGCCCCACCCGTGGCGTTGTAATAGACACCGCCTGCACCGCCCACCGCACTGCTGTTTGCTTGTTAGTGAGCACATCTGCAGTCGGGAGAAAATCTGGAGAAGCCACAACGGCCGGACTGCCGGAAGAAGCCAGGGATAAACCTGTAAGCGCGACCTGAAAGGAATTTCAATTTATCAGCGCTGTTGAGATGTGGGATGGATCTGCGGGCGCTACTGGGCGTGCGTCATGTACTCCCAAAGCAGAGGTTAGGCTCCGGCTGTTTTTTTACGTTTTTATCGGTTTTTATCTCGCAAAACATCAAGAAGATTGTACAAAATTGAAAGCCCGATAAAAACGCCTAAAACATGAAAAAAACAACAGCCGGAGCCTAACCTCTGCTTGAAGAGTATGCGTCGTCTTGGTTAACACGGTGAAGTTACGTTTCCCCAAGCTGATCGACATGGGAACAATTCGTATGGTAGATCTATAGTTTTGTACAGCGCCGACTTCGGAAATGCTTGACTTTGACATGTCAGCAATTATATGCAGGACCTACACGGCCAGGTGTACCACAACTTTTTGCGGAATTCAAGTGTTGCCAAAATGAAATCACGATCTGACAGCACGAGCAGCGAGGGAACTTTTTGTACGGTAAGGTCAACAGTGTAACGTTTCATACCTTTAGGGTTAAAAAAATACTATAGAATTATTGTGCCTGAAATTTCAGGCATTACCATGTTATTATTCGTACATAGTGACCAGTCAGGAATGATTTAAAGTTTGTGTAATAAAAATTACCTGGAAGTTTCGTCGGCAGGGACCTAAAGTAAGCGGACCTGCCCGACTGCAGGAGAGCGATCGACATTGGGGCCATTTGCCAGTGTCGGAACAACGTTACAGAGGCGGTTTGATGAGGATTGACGACATGGAGAAAATCAACTCAGAAAACATACTTCAATTTCCTTGCAATTCAGGATTTTCTAACCACAATTCCGTACGTAATTGATTAAGATTTGATGCGTCTTATTGTAAATTTAGTTTCCCGACACGAGCACAATATTATCAACTTGAAGTGTTGTGTCAAAAAAAGAACAATTTCGTTCTGAAAACTGTTCTTCAGGGTCAGGTGTTCAGCCTTTATCTCAACGTTTTATTACCAAAATATTTCAGTTAACTATAGAAGCGAAAAGAAAGCGATATAATTGGACTCGAAGCTAACAAATTAGCAAATGCATAGAAAATAAATTTACTTGATTCTTATTCTGAGTGAAATAAGAAAGCGGTTTTTTCTTTTCAACATGATAAAGCTTGCCAGATTTCTGACATGAATTGACAACAACGTACTATCTATTTTTCCTAATGTACTAGATTTATGGGATAAATCAATCTTTTTAGATTGAGACATTTGAGATGAAATAATGCCCTTGCTAAACACATCCGTTTTTTACCCGCAATATTAGAGTTTTATTGCAAAAATAGTTTTATTGACAGCTTTGTGATGAATACGTAGTTCAAAGTAGATTTCTTTCACATCAATCCTTTCACAAAGTAAATAAATGTGATAAGTAACCAGGTCTAGATCATGGTAGACTGAGCAAATTTTTGCCTTTCTGTTTACTTTTTCTCCGATTTCTGTGGCATTCTAACCTAATGTGTCAGCGGGAAAACGCTACATTTTTTCTCCAAACCTTTCTAGCACTCAGTAGCAGCTAGACTTTTGTCGACTTTCTTGTTCAGTTTTTGTACAATACAACATGAAACGGTGTAAATGGTTTTTGTGGTCAAATGTAAATGGAAATGATATCATATTTTTCAATTACTGTAAATGCAGAAATATTCGCGGTGGATTAATATTCGCGGTTTTCGCGGCGGCCGCTTCACCGCGAAATTAAATCCACCGCGAATATTTCGTCTGCTGACGCCGCCTAAGGTGCCCCTTTTCCGCTCCATGTACATACTACTACTGTCTTTGTCACTGTATAATGAAATGTTTGACATACTTACTTACTACGGTGAAGACACACATGTAATTTTTTCATACGACCAACTGTATTACAGTACTGTACAGTATGTTCACCATGATACAAAGGTCGTACTACTGTATACTATTACGTATTGAGAGGGTAGATACGATTAGATCAGTAACAGTGGCTCACGCAAGAACAAGTCAAAAGCATGGAAACAGTCTATCCGTCTGTATAGGACCCTTACCGGGTAACCAGCAAGTGTTTTCCGACTGGCGGTTTGTAGAGGCGCCGGGTTTTACACGGCAGTTCGTGACTACAGTGCAGTGCTGAAAATGCATTGAATTTCGCGGGATGGCGCTACCGCGAAATTAAATCCACCGCGAAATGTCCATTTTGCCGCTACCGCGAAATTAAATCCCCGCGAAATTAAATGCATTTACAGTATACGAGTACGGGAGAGCACATATGGAGATTCATTCTCTCCTTCAGCGGTACTCTGCGGTCTTCACAGCGGGTACTGGCATGGTAGGAAATGTGATGCCTGAGCGAGGTCTTGATGAGGGAACGTGCGATAATTAACGAGGGTCTGTTAAAGAGGGGGGCAGGACATCGGATAACTTACTAGTAATCATGTCATTGATTCCAATTTGTGTGACACAATTTTTGTGGCATTACAGAGGGGCCATGGAATAAATGATTTTCTATCTTGGGCTAGACCAGGCCATGGTGAAATCTTTTCAACCTAGGCAGAGACATAGAAAGATAGGATCCGACCCCCGCGACGCACCAGACCTCCAAACCATGCTAACGTACTGTCCCTGATTGCTTCGCACGGATGTGAACCAAGTCAACGAGGTCTACTCTAGATCCTCCAAGCAGAGGTTGAGTCGCGGAGTAGTAGTAGTTGAAAAATTACGGGCTCGCTAAGCGTTGGAGCCATACACATATAGAGGGAAAAGTTTACAAACAATGAAAATTCACTTTCCGAACATTATCCAAACAATCATATTGGTTTATATGATAATTTTTCTACGTAATCTTTTAGAAGGGTGCAAAATAAACCTTTTGCTTGGAATTTCCGTGACCACAAGCTGTACGTAAAACATTGCAGCAATGCCCATCGAACTCACAAATTTCTGTCAGATAATGCAGGATGACATGTAGAATAACTTAAATGACCCCTTTCCCGCCATACATGAATATCGAACCATCAATTGCTTGAGCTAGTCGCATGAGTTTGTATCATGTGTTATTATGGGGTACGTACGTGAGCACACCCAGGACAGAAATATCCAGTATGTGTTCTCAGTTCCCCATTCGAAAGTATGGAATCTGCAGCAAGCTGTTGACCCGGTGCACGAAGGAAATTGGTGGGGAACACCCCCCCCCCTCCACGTTATAACCAAAGAAATTAAAATCTTACTGGTTCGTAGATGATCCTAGGTAGTTGGAACCAGTGAACCAGTCGTCATCTTGTTTCCTCGATCACAAATGTCCATGCACCGGCCGCTGTAGTAGTTTCTTTATACTCCAAATGGTAAACGAGTGCAGCTTTCCCCGCCATCATTCCGTATCGACAGTCGACTGTACCTACCTACCCCTGTTTCCCGCCACTTCGTCATATGGCATTAAGTCCCCAAGGGGGAGACAAAAACACGAACAAGACAGGACACAGGAAGTCTGGGGAGATGGCTCTTCTGGCCGCTGAAATTGCTTCAAGCTGTGCACACTCCAAACAGATGTAGCAATGGGATTACAAATGTATTTTGAGCAATGGTAGGAGGGATCAGTACTTAGGGAAAAGGGGCACACCTCCAGGATATCTAAAACATACAGAAGATCGCTGTTCCTCTATATTGATTTCAGAAATGTTTTCAAAGACCTTCATAATGTCTCTGTATTAACTTTCGTTTTTTAACCCCACAGAAAGACGAAGTTGATAAAGTGCAGGAGAACGTACATGTTGCAAGCTAACATGATGCTGCCTGGACACAAAGGTAACACTACCGAACGCGATCTGGAGAAGATCAAACTCGCCAATGTTCAAATCTGTACGTTTCCCTTTTTAGAAAGTCTTTGGCCAAAATGAGACAGATGGATATTTCAGAATTGTTGTCAATCTTTGTATCTTATATATTCTCATCATCATCATCACACTTCTATGTATTTAGATAAGTATTAGTTTAGTTAGTGGAGGAGGGCTCTGTACAAGCCAAATCAGGCTTCTCCCCTTCTCCGGCACCGATTATTTACTTTTTTTTGTTCTACATGTGCTAAATAAACAAACAAAGAAGTGTTTCCGTAACGACCGATCGCGGTTTACAGAAATCAGTACTTGTCTGTATTTGTGAATTAAATTACTAGTAATCCACGACTAAAGAACTCACTTTCGTCGTTATCTATGAATAGTCTTTTTGAAATAAGCTGTATTTCGTCTTCCAACTTGCCTCACGTATACTTCAAAAGTTATTTCGCGCATAGCTTGTAATACAACCTTTTCTCTATTTTTAAATGCGTGAGCATTAATTTTGATTTGTGTGGAGTATGATTCAAAAGTAACTTTCTAAATAGGTTTTAAGGTTAAAACTTTCTAAATGGGTTTCTGAATAGGTTCCCATCGCATGTACTTCAGTACAAGTCTTGTAGAACGTTTACTGTAAAGTACACGAATCACAACAAAACTTATTGGGGGAAAGTTTTACTATACATATCAGACACTCCTTGTCACAGTGCATACAGATTTGGTGTGCTTTACTTTTGCCAGTTCAGAAACTGGCGTCCTGGACTCTTGAGAGTTCAGATTTTAATTCTAATGCCCTTGAATGTTGCGTTATGTGAGCAGGTTTTGAACAACTGTTTCATGTTTCAACCACACACGATCCTAGGTTAAGAGTGTTTTTCTGGTGTACATATGTAAATATCATCATAGTTCAGACTTGATTATGTCAAGTCTGCGAACTGATTATATGTTCAAAAAAGAATTCATTTCATACAATTTCAGCTTCAGTGGCTTCATAACGAACCTGGTCTATGTGTTGATTGAAATTAGCGAATCAGCGCTCCATCGAACAGGTTGTTCTTAACAGGTTGCAAAAGAGTTCGTCTACAACTGAATAGCAATTTCTTAGCTACATAACCAAAGAGTAAAAACATTGTTAAGATATCATTAGTTTTCAACAGTTATAAACTAACGAAATAGTTGTTTTTACCCGTTCCTACAGTGCCCACCTGTGTAATCACCACTGCTATAAGTCGGCAAGATTTTCAACAAGATAAACACCTATGCCCCCAGGATCAACTCATCGTGCATCAAAAGAGACAAAACAACTCGTAATAAAAGTCCTCCATATGTCTAACTCCAACTATAACGTTACAGTATAACTTTGCTGGGGGAGAGTATGGGAGCCGCTGAAAGCTATATAGGAAGGCACTATCGTACTAAGGTCTACGGCAAAGGTTAATAGCCCGGGGATTTATTTCTATTATATAAAAAAAGTTAAATTTACATAGTATCCGATTTTCGTAATTCTCTGACAGTCGGCTTAATTTTTAAGCTTACCCTGGGTTAAGTGCTGTTCGATTATATACGGGGCTCTATGTCCTGAACAAAATCCGATGTTCCAGACAACTTCACGGTTGCAAAATAGCTCGACGAACGCAAAGGTAAAAAGAAGGAAAGTTAATCAAAGGTAGTCCCATAGCCTTCCTTGGGTTGTAGGGACAGTGGGTTACAATACATACACATACATCAGCAACCGGAGGTCGGGACCAGGCTAATACATACTAGTTTCACCCCATAGGGCCCTATCTGACATAGCTTGCTCTAAAGCAATACCAGAGTCTCTAGTTAAAGTGTCCGTAGAAGTCAAACTTCTGCAATGTACCCGGCCACTTGGTTTCCATAGAAGAACAGAAGACACTAATTCATGTTTTGCTCGGCAACAGTGTCCCGCAAATGTTACTCTTCGGTGAGTCAGTTTCCGCGATAGCTGTGGAAGACAACAGTGGGTTGGTTAGATAGTTACCCACTGTGTCTGGGGCATGGTGTTATTGGAAGGCATGACGGACCCCTCTCCTTCCACTGCATTTTACCTCCCAAACCGAACTCAGGTATCCATTTTACACCAGGGTGTACTGAGCAAAGTCGTGTGAAGCACCTTTCCCAAGTGCAAAACAAATATCTGTGACATGACAGGACTTGAAGCCATTACTTCTGGTTTCGGGGCCAAACCGTGACCCTGACGTTAATGGCCACACAGATGTTGAGAATCATTTAGAGCTTGTTT
The DNA here is from genome assembly GCA_019207045.1 of Branchiostoma floridae x Branchiostoma belcheri. Classification (NCBI taxonomy): domain Eukaryota; kingdom Metazoa; phylum Chordata; class Leptocardii; order Amphioxiformes; family Branchiostomatidae; genus Branchiostoma; species Branchiostoma floridae x Branchiostoma belcheri. The sequence goes on along the minus strand of CM033024.1, from coordinate 28,458,637 downwards.
GGACGTTTCATGACGCTTGTCGTTCCTTAAACGTAACAACGAGGGTTAAAAGCTGTTGTGAAGATTGTAGACTTGGGTGTTTTATGTTTAATTACGCGCACATTTGCCCTTGAAATCATGACGGAAACTTTGACCGGAATGCAGTGCTGTAATTCATATAACACCTTGAGAGTCGGAATCTTTTTCAGAAAGTTTCACCAGTTTCATATCACCTTTCATGGCTAATCAGGCTCACAAGAAAACGTTAAATTTGCACTTATTTCGGCAATTTCCATTACAAGGTCAGAAGAACCCTGAGTTTCTTATAGATTTCGCTAGGATAAAATAAATTGTAGATTGTTTGCAAATATTTTCAATTGCATTGAAAAGACAATTGGACATCGGCAATATAAAACGATTTTTATGACTTTTTATTGATGAATATAACATTTTGAAGTCTTTAAAGCCCACTATAGCTAATAACACATATAAAAGAGCCACTAGCTGTACACCTGCTGTACATCATTTGAAGACAAATGACACGTATCAATAAAGACTAAGAATAGAGTTCGACAGACTAAGTACCTTACCCCATTTCCAGTCAAAATGTATTCAATCTTACAAAGCAAAAAGTGATTTTGCTGACACGGAAAGACCCAGAATCGCAGGATGTGTCTCATACAATTGTTAGTAAAGCTGGTATCTCACTGCCGCAGTTTCAGTGAAATACCCGAGTTAATTTGAAAAATACGATTGTGCTCAGTAAACGTGTTGTTTAGTTAATCGACGCAAGTACTAGTATATCGTTAATGCAACACAAGTCCCCTCAACATACTACTCTCAAAAGGAACAAAGGCAAACGCTAGCCTAGTATCCAGTCGTATTATATAGCTCCCGAGTACTAGCATATTAGATCCTCGCTGCAAATACGCGTTTTCAGAGAGAGACAGGATAGGCAAAAACATCATAACACAACCGTCACATCATATACGATCTTCGGAAGTACTTCGCGGTCGAAGGAAGGTCGGCTGATTTTAGGATCTTAAGTCTTGCGTATTTTTCGCCCCAAATCTGTCCCTGTCACATATAAGCCAGGCTCGTGCGCTCGTCTCTGAATAAATCTTTGATAATGAACCTCGTATGACCTTTTGCACGCGGACAAGGGAATACAAAAGGTTCCTCAAAAAAGGCAAGAGATCAATAAATGTTGTCGGAATCTTTCTAACCAATGAATAGAATGCACGGGCATAATAGAAATAACACAAGAAATGAAATTGTGTTACAAATCCAGCGCAGCCTACATACTACCACAGGGCCACAAATTACCCTCACATTCCCAGAAATTCAATATTTGTAAACAAACGGAAGTCGGGTGAACGTCACCCGAACGTCGCCAAACTGACGGGCGTTCGCCATCCGATTTGCGCTCCAAAACGATGATCAATGCTCATAGAAATTTGAGAATATACCGGAAACTATTCTCAACATTTTCCTTCCATTATGTACTGAGCTTAAATCTGAAAGGGTATTCATAAAGACGAACGTTCAGCAGTTCTGTTCCAGTTCTGGAAAACGTTTTCAAGTGTCGTCCTGCTTTCGAGCGTCATGATTGTTCAATAGGCTCACATTAAATTTGCTGTTATTTTGGCGATTCTACCACAATGTCCGAAAACTCCGATCGATGCTGCTATGGAGATTTGGGGAAATTGCCGCCGTTGTTATAAATGTCGCTAGGATAGAAAAAAAATGTGGGTTGTTTGGAAATATTTTCAATCAAACGTATATAACCGATAATTGGACAACAGCAATATCAAAATACATTTTTGTACGATTTGTACAATTTGTAATTGATAAATGTTACATTTTTAAGTCCTCAAAGCCCGCCCAAAATACATGTACACATGGATGCGCTACTCGCTACACACCTGTTGCATGGCAAATGAATGGGCTGTACTTTCAAGCAGAACGAGGGACGATGAGATCAAAGTAGCAACCAGAGAACAGCGCGCACATATAGGCTTGGAAGGCTGAACTTCCCACTTGTCCAATGACCCAGCATCGCACGTGTGTTTGTGTATGTATGTATGTACGTGAGCGCGTGTGTTTAAATTGTAAATATCAACACCATTCAGACTGCCATCTATTTGTATGTCTCCATGTTGATAGGTCGATGTGCACAAAGAATCAAAAATCAACAGTGGGGTTAACGGCGCGATTCTTTGCAAAAAGTGTTACCTTTTCGTAGGAAAATTAAATAGCCTTAGCGCCTGTAGTCACAGCAAGTAAAAGCAGTTTTGCCTCTATTCATACCTTCCTAGTGATTTCTGTTTGTTTAAGCCCCGGTCACAAGAATCGTACGATTGACTGCGATGGAGGTTTTATGCGCGGCATAAGCGCAGTACGTCGTAAGTCGGGGAAGAATCGGAAGCAATGGTTTAAATATATGAAGCCGTGGTCACAAGGATCGTAGTGCATCGTACGATGAGGTCATTAGAGCGTATTTGCGTCAATCGCAGGTAAATCATAGTAAATCGAGGAGCCTCCTATGACGAAAATAGGACTGAAATGGATTTTGAACATGTTCAAAATTTCGCTATCGTCGTAAGATTTTATTTGCCCCCAAAGCAGACTTCATTACGGCAATTTTTGTCTACTGATGAGGTTTTAGATTTATGAATTTTTAGCATGTTGTGATGGTTTCAGTTTTCCCTGATATTGTCGATATTGACGAAAAGGGAAAATATATCAGTCGCAACTGCCACAATCGCAACCAGAGAACAGCGCGCCCCGCACAGGTGATGCAGACAATTGTTTGATCGCTTCATGCACGTGAGTTGATAATTAGATCAAATCTCAGCTCTCGTCGGTCTTGGGTCAGTTTACCATAATCGTAATAACCATGGGGACAACTCAAACATAAAGGCAGGCTCTATGAGTCGGAAATATATATGATATAATGCTTATGATATGATTTTTGTATGATGGCATCTTTTTGTTGATAGCATATCATGATACAATATTCGAAAGAGCCTGACACGTAGAGCCGGTGTTACAGAATAACCATACCAGTACTCACGCTTGATTTGAACTTTTGCTTGTAATACTCTAGTTATCATGGTCTTTTTAAATTTATGTTTACAGTTAAAGATATTATAGGAAGGTATTCAACAGCTATGTCCACATTTTGTTGGTTAAAGAAGCACAAAAACGGTCAGACGGCTATACAGAAGAGACACAAGTGAAAAATCGTACGACGCTGGAAAAATTTTGAACATCATCCGATGCTCTGCGATGCTCTGCGATGGCTGATTTTGCTTACGATTTAGCTGCGATCCACTGTGATCATCGTGCGATAGGCGTAATATGCCATCGCAAGGACGTCGTACGATTCTTGTGACCGGGGCTTAATCCAATGTCCTTGTGATTGACCAGAAAGAATTCTTAAGTAGGGGCTATGGTATGCTTACCTGTATGTACATAAATATTTTGCTGGATAATTGATACCAGGTCATAACATGCCAGGTGAACCAGAGGATTATGTTAAACTTTCAAATGTTGATTTAGGAAAAAAATACGACCGACAATGTTATTTTATAGCTCTACACAGATACCGATAAACATTGTCTTGGGTGTTATTATAGTTGACATGTGCCGCAACATGCATCACATTTGCTATCAATTCGCAACATTCATGTTTGATATGAATATCGTATACAAAGAAAAAGCAAAAAAAACAACGTTTACATAAGGTGTGCTGTAAGTGTAATGACCTTGAAAATGTTGACAACCGTTTCAGTATTGTTGTTTCCTTTGAACACGTCTATTATCCTCAAGGCTAAATGTTAAGACCTTACATAGTTTGTGAGTGTTTTTTGTTTAGATATCTAATATATGTTCTGTTGATGGTTTGAACGCTTGAAATCATCACGCAAGTTTGGTTGCAACTGTACCACTTGACAACGTTATCGTCAGTACTCGAGGATCTGTATGTGCATAAATATTTTGCTGGATGAAACATGTTCCGTTTTATCGGGTAGGATAAGACTGAGCCCACAATGTATGTCTTGGAAGAAAAATCTGGTGTTTTGACACTTTTCTGTTTGTACCGGGCCCATCACAACTTCAAGCATACAATGTTATTCCGCCTTCCAATTCAGGCCATGCTGTGAATTGATATGAAACCACTGAGAAAGACTGCAGTGAACTGAAATCTTCATACCGTCAAAAACAATGCACGAAGACCTTTGTGATGTGATGTAAAAGGTGGTTACCTGTTCGTTTTAAAACTTAAGTCAACATTTGAAGCTCAAACGCAACTGAACGATGAGTTTTATACCCGTGGCTATTGTACACGATACTATAGCAAATCCACGTTTCCGCCATAAAAATGTTGAAAATCGTTTAGAAATTGTTCTGACATTTCACAACGCTTGTCGTCCTCTTAAATCATTGACTAGGGTTCAAATATTGTGTGAATATCGTAAACCTGTATGTTCTATGACAAGTTCAATAGCCTTTGAAACCAGTACGCAAAACCTGGGTCGGCGATGCAACGCGCTGTTTCTTCAACCCGACTTTAACAAACACAGGTACATGTAGCTACAAGTTATAAGTATTGACCTGGTATCTTGAGACATAATGTTGCGATCTTGTTGCCGAGTCGGAGTGGCGACGTTGATATTAAATTTGGACAATACTGCATCCCGTTTCTGGGTGCCAAGACAGCCACTGGCGTCTACGGTATCCATCGCTCTTGATTTAGAAGTTTCAACAATCATGTAGATATAGACGAGTAGAAAGACGCTTATTGGCAATTTCATACCCGATGACTTAGATTTCAAAACTGTTTTCAGTAATACTAACCATAACGTCTTCCTAATGATTAAATGCAAAGTTAGCCCATATACATTGAGGCCACCCTCTGTCCCCACCATTAATTCGACCTCTAATCTTTAAACAGTCATAACTCTAGAACGAAAGACGATATTTCAAAACGGGTTTTAGTTTTGTGATGCGGACGTTAGCGCCTTTCTAACGACACCAAAGTTAGCCCACTGAGACCACCCACTGCCCTAACCCTAATTCTGAAGTTCAAATTTTAAATAGTCATAACTCTAGAACGAAAGACGATATTTCAAAACGGGTTTTAGTTTTGTGATGCGGACGTTAGCGCCTTTCTAACGACACCAAAGTTAGCCCACTGAGACCACCCACTGCCCTAACCCTAATTCTGAAGTTCAAATTTTAAATAGTCATAACTCTAGAACGAAAGACGATATTTCAAAATGGGTTTTAGTTTTGTGATGCGGACGTTAGTGCCTTTCTAACGACACCAAAGTTAGCCCACTGAGACCACCCACTGCCCTAACCCTAATTCTGAAGTTCAAATTTTAAATAGTCATAACTCTAGAACGAAAGACGATATTTCAAAATGGGTTTTAGTTTTGTGATGCGGACGTTAGTGCCTTTCTAACGACACCAAAGTTAGCCCACTGAGACCACCCACTGCCCTAACCCTAATCCCGAAGTTCAAATTTTAAATAGTCATAACTCTAGAACGAAAGACGATATTTCAAAACGGGTTTTAGTTTTGTGATGCGGACGTTAGTGCCTTTCTAACGACACCAAAGTTAGCCCACTGAGACCACCCACTGCCCTAACCCTAATTCTGAAGTTCAAATTTTAAACAGTCATAACTCTAGAACGAAAGACGATATTTCAAAACGGGTTTTAGTTTTGTGATGCGGACGTTAGTGCCTTTCTAACGACACCAAAGTTAGCCCACTGAGACCACCCACTACCCTAACTCTAATCCTGAAGTTCAAATTTTAAACAGTACTACGTCTAGAACAATATCTTCACAATATCTGCGCAATATCTCAAACTGTTTTTAGTTTTGTAATACATATATTTGGATCGTAATGCTCGGAGTCCTTTTGATCATAGCAATGTTACTCCACTGGAACTATATATCCGCTTAATCACGCTATTTAAAATCTGACCTACTGGTAATCACATGGTCAGGTAGATTAAAAGGTGTTGGTCCGAGAATTACAAACCAACAGACGTTCGTCTTCACAATATGGCACGTCACATTCAGTCACATCAAAGACTCAGCGTTATGAAGTATCGCTTCTAAGGCGACAGATGCAAGACGTCAGGCAGACTGACGTCAGGCAAAAAAGTATCTTATAAAACACTTTGAACATTTTGTGGACTCTCTGGGTCTCCCTGCAGCTGGACACAAATAGTTATTCAGGGGTTGGGAAGGCGGAATCAATAGTAGTGGCCGGAATTTTTAACTTATCCCGGGAGCGAGACCTCCCAAACCTCTGCTTGGAGAATAACAAATAGTCACCCTCAGTGCTTCCTACACGCCAGGCAAATCGGCCCTGTACGGGCCTGGCTCTGGACGGAGTCAGCTGCAAGCGGGATGTCACAGATTAACCGAAGGGTTGCTGGCTGGCGTACCCACGGGGCCCACGGGGATTGGTGGTTTGTCAGTGGCCATACTGCGCCTGCGTGGCGGCATTTACGATTTGAAAGCTAACCGGACGTTGTGTAACCGTTCGTTGAGCTGAGTAGAGTAGAGTTTGTAGTCATTCGTTCTGCTTTTCGTCGGCGTTCTGAACCTTACAGTATCATGGATTACTCGCTCTGGATTACACGGCAGACATGCATGTTGTGGGAACAGAATATCATTCCGATTGGTGGGTACGTCAAGTTTGCCGCCAACAGACGGAGAGGATCTAACCAAACCAAACTGCTACAATTTGTCCTGTGAAAGATGCTCAGATGCCGGACAAACATCCCAGGACCCCAGACCACCATTGTAGACAAGTAAGAAGTTTCTTGTCGGCTTCTGTATTGTTGACACCTCATTACAGATACATGTACTTTGGTACGACCAAGGAGCTTTTATATATAAAAGCTCCATGGTACGTCACACTTAAAAATTCTTATTTACCATATGCACTTGCAAGGTAGGGGGCAGGTCATGTGTACCATGTGTGAGGTATTTTTGCGATCAGAAACGGTGGTTATCGTCAGACCTTGTTGCATCATACAGAATATGTCTTACAGCAGACTGCAGTGCCCGGTACTCATTCCATCAGAATACACATTATCGTGAATTTAAGACAAGACTAAGTACAGTACTAGTATATTTTGTTGAAAATTAGATCTACAGTACTTAGTCACTCTGTCTTTCCTGTCCTGCTGTGGCTATCGGATCGCATGTCATGTTTTGTGTGTACTGCACGTAGTGGGTACAGCTGGATCAAATCAGAGGAGGATGAGCACTCCCCAGGAAGTCCGTAACAATCCCTATTTGGCCGACCGACTCCTATATGATTACTATTCCTAGCCTAGCCTGGGTACCCTACTACCATCCTATTCCTACTGGGGCTCCTTACACTCGCTACCCTAAAAAAATACAGGCGATGGCATAATATGACGTAAATGTATTTAAGTTCGCGGGGATTTAATTTAGCGGTAAAAAGGACTTTCCGCGGTGGTTTTATGCTTTGTAGTCTCTTATCATCATCATCATCGCCGCATGTCAGTTTTGGTCACTGAGGCGGGCCTTATACTCCCGTCACATGATATACGATCTTCGGACGTACTTCGCGATCGCAGGAAGGTCGGCTGATTTTAGGATCTTAAGATGGTCTTGCGTATTTTTCGCCCCAAAACTGTCCCCCTTACATATAAGCGAGGCTCGTGCGATCGTCTCTGAATAAATCTATGATAATGAACCTTCCATGACTTCTTGCACGCGGACAAGGTAACACAAAACGTTCCTCACAAAAAGGCAAGGGATCAATAAAAGTTGCTTATTTTGTTGTCGGAATCTTTTTAACCAATGAATGAAATGCGAGAGCATAAAAGAAATGACACAGGAAAGGAAAGTGTGTTACAAAGCCACCTACATACTACCACAGGGGCCACAGGGTCAGAATTTATAACACCCTCACATTCCCGGGCCCAGAAATTTAATATTTGTAAACAAACGGAAGTTGGGCGAACGTCACCGGAACGTCGCCCGACTGACGGGCGTTCGCCATCCGATTTGCAATCGATGATTGAAAATTAACACACGACTATCAATCGATAGAAATTGATTGGAGATAATACCTCTTTTCCCGTCTCGAGGGCTATCCTCCGCTGGGAAGTCACTGCTTATCACCTTGCTTATATCAACAAACCCTGTACTACTAGTATATTCGTGTCAGTCGCATGAGGACAAGTCTCTAGCGTTCAAGTACAACTTCTTTTGTTTCAATTAAGTTGCACCATATGCCTCGTGTCCTAACTCCCAACATGTTGCTGGAATTCTGGACTCGAGATTTATGTATAAACAAAAAGGAAACGTTAATCAATTAAATACACACACCACAAAATAAAAATACAAGGCTGGGCTTAGCCTGGTATCCAGACCGCCGTGCTATACTCGCTAATCACTTCGGGCCGGCAACCGATTAGCCCCGCCGCCAAACACAGCACGCGGGCCCTGATTATCTCTCGCACGGGTATACTTATCAGAAACTGGATGCCATTACCTCTGAGTGCAAATAGAGACTGGGGCTTGGACCTTCCCTGGCATAAGGATTATACATTACCGCGAAAGGGCTATAGTATAGAGCGAGGGACTGGTATCCAGGCTAGGCTGGGCTAAAACTAGTAAAGGCACGTGATGTTTGGGTGCTACCAAGTATGAAAAAGATCAAGTGTCGTTTACACAGACAAATTGAGCACACAAGATACATTTGTAAATAATTACAACGCAGCAAAATACTTTCAGGGAAATTATGATATAAATATCAACTCTCGGTTGACTGAAATTTCATCATGTTTCCAGTTAGCTGACTAATCAGAAATATTGGGTTAGGGAGAAATTATTGACTGATCGGTAAACAAAACTATTAGCGCTCGAAGTTTGATGCATTTCATAAATCTATTGACACTGTCTGAAGGCTAAGTTTACATGTCATTCTTTTTTATGGTACAAAACCAATGGAATGTTTTTTTGTCTTCATCTAATTATTACGTGAAGCTTCCAGAAGCTCTCCGTCCGCAGCAGCAGTCCCCTGCATGCTCGCCGCGGGGTTTATTTGTACAGGCAAGGTAGCCCGACTGTAAATAATTCCTTCTTTCTCTCAGTCAGCCCGACATTGTAAAACGATTAGGTGCTTTAAAGGATCCTAATAACATAACATCTGCGGCAGAAATTGAGAATTATGTTTCTGAATTTAGCTCAATTCTGAGAGAGGCGGGTAATAAGTCACTCTGTTTGAAAAGAGCTAGAAAACGTCCGCCGAAAAGACAAAATAAGAAATGGTTCGACAAAACGTGTATTGAAATGAAACGTGAAATGAAAATTTAGCCTATTTACTAGAAAAAAACCCATCAAATCCAGAAGTGAGGGGCAGTTTCTTCAGGAAGAAAAAAGAATATAGAAAATTATTAAAAAAGAAAAAACGTGATTTTCGTCAACAAATAATGAATCAACTATCCACCCTTCGGGAAAAGAATCCAAGTGCATTTTGGGAACTTGTTAATAAATTAAAACCCGAGAAGGCTCAAGAAAATAGCCAAATCTCCAGCGAAGACTGGTTAAACCACTTTAGTAAAGTTGACAAATCATCCGACGGAAATCATGATTCCGTGGCCGGTCCTTTCACCCCAGTAAATGATCAAACTCCTCTTCCAACAGAGACAGAGAACTTTATATTAGATTCTATAATTACCGCAGATGAATTAGACAGAGCTATTGCAAAATTAAAGAATAACAAGTCCAGTGGAAGCGATATGATAAGGAACGAAATGCTGAAATGTGGCAAATCAATCTTTCAAAAACCTCTGCTCCATCTTTTTAACCTGTGCTTACAAAACGCATACTTCCCCGAAGAATGGTCGCTCAGCCATATTGTACCTATTCACAAGTCCGGCGATACTTCACTCCCAGACAACTATAGAGGGATCTCTATTATAAGTTGTCTAGGAAAATTATTCTGTTCAATCTTAAACAATAGACTGTCTAACTACGCAGAAGAAAACAGCCTTTTCAAACCACAACAGGCCGGTTTCAGAAAGAATTTTAGAACAACTGATAATCTATTCACTTTGAACACGCTTGTCAGCAAATATATTAGTAGAAATTCACGTCTATACGCTTGTTTTGTAGATTTTAGTAAAGCTTTTGATTCTGTTTGGCGAGAAGGTCTTTTACTTAAATTGAAGAAACTTGGGATAGGAGGCAAATTTCTCCTGACCATAAAAGATATGTACTCTAAAACTACAAATTGTATTAAAACAAACAGTGGTCTAACCGATACATTTGTAACTCACTGTGGGGTTCGACAAGGCTGTAACCTGAGTCCAACATTGTTCAACTTATTCATTAGTGACATAGCATCAGAATTTGACCATGCCTGTTGTAATCCTCCAGTTCTACACTGTATGAATGTACCCTGTCTATTGTATGCTGATGATTTAGTAATATTCTCAGAGTCACAACGTGGCTTACAATCATCTTTGTCTAGATTAGAAGAGTACTGTAAATCCTGGAGGTTGAAAGTCAATCTTAAAAGACAAAAATTGTAGTTTTCACAAAGGGTGGTCGGTTACCAAAAGACTGTTCCTTCTTGTTCAATAGTAATGTAGTAGAAATTGTATCTTCATATTGTTATTTAGGCATAATTGTCAACTCAGCCGGCACATTCAAAGCCAATCACAAATACCTATATAACAAGGGACTAAGAGCTTTGTTTGGAGTCAGACAATCCCTTGACAAAACTGATGCCCCGTTGTCTGTTAAAAACAAGTTATTCGACTCCTGTGTCAAACCTACATTACTTTATGGGTCGGAGATTTGGGGTTCTTTCAAAAGTTCAAAATCTTGCCCAATCGAATCCGTACATGTAAAATTCTGCAAACAATCCCTCAATGTCCCCAAAACAGCTAGCAATCTTGCTGCACGGGCGGAATTAGGGAGGTATCCCTTACATTTGGAGGCCTCCCTAAACGCCATTAAGTTTTTCACCAGAATCTGCTTAAATGTACCGGCTGATAGTCTCCAGGCAGACGCACTTTTATGTCAATTAGAATTAGACTCTTTAGGTAGTAAATGCTGGGCTTCCGGTGTGCGGAAAACTTTAGAAGAATGTGGTTATGCCTTTGTCTGGTATTCTCCACACTCAATTGTTTCAAAAGTGCCTTCAATCATCTCTGCTATTCAACAACGTTTAAAGGACATCTACTTTCAGACATTCCTACGCGAAATCCATAATGACAACAAAGGCAAATTCGCAAAGAACAAATTACGCTCATACAGACTGTTCAAATCCACCTACAACGAAGAAGAGTACCTTAGAATTCCGAACGATCGACAAAGAACTACAATAACCAAACTGCGACTCAGCTGCCACAAACTCCGTGTTGAAACAGGGAGGCACAACCGCACACCTCTGGAGCAAAGAATCTGTCAGTTTTGTAGCATGAACAAGGTCGAAGATGAAGCCCACTTTTTATTAGATTGTAGTTTATATAGTAATGATAGAAGTATTCTTTTTAGCTTTATTATAGGAAAGTTCCCTCGCTTTGAATCTTTGTCTAGTGTTGAAAAATTCATTTTTCTTATGAGGTTTGATCGAACGACATTATACAAACACATCTCAAGCTACATATTCAACATTACTAAGAAACGAGAAGAAGCCGAACAAATGTATTAGACTAGTTTTAGAATCCATGTTTTAGAAACCATGTGTACTGCATTACTACCTTTTATATCCATATGCCTGTACTTAGCCCGATAGGGCATGAATGTGCAATAAAGGCTATTATTATAATAATGACGCGCGGGGTTCTCACTGCCCTCTGACCTCCCAGTACGGCCAGCAACCAAAGCCCTGCCGAAGAATGCACGAGTGCACGGCGCGTCGCGATACTGTGGATATTGTAAAGCCTACCAAACTTTTTACGGCCTGTTTCGGGGTAAGCCTGCATCTGTCAGCACCCGGTATCTGTTCCATAAATTCCTCCGTCGGTGTCATGCATTGTTTCTTCAAAACTTCTGCTACAGTTAGTGCATAACCAGGAGGGATTCCATCCAGAATGACGGAATAGCGTGTGAAAATTAGGCCCACTTAACATTACGCTTTTCGCGTCAGCGGTGAAATTTCCCGCTATCGGGACGCCGCATCGGGACCTCTTTATACACACCGCCCGGAAATCTGACAGGACTCCCGCGGCGCGCGCGCGGTGGAATGTAAAATCTTGGTGAAAGTCTGCCCGTAAAGATCGCAGTTTTTTTTAGCTGCACGATGTTATATTGAACAAACTTGAATTTTTTTGCTTGCGTACCGCTTCCAAGGGATTGAAAATTCAAATGCGTGACTTGCATAAGAAATACAACTTACAAGTCCCTGACTACGTTGTTGTTTCGCTGACACTTCCGGTAACTTCGACCACAATATTTTCGATAAAAAAGCACTTTAAAACCCTTTCAAAGCAAACTGTTTGATAGAAGATCCCTTTCTTTCAGTGATGACCTGCTAAATTATGGCTACGCACTGAAATAACCGTGAAAATACGCATAATTCCTGCAGGTATAATATTCATTCACGTAAAAACTCAAGCTGCCTGCAGTTCAATGTCATAGCAACAGTCACCGGTGTCATAGCAACGGCCAATCGGAGACGCGTAATGGGATTACTTCATACAAAATTTGCAGAGATAGCGGCTTCTGGTTTCGGTTCAACGTAACAATGTATTGCAGGGGAAAATATTCGGAATCGAACTTGTATATTTTTACAGGTCTTCCACAAAAATTATGCGAAAGTTGGTCGCCCAAAAATGTGAGAATGAGACTATTTTTCGCTGACAGCCCGCTTGCTTTGAAGGTTGACTGCCGACCCGATTGACGTGAGAGCCTGCGAAGGTTGCCATTAAGCCCCCTTTACAAATCAAGAATTTAGCTCGGCCGAGTTGTCAGCGAGCTGTAAGTTACGAGGAAGTATGACCCTGATGCCGACGAATAAACTCTGCCATTTGTTCATAGGCATCAGGGTCATGCCTCCTCGTAATTTAGAGCTCGCTGACAACTCGGCCGAGCTAAATTCTTGATTTGTAAAGGGGGCTTTACGGAAATGGCTGGCCGTGAAAACTATTTTTCTATTTCAACGGGAACTCTCTTTACACGGCGCTCTCGCTCTCGTAGTCCCGTTCTCGCCAGTTCCGCTAACGCGAAAAGCGTAATGTAAAGTGGGCCTTAAAAACAATAGCTCCGCCCAGACGCGCGGCGCTGTCAATCACTGCACATAGCAACGCCAGTCGATCTGTCTGTTGCGCGGTACGATGACTCTTCCCAGACCGTGAAACGCCCCAAAGTTGTGCATAACCAAGTACAGTTTCCTGCCGTTATTTTCTACACACCTTTTACTATTTTTCTTCAATATAACTTTGCAATTGTATGTACGAGTAGTGTTTTAGTTTTGTTGCAGTTGACGACAAAATTTTGTCGCTGCAGCGTCAGGAAGAGACTGACCCTCGCACCGCTCCAAAATAGATCTTGTACGTCGTTTTATCGTGCGCTCAGGGCGTTTCTTCCTTCTTGGGGGCGGCAAAAATGCTAGCCGTCGTTTAGACAATCATGACTTGAGATCTGATTTGTGTATTTATCGAACCCACCCGTGACGGGACGGCCGTCCAAGGCTCGGGCGGACGCCCGTCCGTACTCGCCCCGCTGTGACTGGACGCCGTCCAGAGCCCATTTGCGCCATCATAAATTCCGTACATGCCGCTAATTAAAGCGTCCCTACGCGTCCGGGACGCCGTCCGCGGCCGTCCCAGAGCCCGTCCCGGACCCCGACCCCGTCCGCGCACCCGTCCCAGACCCCGTCTCGGACCCCGTCCCGGACCCCGTCCGCGCACCCGTCCCAGAGCACGTCCCGGATCCCGTCCCGGACCCCGTCCGGACGCCCGTCCAGGGCGTCCAAGCGGCCAATTTGGACGGCGTCCAGGGCGTCCGGGCCGTCCCGGGGCCGTCCCCGGGCGTCCAGGCCGTTCCGCTCATCAGCCAAATCGGCCGTCCGGGACGGGTAGCGTCCGGGACGGGCAGCGTCCCGGACGCCCGTTTTAGGCGTCCCGGACGCTTATCATTTCACAGAGGAACAGCAGTACAAGAAAAAGCTACAGAAAAAAAGTACTGACACGCGCAGAACTTCAACAAAGCGGGACATACTGAAATGGGGATAAATGTCTGGTTATGATGATTGTTAGTCTAGTCTTGATACATACCATATATAGAACTTGTTGTCTGTCCTTTTGATGTGGCTGTTAAAAAGTAAAACAGCATCTACAGGTTAGTGCAGGACTACAGCACACTTACAGCATTTTATGCTAAAATAGGGATGAATGTCATCAGCAGATTATGAATGTAGTGTATACTTGTCCTGCTTTCATACATACCATATAGGGAACTTGTGGTCTGTCCTGTAGATGTAGCAGTTACTGAGTGTTAGAATTGCAAAACAGCAACTATTGGTTAGTGCAAAACTACATGCTTGTACAGTAATTAATGGCTTGTGTGTCAGATGTTTAAAATTGGCAAAGTTATGCTATCATGGTGCTTTCATTCAAAGCAAATACATGTAAGCAACAGACAAAAAATGCTTCAGGAAGATACAGGTATGTGGGATCTAATAACCAATTTTCCAAGTCCAAGTATCTTGACATTTGTAAATCTAAAGTGCCTGGCGTTTCTTAAATAATCGTCTAGCCTGCGTTGCAGACTCTTGCCATACCTGTATGTATCTAAAAAAATATATTCTCCTTACACGCTATTTTCTGTAGTTACCTTTTTCATTACATCCTCAAATGTAATAAAACACTATCTTAATGAAAAGTGTAACATCAAGCTTGATTAATATTGCTTGTAGCAGCCTGGTTGGGCCCTCTGCTGGGAGGGGTCAGTTACAGCCATGAACAGCAGAGTTTGTGTTATACAGACTATGTAACTTCCGAGAGAGGAAGAAGAGAAGAAGAGAAAGAAGAGAAGTCACCTGGCCGCGATGTCTGTTTCTGCTGAGTGGTGCCACCTGGAGTCTGAGTGAGTAGTACAGGCTGCTCGGTGGTTGGGACTATCTTGATGTACAAGTCTTTGTTACTACGATTCGCTGGTGTTTCCAGTTCGTCATAGAAATAGCAACTTCTGAAAGTGCCATGATTGGTTCCGAATGCAAGGCATCTATTATCAAGATCCAAACATTTTTGAGCACAGGCCTTTACTGTGAGGAGGGAGCTTAAATCATCGTCTGGGTCTACAGGTATCAGTGTGGGGAATTCCATCTGTTCAAGGTATCGGAAACTATCCTGCGGATTTTCTGAAAGAAAAAAAAGAGAATCCATGTCTGAAGTTAAGAATATGAATGAATGAATGAATGAATGAAGAAAGCTAACAAACTGGCGGACGGAGGCCGTTTCGGGTGTTGGAACACCTGTTTGAGCGAGTGCTTAAACCCATTCCTTTATTTGCTGATGTATAGGGACCAATCAGCGCCCTTGTCCAAAAGTTTGATGACTCCAGATGTTAGAGATGTCAAGGTTCCCGAACAGAATAGCAGAAAAGTGACTATATATATATGTAGTGTATAGTAAAAATCAGAGCGAGGAGCAACTGTATATAATTAGTGTATGATACATGTTGGAGCGAACTACTATCCGGATGGTACTCAGGCTAACAGCACCAGTGATCCCCAGGTAAAATGTATGCAAATTCAAGTTCAAGACATTCTTAAAAAGGTCTTGATAACAAATTTGTTTTTCTCTTCAGTCTTGATAATGCACCCGGTATTACCATGTAACGCTAGTTCACCTTTATTCGCGGGGTAACCTATATCCGTTGTACCTAAAAACAGGATATTTAGGGATATTACGTAGATGAATAGTGGTTTCAAATTGCATTTTTTTTGCAATATAATGCATTTTGAGACCACTGTCAGTCGACTTGATATCCCAAAATACCCTGGTGTTAAATACAATGGATAAAGGATACCCCGCGAATATAGGTGAACAAGCGTTAAATAACAGGTGTCCTATGAGTTGGTTCATGACTTATTACATTGAAACAACCACAGTGGCTTTGAATCATTAGCCAAGAGCAGTTTTATTGACTTGTTATGTACATGGTCCTTTCTTTTTAATAATAGCGATTCTACTAAATAAACAAACAAACAACTACAGGCCCTACCAATCTTCTCAAATCTAGTCAGCTCAACATCAGTAGTTATTGATTATTACTGATTATTAGTCTGCGGGGCCCCGCCCTCTCTCACCTGTAAAATGGATAAATATTTACACTACCTGTGGGTGAAGTGTTTACCTGTACAAGTGGGTGGTAAAGGGTAATAACGTTACCTGCATACCTGTCTGACACACCTGTCTGGCACACCTGTGTAACATACCTGTCCACAGGTGTAGCACAGCAGGTGTTCATCTCTACAGGTAACGTCACATTATGGTATGCCGTCATATGACGAAGTCACGCCATCATATCAAATATCACTTTCACATTTTTATGGCGTCGTAAGTTTCGATGTTATTGTTGCAAATTTGAACGTAAATTTTCGCGTTTCAAGACTTTGACGTCTGGTTTTGAGTCCGTTTTAAGATCTAAAATGTCATAGTAGCTGAGATAGGCGCAATATTGATGTAATTCCACAATACTGTAGTTATGAATATTACCTGTAGTAGTCTGAGTCCGTCCGAAACTCGAACCCACGACGACCAGCGCCGCCAGAGACCACCAAAACATCGCTGCTGTACCAAAAGAACACGGGTTCTATTCCCAAACACCCTCCCTCACACTCTCAACAACACCTCCCTCAAGATTTCATACTCAAGATGTCTTAGGAACTCGGTGGAAGTCTTAGATTTTTCCAAGAATGAAGCACTGCTACAGACAGTTCTCGTAAGGCGGAAGTGAATGAAAGAGGCGGGGCGTGACGTCACACACAGGTCAGGGCCTCTTGACCTGTCGTTCTTAGTTTAACCAGCAGGTGACGCTGTAAAACCTGCAAACTTTTCATTTACACTTTTCCAGACTGCATGTCGAGAAATTATGAAAACTCTTTCTCATTTATATAAAACTAGAGACCATAGCATACTTTCCTGAAGAAACACACTGTATTAAGTTGATGTTCCAGAATATATCACACGTGCACAACGTTTATATTGATTGTTTATACATATATAACGTTATATACTTTATTGCACGGCAATTGTAAAGGATACGATGTGTGGCAACTTGTAAATTCAAAACAGTTGAACTGCACATGTTGCTAATATCTAAAAATTTTTGAAATTAAAAGGAAGTGCTAATCTGATGGATGACAATGGTAAACAGACTCGTTTTTTAATCGAATGAGTTGAAATTTGGCACGAATATATATAAAGGCATAACGTTACGTGTAATGGATTTAGATGTCTTATGCCAATCCTGAGACTTCTACCAAAACAGAATCTAGGAAGACCTCCCGAATCTATTGTAATATCAGATAGAAGATGAGGCGAGACTCGATCGTATTGAAATATGCAGAAACCCGTAGTTTTGTAACTTTATTAGTAATATTGTACAACATGCGAGTGCCTTAACACTTCGCTGCATTATCCAGAGATGCGTGTAGAATAATACCTGTCGATGCCCTACAATCTACTCAGTGACTGAAGTTAGTAATTGTTAACGTTTTTCCAATCATTTGACCTATTTCAGAACAAGCCAAGGAGTGAACTTCAGCTTAACATTATATTCGAAGAACATAGACATAGTCATTTTTTCTATACTTTTTTATACAGTCAAACAACATTTTTCAAACGGCGGGTAACGTATGTAATACTAGAGTTCCACGACCCCATACCTTCGACAAATGATCCTAGACTTTACAACTGCTGTGTTAATTGTGTGCTTCATTAATTATGCAAATAAGTTTCTCATTTGCATAAATTATATTACTTGATCATCTCCTCCACCAAACAACAGACATACACATCTATGTTAAGAAAAAAGACTTTTATCGCATTTTCTGATAATTTATGCAAATGAGGACCTCATTTGCATAATTAATGTTCAATGATGTTCATCTGTCCATAACTTCCATATGCTACAAGTAAGAAGTTCCCATCATTTACCACAATGACATTATAGCATTTTCTCATTAATTATGCAAATTAGGTCTTTATTTTGCATAATATATATCTATCAATATTCTTCTCCTTCTTAGTTAAAAATGTCACATGTTGCAATGGTCCTATAATAGAACTTAGCGTGTATACATGATTTTCTAATTAATTATGCAAATTAGATACCAACTTGCATAATTAATACATAATTATGTGAAGCATCACTAAAGTATACACCAAAAATCATAACAATCCGTCAACCCCTTCTTGAGTTATTCCCTTTCAAAGTCTGGCACTAAACCTACCCTGCAGTTTCAAAACAAGCCGCTAGGGGGCCCAAACCTATACCGCTTACTCTTGGCATCCAGAGCTGTCTACCACTAAAAAATCACAGCCGCAGCATGTTCAGAACTCGAGATATCAAACCAGGAAGTTCCGCTGCAGTACCTTCCCAGGCCGCTAGGGGGCCCAAAATCTAATCGTTTCCAGGTCTCATCAAGACCTACACACATACCAAATGTCAATACAATCCATTCAGGCGTTCTACAGTTATGCCGGTGTTCTACACACATACATACATACATACAAACACACGCTACCCAAAATATAACCTTCTTGGCGAAGGTAAAAATGTATTTTTTCTACTTTTTTTGTGGAATTTTGAAAAAGAGGATGACCACGTGTGTATCTAGCTGTGTGTGGCGGTGGACATGTACACCCTTCAGGGTTGACCCATTGTGCTATAGGGGTGGTTGGTCGTTACTGTGTTGTAGTGCAGTCAACTTTTGAGAGAGAAAGAATGCGTTATGACTCAACATAGCACAAATTTCAGTCTTCTTTGGACACCTCAGAAGAAAAACTATATATGCTAAGTTTAGCCTCCGAGGACGATACAAAATTAAGCACTATCACATTAAAGCTTAAGTCCAACAAGTTACCACTCCCTTACCACTTACCTTGCAGTCTTCGGGAGGAGCAGAAACTCGCTATCACGGCAAACTCCCTTCCACAAGAAACTCCCTTCCTCAACAAACTCCCTTTCCCGGTACAAGAGAACATAGCCAACGTTGAAAATTGCGGACCAACGCCCCCCCCCCCCCCAAAAAAACAGCTCCTTCCCGAAGACTGCAAGGGTGTCTACTTCGGCGGGGTCTCACGCACCTACGAATATCGGCTGATCCATACAGCTCGTTCTACGACTGAAAGAACACTGTTCTTATAGAGGCCGCAGACCCGTCGAGGAGCCTTAGAGTTTGCTTCTATCCTACTAGGTACTGTCTCTGCTAGCTGGCTGCAACTTCCAGACCAGACCAAGTAGGTTCCGGGTGTTGTCTTTGCAATCATATTGCAGTATTATATATAAACCGTGAATCGCGCTCTGACATACTTTGTAGTTTACTGTGTTGTACTTGTGTTCGACTTTGCGTGAGTTTCGCCGATCACGATTCGTGTGTAAATGGTGACTAACTTGTTTAGTGTCATGACTGCGCCCTGAGGGGGACCCGGTGTTTGTTTTGTTACAGGTTGACCTAAGGTCACATACTAGCACGAGCGCTACACAAAATATTTTGAACAGTGGAAAAGTTGTGTTGTAAATGGCGGTATTACCAGCAGTCAGAATCTTTAATACCTCATGTATCTTGTGTAATTTGTAGTAAATATTCCGTGTAATGTGTAGTTGATATCCTGTGTAATTTGTAGTAAATATCCTGTGTGATTTCTGGTAAATATCCTGTGTAATTTGTAGTAAATATCATGTGTAATTTGTAGTAAATATCCTGTGTAACTTGTAGTAAACATCCTGTGTAACTTGTAGTAAATATCCTGTGTAATTTGTAGTAAATATCATGTGTAATCTGTAGTAAATATCATGTGTAATTTGTAGTAAATATCCTGTGTAACTTGTAGTAAACATCCTGTGTAACTTGTAGTAAATATCCTGTGTAATTTGTAGTAAATATCCTGTGTAACTTGTAGTAAATATCCTGTGTAATTTGTAGTAAATATCATGTGTAATTTGTAGTAAATATCCTGTGTAATTTGTAGTAAATATCCTGTGTAATTTGTAGTAAATATCCTGTGTAATTTGTAGCAAATATCATGTGTAACTTGTAGTAAATATCCTGTGTAACTTGTAGTAAATATCCTGTGTAATTTGTAGTAAATATCATGTGTAACTTGTAGTAAATACCCTGTATAACTTGTAGTAAATATCCTGTGTAATTTGCAGTAAAAATCATGTGTAATGTGCATGTTATCACATTCCAGGTGTTGTAGCCGACAGGGAGGTGCGGAATTACGTCATTTATACCGCATGAGATCTGACAAGTGGCCCGTGACCGCTGTGAGTCACACAGCAACGCAGTTCTGTCTGAGACCCCGAGCCACAAGAAACTGCCTTGACAGATACTCTCTCGCACTCCATGTTGAACGGTAGAAGACTAGTTTCAAACGTGTTGTCATTTCTCTTCTAATACCAAGGACCTAGTGGTAGCATCTTGAGAACCGATTGCAGAACATTCACGTGACGTGGCATATATTATATAACGTTATACAACCACACAAAGCCTGGACAGGACCAATTCTATCCAAATCCAACCGCAAACGTCTGGTTGTCTACTACGCTGTTAGTTTGTGCTCTGTAGATGTTCGACGTTTTAAAGCTCTCTCGCGGTATTTACCCAGTGTCGTAACAGACAAGTTGAGTCGTGCCTCAAGTCGTCAACAGTTAAAGGAAACCTTCATCCATATCGTCTTGCCTCTGTCCTTCATTTCTGCTCATAACGACTGTATTGCTGAGTCCCATGTCTAGAGTTGTGCGTCCCCAGTCCAGGTTACGTTTTCCTTGTGTTGGCTCTCTCAGTATGAGTCAGATTTTTACAGTGTTCGAGGCCATCATCCTTCCCACCAAATTGTAAGACGGACACCTAAGTTCTGAACGTCAGGATTTGACGAGCCAAGCTGCCAAGACTGGTGCTTATAGAAAAGAAGTTAGACTGACAGAGCCAAGGAAAGGGCCGCCATCTCGCCTCTGTACGTCGCTAACGTCACTCGCTGTCTTCTGTCCGCGCTAGGAATGGCGCCAAATCTCCTGATACTCTACATCATCGCCAAATACCCCACCATAAGAACCATCTCTAACGTTTACGTCGCTAACTTAGCTGTCGCTGATGTTTGTTTCTGTGTCTTCGCGTTTGTCCAGGGCGTGTTCTCTTTCCGCTATCACAGCTTCAAAAGTCGAGTCGACAACCTATTGTCAGCAGAGAGATGCAATGGTTGAAAACAGTACTGCAAATGTAACCATGTCGAATGACACGGAAGAATTCCTACAATCTAATAACTGCACGTGGAGGAATATGGAGAAACAGAAGCTGATGTTTTTGCTAGATGCCAAGCAGAACTGCGACAGTGCAAACCTGGTGAGCTCCAGGAGTTGTGACGTGGGCCGGGTTCTTGCCGTGTTTCTTGCCTGTGCGAGCATCTTCCTCCTCACCGCCATCGCAGTGGAGCGTTACCGGGCCATCGTGAAACCCTTGGACCACAGACTACTCCGCACACAGAAGAAAGCCTGCCGTACCTGCCTCCTGATGTGGTTGCTGGCGTTTCTGGCGGCGACGTTCGACACGGTGGTGCGAAACCTTGTGTCAAACGACTGGACGTTTACGTACCAGAGTCTGTTCGAGTGCGTGTATCTGAAGCCGGATGATGCCAGCTCTGGCCACGCCTACCTCGCCTTGGCGCTCAGCATCTCCGTCATCCTGTACGTAGTGCCAGCAGGTGTGATGATCCCTATATACGTCAGGATATTCGTAACGCTACGTCAGCCACGACCTTTTCCATCTTGGGCATCGACCTCTCGGACGTTACCCATGCTATTCGTGGTGACGGTTTTCTTCTTAGTTTGTTGGCTCCCGTTTCACGTGACTTCTATCACCGTGCATTCCTACACTGACGGGGACAGCCTCGCGGCGTTTTACGTGGGCACATCACTCGCCATACTGAACTCGGTCATAAACCCCTTTCTGTACGCCTTCATCGGGAAAAACTTTCAAAAACACATCAGGAGATTATTCTGCATTTCACCGTGTGAGGAAGAGGATACGAGAAGACGGTACCACGCAAGCTCGCGGCCCTCGGTTGATTCCATCTATGGTTATCGTGGTTCTGTGGTGGGCATTGGCACAGGTGTACCCACGCCTGCGTGTATAACCGCCGTGCAGAGGTCACCCGAGTTAGCGCCGAATGGCATCCGCTTCGAATCTTTGGGATATACGTATACCCCCGCCAATTGTGAGCTCGTCGCAATTCAGCCCCTGGCTGCGAAGAGAGAGTAGTCGTCCATCTCAAGACAATAACAGTAGCAATACCCTCTTCAGCCAAATGCAGAACGAAAACCACCCGCTCCTACTGCGTACATACGAGGGGCATTCAATAAGTAATGCCCCTGACCCACTTCCAGTTGTCTGATCTAGATGAAATTTTGCATGTGTAATGAGTCATATCTCTATGGGTTATGTTGCAAAAAACAGCTCTGAACTAATTGTGGTTACTGATTTACTGGTGTTTGAACTGAGTCAGGTGTGAAATGGACCAGGTGTGAAATGGAGCAAGTTGAGTGTCGCGCAGTGATCCGGTTTTTGTATTTGAAAGGACGCACACCAAAGGGGACTTTTGATGAAATGAAAAAAACTTATGGTGATGATGCCCCATCATATGACCTTGTAAAACGCTGGCATCCTGAATTCAAACATGGCCGGAAGTCTGTGAAAACAGCTCACATCCCTGGTCGTCCCTCTTCTGCCATTGATGAGGCATCTGTCGGAGGACCAACCTGGGATGTCCTACAAGAACGGTGTCCAGAGCTACATCAAATGATGGGAGAAATGCAAACTCTGGGTGGTTCCTATGAAGAGAAAGACTAATAACTGTGCCAAGTTTCATTAATCTCCTGCTATGGGAAATGGGTCAGGGACATTACTTATTGAATGCCCCTCGTAAGACTACACAAAACTGGACGGTCGCTACTACGGAACAAAAATCGCATGACTGTGCCCAAATGCAGAACTCTAAGAATGAAAAAAAAAATCGTAGTACAATCCTAAACTTTCTTCTAACACAAAAGTACACACGGATCAAATTTTCAACGACAACTACTTTTGTAATATATGTAAAGTATGTTACCTTCCTAAAGAGTCACTTTTTTTAAATACAAAGTATGAGCAAGTCAGTAACAAGATTAGTCCATATTCAATCAGTTGTTCGACATGTATTGCTGGATAAAGTTCAGGAAACAAAAAAGTGAATCGGATGATGATAAGCAATACATTAAATTGTTTTGTATGGTGACAATTGCCCAGCAAGACGAATATAGTCATGCTACAGTGTACTTCCTAACATCATGACAAGGTACTGAATCTGCTCTTAAATACCATACATATTCCAGGGGTGGGTTTATTCACTACTACAGTTTACAATGTACTTTCATTACATGTAATACACAGCATTGCCATATTTGCTTGTCTTAATTCATTCAATTGTGTAAAAGTGTAAACGGCTGAGATATATTTAAATAAAACAACGACGTAGTTTAGAACATTAAGCTCATTTGTTGAAAATGTATGCATAATGTGGTTTAAGTCATTATAACGTACTGCTTCTTTTTTAAAGATAGTATGCATTCTACTTGCACTACGGTAGACAACTATCTCCTTCAGACTGTTTCGTTGAACATCGACTTTCACAGTTTCTAGGGTTTAGTTGAATATCAAATGGCCACAGAGAACAAATTCGGTGACTTCTATGCACATCTAGTTCCATAGTTCACAATGTCGTACTTTACAATGCATTTGTATCATCGCTCACAATGTCATACTTGACATTCTACTCTTGATCGGTAGTATACATGTCTTGGCTTAAATCATTTTTAAAAAATTGCACTTGTTTACGTCTAGGAAAAAAAGCAATGCCAAATAAAAGGTTATTGTATGTTTTGTTTTAGATTGGCTCGCATGAAGACGTTTAAATAGGTGCCAAGCCACTTGATTACAATGTGCAACAATTTACATTTGATACAGCATTGGTTGGTCTAAAAATTAAGCGTTCCATACAAACCATAACGATGCATGCGATAATTCAATGTTCTTCCTGTTTTTTTTCCATTTTATTCATTCATGTAAGAAATACATTACTAGTATCGCCTGTCAACGGTTTCATAGAATCCTGGGGGACCTTACATAGAATAACATTAATATTTATGAAAGCAGAAGATAACAGAAACATAACATCAAATGATCAATGTAAATAGAAATAAGTAACAATAGACATTGCATATCAATGTGAAATAAATGACTCAATCTTGATATGTAACCATATATAGACCATACATAAATAACAAACACAAAAGTCAAATTAACTTTGACACTAATTTCTACATTTAATATCTTAAGTTCCTTCTACATACATTTTAGATTTACTTAGAGTGATATTTCATAATTTTAGCCTTAAGTAATGTATATCGTATCATGGAAATTCAATTAAAGACCACACTGACTAATTTTATGGATGACATCCTCTGAAGATCTCAAACTAGTGCGCTAGGGCGAAAAAGTAAAACCAGAGGACTTGATTTACGTCCAGTCCATTCTTCCCAGGCTCGGTTTGTCTTACTTTCAACTAAAGTAAAACTATAAGAGGCATTAGTCGCTATTTTTATCATGTTTTATTGCCATTTTTGTTTAATGTTGGGAACAAGGGCGCGGTGACCCTATGCCCTGACCATGTGCCCCCTTACCCTGGAGAGCAGATCCTCTGGCTCATTCCTCGCTCATACCTTTGCTGTTGTGGTTGATGCACTTTTTACCATTCTAGACTAAAATCCTTCAATTGATTGCAAAATAAGTTCTAAGTGCATGGCTTAGAAAGAAAGTATTGTACGCTGTTTTCAATGCCCTAGAACAAGTCGAATTCATTGCATTAAAGTATGTATGTTACCTTTGTCACAATCCTCTCCTGGGCCTGTGAAGCAAAATGAAGAAAACAGTTGAAACGTGGATTCAAAACCTTTGAAAAGACTGAAATTGATTTTTATCGCAGTTATCATCCATTTTAAGATAAATTATGTTTTACTCCAGACTGTGTGTTTATACCTGTAAAGCAAAAGGACAAAAACAGCAGCTGAAATGTAGATTCAAAACCTATCTTTTATTCCAGACTGTGTGGTTATAAAATGATGAAAATATTACCTATTTGGCAGACAAAGTAAGTTTTCCAGTCACATTTATTATCATCCCACTGGTGGTCTCCATCTGCCCATAGATGAGCGCATTTCTGCTTACCGGCCTCGTTGTTCGGTTCTCCTGGAGCCCATTTTCTGAAGCTGCAGTCACTCAATGGTGTTCCGTCTGACCACATCCATTTCTTTACAGTGTAGAGGGGGTGTAAAGAAAGTGATTTGCGTGATGAGGCCTAAACCCTCGGCGCTATTTTCTGTGCCGTAAAGGGTCGAAGCCTTATATATATATCTAACATTTATATATGTATATACATACATACATATACATACATACATATATATAAACAAGGCCATAGTTGCATAAATAAATAGATAAATAAGGAGATAGATAGTTACATTAGGTAGAGACTTACCCTCGGCCACTTGCGCATCCCAACCCAGTAGTCTCCTTTCGGATCAGCCCTCCGAATTAGAGTAAGGAGAAAGTTGTACACGGCCTCTGTCTTAATCACTGCAAGTCGACCGCGATTCTGCGCATCTGATGCCTCACAGGTCCGCTGGGCCGCGCTGTACGTCTTCCTCTCCAGAAATACCTTGTACCTGGTGGGACCTTTACGCGCCCAATCCTTGGGATCTGCCGCACGGAAACACATTACTAACATCACAAACATTTTAGAAAAACATTGAAACATACAATAACATAGCTCAGGATATAGCAGAATTCTTTTACACAACCAGTTCATACTCACTCTTGCTTACGTTTCGATGTCTGTCAGACACCTTCCCCAGAGCTTCCTATATTCTAGTGTTTAATTTTCTATGTGTCTTTTCCCTTCGCCAAGGGTTATGGGTCTATATGTAGGTCAATAGCATATAGCTGGAGAAATTGTGGATGGAACTTGTGATTTTTGGTAGGTGTGTATCGGTTGTGGAAAGGAAGGCCAAGTTCGAAAATTAAACGGCTTACCTGGCGTTTTCCTACGGTACTGCAGCGAGCATTGTATTTTTGTGCGCTTGTTTGTGGCCAGCATAGCTCTAGAAGCTGCCGGGGTATCTTCACGATATTTGACAGGTGTGTAGCGGTTGTGAAGAGAAAGGTCTAGTGCGAAGATGATTTACCTTGAACATAAGTGCTTTTGCTGTGAACAAGATAACTCGAGATGTTGTTCTTGGATACCAATGATATTAGGTAGGCGTGTAGTGTTTGTGAAAAGGAAGGGCAAGTTCGAAAATGTTTCACCTGGCTTTTTCTCACTGTGCTGCAGCGAGCTTTGTATACAAGTGCGTTTGGCTGTGGACAACTTGACTCAAGATGTTGTGGATGGATT
This sequence comes from Branchiostoma floridae x Branchiostoma belcheri, assembly GCA_019207045.1. NCBI lineage: Eukaryota > Metazoa > Chordata > Leptocardii > Amphioxiformes > Branchiostomatidae > Branchiostoma > Branchiostoma floridae x Branchiostoma belcheri. The sequence continues at coordinate 28,431,922 of CM033024.1, read as the reverse complement.
TCCATGATATTTGGTAAATGGAAAGGGGTTGCAAAAAGGAAGGTCAAGTTCAATAATGTACCTCCTAGCGGCGAGTTGTGGTTCTGCAGTGGCGCTTTAATGTTGGAGGTCAAATTTTCTGCAAATCCCAGGTTCATAAGCATTAAGTGCTTCATAGGTCTCGGGGCAAGGAGTACGTTGTGTAGGTTTAGGCCCCCTAGCGCCGTGTGTTGAACTACAGAGGCCAATTTTGTTGCAGACTTTGAAACTGAATAACTCAGGAAAGGGTCAACGGATCTTCAAGACACTACAAGATATGTAGGTTACGAAATCAAACAGCCTTAGAAATGTAGGTTAACACTCAATGTAAACATCTTGAATTGCTGTGTTGCGCTATTTTTTTATTTTCTGTCCATTTCCTTTATCTTTATTTTCTAATTTTTTTCAACTTTGCCAAGATGATTATGTTTCCAGTTGTGCCATGGTGCTGTGGCTATTGTGTGGATCTGTATGTATGTGAACAGCATAACTTGAGAAGGTGTGGACTGGAGAAGTACCTGTTGTGCAAAGGAAGGTCAAGTTGGAAAACGGTTTCCATTTCGTGGAATTCTAGTGTTGAGAAGGATTTCTGCAAAAGCTGAGAGGAAAGAGAAATTGAATTTGTCTTACCATTTTCTACCTCGCAGATGTAGCGGTGCTGTAGGTTACACTGTGTGTCCGCCCAGTTGTCCCGCCGGTCCCTCCCTACGCCTTTGATAATGAGCGCACAGTTGTGTCCGTCGTTTGGCTCCCCAGGCGCCCAGCTCGTGAAACTGCCGAGTTCGGTGCCCCTGCCGTCTTGCCATACTCCTGCTGTCCTCATTATGCCAAGCCAAAACTCAGAGTCCCTATATGTACATACAGGTACATGGAATTAGTTTGTCACTCACTGCCTCCATAATTGTTATAAATAATCTGCATAAAACAATATCCATGCAACTGCTGAGAGCAGGGGATAGGCTAGCAGTGAACCCCAAACCCTATGAGGCCTAAACACCTCACCTGCTGACGCAGTTCTTTAGGAACACCAGGTTCTGATGTTCCTCTTCGTCCCTCGGTACCGCAACGATGCCGAGCTGTTTTCTGCATTCTTCCTGTGCGCCTCTATAGGTCGAGGTGTCCGTATGGGCGAAGTACGTCTTACCATTGGGCAGTACCCGATGGTCGTCTTGCGGACAAGGTGCTTTAAATAAAATGTGATGAGAAATATAACCAATAAAATAAGGCGCACCGCTCCGGAAAGAGTATTGTAGAGACCATATGAGATCTATCTATCTATCTATCTATCTATCTATCTATCTATCTATCTATCTATCTATCTATCTATCTATCTATCTATCTATCTATCTATCTATCTATCTATCTATCTATCTATCTATCTATATCTATCTATCTATCTATCTATCTATCTATCTATGTATCTGTCTATCTATCTGTCTCTCTTTCTGTCTGTCTGGCTGTCTGGCTATCTGTCTGTCTGTCTGTTTGTCTATATATCAATCATTCTATCTATCTATCTATCTATCCATCTATCTATCTATCTATCTATCTATCTATCTATCTATCTATCTATCTATCTATCTATCTATCTATCTATCTATCTATCTATCTATCTATCTATCTGTCTGGCTATCTGTCTGGCTATCTGTCTGGCTATCTGTCTGGCTGTCTGTCTATATATCAATCAATCTATCTATCTATCTATTTATCTGTCTATCTATGTATCTATCTATCTATCTATCTATCTATCTATCTATTTATCTATCTATCTATCATCTATTTATCTATCTATCTTCTATCTATCTATCCGGTGTACCGAAAGTGCGAAAAGGAACGAAAAGGAACGAAAAGGAACGAAAAGGAACGAAAAGGAACGAAAAGGAACGAAAAGGAACGAAAAGGAACGAAAAGGAAAGTACCGAAAGTGCGAAAAGGAACGAAAAGGAACGAAAAGGAGCAAACGTTCCTTTTCGTTCCTTTTCGCACTTTCGGTACTTTCCTTTTCGTTCCTTTTCGTTCCTTTTCGCACTTTCGGTACTTTTCTTTTCGTTCCTTTTCGCACTTTCGCTACCGAAAGTGCGAAAAGGAGCGAAAAGGAATGGAGTATGAAGCAAACTTAAATAAAATCAATGAGAATATAAGGAATCGGTACTGCGGGCGTTAGAAGCCTATAAAACGTGTTTTATTTTACCGAGAATTTGACATTATCAAATTTTTACAGCGCTGTTTCAGGCTGTTGTTTTTGTGTGGCTAAATTATTCTTTGAAGATCTGCGAAATACAAAGAAACGGAACTGGGATAAGAAAGTAAGGACTAAAATTCAGTGGGTGGTAGATGAATATCGATTATTATACATTTTCAGGATGAGGCAAGATTGTAACGTTGTTGTTGTATTTGGGTGGCTTTTATTCTCCCTAGAGGGGAGCGCCGCATGCAAATGACCCGCGAAATCCGGTCAGGAAAGATATGCTAATAAACTGCTGCCCCACGAGCATGACAGCTCCTTTCAACAGGGCCAACAACATGGTTTTCTGGAGACTGGAGACATATCTTCTCGCTCGTTCACAACGAAAGAAAAGCTGTAAAAGGAGAGACATATATACATTGTACCAAAGAGATTTCATCAAGTTGTACAATGAGTATTCATCATTTTGGCGGGAAGAAAGGTGCCAACGTGAGGAATTTGTGCAAAGGATATTGGGAAATACAATTTCTGTCAACAATTTTCCGTCATATTCAATGCAAATAAATTTCTGCCTCTTGCGACCGACATCAGGCCCTCGCTGATGATAAAAAAATCCCAATGCCGGGTTTAGATGTCCTGGTTGCAAAACAAATTTAAGGCGTTGTATTGATATTAATGAAAGTGTGAAAAAAAGGAAGGAAGAATAATTCCCAACATGCTGGGCTCGAACTTCCGATCGTCGACTTCCCTGGGTTCGAACATTCGACCTATATTTCTCTAAGGTCAAGTTCTTACAAATTGTGCAATACATATACTTGTAACTTTGCTATCATTGCATTTTTTAAACAACTATATCCACATAGCATGGCTTTTTATGATAAAATATGCGCAATCGTTCTCAACATAATCCATTTCTTCTTGTGAAATTTTATAATATAAATGTAATATGGATATTCTAAGGAATGTTATAACTAGAGGAGGGTTCCGGCCTATCCCACAATACATTGCGGTTTCCGGTCTACGCCAGATATATACGTTGGACCGGAAGTTCTAGTTCATTCGAAACTATGTCGGCGCCTCAGACGGATGGGAAAGCGGTGTCTCCCGGCTTTTCGTCCTGTAAGCATAATAATATAAATAATAAAGACAGCTAATGTTCTATGAGGCAGATAATGTGTATGAAACATATGGAATTCCAGATAAGGATAGAGACATAGTAACCTTAGCGGGAATGAGGGAAAATCGTAAAGAGCGGATTAACTCAGCATTGTACCAGACACTTTCTAGGTACATCGAGCGGACAAACAGGTTCAGTCAATCATTCTCTTGCTGATATCATGCACGAGTAAGCACCCTGGGAATAAAACCACGTGAAACCAGATCACAAGCACCTTGAACCGGAAGCAGAATGAACCGGAAGTATACAGCACCAAGAGTCTGCGTCTCTAGCGCAACAATAGACGGAAAACAGGGATATCATCAACAACATAATTTGTCAGTCTGTACCGTATCTACATGTCACTGTTCCTGACATGTGAACGCTTGCAAGTTGATATAATTTGTGTCTGCCAACCTGCGGTGCTCATGCCGACAGCGATAACTCCCGGGGCCGCCGATAAACACACGCGAACGTGCCAGTTCACTAAAAATTCCCCGCGCCAAAGCTGCTTGGAATGGCCAGAAGTTGTGTGGCAAAGGTGAGTCTCTACCATCTATCCTTGCACTATTTTGTGTCTCTGGCATCCTTTGTAAACTGTTTTCTCCGTATATTTCTTACAAACAGTCGCCGTATCGGGCGAAATTCGTGTACTAGTAGTAGTGGTTGTGGGGAGGGGGGCGTGCAGATATTTTGAGCCATTCTGTTTTCCTTTTTTTACTAGGGGTGAGAGATCTGCTTCTCGATGAAAATCATGAAAAAGTATGACGCAAAGCACATTTCCAAATGCGGGAGCGCAGTGTTTTATTGGCGTCTTGAATATTTTTTTTTCAAAGTTGATAGGAGGGGGGAGGGCCAAGCAAAAATATTTTGTCTTGGGGGGAGGGCCTAGCAAAAAAAAATTTACCTGGGGGGAGGGCCATGCAAAAATTTTTTGACCCGACCCTCTGGCGACCGGCCCTCCCCCCTCACTAAACGCCGTACGGTCCCTAAGCGGTCGGAAAATGAGTTTTCAAAGTAGTAGAAAATGCTTTCAAAGTATAAGATTTAATCACTACGGAATAGGACGTGATAAAGTTTCTTATATCAAGTTGCCTTTTGGGGGTTAAACACTGTAACATGACGAGGACGAAAGAACCATGACGAGGACGAAACATCCAAAACGGGGACAAAAGGACTAGGGGACGAAAGATCTAGGGGACGAAAAGACCTGATACCGTGCAGAGGAGACTTGAACCGCAAAAACCACGACGTTTTTAACAAAACCAACGTAGAATTTCAATACTAAAACATGTTTCTATTTTGCTTGGATTAAAAATCTGGGAGGAGTGTGTGACAGATCTGTTTCAGGGCTCGAAATACCACCTGCATATGCAGGTTAGTGTAGGTAAAATTGGAGCTGTGCAGGTATTTCTGGTGTCTACCTGCACACCTGCACCTAACCTGCACAGGTCCATGTACTGGGTTTTATACATAAATGTCCTATGATGTAGGTGTATGTTGATTGTTATTAGCTGCATTAAATGTTACCACCTCTAAAGTATAAAAGAAAGAAAAAACAATGGTTCCTAAACAATTTTAGTATGATCCATACTTCCTAAATTCAGAGTGGTGCAGGTAAAATTTGTCTGGTGCAGGTAATTTTCAGTGTTACCTGCACCAGTGCAGGTATGCAGGAAAAAAGTATTTTGAGCCCTGGTTTTAGATCCAGCGTCGTGTGTACACTGCTGTGCTAATTTTTAGCAAGGCCGATACTTAAAATCAGTCAAGACTAATTTTCCTGCTTGTAATAATATGGTCAATAGTGAACCGTTACAGTAAAGTCCTGATCTTATCATCAGTTAGGCCTGGATGATGTATGCATGGGCTGGCATTTTTGTTGGAAATTTTTACAGTTACAAGGTTGGCAATGTAAATAAATGTAAATGTAAATGTAAAGTGTTCCTGCAAAAATGCCAACCCATTCGTACAGTGCGGTTCAAGTACCGCCAACCGACCATGCCAAATAGCTTTGAGCCTTTCGGCATAATCGGTTGTGTGCTTGGTTTTGTGAGTTTGGCTGCCCGGGTCCAGTGCAATAGGTAGCAGATTCGAATCCCGGGGTTGAGCTTGGGGTAAAAACTGTTCTACTCGCCTCTAGCGTTTTACAGGACTAATCATGATTATAATTTAAGTGTCGCTATTGTCATTTCTATGTCATGGATTGAATCATATCCCTCAATACAGTGGTTCTATGACGGCGGTGAATTCTAAAGCGTATTCCAAGGATGGGAGTGGGAAGACATCATAACTTCATCAGTTGTGCCACCTCAATCCACCACCTCATGATGAGTTGACCTCCATCAACCCACTGCTGACAGTCTTGATGCCTCAGATTACAGCAATGAAGACAATGTGAGTTGTGAAGCAGTTATATGTTTAAAGATTATGTTACAGAATGATATGTAGTGGCTGCAGTCTTTTAGTAGTATTTATAACAGTTTATATGCTGTACACTTTATGGAAAACATAAGTAAGATGTTACAGTTGTGATACTATATATATACAGTGTATGGAGAACTCAAGAGAGTAGAACCTAAAGCCTTAAAGGAAGTTGCAACTTTAATACTGTAATATATACACGGTACACTGTATGGAAAACTCAAGACAGTGATACCTAAAGCATATTAAAGGAAGTTGCAACTGTACCAGGTAATACTATTTACACGGTACATTGTATCGTATGGAAAACTCAAGACAGGGATACCTAAATTAAAGCCTAGTATTTAGGAAGTTGTAACTGTTATACTATTTACATGGTACACTGTATGGAAAAGTCAAGACAGGGATACCTAAACTAAGCCTAGTAAAGGAAGTTGTAACTGTAATACTATTTACATGGTACACTGTATGGAAAAGTCAAGACTGGGATACCTAAACTAAAGCCTAGTAAAGGAAGTTGTAACTGTAATACTATTTACATGGTACACTGTATGGAAAACTCAAGACAGGGATACCTAAACTAAAGCCTAGTATTTAGGAAGTTGTAACTGTAATACTATTTACATGGTACACTGTATGGAAAAGTCAAGACAGGGATACCTAAACTAAGCCTAGTAAAGGAAGTTGTAACTGTAATACTATTTACATGGTACACTGTATGGAAAAGTCAAGACAGGGATACCTAAACTAAAGCCTAGTAAAGGAAGTTGTAACTGTAATACTATTTACATGGTACACTGTATGGAAAAGTCAAGACAGGGATACCTAAACTAAAGCCTAGTAAAGGAAGTTGTAACTGTAATACTATTTACATGGTACACTGTATGGAAAAGTCAAGACAGGGATACCTAAACTAAAGCCTAGTAAAGGAAGTTGTAACTGTAATACTATTTACATGGTACACTGTATGGAAAAGTCAAGACAGGGATACCTAAACTAAAGGAAGTTGTAACTGTAATACTATTTACATGGTACACTGTATGGAAAAGTCAAGACAGGGATACCTAAACTAAAGCCTAGTAAAGGAAGTTGTAACTGTAATACTATTTACATGGTACACTGTATGGAAAAGTCAAGACAGGGATACCTAAACTAAAGCCTAGTAAAGGGTACAAGTAAATATGTACAACGTGGGAAACTCCAGAGACAGTAATACCTTATCTTATTATAAATGGAAGTTGTAATAGTATATATTCATTGTGCAAAACTCAAGACAATAAAACCTAGAACATGTAACGTAACACTATTGTCAATAGTATATACTAGTAGTATGGTAGTAAGTGGTACAAGTACTGTCATAATTTACAGAAAAGATAAATCGCTATTATACACATTTTTTTTGTCATCTGCTCCCCACTTGCCTTTCTTCACAACTACTATTGAAGCTCCATACCCATCCTGTTCATAGTGTAGTTCAAACGTGGGTGGGAATGGTAGTGTAACAGATACAATTTCTCCTCTCTTCATTGCTTTTGTAACTTTCGGGATCTTCTCAACAGGCACATAACCAATGACTTTCCAGTCTTTTACCATCATGGCATCTATTTTAATAGCATTTATGTCTTTGGGATTGTCCGGTTCAAAGTCCAATCTAACTTGAACAGGTCTCATGTTGACTAACATTTCATCTCTTACAGCTGCAAGAGTGTCTTGGTATCTCCTTTCACGTGTTGAGCCGCGCAGTTTAATGGTGGCTGCCTCCAATTCTTCATCATCATCACTGTCTTCACTCTCTACTGGAGATGGATGGGAAGATGCAGGAGTGAGGGAGTCACTAGCTGGGCAGCAATATGGACAGTCTCCATAATCCAGCACTGGCATGTTTTCAGGGGTACCAGACTGGCTATGAGTTGGCACTGTCGGTGGGACATTTGTGATGTGCTCCCATTCCCATATGCATATTGCAGTTGTACTCCCACTTCCCTCAAGATGAAACTGTATTTAAACATGAGAGAGTTATCAAAATTATTAAACTGGAAATAAGAACCAATACATGGTAGTAAGTAACAGCACTAGTCAGTTTGGACTTTCTCAGAATGAATGAATGAATGAACTTTATTGCACGACATTTGTACATGGTACAATTGATATTGCAGGTCGTTCATTCTGTGGTTATACAAGCTGTCCATGAATTATGGCACTGCATACACCTCAAAGTGGGTCATTATCCCTATATTGAAACACTGAATCTGCACAAAGCAATTGTAAATACGAGGATGGAAACTCACCTCCATTTCACAACTGCTGGTAACGCGTATCAGCTTGGGTGCGCGGAAGGTTTTGAACCCCGTTCCCCAATGTCTGTCAGCCACAAAGGCTTGCCTCCGCACCCCCATGGATGTAATGAGGGAGACATGAGCAGGGCGAAGGTTGACAGAAACAATCTTAAAGCCGGTCCAGTTGAGATTAAGCACTTCTTCAAAAACACAGTGGACATGGACAAGGTCACATGCCTCAAAGGCTGAAGCTACACAGGACTGATTCACCTCTAGTGCTTCCATGATTCAAGTTGAACAAGACTGTCACCTATATGGTTGCTGCATAATACATTTTGGGGTACGATTTCAGTCTCCTCTGCCTGGTATCAAACATGACCAGCTTTCAGGTGCGCACAGATGAAATGTTTGAAATTTACAACTGATAGGATCTAGAACAGAATTAAGAACAGAATCTTGAACAGGTGTTCTATTGTTCTGTTCTCTTCTTTCTTCACATTTAAGGGTATTCTTTTTATTACCTTATTACTTATTACTAGTACCTAGCTATATTTTCGGTAGCGTTTGTGTGTGTGTGTTTAGAAAATACCAGCATAACTAAAAAAATGCCTGGATGGACTGTATTGATATTTGGTATGTAGGTAGGTCTTGATGAGCCCTGTACGGTTAGAGTTTGGGCCTCCTAGGTAATAGTTTAAGGATGGGCGGAGCGAATCTATGTGGATATACTATGTGTATACTAGTAGTAGCGACCTGCCTAGCCCTGTAAATAATGACAGATACAATATTTTGTACCAATTATGAGCAATATTTTCAACACAATGCATAAAGACTGGTATATTTACATTCTAGTCATGTTGGGACATCTTCTATGTTATGTACATGTATCACTTCCTTGAGTTCTCAATACAAAAGGGCAAATGGCCAGCAGATAACAAAAACAATGTGTAAAGTAGCGGCCTGCCTAGTCCTGTAAATAATGACAGAAACAACATTTTGTACCTCTTACTAGTACTATTTTCAACACAATGCATAAAGACTGGTATATTTAAAATCTAGTCATGTTGGGACATCTTCTATGTTATGTACATTTATCACTTCCTTGAGTTCTCAATACAAAAGGGCAAATGGCCAGCAGATAACAAAAACAATGTGTAAAGTAGCGGCCTGCCTAGTCCTGTAAATAATGACAGATACAACATTTTGTACCTCTTACAAGTACTATTTTCAACACAATGCATAAAGACTGGTATATTTAAAATCTAGTCATGTTGGGACATCTTCTATGTTATGTACATGTATCACTTCCTTGAGTTCTCAATACAAAAGGGCAAATGGCCAGCAGATAACAAAAACAATGTGTAAAGTAGCGGCCTGCCTAGTCCTGTAAATAATGACAGATACAACATTTTGTACCTCTTACAAGTACTATTTTCAACACAATGCATAAAGACTGGTATATTTAAAATCTAGTCATGTTGGGACATCTTCTATGTTATGTACATGTATCACTTCCTTGAGTTCTCAATACAAAAGGGCAAATGGCCAGCAGATAACAAAAACAATGTGTAAAGTAGCGGCCTGCCTAGTCCTGTAAATAATGACAGAAACAACATTTTGTACCTCTTACTAGTACTATTTTCAACACAATGCATAAAGACTGGTATATTTAAAATCTAGTCATGTTGGGACATCTTCTATGTTATGTACATTTATCACTTCCTTGAGTTCTCAATACAAAAGGGCAAATGGCCAGCAGATAACAAAAACAATGTGTAAAGTAGCGACCTGCCTAGTCCTGTAAATAATGACAGATACAACATTTTGTACCTCTTACAAGTACTATTTTCAACACAATGCATAAAGACTGGTATATTTAAAATCTAGTCATGTTGGGACATCTTCTATGTTATGTACATGTATCACTTCCTTGAGTTCTCAATACAAAAGGGCAAATGGCCAGCAGATAACAAAAACAATGTGTAAAGTAGCGGCCTGCCTAGTCCTGTAAATAATGACAGAAACAACATTTTGTACCTCTTACTAGTACTATTTTCAACACAATGCATAAAGACTGGTATATTTAAAATCTAGTCATGTTGGGACATCTTCTATGTTATGTACATTTATCACTTCCTTGAGTTCTCAATACAAAAGGGCAAATGGCCAGCAGATAACAAAAACAATGTGTAAAGTAGCGACCTGCCTAGTCCTGTAAATAATGACAGATACAACATTTTGTACCTCTTACAAGTACTATTTTCAACACAATGCATAAAGACTGGTATATTTAAAATCTAGTCATGTTGGGACATCTTCTATGTTATGTACATGTATCACTTCCTTGAGTTCTCAATACAAAAGGGCAAATGGCCAGCAGATAACAAAACAATGTGTAAAGTAGCGGCCTGCCTAGTCCTGTAAATAATGACAGATACAACATTTTGTACCTCTTACAAGTACTATTTTCAACACAATGCATAAAGACTGGTATATTTAAAATCTAGTCATGTTGGGACATCTTCTATGTTATGTACATGTATCACTTCCTTGAGTTCTCAATACAAAAGGGCAAATGGCCAGCAGATAACAAAAACAATGTGTAAAGTAGCGGCCTGCCTAGTCCTGTAAATAATGACAGAAACAACATTTTGTACCTCTTACTAGTACTATTTTCAACACAATGCATAAAGACTGGTATATTTAAAATCTAGTCATGTTGGGACATCTTCTATGTTATGTACATTTATCACTTCCTTGAGTTCTCAATACAAAAGGGCAAATGGCCAGCAGATAACAAAAACAATGTGTAAAGTAGCGACCTGCCTAGTCCTGTAAATAATGACAGATACAACATTTTGTACCTCTTACAAGTACTATTTTCAACACAATGCATAAAGACTGGTATATTTAAAATCTAGTCATGTTGGGACATCTTCTATGTTATGTACATGTATCACTTCCTTGAGTTCTCAATACAAAAGGGCAAATGGCCAGCAGATAACAAAAACAATGTGTAAAGTAGCGGCCTGCCTAGTCCTGTAAATAATGACAGAAACAACATTTTGTACCTCTTACTAGTACTATTTTCAACACAATGCATAAAGACTGGTATATTTAAAATCTAGTCATGTTGGGACATCTTCTATGTTATGTACATTTATCACTTCCTTGAGTTCTCAATACAAAAGGGCAAATGGCCAGCAGATAACAAAAACAATGTGTAAAGTAGCGACCTGCCTAGTCCTGTAAATAATGACAGATACAACATTTTGTACCTCTTACAAGTACTATTTTCAACACAATGCATAAAGACTGGTATATTTAAAATCTAGTCATGTTGGGACATCTTCTATGTTATGTACATGTATCACTTCCTTGAGTTCTCAATACAAAAGGGCAAATGGCCAGCAGATAACAAAAACAATGTGTAAAGTAGCGGCCTGCCTAGTCCTGTAAATAATGACAGAAACAACATTTTGTACCTCTTACTAGTACTATTTTCAACACAATGCATAAAGACTGGTATATTTAAAATCTAGTCATGTTGGGACATCTTCTATGTTATGTACATTTATCACTTCCTTGAGTTCTCAATACAAAAGGGCAAATGGCCAGCAGATAACAAAAACAATGTGTAAAGTAGCGACCTGCCTAGTCCTGTAAATAATGACAGATACAACATTTTGTACCTCTCACAAGTACTATTTTCAACACAATGCATAAAGACTGGTATATTTAAAATCTAGTCATGTTGGGACATCTTCTATGTTATGTACATGTATCACTTTATTGAGTTCTCAATACAAAAGGGCAAATGGCCAGCAGATAACAAAAACAATGTGTAAAGTAGCGACCTGCCTAGTCCTGTAAATAATGACAGATACAACATTTTGTACCTCTTACAAGTACTATTTTCAACACAATGCATAAAGACTGGTATATTTAAAATCTAGTCATGTTGGGACATCTTCTATGTTATGTACATGTATCACTTTATTGAGTTCTCAATACAAACGTGCGAATGGCCAGCAGATAACAAAAACAATGTGTAAAGTAGCGACCTGCCTAGCCCTGTAAATAATGACTGACACAACATTTTTTACCTCTTATTAGCACTATTTTAACACAATGCATAAAGACTGGTGTATTTCAATCTAGTCATGTTGGGACATCTTCTATGTACATTTATCACATGTATCATGTTAGTGTGACATAACCTTTTATTAGTTTTAACTTTTAACATATTATAGCCAATCACAGTATTACTTGATAACATTACTTGATATTTCAAGAATAAGAAGCAAAAGAGAAAAACATAAGGCACAGTAGACATAAGTATATGCCTCCAGGAACACAATTTGTCTAAAACTTGCATGTAATCGCACCCCAACCAAATACAATTGAAAATTTAACTTATTCTAAGGGTAAAATAGTATTAGGGATAAATGTACAGTAACAACTTTCCCTTGCAGTACGCTTTTGAAATTATAAGAAATTTGGTTTCCGTTTACTTGGTATCAGTTTACATATAGTTGTCATGTCTAAGAATTGATCACTCGTTGAATGTGATGTTGTAGGTCTTCGTTCACCGGTGGCAGACCCACGGCAAACTTATGAAAGCTTTGCCTCAGTGTGGGCCTGTTCTTGACTGGCAGGTAAGCCCTACCGGCAGTGATGATAGAGCTGTCCTCTCTGGACCGGAATCTCAGCCGATGAAGCCTTGGCTCCTCGCCAGCTGCCGGTGGAACATCAAAGGAAGGGAAGTCATCCTCGGTGAACCTCTCGTTTAGTGTCCAGTAGTAGAACGGGAGGTTGCTATCCATTCGCTCCCTGAATTGCCTGAGGGCAGTGAGGGGACAAGTAAAGACTGTCAGCAAAGCGTTTCCTTCTTCACTGTGTCGATGGGCATTTATGTTCGGACTGAGGAAGATCGTTGAACGCAAATAAAAGGGAAGTTCTATTATAGTAATTTAACATTATTATAGTAATTTCTTAGCAAAGCACTCACATTACAAGCTTTCGCCACCAGTACTTGAAATCTTTCAGCGTACAAGGTTGCCCCCTTGTCTTGTGATGTAGCAACGAAAAGAAACATTCCACGTCGTCGGTAGTGCCTGCTCTAGGATGCTCTGGATATCCCAGGGTGGTGTTAAGCTCTCGCCGAGCCTCTTGACTTTCGATGTTTGTTGTGATTCCGATGATTGTCTCTCGGCTAAATCCACAGAGATCATCGATGCGCCTGAAATATGAATCAAGTTAAGATGGAATGCATCGGCAAACCGAAGGACTAGTTTTAGTACCTTTTACGACGAAAAATCCTTACATAAATGAATAGAGAATGATATCAGCATAAATTATTGTATTTACAAATGATTTTCACTTAAAGTTTAAGAAACACATACTAAATGATTATACTTCACCTGTTAATGTCAATCTTTGACAGGTCCCCGTCCTCCCGATGCCACGGCATCCACCTGTCCATGATGTAGTTCTTCATGTTCATGTTTGCTCTTCTTCGCTGTTCTTGGCTGAGACCGCGTCCGTCCGACGCCTCGTGCCAATCTGCAATTGTTGTCACATAGTCCGCTTCAGCCTCATACCCTTTCGTCCTGAAGAAACTTGCAACGGCATGTGATAGAAGGCGTTCTGCGTCGCCAACAGACTGCTTCCGGGCGCCCACAAGAGCAGCGTGTGTCAGATCCGTCAGATCAGACTTCATGGCTTCACAGAAGCGACGAACATCTATTTCCAGGTGCTTTCCCTCTCTTGTGTGCTTGGCAACTCGCTTTAGAATATGATTGTGATCTTCTCTCTCATGGTGAGTTTGTCCTGTAGTTGTATCGATCTCGGGCACGTAGAGATGACTGGAGAAGTCGACACCTTCGTCTTTCAGCTCTTGGACACGAGCACGAAAGCGATATGTGGCGACCACAGAACGCATCATGTCTGGCATACTTTCTCCCACATAGGGCTTCCAAGAATGGTACCTGTAACCCTCGTATGCCAGATCCTTCCGGATGTGATGGAGGGCATCTTCAAAGGTCAAGTCGCCATTTTCCTGTAGGCTGTGTAGTTTTGTGATAACCTCTGCAGGAATTGCGTCTTTGATCTCCGTGATCGGATTTCCATCATCGTCCACTGAAGGTGGAAAGAAATGAAACCTCTTTAATCAAATATTCCTAACCTTGGAGCTTGTATGTGTGCAAAAGAAATAAATGCACATGATAACTTTATTCATCGAATCAATGAAGTTATACTCTCCTTATTTTCCTTGATTGAATAAACTTACCACCAATCTGGACTAGCATCTTCTTCAGAGTGTCTTTCTTGACTCTGGCCACACTGTCCCGCACATCATGAATAAGTTGCCACAAATGTAGTGGTCTTGTCTCTCCTCGGGTACGAAGTGAACTAAACTCCCCGTCAGTGGCCGTTCCTGCAGATTGTTAGTGAAGAGAGTAACAATGTTAATATTCATCTTAGTTAGCAATACTATTGTATACGTCCACTTGTATTGTTTGAGTACAGGTAAGTGTGTCAGATTACAGGACCGTTTTTTGAAAGAAGCATTAAGAACACACTGGAATGTGTTTTAAATTGACAGTAAATACAAAGATTATCAGTATAGCAACCTACCAACAATAGTCAGCCCAAGCCTCGTCATGAGTTGCTTCACTTTCATCGTTACGTCTCTGACGTGTTGATCTCTTAGGCTGGCATAAGGAACGAACTGAACGGGGAGGGCGTATGGCTTGTGTTTTCTCTCCTCATCTGACAGCATTATCACTAAAACGTGGCTGGCTGCGGGCTGCCTTTTCTTTTTGAAAATGCCTGAGTTGTACTCGATCAGGTCGTCTTTGTGACCTCTGTGTCTAGATGTTGCTGTTTCCAGTAGAGGATTTTGTGGATTGAGCAGGGATAGGATTTCCTCATAAGATTGGGTGAACTGTTGTGACTGTTCAAGGAGATGACTTAATTCCACAATTTCCCAGCTGAGTTCTTTCAGTGTCTCTTCCTTTGTTGTCGATGAATCTATCTTCTTTGTGTAGATTTCAACTGTGGTCTCAAGAGACTTCTGTAGGAACTGGGTGTCTGACTCGAAGTAGCTGATAAGTTCCTTCAGTTTTTCCTCGAAGCGGTCCCTTTGTCTGTCATCTTCAAGGAGTTTTAGTCTGCGATCATATTCTCTTCTCAGATCCTGGAGTTTGGAGGTGTCAAGGCCTGGATCGCCGTTCCATTCACCTTTCTTTGACTCCTGAAGCGCGGGTTTGAGGTCTGTCCCGTCAACCTTAATCCAATATCGCCCTTTTGGATTAGCAGATTTGAGGTCCTCGATGGCTGCTTCCTATTTAATCAAGAAAGAAAGCATTCTCCTAGCAACATTCATCCTATAACAATGCATACCTGCCTACATTTATATGGATCACCTCCATGGTATATGCTCTTAAAGTCACAAGCTTTTTTCTTTGCCAATCGAAAGTCTTATAGCCCTTCAAGTTTGATGTTAACATGTTACAAACTTACAAATCTGTCTCTGCTAGAATAGTTTACTATCACTTAAGCGCTCAAAATACTCACTTGGATGTCTGATGTGGCAGTGGATCCGGACTTTGCAATGTCCTTAGCTACTGTTTTATGGCTAAGGGATGCCACATTCATTCTTGCCTGAAAAAAGAAATGTTCAAAAGTACATATGTCACCACCGTTGCTTCACAACTTTGTACAATTTCAAAATCATACTTTCTTAAGAAGGTCAATACAAAAAACCCGTACCACCATAGGGTCTTTGCATTGGTTGCCAGGCACTCCACTCCATGCAGGACCCCGGAAAAGTCTGTTAAACCTCTGTCCAAACTCAACCTCCATGATGTCCTGCCATCGTCTGAAGTCGTCTGATGCAGTGATCTACAAATATGAGAAATCACATCAATCATGACTGGGTTCATTACAATGTACCCATTATTTAATGAAGAGCATAGAAACAATTTCAGCAAGATTGAGTACTTGAACAAAATAATCAAATTTTGGTTACTTGGGAGAATGTCTAATTTTACTCAATGCATCTAATCTCCAAGCAGATCCAACGGGTGGCATATGATAGTAGCACAACTGGCCAAGGCACCCGTTGGATCTGCTTGGAGTCCAACGGGGGCACATATGAAGCTCAACGGGGTCTTTGTAAGTGAGGATTGATGAAATGTCAGCTGTAAGTACCTGTTGTACATTTGTACACGAGAAGAACTCGATTTGGTACTGGACCAAGCCAAACGGCATCCTGTTCAGCGGCATCAATGGCTCATCGGTCCCCGGCCTGCTTTGCCCCACGCACTGTGCAAACTTATATATTAAATTTGGTTTGCCAATTGTCTGCAACCGGAGCATGGCATCCGAAGAAAGAGAGGCAAAGTCAGTGGGATAAGTCGAGATGGATTTAGACAGGGCTAGTGTGTGAAAGAGGTGATCAGTTAGTTCATTAGCATAGGCAGGAGACCATGAGTTGAACAGCTGTGAAAGAAATGACTTTTGGTCATCAAGAGACAGAGACTGGACAGTATTCAGGGCATTAACAAAAGGAGATGACGACGAAGAAGAAACGGGGCCAGAAGTAGATGACGAAGAAGAAGCGGACGAGGAAGATACAGGAGGAGGAGAGGAAGAGGGCGAGGATGAAGAAGAAGAAGGAGATGACAGAAAGGAAGAGGACGAGGACGATGCAGGAGGAGGAGATGACAAATAAGAAGAGGAAGACGACGACGAGGAAGAAGTAGGAGGAGGAAGTGAGGAAGAGGACGAAGAAGAAGCAATAGAAGAAGGAGGAGGAGGAAATGGAGGAGAAGAAGAAGTGTATGTGTTAGATAAGTAAGAGTCGAGAGTGATGCCGAATGCCTGCTCGGCTGCAGATCTCCCCCCCTTCTCTTTTGGGTATTCCAAACGGAGGCTGTTAACTACCTTAGATCTCATGGATTTAGCTGAAAAGAAAAAGGGAAATGAAAGAGATTGTATTACAGCGTAATATGACTACAATCATTTGTTCAACAAAAATGTTAAAAACAATGTGACATTGGTAAGAAAATGTAAGTTACTGATATGCCGTTCTCTACATGTAGGATACATATAGACTATATCATGATCTACTTGTTAAAGCTAAACTGATCTTAGGAAAGTTGTCCCTGTTTGTGAAGCGACATACTTGGCAGCTTCCGCCCAAAAGCTTTCATCCTTCACTTGTGGCCAGTCATTGGAGGAGACTTCAGGGTCCCATACCTCGGAGGGCATGGATACAAACTCCACAAGTGCTCTGGTCTCCTCCAATGACCAGGCCCCACATCTCCTCTTCAGGTCTTTCTTCTTTGGAGACCATAACTTCGGCCAGGCGCTTTTGAAAGTCCTTGGTGAAATTACACCTGCGGACCTCTGAACGAGGCGACGGGCAGCCTGTTCATACAATACGAATGATATGCTTAGATCATTTAAACTCAAACTCCAAAATCAAGCAGTCCAGCGTTGGGAATATAAGACTAGCGGGAAAAAATTAGATGTAATGTCCACAGACATGAAGGAAAATAGTCGTTGTGACATATACATTAAAAGAGAGGTACTCACCCTTTCAGAGGGGCTCTTTGTAGGAGAGATAAAAGTCAACGCTCTTCTTGTTCTCCCTGAAAGATCAGGTGTCTTGGGACTAGCTTGTAACGTTGTTCGTCTGCGTTTTGTTGCTGGTGTGTTGTCCATCTTGCCCTCGCTGAGCTTACATCGCAAAACTACATGTTTTGCCTGTAAATAAAACCATACCTATGCTATTACTTAATTAGGTTGATTGGCTGTGAAACGTTATATTTTTTGAACTCTTAAGTTGATCACGCATAACATCTGTACATCTTCTCCTCGTTTGAAATCCTTCGTTTTCAGTCTTAGTAAATATGAATAAATTGTCCTGTATACAAGAAGGTACTTATAGTGTATACAAGAAGTGCTGCTTTATGTGTCAGTAGTTTATTATATGACATAATAAAGTACGCATCCCTGATTTGGACCAAGTCTCAGACAAATGCGTTTGACCGAAAAGTAAAATGGACGGAAAAACTCCATTCAAGGGAGCACCCCAACTTTGTCAACAACTTCCAGCACCTTTTTAATTTTGAAAAGTTTAAAAACTGCGTAATTGATTCAAGAAAATACGGTATAACGTGTTTAGAATCAAAGGAAAAACATCTTACCTGGTATGAAACATGACCCGACGTCAGGTTGGCACAGGTAAAATGTTTAAATGTATAACTGATAGGATCTAGAACAGAATTAAGAATCTAGAACAGGTGTTCTCTTGTTCTGTTCTCTTCTTCCTTCACATTAAGGGTCTTATTATTATTATTACCTTTTTACCTAGCTCTTCCTTTCGGTTGCGTTTGTGTGTGTGTGTGAGGGTCTTATCCAAATAAGTTGTTTTCTTAATTAAGAAGCTCATCATAAATAAAAAAAGATTATGCTAATTACAACTTTATTTGTATAATCAAAGACACAAGATGAAACAATAAATCCACTTAAGGCTTCATTTTGTGGAGGTATGAGATCTCCTATCGCTTTATATTTTGAAACGAATTGTGTCTACTGCTGTATAGAACCTTTATTCCATGGTTTAACCATAATTTGATATTTTGGGCACCAAATGCCAAGACTATGTACAGTATGATCACTCCCAATTAAGAAGAACATTCAGAATTTGGACATGAGACGTCTTTAATAACGATTAAAGTTTGAAGACATTCGGGGCATAATTTCCTACTCAATGGAAAATTGCCTTATGGTGTTAGTCTCATTACTATGCTTTTAATTACTTTACTATGTTAAGTTTTAATGTATGTGTGTGCATATTTTAATGCCTGAATATGTAATGCAGCGCGCTTCAGCGCTGCCATGTATTCGGCGATTGTTTGCAATCAATAAACTATCATTAAAAAACAGGAAAATATGACTGGAAAGATAAATGGCCATTTATTGTTTTTGACCTCAAGTACAATGTAAGGCTGATTCTGTTGACTGTCCTTGGTCTGCAATATCTAGTGCCGAACTTAAATTCCAAGATTTGATAACAAAGACGATAGTAGATTGAAACTAAAACAATAAGCATTTTGTGTTGAAATGTAGTCATAAACTATGCAAGGTACATGTGAGATACTTACTACTATTGATATCCTATCTATCATACTATGTGTCCCAACGTGAGTGATATATTTGACTATGCTGGGAGGTAAGAGCTGTGCAATATTGAAAAATATGTGAACAAAAGTCTGAACAGGTTTCTAGCTAATGATAACACACTTAACACTGAGGTCACAATATGTGGAAGGTGGAAATGTAGACTACCTCGAGATTGCTGTTGCAGCAAAGTACATACAAGCTATGCTCTGAAATTCAAGTTGACATGCATGATCTGAATATCTCTGATATAGAGTCTCGAAGTGAATTCCAGTCCTCATGATGTAAGTAATGCTCGCGTGGGCTCAAGCCTCATCAGGCGCTGCCCCTGACATGTCTCTGTGGCATGAGCCATAACGCGAACCCGCTGCTCGGACATCTTGATATTCCGTGGATCCGTGGGCCTGAGTTCGATCCAAGGGTCAGCTCAGCTCAGACATGTTGGCCTGGTTTGGCGAGGTGGCAGGATTTTCCTAGACTTCTTCAGAAGACTTCATGCAGCCTACAATCAATAAGAAATTCATCAGTTCCAGACTGTTATTACATCATCATCATTGGTTATTACAGGGTAACATTAAAATGAAAAAAGTAATATACAATTCAATTGAAAACCTTGACTGTGATTGTAGGATAACATTTATTCATCCAAGTCAGTATGCCTAAGTTAATAAGTAGACCAGTAAAATCAAAACCGAGGTTGATATGAGAAATAACGTAACAGTCTTGATATTGAGAATGACTGGTTTACATCACAAATTATCAAATATCCTGCTTCATACCTGAGGTGTCTTGGAGCTGCCCTGTCAAGTTGTGATCTTCAAGTCTTACATTTTCATATCTGATGTGTGTCCATCTGTGGTGCAATTAAAGATACAGCCATGAGTATACAACAACATATAATCTGTACAGCACACATCTAACATGTACAATATACAAGACTCTGATCCATGCTCTATACATATGTTATCATGAAAATCTGCACAAATAAACATTGGTGTCTACAAACATTAGTCACTATGTAGATACTGTGGGATCTCTGATTTAGAACAAGTGCGGTTGTGGCATTTGCACAGCTGTTTTCTGGTTGTGTGGACTTGAACATCTCAACGAGGGCATATCATTTACGTGCTGTTTGCCAATATGGTCCCGGATTGATAAGAGCACAATTATACGGCACGGCCGAGTCGTCCATGGCTAAGCTGCCACAAAACCGGCCGGACATAGCCTAAAATGTGCAACACGTGTCCGTAAATCACAAATAAATGGTAACTTCTTGAAGCTACACGCCAGGGAGACATCCACACCGACAGTGAACAACCGTGTAGATATCGTTCACACAACTCAGCCATAGCCCCCCTCCCCCAAATCTCAAATTTCTCAGCAAAATGTGGGGACCTTAGATTATCGCGGCACCCAACGCAAGCTAAGACATCATAGTACATGTTGAACATACTGAAAACCTAAGGTCCCCACGATTTTTAGGAACCGAGGCGAAGATTCCGTCAGGGAGCGTCATGAAATGAGCAAAATTATATCTTGATGTTTACGTAACGCTGTTCGACGACAAAATACCCAACTCTAACGTATAGAATAACTCTTGTCTCCGAAGGAACACATAAATGGAATATTCATTACCTCACCGAAGACACTAAAAAAAAACTGGCCCCTAAAACTGCACAGCCACGGAGCAGAAAGCCTTGAAAGTGGGCAAGACTGGAAATCACCTTCAGTCTCACATGATAAACGACCGGAAGTCAGGGGTCAAAGGTTAAATTGCATTCTGGGTAACCCCGGAACCCTCCTCTGGTTATAACCACATTAACACGTACATGAACATAGATATGCATAGATAGGTCTCATCAATATTCATTCCTCCATTGAACCATTGCTATAGGAATTTCGTGGAACAAGCCGCAAAATGCATTTGCCGATCACAGTTTACCTTTTCCTAATATTACCATCGATTTTATTTGAATTTGCTTCATACTTCGTTCCTTTTCGTTCCTTTTCGCACTTTCGGTAGCGAAAGTGCGAAAAGGAACGAAAAGGAACGAAAAGGAACGAAAAGGAAAGTACCGAAAGTGCGAAAAGGAACGAAAAGGAACGAAAAGGAAAGTACCGAAAGTGCGAAAAGGAACGAAAAGGAACATTTGCTCCTTTTCGTTCCTTTTCGTTCCTTTTCGTTCCTTTTCGTTCCTTTTCGCACTTTCGGTACTTTCATTTTTGTTCCTTTTCGTTCCTTTTCGTTCCTTTTCGTTCCTTTTCGTTCCTTTTCGTTCCTTTTCGTTCCTTTTCGTTCCTTTTCGTTCCTTTTCGTTCCTTTTCGTTCCTTTTCGTTCCTTTTCGTTCCTTTTCGTTCCTTTTCGTTCCTTTTCGCACTTTCGGTAGATCCTATCTATCTATCTATCTATCTATCTATCTATCTATCTATATACCAATCTATCAATCTCTCTCTCTCTCTCTCTATATATATATATATATCTATATCTATATCTCTCTATATAAATATATATGGATTGACATTATATATATATATATATATATATATATATATAAACAATATATTTCACCATATGGCTGAAATATATATTGCAACCCATACTGTAGTATGGATTGAAATATAACAATATATTTCACCATAGAAAATATGAAAATGAAATCACCTTGTTGACAGTTCTGTCCAGTCCATCCTGGTGAGCAGGTACAATTGTATCCGCCATCTTTGTTCTCACAGCGTCCATGTTGACAAGGGTTTCCGACGCACTCATTGATATCTGCGTGATAACGGAAAGAGTTATCATACCGATATCATACTACGTAAAGGCTCGGATAAGATACAGGGCTTTTGTAAAACATTTGTTTTACATCAGAAAGAACATACCATCCTGACAGTTCTGTCCAGTCCATCCACGTGAGCAGGCACATTTGTAGCCACCATCTTTGTTCACACAGCGTCCATGTTGACAGGGGTTCCTGGCGCATTCATCTATATCTGTGCGATAAAGAAATGAAACAATCAGCCTAACTTTGAACTTGGCAGAAGGCAACACATATGATTAATTCCTGGGGAAAAAGTTTTTGTAAGCTAAAAAAGGAACCGCAAAGTATGATCATTCAAGAGAAAATAGCAACTGTCAAGCAGCATGGCTTCTGCAGAAGAACCTCACCTTGCTGGCAGTTCTGCCCAGTCCATCCAGGTGAGCAGGTGCATTTGTATCCGCTATCTTTGTTCACACATCGTCCATGCTGACAAGGTTTGATCTTGCACACGTTTAGTTCTGCGTGATGGAAAATACACATTGTCAGTACATGGGATACGGCAACCAGATAATTGTGCGATATCTTACATAAATCTATATCATTCTTACGATAAGAAAAGAAAAGAGACCTTTGCAGAAGAGTAATTTTGATATATATATATATATATATATATATATACGTTTGCGTTGTAATCATGCTGTCATTGCGACCATGAATACAACGTTAGGGGTCTTGTAGCTATTGCTAAAGCACTCTTACTTACCAGTGGTTGATAGAGGTGCGAGGGTTGTCAGTAAGATCTCGGTGTTTCCACGTTCGGTGCTTGTTCCTGACCCTGCCTGCTGCCATCCCAACAGTGAGGAAGATGAGGCTGAGTTGACAACCGAGCTGGTCTTCTTGTGGAACCACCACGAGGTGCTTGTATTCCGGTGGCTACACCAGCTCATCACAACTTCATTTTCCTATTAACAGGTGCATGTTAAAATCAAGAACAGAATGTATCTTTTTTCCTTTCACATCTTATATATGTTATTTTTTCAGCTTCCTGCATAGGAGAAGGGTTAATCCTACTGCTGCATATTTAGGTGGTGTCAAAAAGAACAATTTCTATTTTGCATAGACCTACCAACCTGTCTATGACAAAAAAGATAATACCTGGAAAAGAAGATACAGCCATAATAATGCAGACTGTCACTCATTTCTATTGTTATTTCTATCTAACTAATCTCGCTTTGAAGCCAGAGCCTGCAAGTTTCAAATACATTTGCGCTACAAGCTGATGCACTGTAATCATGGCCAACACCATGGCTTTTGGTATCCATTGTCTTATATAACATAAACTTATATATCTGATATGTTGTGAGAAACTTCTCTAGTATTCACCGGATCATAATAAACTCCAGTGGAGGTATTCACGCTTCGCTGAAAATGAGAAAAATATTGAGATTCATACCGAAGATCTTGAGCTTTTGTGTAAAATTTTGAGATGTTTTGACTTGACCTTAATTGAGATGCTTTGACTTGATCTTGAGATGTTAAAGAAAAACCTGAAGATGCTTCGCAAAATCTCAAGACATTTTAAAAGTTGCTTTGAAATGGTCCCATGTCTTGAGATGTATGGAAAAGTCTTGAGATCATTTAAAAGAATCTGGAGACTTTTGAAAGATCCTAAGATTGTTGTGACAAATCTCAAGATTGTTTCGAAAAATCTCAAGATTGTTTCGAAAAATCTCAAGATTGTCTTGAAATTAAGATCTCAAGATTGTCTAAAAATCTGAGATTTTTATACTTTTAATGAGGCGTGAATATCCCGGTCATTATGATCCGCTGTATAAGAGTGGTTTTCTCGAAATTTCAGATGTGTATTTTTCCTTTCTATCATAACATTATGAAGACCATGGCTTACCCTTGAACTCCCTCCTTGTTTAAGATAAGTTGATAGAATTCCAGCGGTGACAACCAATGCTAGTATCAGAAAGCCGAAACCCAATACAAGCCAGCAAACCTTACTGGATTTCACCTGGCCCCACAACTCCCTTGCACGGTCTAAAATGTGATACAAAATATGATCATAACTCTAATTATATCATTAAAAGTACCACAAAAGTACTTAACGATTGATGCAAGCATCGAATTCACACCATTTACCAATATGGTATAATAGCATTTTCTCATAAATGATTCAAATCAAGTTCATTTGCTTAGATGACATTTATCGATATTCCCTTTCCCATACTCCCTATCATTGAATAATTTCGTCAATTATGCAAATTAGCTTCTGTTTTGCGTGATTAGCATCTTAAAGTAGCGAACTAACCAAAAGCCATAATCTAAATTCTAGTAGATTACATGAATGCTCTAGCCAGAAAAATGTAATCGATTTGGTTTAATCATAAGCCTCTTGTGATGGTTTAGTGATTTGATATGGACGTACCCTTAGCTTTGGCAGCAAGGCTCCGTTCATCTCCTCCTCCATCTTCGGTAGTTTCGTCTGTTTTGTAGTACTGCCCGGAGACTTCCTTCTGATCTGGTCTCACGTGGTCTCCCGTGTCAAGCTGGCAAGGTGACGTGTCGGGGCGTGCAGCGCGTTGCGAGCTCGGACCCTGCGCAGTTTCATCGCCATCTTCTAGGTCCACGTTTTCGTAATTGCTATCAGTTTGTTTGTTCATACCGTCCTCTTGTAAACGTTCTTTTTCTTCTTTGTTGGCTTCTCCGTCGTCTTTTGCGTCTTCTTTTGCTTCTTGTTGTGTGACGTCTTCTTCTTTGGCTTGTTCGGCTTCTTCTCGACTTGCTTGTTCCTTCTCTTTCTCCATCATAACAGCATTGCAAGGAGGGAGGTCGGTGGTGACACGTTTTAACCCAGAGCCCACCTCCACTTTTACCCCTCCCATATCCACATGTAGATCCCCATGCTTACAGTCCTCTACTTCTTTCTTTCTGTCTGCTCTTTTCTTTTCTTTTTCCTCGACGACGTGATGGCGAGGAGGGAGGGCAGGGGGCGCTGCATGTTTCAAACCAGGGCCCAGAATCACATTTATTCCGCCCAACTCTAAATCTAAGTCGTCGTATTTATGGAACTCGCCTTCTTCTTGCTTTCTGTGAGCTCGTTCTTTTACTTCCTCCATCATTGTGGGATGACGAGAAGGGAGGCCAGGGGGCGCTGCATGTTTCAAACCAGCGCCCAGAATCACATTTATTCCGCCCAACTCTAAATCTATGTCCTCGTATTTATGGCGCTCGTCTTCTTTTTGCTCTGTCTTTATGTTTGCTCCTTTATTTTCTGCCTTCTCTAACATAGCAGCATTGCGAGGAGGGAGGTCGGGGGCGACACGTTTTAACCCAGAGCCCACCTCCACTTTTACTCCTCCCACCTCTGCGTGCTTACAGCCCTCTCCTTCTTGCTTTCTGTCTGCTCGTTCCTTTTCTTTCTCATCCATGACAGGATGGCGAGGAGGGAGGACATAGAGCGCTGCATGTTTCAAACCGGATCTATAGACCTCGCATTCTTTTTGCTTTCTGCCTCCTCGTTTCTTCTCCCTCTCCCCCATCGTGCGATGACGAGGAGGGAGGACAGGGGGCGCTGCATGTTTCAATCCGTATCTATAGGCCTCGCATTCTTCTTGCTTTCTGCCTCCTCGTTTCTTTTCCTTCTCCTCCATCGTGCGTTCATACCGTCCATCCACTTGATCCACGTCCTCATAGTTATGGTCCGCTTGTTCGTATCCTCGTCCCGGAGACGGTTCCGTGTTGTTTGATGTCATTTCGCTCTACATTTTTTTTTAGAAAGGGACGCCAAATCTTACCCATGTTATGAAGAAAAAATCCTATGGCCGTGTATAATCAAAACGTTACTTAATATTTATATTTCAAGTGCATGTACATAAAACGGTATGTGATTTTATGCTGATATGTATTTTTTTGTCTAGGATCATTTCAATCCATTTTTGATTCCAACTCCCAGCGAAAAAAATCTACAGGATACTGATATCGATGGGCAAATCCTCTGACAAAATCGTCCCATTTTGGTCAATCTCTAATTACCTCCATGAAAAATGGAGGTATAGTTTCGATGTGTCTGTGTGTAAGTGTGTGTCTACGTGTCTTGTGTGTCCGAATATTTGTGGTCACCATAGCTCTAGAACCTCTGGATGGATTGTAATGATATTTGATATGTGGGTAGGGGTTGTGAAAACGAAGGTTAAGGTCGATTTTGGGCCCCCTTGGTGTGTGACCTTGGTACTGCAGCAGAACTTTTTCGTATCTTTGACCTGGACATGCCATGGTCTTGATCTTTTGGTGGTAGACAGCTTGTGATGTAAGGAAGAAGTGATGTATGTTTGGGCCCCCTAGCCGCTTTATCTGGAACTGCAGGGGCAATTTTGTTAAAATGTTCCAAGGAGCATAACGGAGTATAGGAACGATGGATTTCCATGATATTTAGCATGCAGGTATCTTTGGCAGAGATGTATATAATGAAGTGTGTATAAATGTGCATATTAATTTGCAAACGTAATGAGGTAAATCTATATTTACAGTGTTTCCCATCATAGGACTCAAATACATGTAACATATGTAGTTTGTGACAGGTGGCAGATTAGCACATACCGATTATGCAAATAAGTCTCTGATTTGCATAATTAATCAGAAAGTGTCCTAATTCTTCTAGGTACATGTAGTAAATGATTGGATTACCAACATAGTCATCTGTTAGTTATTTAAAGGTGTACATATCCAAGCATAAATTATGCAGATATGAAAATCATTTGCATATTGAGAATATTTCATGGAGGTATGAGGTCTCCGAACTCTTGTTTTCTTAGACTTTGGCCCGCTCAAAAAAAAATAGCTATACAGACTAATTTCATGGCTTATGCATATGAGTCCACGTTACACACAACATTGCATCAGAATTCTTACTCATAAGAATTCAATATATCAGGTTCTATTATATATTTTCTTCATTCGTTAATACATTTATTCTGAACCTTTACTGAACTGTCTTGGGTACATGGGTTAAGATATGATGACGGGGACAGTTTAAACTAAAAATGAAAATCATAGTGTTCCTCTTATCACGAAAATAGATAAGTAACATACCATACAGAAAATCCAAATATGAAAATACACAATGCAATGGTTTTGTGAAAACATAATGCTCAAAAGTATCATTCTCTGATTGATGGGTATCACAGTAAACTACACAAAACTAAGCTCGACATTGAATGCAGAGATGCTGTATACAAAGTATGTTCATTCAATGTATTGATTATCAGACTAATTTTGAATTTCCATAGACCGGGAGGAATGAACACAACTATTAGTAACTAAAAAGGGTTAATGACTGTGCAAAATTCCGTCTTCTCAGTCTATCCAAAATGAGTCTAACTATAGATTCTAACCAACAGAACCGGTAGGTCCTGAGTTTGAATCCTGGCCAGTTGGACACTGCTTTCGCCCTTTTGATACTCTTATGCCACCGGTAAATCTGCTTGGCGATTAACAACTTTCCTCACTGAACCCAGGTGTAAAGGTGGGTCATCATTAGCCTGGAGATTAACATACCACCTTTCTTTCTACAGGGTACGTGCGTACGCCCCGGCGCGCGCGTTTGTGTGCGCGTGCGTGCGCCCATGTGTGTGCGTGCGCGCATGTATTTGTGCGTGGGTGTGAGGAGTTTGTAATCTATCAACGTGACTGGACATACCTCAGTTTCTCCCCATGCTGACCAATGGAGTGTTCAGCCCCGACTCCTCAGCAAACCGTTCCGAATTGGCTCTGCCTGGACAAGTAAACAGCTTGTTTTTCCAACAAAAACGGACTAATCATGAGGCAAGTGAAAAATGAGTTCCCACCTATGCAGTGTTGTGATTCATAATTAGTCTGGTTTCTTGGAAAACAAGCTGTTTACTCGACCTTAAACGGCGTTATTTTCTCTGTAAAATGAATTATCAATATATTGTTGGCAGAGTCCATTTGCAACAGTTTGATATTCATATATTCACATTGCAATATGCTATGTTGGCATCCATCTATCTCGGAAGACAATGGTAGGCAGACAGGGTAGGTTAGGCGACCCGTCTGCCTGACTTTTTTTAAGGTAAAGGAGGGGTGTGCACTTTCTTCTCCACCCTCTCGTTTACTGGCGCACTAAGTCCCTAACAGCTATGTAATATAAGCACTTATAATATAACATGAGAGGAAAGGTGGAATTCCAGGCAATCTCTCCTAGAAGAATCCGTGATTCTCATGGATTCCAATCACTACTGTGACATGTACATCAAACTTCACTCACTTTTGTAACATTTAGTCTTATTACAATCTCACTTGCGTCTTTAGTATGGTAGGTATTTGTTAAACATAACACTTATAACAAATTTATATACTACTAACCGAAATGCTTGAAAAACCGACTTACATAAGTCTTATATTCTTGTACTAACCTACCTAACGTTACCTAGCAATGGACTGGGGGCTTGGACTTGCGCCCTTTTTAATGTCTGTCACTTGCAATATGTAAAATAAATGTTACTGATCAAATATTCATTTTTCTATTACTTTAAGTATTAAAACGACAAGGGACAACTTTGGAATGTGTAAACAGCTTACTGTAGTCTAACAGCGCATTAATTTTCATACAGCAAATAATCATACCACGTCGTTCAAGTTACGCTACCTAGCGACTTTGGTCTGAACAGCAGCCGACATGCCGGTTGGTCGGTTTTCTAAAAGTTTCGGTCCGGGCGTGAGAATTGGTCCACCAACAAGAAAATGTGCGTTACTTCAATCACTTGAATTCAATAGTACAACCCGTAAGTAGAAGACAAAAAGTGATTTGAGTACTAAAAATTACTTCCTTACTTTTCTACAGGGCTTGAAAGCGAATGAAGGGTCGCCTAGGTAACCGCTAAGCGAACCTTTCGGTAACCGCAAAGAGACCCCATACGATCGAACTTTCAGAATCTTGAAGAAAATGTGCGTTACTTCTATCACTTGAATTCAATAGTACAACCCGTAAGGAGAAGACAAAAGTGATTTGAGTACTAAAAATTACTTCCTTACTTTTCTACAGGGCTTGAAAGCGAATGAAGGGTCGCCTAGGTAACCGCTAAGCGAACCTTTCGGTAACTGCAAAGAGACCCCATACGATCGAACTTTCAGAATCTTGAAGAAAATGTGCGTTACTTCTATCACTTGAATTCAATAGTACAACCCGTAAGGAGAAGACAAAAAGTGATTTGAGTACTAAAAATTACTTCCTTACTTTTCTACAGGGCTTGAAAGCGAATGAAGGGTCGCCTAGGTAACCGCTAAGCGAACCTTTCGGTAACCGCAAAGAGACCCCATACGATCGAACTTTCAGAATCTTGAAGAAAATGTGCGTTACTTCTATCACTTGAATTCAATAGTACAACCCGTAAGGAGAAGACAAAAGTGATTTGTGTACTAAAAATTACTTCCTTACTTTTCTACAGGGCTTGAAAGCGAATGAAGGGTCGCCTAGGTAACCGCTAAGCGAACCTTTCGGTAACCGCAAAGAGACCCCATACGATCGAACTTTCAGAATCTTGAAGAAAATGTGCGTTACTTCTATCACTTGAATTTAATAGTACAACCCGTAAGGAGAAGACAAAAAGTGATTTGAGTACTAAAAATTACTTCCTTACTTTTCTACAGGGCTTGAAAGCGAATGAAGGGTCGCCTAGGTAACCGCTAAGCGAACCTTTCGGTAACCGCAAAGAGACCCCA
Organism: Branchiostoma floridae x Branchiostoma belcheri; assembly: GCA_019207045.1. NCBI lineage: Eukaryota > Metazoa > Chordata > Leptocardii > Amphioxiformes > Branchiostomatidae > Branchiostoma > Branchiostoma floridae x Branchiostoma belcheri. Next base: position 28,402,164 of record CM033024.1, on the reverse strand, counting down.
TACGATCGAACTTTCAGAATCTTGAAGAAAATGTGCGTTACTTCTATCACTTGAATTCAATAGTAGAACCCGTAAGGAGAAGACAAAAAGTGATTTGAGTACTAAAAATTACTTCCTTACTTTTCTACAGGGCTTGAAAGCGAATGAAGGGTCGCCTAGGTAACCGCTAAGCGAACCTTTCGGTAACCGCAAAGAGACCCCATACGATCGAACTTTCAGAATCTTGAAGAAAATGTGCGTTACTTCTATCACTTGAATTTAATAGTACAACCCGTAAGGAGAAGACAAAAAGTGATTTGAGTACTAAAAATTACTTCCTTACTTTTCTACAGGGCTTGAAAGCGAATGAAGGGTCGCCTAGGTAACCGCTAAGCGAACCTTTCGGTAACTGCAAAGAGACCCCATACGATCGAACTTTCAGAATCTTGAAGAAAATGTGCGTTACTTCTATCACTTGAATTCAATAGTACAACCCGTAAGGAGAAGACAAAAAGTGATTTGAGTACTAAAAATTACTTCCTTACTTTTCTACAGGGCTTGAAAGCGAATGAAGGGTCGCCTAGGTAACCGCTAAGCGAACCTTTCGGTAACCGCAAAGAGACCCCATACGATCGAACTTTCAGAATCTTGAAGAAAATGTGCGTTACTTCTATCACTTGAATTCAATAGTACAACCCGTAAGGAGAAGACAAAAGTGATTTGAGTACTAAAAATTACTTCCTTACTTTTCTACAGGGCTTGAAAGCGAATGAAGGGTCGCCTAGGTAACCGCTAAGCGAACCTTTCGGTAACCGCAAAGAGATCCCATACGATCGAACTTTCAGAATCTTGAAGAAAATGTGCGTTACTTCTATCACTTGAATTTAATAGTACAACCCGTAAGGAGAAGACAAAAAGTGATTTGAGTACTAAGAATTACTTCCTTACTTTTCTACAGGGCTTGAAAGCGAATGAAGGGTCGCCTAGGTAACCGCTAAGCGAACCTTTCGGTAACCGCAAAGAGACCCCATACGATCGAACTTTCAGAATCTTGAAGAAAATGTGCGTTACTTCTATCACTTGAATTCAATAGTACAACCCGTAAGGAGAAGACAAAAAGTGATTTGAGTACTAAATATTACTTCCTTACTTTTCTACAGGGCTTGAAAGCGAATGAAGGGTCGCCTAGGTAACCGCAAAGAGACCCCATACGATCGAACTTTCAGAATCTTAACCACAAAATACCGCTATCGCGCACTAGGGAGTATTGTTGACCGCACGGCGAAACTAGGCTGCGCCACCGAAAAACGCTACGAAGAGCGGGCTTTTGGGGAAACAAAAAATATATTATACACTCCTTTAGTGGTAGTCAAAAATTGAGAGTCAAAACTAAGTCACCGGTGGTGACCTATGATTTGCGTCTTATTTTCAAATTCTATATATATGGCAAAGAAATACAAGTAGCCGACAGTTATACTTACCTTGGTATTCCCCTGACTTCTTCGGGTAAGTTTAAAGCAGCCAGAAAATATTTAAAGACTAAAGCCATGAGAGCTTTATTCAAATTGAAGTCACTTTTATTCTCTGAAAAGAACATTCCAATTCATTTAGGAATGAGCCTTTTCAACAAGTTTGTACTGCCTATTCTACTGTACGGAGCCGAACTCACATGTTTTGACCAAACTTCTAAAACAATCAAAATTATTGTATCAAAACAAATTCCAGAATCTTCACCCAAAACTGTTTTCTCTTCCTTTTTAAACAAACTCCATTTAGAGGGAGATCTTCCTGCAACTGTTAGAAAGAGTGTGTCTTCGGACCTCACTCATACTTACGTCATCCATTTTAAGAAAAGATCAGACAAGGATAGATTATTGAGACTGGCATCAGGAATGAAATTAGAAAATGACAACTTCGCAATTGAAAACATACGACTTCCTTCACATATTAGTATCCCAGAATTTGATACCATTGACATGAATTTCCAAAAATTTTTACTTGGAGTACATGCAAAATCATCAAATGACGGCATCCGTGGTGAGTTAGGATCATTTCCTATTTCGATCAACGCTGAGATACAATTAATCAAATACTGGCACCGTCTAGCAAACTTACCCGAAGATTCTTTACTACGTGAAGCATATGATGTTGTACTTTCCGGTGAATACGATTGGACAAATCACGTAACTGACATTCTCAACTATAATGGTTTTGGGTATGTATGGACAAACCCGAGGTTGTATCATGTTAATACGCTAATCGACCAATTACGACTCCGTTTACAGGATATATACATTCAAGAATGGCATTCTTCTATCCAGAATAACTCAAAACTTTCCATTTATTCTACGCTAAAGGAAAGATACGGACAAAAGAAGTATCTTTCGAATGTACACAATTTCGAACTTCGTAGAGCAATTACAAAGATAAGAATCTGTAGTCACAAACTAAATATAGAAGCCGGAAGATATTCTAAAATTCCCCGTGACCAGAGGTTTTGTCCATTCTGCCCAAATGAGATCGAAGACGAACGTCACTTCGTTATGGAATGTTCTCGATATGATGATAAACGCACAGAGCTGTTCACATTACTTTCCACTTCCTCTAAAGACTTTGCTACTCTCTGTTCGATAGATAAATTCAAGTACATTCTGGGAAGCGATAATCCACATTGTGTACAAGTAGGCAAATATATCCACGATTGTTTATACCGTAGAACCAATAGTGTAAATGACATGCTAAACCCTTTATGTTGATGTATCCATACCTATAGATATCCATATATATGTGTTTAGTTGTACTGTAAGTAGTTGTTATACATGTAGACCTTACGAAAGTCGCTGTACTTTTGTCGTGTCAATAAAGATTATCTATCAAATTTTGAACCAGAACCTTCAATGCGGATTACCGACCTCCGGTCAGATTTGAACTCTGACCCGGCATTTCTGAATTGTTTGTTCGATCGCGAGATTTGGTCCTAGTACCATATTTGGAGCGCGGATACAGGAAGTTGGCGCGGCGTAAAAATTGCGAAGGCCAACACGTACAATATGCATGAAGTATCTTTCTACAATCTAGTACCTGCTAGCATGTAAGTGAGATTTTATATAACTATAAGATATAGTATGAAGCAGGTAAGTTGTCCATTTCCCTATTTTTGGCGAAGTAGAGACATATGATTTTATACAGCACTGTTGGGGTTATACCGCCCCTTACGTGTTGAAATACTGTTTTGGGGGGCTGAATAGAAGACTGAGTTTCCTTTAGGTCTCCTGGCCGGGCGAATGATGTAAATAATACCCCTATTTTTTTCCCGAAAGGCGGGAGGAGTGGCTCTCCCCAAAAACGGGACCTCCATTTAACGTCCTGTCCTACGGACGGCCCTAACGAAAGCTACTTTAATACTCATTTCTTCTTGATTGAAGTTGGAAAAGTCGTGCAGAGCACCTATCGGTAGGGCACAAGATCGGTGACACGGCGGGATTCGAACCCTGGATCTCTAGGTAAGGAGCCAAACACGCTGGCGATCACGCAACCTAGTGGTAAAAGCGTCTTTCTTTACTGTATATCACACTAACTCCTTCAAAACAGAAAGAAACTGACAACGTCCTCCTATGTTGGTTTCTACCAGGCTAGCTGATATTGCTTCACGTCTAAGCTGACGTCTTCGGATTCTTTTGACGTTTTAAGAAACAAGAATATAAGGCAAACATGTCCCTTCACACACCCACACAACACGCACACACACACACACACACACACACACACACACACACACACACACACACACACGCACACACACACGCACACACACAGACCCCTCCCCCCACACACAAACATACAGGCATACGCTTACATACACATAACACACTGACGACTTTAACTCAGATTATAGTATCGTTCTATATCCAATTCTAAAACATGTTGAAACTTACAGTATCGTTCCGCAACAACGTCTGATACATCTTGTATCGCAATGTCAAGACTCATGTAGGTATATGTCCAGGTTTATGAGACAGTCATTATAACTTAGTTCCCACCATTTCGAAGATGTGTGTGTGTGTGGGGGGGGGGGGTCAGTTGTAATGGAGCAAATACTATAGAAGGGCCACAAGAACTGGTCCGCCCTACTGAAAATATAACTGGAATATTGGGCCGAACTTGAAAATGTTTGCCAAAATTGTAACATGATGTCTGTAACCTTTACATAATGGTAAACTAGTACTGTAATTATCTGATGCAACGTGTAGATGTAGATTTCTAAATACAGATAAAGTTAGCTAGCTAACGTATGTAACGCATGTCTGTCATTTTCAACATTGACGGTCCGTTACGTCTTATTGATAATTAACAAATAAGCCCTTTCACAGAGGTTAAAACACTTGTGCGGCGACAGGAATTCTAGGTAATATGTTAACGAGTAAGGCCCGAAATTGAAAACAAAACCCGTCTGGACGTTGTTATGCAAATCAAAACAATGGTTGAGACAAGGACTGAGTTTAAAATTTTGGACCCTTACCCTTTGACATATTAACTAGAATTCCAGTCGCCGCACATGCGTTCTGATCTCTGTGAAAGTACTTATTGTAACGAGGAAGACACCCACCTCAGACATTTGTGTAACGCCAGGCCGCCAGTGACGTCCCTCACGATTCTTGTTGAATTTTTTCTTGAAATGACGAAAATCTTGGTGACGGTACCTCTTGCCCGAATTTTAATAAAAGAAACCCAACATATATCTTATAAGTCCACAACAGGCGCCGCATTCCTAGACTGCAAGTTGTATCCATGTATATGAAGTTATAGAGAACAAATGCGATATTCAATGTGTGTTTTGATCGGTCCGCCATTTTGGATGCCCACAGTCTCGTACCCAGGACAATGATAATCTAACCTGGACAAGAGAGAGAATACAGGCTTTTCATTGACGTCATACTAATTATAATTTGAATACTCTGACGACCATTTTGGTGGGTAATTGAATTAAGCAGTAGCATCTTCGTGTTGCTAACAGACGTACGCTGTATTATCCAACAGATGACGTCAAATAAAAACCCTGTATAGCTGGGTTCCTCAATAAGTCACCACTTCGTTAGCAAGCAGAACATGTTTCAGAAACGCTTGGGGAACGATTTTAGCAGGGCAGCCCGATTTTTTACGGCCCTTCTAACTTTGTGATTGAGTTAATTAATCTTAATTGATTCCGTTTTGATTGAAAACACTTCAAATGTGCATTTGCTAAACTATGATCCAATATCGTTTCGCAACCGCTTCTAAAACATATTTCAACTTAATGTTAAGACTCACGTGGAGATGTCCGAGTTAATATATAAAACTGTTGATTTACTTATTATGATGACATATGCGTGTGCAGTTTTAAAAACGTTTTTTACCATACTGTAGATTGATTATAAAAATCAGCTGCAAAATCAGCGGATATATGACATAGATTGCAGAAACAAATATCGGGAAACGTATACTAATGTCATAGAATATTGGAAGGTCAATGAAGAATCTATTGTTCGTATTGTATACGGTATATCATGTTCTGTGTGTTAAGTTATGACGGTGGCCGAAACTCATTCAAGACTCGAGACTCACACGTCGACGTTGTTGGTCTTTTAGGGACCTGACGTTATTTACTTGGGGGGAGGGCTGGTGCAAAGTGGGGCTGGTAAAATTTTTTCCATGCCCCCCCCCCCCCCGCCCCAAAAAAATTTTCACTGGCCCTCCCCCCCAATTTTTCCTTACCTTTTCCATTACACACACTCTCTCTCATTAAATCATATAGCAACAACAATAGCCTGTGAACAATAGCGGTGGTGACGACGGCACTCGAGAAAACCAAGACGCGCGCGTCAACAAATTACGCACGCTGAAGTCCTGCTGGGGCAATGGGGCATATCTAGAATCGGCGTCTCTTCCAAAGTTTTATAACACTGTCACTGTTAGCCGACTTTTCATTTTGATGATGTATACAAAGCATGTAGCATTTGATGTTGTTGTTACACTCACACTGCAACAGTAATAATAATACCTTGTACCTTGTATGATATCACTTCTCCGATCTACGTGAAAAAAGTCCCACTAGTATCAACTCACGCAAGACTCACGAAACAGCGTTTCCGCCGGACCGACGGCTGTACTGCAGTACTGGTAAGGCCGTCCAGGGAGGGCCGAAGGCGAGGGGATCCGGGGGCATGCTCCCCGGGAATTTTTGACGACCCTTTGACATTTCTGACGCTCTAAAACGCAATTTCCCGCATTCTGTGACTAGTGTGAGGCAGATGATTGAGTAAAGGTGAGTTATATGCGTCCACATCAACGCCGAGAAAGGCAGGCGGGGAGGGGCGGTTCCATTGAGATCTTTTCGGCTACGCATGTACGATACTCACACACACACAAAAATTTAATGTTGTAGTTGGAAGAGACTTGGGTACATTTTAGCGATGTCGTTATGAAAACTTCTTTTAATAATTCCAAAACGGGAATTATTTGGCCAACCTACAAACTTGACGTAATATTTTCGCGCCATCATGCTACGTCATATACAACATAGAGCCCGGAGCCAGCCAATCGTGACACGAAAGTAAACATCGTAACATCGTCTTATTCCTTTGCCGTCCGTGAACCATTCCGTTTACAAAAGTGGAAGTACCGATGCACGCAGGATTGATATTTGATACCAATTTTATTTATATTTCAGCCATACCATAGGTATGGTGAAATATATTGTATTCGTAATGTTTCTTCTTTCTTTCTTTCTTCTTTCTTTCTCCTGTCAAATCTTCAGAACACGGTATCTTCGTTGTTCCTGAACCGAAATACTTGAAATTTGGCACAAGGGTAGAGTGGGCCAATACCCTCGGACTTTTTTTTCATTTTCTTATATCTCATATCTGTGTCTTAAATGATTTTATTAAGGTTTTGTGGTCATCTTAAGACCAAAACTGTATATTTTGACCCCCTGTACCCTGGTATTATAACCGAATGAGCTGAAATTTGGCACAGATGTGCCTTGATAATTCCCCCATATAAATTCAATATCACTTTTGGTGTACAGTATAACGAAATGCTTATTTTTGCGATTTTTTGGTCATTTTTGACCAAAAAAGGACACTTTTGGCTCCTGTACCCTGGTTTTAGAACCGGATGACCTGAAATTTAGTATAGGGGTGGCCTAGACATATGCGCACATGGATTCATTAACACTTGAGGCATACAGTACAACAAAATGCTTAATTTTGCGATTATTTGCAATTATTTTAAAAGCAAATGACCTAAATTTTGGTAAAAGGGTGCACAAAATATTTATTCAAATGACACATGTATAATTTTTGGCATAAACCACTTCAAAATGATATATTTGGGGATGTTTTGTCATTTTCCAATAGCCAGAGGGGTAAATGACCTTAAGGTCGTTGACCCCCACCTGCAGATTACACCTACTCATTTTTTTAAAAATTCATCATTGGACTGGTGAAGCCTTTCAGTGGGTGTATTTTTGGACAGGTCTATTTTGCAATTTCGCAGAAGGTGTGCTGGAAGAGTCTATTCTCGCACAGAGGGGGGGGGGGGTTAAAATTCATTTTTGGACTTTGGTGACTACTAATGTAAATGGTGTATATAGACGTATAGGACTTATAAGGACTCAAAACGATGTAACTTTATCTCTGTTATATACTTTGTTTGACCCTTGCCTCTTCCCTCATGACCTCAATGAAAAGCGGCCTGCAGGCCTATTTGAGCTTTCATGAATAAATAAAGGTTCAAACAAACAAAACAAACTACAAGTTTGTCAAAGTCTTTCAGTAGGTTTATTTTTGGACTGGTCTAATTTGCAATTTTACATAGGTCTGCTGGAAGAGTCCATTTTGCATGGAGGGGGGGGCTTTTTTAAAAATCCATTTTTTGGACTTTAGTGATTATGTCAAAGTCCTATTTTAGTGGATGTATTTTTGGACTGCTCTACTTTACATGGAAGAGTCCATTTTTGCACACGGAATTTTTTCAAATTCAGTTTTGGACGGGTGATGATTCCAAATTCAATTTTTAGTGGAAGTGTTTTAGACTGGTCTATTATACCTTTTCATGCACTGGGACCTTTTTTGCTAAATTCAATTTTGGATTTGGTTTCTTATTCAAAAGGCCAAGGTTTCAGTGGGAGTATTTCTGGACTGGTCTATTGTGCAAATTCACATAGGGTGCACTGGAGTCCATTCTTAAACGGGGGAAGTTTGTAAGATTCATTTTTGGGTTAAACCGTCATTAGTAAAAGTGATTTTTCAAATGGGTGATTTTGAAATAGTCTATTGTTGCATGGGGAGGGAGATGGCTGAAATATGCTGTATTTGCTCTCAAGCAAATGTCGGCCTTTCTAGTTTCTATAGTCTTCGTAAACTTCGTGCGAACATGGAATCACACAAGAGGCGGCGCGCAAACAAATTTGTTATGGGGAGGGCGAAATACATTGACGAAGTCCTAAGGAAAATTTTGAAATCTTGACTCTCTGAAACGCTATTAACTGCAGTTTGAGGAAAAAAATTGCTGGTAGACTGAGCTAAGTTTAATAGCCCGTCTAGTAGTTATTCACATGGTTTTAGTTTAAGTTACTGAGGGTGACGGCGCCCCCAATGTATTTTCACGATCTCGAGTGCCGATGCACGAGCCGTCGTAAGGTAAGTTCGGGGAAAATTGTTAAAATCTGGACCCTCTGAAACACCATTTTCTGCATTTGGGGGGACAAACTTTTCTGGTAGCGTCGTGGGCGTCGGAGGCGCTAGCGGTCACAAGGGACGTACAGAGAAAAATTTGAAAACTTGACCGTCTGAAACTTCATTTCCTGCATTTCAGGGGCAGATTTTACTTGTATTTATAAACGCCCCTACGGCCACTTTTTTTTTCACTGGCCCTCCCCCCGGCTCCAAAAATTTTTCACTGACCCTACCCCCAGGCCAAAAAAAATTTCACTGGCCCTCCCCCCCTATGCACCAGCTTCTCCCCCAGTAAATAACGCCAGGTCCCTTATTAAAACAATTCCAAAGTACTCTCTCTCTGTTCTTCTCTCTCTCTCTGACTTCCCTCATCTGAGGCCAGGGCTAAGAGTCCAAGTGTCCTCTCTTCTTCAAAGCCAGGCTGAGAGTGTCCTTTCTTCCTTCAACCAGACACATATGTCTGAGTGTGTCTCGAGTGTTAATTACCATAACTGTTCTAAGAGCACGAACTTGACTACTTCAAGAATGACATATCTAGGACACCAATGCCCTAGAGCAGATCACCCATCGTGGGAAAATATACTAGGATAATTACACATGTAACGTTATAGTTATTACATATACTACTTCAGTACGCGTCATACATATACGTTCTGTGTCGTCACTCCGTGACATAGTCATTTGTATAACCTTCCCCGAGCACTCATAGATTTCAAAATGAATATAACATTTTTGCCAAACTTTTTTATTCGCAAGCTCGCATCAGTTTTGACTTTTTGGGCTCCCAGAGGATATTATCCACATAATAAAATCATGGCCTTATATTTTTCATACTCCGTATGTTTGGTCATTTAAAATTTGTTCAACCTTCTTGACCTCTCATATATCATAATGTAGACAACTTTGTGTCAAACTTTTTAATCGCACGCTCGTATCAGTTTTGGGTTTCCAAGAGGATGTCATCCATATAATCAAATCAACATGGCCTCATTGTCATCACGAATACGTATACGTAGATCACTTCATTTGGAAGATTGCTGGAGGGGGGAAACAATTTTTACGGGCGGACCAGATATCTTACAGAAGGGCCGCGAAAATCGGCCTGCCCTGTTATAAATCGCCGTATCTTTCACCAACCACTTAAGAAACTTGTTAAGACTCTTTTTTTCTTTTTAATTACTAACAAAGCGGCTAATTAATGATAAATAGTTGGAATCCAACCATTCCTTCCTCTCTTGTCCAGGTTAGATTACTAGTATCACGCGGTGTTCTGGGTACGAGACTCCGGGCATCCAAGATGGCGGGCCGATTAAAACACATATTGAGAATTAGCATTTGATCTCTCTAACTTCATATACTCGGATACAACTTGCAGTAGAGGAAGACGGCGCCTGTTGTGGACTGTATATGGATATATCATTGTTACTTTTATTAACTTCGGGCAAGTGTTACAGTCATTTTTCGTCGACGTCATTCCAGGGCCAGGGATCGAAATCAGCGAACAAATATCATCTTCAACGAGAACGACTTTAAGCCTGGTGCTACACAAATATGCTGTGAGGTGGGTGTCTTCCTTGTTACAATTTATCAAATGTCAAGTAGAATTATCTACATAATGGGCTGTAAACGTTACTGAAAACGTATGTGTTACATACTTTAGCTATGTAACGTTATATGTATGTAATGCTGCACCAGATAATTATTGTACCAGTTTATCTTGTTATAGGTTACCTACATCATGTTACATCCTTGGCAAACATTTTCCAGTTAGCCCTAATATTCCAGTGAGATTTTCAGGAAGGCAAACCCATTCTCGCGGCCCTTCTAAAATATTTGCCCCCCCCCCCCACGAACACACAATGCTCCGAATGGATGTAGGGATCTAAGGTATGACAATCAGTTTTCTTAAATCGGACATCCCTACGAGAGTATTGCCATTGCGATTCTAGATGTTTCAGAAATGGTTGCGGAACTATACTAAGATTTTACACATGTTTCAGAATGGAATCAAATTTAGAACACTGTAATTTTGGTTAAAGTTGCCAGGCCGTTATGTTTATGCCTTTGTGCGTTTGTGTGTATGTGTGGGCATCATGTATACCTCAATCTTGTCTTAAAACGTCAAAACAACCCAAAGGAATTTGATTTCATATCGGCCAGCTATATGCAAACTCACTTACAGTTGAACTCTGTGATCATCTCCTATAAGATGGGGTAACATAGCAAGATGCTTCAGGTTTAAATTGTACTTGTGAGCCTTCGTGCTTTTTACGCCACGCCCACTTCCTGTGTTTGCGCTTCACTTTAGTTAAAAGGTAATCCGTAGGGGAACACAGTTTTTCGCCTTTGGGGATTTTCATTATTGTTAAGGACACCGAAGTGAGGAGGTCCGAGGGCTAAAAATTTATAGCAGGATGCAAAGTAATTAAAAAGAATTGAATATGTTGAAGCTAAGGGTAGGATCTACAAAATAAACTCGGCGCAAAAAGTTTGGCATACCAACTTTGGTTGATTATATTTCTGATGTTTCTGAATCAATTTCAATGTATTATATATCAATTGAAAGATGGTATGATTATCTTTTCTATGGTATCAAACTCATCATTTGTGCCGAGTTTATATTAAAATGAGGTTAGATTTTTCTGCCCCTTCTCCTAAAAACACTTTCATTTGACCCCCAGCGGAGGTCACTATAATGCAGCCGATATACGGAAGTAGGGAACCGGATTCATGCGCGAAATTCTACCCAGCCAAACAAACATCGTAACCCAAGTCACACTACATCAAAAATGACCTATTCCTCTACTAACAACCACAGTTTAATTTTCGACTCGCTGATTGTACACGCTATTTCAAGACCTGCGACATCCAAACTACCACAGGGGTCGCCCAGAAATATTACCTTACCAAAAATACCGCCGGGTCGGAGGTCAAATACCGGATGTGCAAGATAGTCTTCCGGTGGGTCGAACTTGGTATCGTTGGAAAGGTCCCTTGGTAGGGAATTGTAATCCACAAACCGCAAAATTATATTGTACATTGTTGCCGAGATATTCTCGATCATAGGTCCACCTTAGCTTACCGCTACGTAACCCATACGCGTGTATATAAGCCTGAGATTCCGCAATCTTAAAAGTTATTCGGGAGGGTCGAACTTGGTATCGTTGGAAAGGTCCCTTGGTAGGGAATTGTAATCCACAAACCGCAAAATTATATTGTACATTGTTGCCGAGATATTCTCGATCATAGGTCCACCTTAGCTTACCGCTACGTAACCCATACGCGTGTATATACGCCTGAGATTCCGCAATCTTAAAAGTTATTCGGGAGGGTCGAACTTGGTATCGTTGGAAAGGTCCCTTGGTAGGGAAATTGTAATCCACAAACCGCAAAATTATATTGTACATTGTTGCCGAGATATTCTCGATCATAGGTCCACCTTAGCTTACCGCTACGTAACCCATACGCGTGTATATACGCCTGAGATTCCGCAATCTTAAAAGTTATTCGGGAGGGTCGAACTTGGTATCGTTGGAAAGGTCCCTTGGTAGGGAATTGTAATCCACAAACCGCAAAATTATATTGTACATTGTTGCCGAGATATTCTCGATCATAGGTCCACCTTAGCTTACCGCTACGTAACTCATACGCGTGTATATACGCCTGAGATTCCGCAATCTTAAAAGTTATTCGGGAGGGTCGAACTTGGTATCGTTGGAAAGGTCCCTTGGTAGGGAATTGTAATCCACAAATCGCAAAATTATATTGTACATTGTTGCCGAGATATTCTCGATCATAGGTCCACCTTAGCTTACCGCTACGTAACCCATACGCGTGTATATACGCCTGAGATTCCGCAATCTTAAAAGTTATTCGGGAGGGTCGAGCTTGGTATCGTTGGAAAGGTCCCTTGGTAGGGAAATTGTAATCCACAAACCGCAATATTATATTGTACATTGTTGCCGAGATATTCTCGATCATAGGTCCACCTTAGCTTACCGCTACGTAACCCATACGCGTGTATATACGCCTGAGATTCCGCAATCTTAAAAGTTATTCGGGAGGGTCGAACTTGGTATCGTTGGAAAGGTCCCTTGGTAGGGAATTGTAATCCACAAACCGCAAAATTATATTGTACATTGTTGCCGAGATATTCTCGATCATAGGTCCACCTTAGCTTACCGCTACGTAACCCATACGCGTGTATATACGCCTGAGATTCCGCAATCTTAAAAGTTATTCGGGAGGGTCGAACTTGGTATCGTTGGAAAGGTCCCTTGGTAGGGAATTGTAATCCACAAACCGCAAAATTATATTGTACATTGTTGCCGAGATATTCTCGATCATAGGTCCACCTTAGCTTACCGCTACGTAACCCATACGCGTGTATATACGCCTGAGATTCCGCAATCTTAAAAGTTATTCGGGAGGGTCGAACTTGGTATCGTTGGAAAGGTCCCTTGGTAGGGAATTGTAATCCACAAACCGCAAAATTATATTGTACATTGTTGCCGAGATATTCTCGATCATAGGTCCACCTTAGCTTACCGCTACGTAACCCATACGCGTGTATATACGCCTGAGATTCCGCAATCTTAAAAATTATTCGGGAGGGTCGAACTTGGTATCGTTGGAAAGGTCCCTTGGTAGGAAATTGTAATCCACAAACCGCAAAATTATATTGTACATTGTTGCCGAGATATTCTCGATCATAGGTCCACCTTAGCTTACCGCTACGTAACCCATACGCGTGTATATACGCCTGAGATTCCGCAATCTTAAAAGTTATTCGGGAGGGTCGAACTTGGTATCGTTGGAAAGGTCCCTTGGTAGGGAATTGTAATCCACAAACCGCAAAATTATATTGTACATTGTTGCCGAGATATTCTCGATCATAGGTCCACCTTAGCTTACCGCTACGTAACCCATACGCGTGTATATACGCCTGAGATTCCGCAATCTTCAAAGTTATTCGGGAGGGTCGAACTTGGTATCGTTGGAAAGGTCCCTTGGTAGGGAATTGTAATCCACAAACCGCAAAATTATATTGTACATTGTTGCCGAGATATTCTCGATCATAGGTCCACCTTAGCTTACCGCTACGTAACCCATACGCGTGTATATACGCCTGAGATTCCGCAATCTTAAAAGTTATTCGGGAGGGTCGAACTTGGTATCGTTGGAAAGGTCCCTTGGTAGGGAATTGTAATCCACAAACCGCAAAATTATATTGTACATTGTTGCCGAGATATTCTCGATCATAGGTCCACCTTAGCTTACCGCTACGTAACCCATACGCGTGTATATACGCCTGAGATTCCGCAATCTTCAAAGTTATTCGGGAGGGTCGAACTTGGTATCGTTGGAAAGGTCCCTTGGTAGGGAATTGTAATCCACAAACCGCAAAATTATATTGTACATTGTTGCCGAGATATTCTCGATCATAGGTCCACCTTAGCTTACCGCTACGTAACCCATACGCGTGTATATACGCCTGAGATTCCGCAATCTTAAAAGTTATTCGGGAGGGTCGAACTTGGTATCGTTGGAAAGGTCCCTTGGTAGGGAATTGTAATCCACAAACCGCAAAATTATATTGTACATTGTTGCCGAGATATTCTCGATCATAGGTCCACCTTAGCTTACCGCTACGTAACCCATACGCGTGTATATACGCCTGAGATTCCGCAATCTTCAAAGTTATTCGGGAGGGTCGAACTTGGTATCGTTGGAAAGGTCCCTTGGTAGGGAATTGTAATCCACAAACCGCAAAATTATATTGTACATTGTTGCCGAGATATTCTCGATCATAGGTCCACCTTAGCTTACCGCTACGTAACCCATACGCGTGTATATACGCCTGAGATTCCGCAATCTTAAAAGTTATTCGGGAGGGTCGAACTTGGTATCGTTGGAAAGGTCCCTTGGTAGGGAATTGTAATCCACAAACCGCAAAATTATATTGTACATTGTTGCCGAGATATTCTCGATCATAGGTCCACCTTAGCTTACCGCTATGTAACCCATACGCGTGTATATACGCCTGAGATTCCGCAATCTTAAAAGTTATTCGGGAGGGTCGAACTTGGTATCGTTGGAAAGGTTCCTTTGGTAGGGAATTGTAATCCACAAACCGCAAAATTATATTGTACATTGTTGCCGAGATATTCTCGATCATAGGTCCACCTTAGCTTACCGCTACGTAACCCATACGCGTGTATATACGCCTGAGATTCCGCAATCTTCAAAGTTATTCGGGAGGGTCGAACTTGGTATCGTTGGAAAGGTCCCTTGGTAGGGAATTGTAATCCACAAACCGCAAAATTATATTGTACATTGTTGCCGAGATATTCTCGATCATAGGTCCACCTTAGCTTACCGCTACGTAACCCATACGCGTGTATATACGCCTGAGATTCCGCAATCTTAAAAGTTATTCGCTCTGCTACTTTAAGGTATGTCCAAGCCGACCCCTGTGATGCCCTCATTAAAAGAGCAATGTGCTGGTGAAAAGGTGTGAAGGTGTGCTAGGGGGGAGGTGCTACTCCCCGCCCACCATTAGCATGAGTTTAGAGTTAATTTGGCATCCTGCCATGCTGTCCCATGGCCTTTCCCGCATTGTTTTGCTATCAAGGGGGTTCAAGGTAGCAATAAAGGTTGCGCAGTAGAGGCCACTGCGACATATTTTTTACTTATTTTCACAGAATTTTTTACCGTGGAATAGTTTGCTCAGCATTGTCCAGTTTTCCACTTTTTGCCTTGAAAATCGTTGTGCTAATATCCCACACACCGTTGAGCCGTTCCCAATGGAACATTCCTTCCAAACAAAGATGGCGGAGAGTGCCGAACTTGTTACAAATTTGAGTCTGAAATCTTGCAAAAATCTTGGAAAAAACAAACCAGTAATGTATAGGGAAGTCATACAAGCTGCGGCTATGTACAAACAACAGACAACATTGCTAAGCCAGGTGTTTCCCGGCGTCCTTGGGTGGGAATTGTTCTTTTAACAATGACTGTCTGGGAATAAAAGCAGGATGTGTATTGGTTGTCTATAATGTCACCTTTCAGTTTGTTTTTTACCAAAAAACAACAACAAAACCAAAGCCAAGGATTTCTTTGACGGTCTCTCAAAGCAAATACTGAAAATTATGCTGTTGCACACATGATTGATTTGTGACTTTATGAGTAATGTTTTCTTTGCTATCAGCATTCTTATGGTCTAAGTGAATCATAAGTATCTTCAGTTTGAAACTTCTTTGCTTGGAAAGATATGTCTGTGGTAGGAACCGAAGCAAATTAACAATTGAAGCACATAATTCTATGTTTGAACAACTATTGCATAAGTCCACTCTACTGTTCCAAATATAGTCTTTGTGACAGTTGAGGCCAGCTGATGGTCGGGCCGGCGGGTGTTAGGCGGGGGTGTTCCGTGCGCGCGTGTGGTGGGGATCGGTAAACTAGGCCTTGCGCGCCTCAAAGGAGTCTGCGTTTTCCCAGGGTAGCAGACACGTCGTAGAACTTTACGTGCAGGCAAAACTTTGGGTGCTACCCCCCCCCCCCCTTGTACACTGTTCAGGATAAACCTTCAGTCAAAGCCATGCGACAGTTCAGTGTGTGTAATACAAACAATCCAAGTAAAGTCGTGTTAACAAGCCAAACTACTGTTATCACATCAAAACCTTTGTCTGCCAACTGTTCGTAGCCTGCGGTTGGCATTCAGGCTATGATGAGTCGTTTTTGCAAAGAAGGAAATATAGGACAGAAATGTTCAGTAACTGCTCCTTGGATGTACATAACGTGTTTCGTACATCATAAGTCATGGCCCATGCAATCAAACTCAATTTCAGTCCGCATATTTTATCAGCATGTGACGATGCAAAGGTTGAATGCAACAGGTAAACTGTGATGCAGGATTGTACGTAAATACCCATTTGTTTCAAAACATCGGTTTAGACAAGGACGTTATATAGTGATGCTACCACAAGCTAGTCTGGATGTCAGACTGTTTCCACGGCCTACACAGGCCAAGTCCTGGGCTCTAGGGCCAAGAAATTCAACAGGCCACCATGGGTAATAGCACAATAGATGTGTATTTTAGTCTCTTTGTCCCCTCTCCATGCATACATTAAAAGTAATCCCCAGTACTCACTTAGGAGGTGGAGGTGTTAAATAAACAAATCCATTGATAATAATGAAACTGTCAGGATGATTGATTATGATTGATGGGGAGATTGATAGAAACTGTACAAAATCTGGATTGTTATGAATAAAATCATTTTCTAATGCCTGTCTCATGGCCTACAAAGTTGCAAATATGAGCATTGAAGAGTCAATAACCTAGTCTGTATGTATCCGCTTAAACAAAGTCGAATTTATGTTTCAGTATTGAAATATTCACCACCAAAGTCTTTCCAGTCCCCCAAAAGTCTTTTAAATAATGAAAATCAAACTTTTCTAAACAGCTAAACTTTTTTTCATTTTTTTCTGAGCCAATTCCTTTAGTACGCCATTACCGTTACATCTTCTGAAAATTCCGCTGCTCCAAACCAACCGCAAGTGTTAGGAAATTTGCCAGAAATGTAAAATTATATACCTTAGATATTGCTTATTCTTATGGTTATAATATAATTTTTGTCAACATGTAATACACAGTCGGAAGCAACTCCATCTTGTCCACATGTGTACAAAATCTCATGTTTTCTCTCCATACCAAACTGAAGATACAGCTGTTTAACTGTAGCACCTCTATTCATGCTGGTTGGAGCTTTAATTAGGTAAGACACACCTTAAAGTACAAGAGCGGGAGGGTCGAACTTGGTATCGTTGGAAAGGTCCCTTGGTAGGGAATTGTAATCCACAAACCGCAAAATTATATTGTACATTGTTGCCGAGATATTCTCGATCATAGGTCCACCTTAGCTTACCGCTACGTAACCCATACGCGTGTATATACGCCTGAGATTCCGCAATCTTAAAAGTTATTCGGGAGGGTCGAACTTGGTATCGTTGGAAAGGTCCCTTGGTAGGGAATTGTAATCCACAAACCGCAAAATTATATTGTACATTGTTGCCGAGATATTCTCGATCATAGGTCCACCTTAGCTTACCGCTACGTAACCCATACGCGTGTATATACGCCTGAGATTCCGCAATCTTCAAAGTTATTCGGGAGGGTCGAACTTGGTATCGTTGGAAAGGTCCCTTGGTAGGGAATTGTAATCCACAAACCGCAAAATTATATTGTACATTGTTGCCGAGATATTCTCGATCATAGGTCCACCTTAGCTTACCGCTCCGTAACCCATACGCGTGTATATACGCCTGAGATTCCGCAATCTTAAAAGTTATTCGGGAGGGTCGAACTTGGTATCGTTGGAAAGGTCCCTTGGTAGGGAATTGTAATCCACAAACCGCAAAATTATATTGTACATTGTTGCCGAGATATTCTCGATCATAGGTCCACCTTAGCTTACCGCTACGTAACCCATACGCGTGTATATACGCCTGAGATTCCGCAATCTTAAAAGTTATTCGGGAGGGTCGAACTTGGTATCGTTGGAAAGGTCCCTTGGTAGGGAATTGTAATCCACAAACCGCAAAATTATATTGTACATTGTTGCCGAGATATTCTCGATCATAGGTCCACCTTAGCTTACCGCTACGTAACCCATACGCGTGTATATACGCCTGAGATTCCGCAATCTTCAAAGTTATTCGGGAGGGTCGAACTTGGTATCGTTGGAAAGGTCCCTTGGTAGGGAATTGTAATCCACAAACCGCAAAATTATATTGTACATTGTTGCCGAGATATTCTCGATCATAGGTCCACCTTAGCTTACCGCTACGTAACCCATACGCGTGTATATACGCCTGAGATTCCGCAATCTTAAAAGTTATTCGGGAGGGTCGAACTTGGTATCGTTGGAAAGGTCCCTTGGTAGGGAATTGTAATCCACAAACCGCAAAATTATATTGTACATTGTTGCCGAGATATTCTCGATCATAGGTCCACCTTAGCTTACCGCTACGTAACCCATACGCGTGTATATACGCCTGAGATTCCGCAATCTTAAAAGTTATTCGGGAGGGTCGAACTTGGTATCGTTGGAAAGGTCCCTTGGTAGGGAATTGTAATCCACAAACCGCAAAATTATATTGTACATTGTTGCCGAGATATTCTCGATCATAGGTCCACCTTAGCTTACCGCTACGTAACCCATACGCGTGTATATACGCCTGAGATTCCGCAATCTTAAAAGTTATTCGGGAGGGTCGAACTTGGTATCGTTGGAAAGGTCCCTTGGTAGGGAATTGTAATCCACAAACCGCAAAATTATATTGTACATTGTTGCCGAGATATTCTCGATCATAGGTCCACCTTAGCTTACCGCTACGTAACCCATACGCGTGTATATACGCCTGAGATTCCGCAATCTTAAAAGTTATTCGGGAGGGTCGAACTTGGTATCGTTGGAAAGGTCCCTTGGTAGGGAATTGTAATCCACAAACCGCAAAATTATATTGTACATTGTTGCCGAGATATTCTCGATCATAGGTCCACCTTAGCTTACCGCTACGTAACCCATACGCGTGTATATACGCCTGAGATTCCGCAATCTTCAAAGTTATTCGGGAGGGTCGAACTTGGTATCGTTGGAAAGGTCCCTTGGTAGGGAATTGTAATCCACAAACCGCAAAATTATATTGTACATTGTTGCCGAGATATTCTCGATCATAGGTCCACCTTAGCTTACCGCTACGTAACCCATACGCGTGTATATACGCCTGAGATTCCGCAATCTTAAAAGTTATTCGGGAGGGTCGAACTTGGTATCGTTGGAAAGGTCCCTTGGTAGGGAATTGTAATCCACAAACCGCAAAATCATATTGTACATTGTTGCCGAGATATTCTCGATCATAGGTCCACCTTAGCTTACCGCTACGTAACCCATACGCGTGTATATACGCCTGAGATTCCGCAATCTTAAAAGTTATTCGGGAGGGTCGAACTTGGTATCGTTGGAAAGGTCCCTTGGTAGGGAATTGTAATCCACAAACCGCAAAATTATATTGTACATTGTTGCCGAGATATTCTCGATCATAGGTCCACCTTAGCTTACCGCTCCGTAACCCATACGCGTGTATATACGCCTGAGATTCCGCAATCTTAAAAGTTATTCGGGAGGGTCGAACTTGGTATCGTTGGAAAGGTCCCTTGGTAGGGAATTGTAATCCACAAACCGCAAAATTATATTGTACATTGTTGCCGAGATATTCTCGATCATAGGTCCACCTTAGCTTACCGCTACGTAACCCATACGCGTGTATATACGCCTGAGATTCCGCAATCTTAAAAGTTATTCGGGAGGGTCGAACTTGGTATCGTTGGAAAGGTCCCTTGGTAGGGAATTGTAATCCACAAACCGCAAAATTATATTGTACATTGTTGCCGAGATATTCTCGATCATAGGTCCACCTTAGCTTACCGCTACGTAACCCATACGCGTGTATATACGCCTGAGATTCCGCAATCTTAAAAGGTATTCGGGAGGGTCGAACTTGGTATCGTTGGAAAGGTCCCTTGGTAGGGAATTGTAATCCACAAACCGCAAAATTATATTGTACATTGTTGCCGAGATATTCTCGATCATAGGTCCACCTTAGCTTACCGCTACGTAACCCATACGCGTGTATATACGCCTGAGATTCCGCAATCTTAAAAGTTATTCGGGAGGGTCGAACTTGGTATCGTTGGAAAGGTCCCTTGGTAGGGAATTGTAATCCACAAACCGCAAAATTATATTGTACATTGTTGCCGAGATATTCTCGATCATAGGTCCACCTTAGCTTTCCGCTACGTAACCCATACGCGTGTATATACGCCTGAGATTCCGCAATCTTAAAAGTTATTCGGGAGGGTCGAACTTGGTATCGTTGGAAAGGTCCCTTGGTAGGGAATTGTAATCCACAAACCGCAAAATTATATTGTACATTGTTGCCGAGATATTCTCGATCATAGGTCCACCTTAGCTTACCGCTACGTAACCCATACGCGTGTATATACGCCTGAGATTCCGCAATCTTAAAAGTTATTCGGGAGGGTCGAACTTGGTATCGTTGGAAAGGTCCCTTGGTAGGGAATTGTAATCCACAAACCGCAAAATTATATTGTACATTGTTGCCGAGATATTCTCGATCATAGGTCCACCTTAGCTTACCGCTATGTAACCCATACGCCTGTATATACGCCTGAGATTCCGCAATCTTAAAAGTTATTCGGGAGGGTCGAACTTGGTATCGTTGGAAAGGTCCCTTGGTAGGGAATTGTAATCCACAAACCGCAAAATTATATTGTACATTGTTGCCGAGATATTCTCGATCATAGGTCCACCTTAGCTTACCGCTACGTAACCCATACGCGTGTATATACGCCTGAGATTCCGCAATCTTAAAAGTTATTCGGGAGGGTCGAACTTGGTATCGTTGGAAAGGTCCCTTGGTAGGGAATTGTAATCCACAAACCGCAAAATTATATTGTACATTGTTGCCGAGATATTCTCGATCATAGGTCCACCTTAGCTTACCGCTACGTAACCCATACGCGTGTATATACGCCTGAGATTCCGCAATCTTCAAAGTTATTCGGGAGGGTCGAACTTGGTATCGTTGGAAAGGTCCCTTGGTAGGGAATTGTAATCCACAAACCGCAAAATTATATTGTACATTGTTGCCGAGATATTCTCGATCATAGGTCCACCTTAGCTTACCGCTACGTAACCCATACGCGTGTATATACGCCTGAGATTCCGCAATCTTAAAAGTTATTCGGGAGGGTCGAACTTGGTATCGTTGGAAAGGTCCCTTGGTAGGGAATTGTAATCCACAAACCGCAAAATTATATTGTACATTGTTGCCGAGATATTCTCGATCATAGGTCCACCTTAGCTTACCGCTACGTAACCCATACGCGTGTATATACGCCTGAGATTCCGCAATCTTAAAAGTTATTCGGGAGGGTCGAACTTGGTATCGTTGGAAAGGTCCCTTGGTAGGGAATTGTAATCCACAAACCGCAAAATTATATTGTACATTGTTGCCGAGATATTCTCGATCATAGGTCCACCTTAGCTTACCGCTACGTAACCCATACGCCTGTATATACGCCTGAGATTCCGCAATCTTAAAAGTTATTCGGGAGGGTCGAACTTGGCATCGTTGGAAAGTTCCCTTGGTAGGGAATTGTAATCCAGAAACCGCAAAATTATATTGTACATTGTTGCCGAGATATTCTCGATCATAGGTCCACCTTAGCTTACCGCTACGTAACCCATACGCGTGTATATACGCCTGAGATTCCGCAATCTTAAAAGTTATTCGGGAGGGTCGAACTTGGTATCGTTGGAAAGGTCCCTTGGTAGGGAATTGTAATCCACAAACCGCAAAATTATATTGTACATTGTTGCCGAGATATTCTCGATCATAGGTCCACCTTAGCTTACCGCTACGTAACCCATACGCGTGTATATACGCCTGAGATTCCGCAATCTTAAAAGTTATTCGGGAGGGTCGAACTTGGTATCGTTGGAAAGGTCCCTTGGTAGGGAATTGTAATCCACAAACCGCAAAATTATATTGTACATTGTTGCCGAGATATTCTCGATCATAGGTCCACCTTAGCTTACCGCTACGTAACCCATACGCCTGTATATACGCCTGAGATTCCGCAATCTTCAAAGTTATTCGGGAGGGTCGAACTTGGTATCGTTGGAAAGTTCCCTTGGTAGGGAATTGTAATCCAGAAACCGCAAAATTATATTGTACATTGTTGCCGAGATATTCTCGATCATAGGTCCACCTTAGCTTACCGCTACGTAACCCATACGCGTGTATATACGCCTGAGATTCCGCAATCTTAAAAGTTATTCGGGAGGGTCGAACTTGGTATCGTTGGAAAGGTCCCTTGGTAGGGAATTGTAATCCACAAACCGCAAAATTATATTGTACATTGTTGCCGAGATATTCTCGATCATAGGTCCACCTTAGCTTACCGCTACGTAACCCATACGCGTGTATATACGCCTGAGATTCCGCAATCTTAAAAGTTATTCGGGAGGGTCGAACTTGGTATCGTTGGAAAGGTCCCTTGGTAGGGAATTGTAATCCAGAAACCGCAAAATTATATTGTACATTGTTGCCGAGATATTCTCGATCATAGGTCCACCTTAGCTTACCGCTACGTAACCCATACGCGTGTATATACGCCTGAGATTCCGCAATCTTAAAAGTTATTCGGGAGGGTCGAACTTGGTATCGTTGGAAAGGTCCCTTGGTAGGGAATTGTAATCCACAAACCGCAAAATTATATTGTACATTGTTGCCGAGATATTCTCGATCATAGGTCCACCTTAGCTTACCGCTACGTAACCCATACGCGTGTATATACGCCTGAGATTCCGCAATCTTAAAAGTTATTCGGGAGGGTCGAACTTGGTATCGTTGGAAAGGTCCCTTGGTAGGGAATTGTAATCCACAAACCGCAAAATTATATTGTACATTGTTGCCGAGATATTCTCGATCATAGGTCCACCTTAGCTTACCGCTACGTAACCCATACGCGTGTATATACGCCTGAGATTCCGCAATCTTAAAAGTTATTCGGGAGGGTCGAACTTGGTATCGTTGGAAAGGTCCCTTGGTAGGGAATTGTAATCCACAAACCGCAAAATTATATTGTACATTGTTGCCGAGATATTCTCGATCATAGGTCCACCTTAGCTTACCGCTACGTAACCCATACGCCTGTATATACGCCTGAGATTCCGCAATCTTAAAAGTTATTCGGGAGGGTCGAACTTGGTATCGTTGGAAAGGTCCCTTGGTAGGGAATTGTAATCCACAAACCGCAAAATTATATTGTACATTGTTGCCGAGATATTCTCGATCATAGGTCCACCTTAGCTTACCGCTATGTAACCCATACGCGTGTATATACGCCTGAGATTCCGCAATCTTAAAAGTTATTCGGGAGGGTCGAACTTGGTATCGTTGGAAAGGTCCCTTGGTAGGGAATTGTAATCCACAAACCGCAAAATTATATTGTACATTGTTGCCGAGATATTCTCGATCATAGGTCCACCTTAGCTTATCGCTACGTAACCCATACGCGTGTATATACGCCTGAGATTCCGCAATCTTAAAAGTTATTCGGGAGGGTCGAACTTGGTATCTTTGGAAAGGTCCCTTGGTAGGGAATTGTAATTCACAAACCAGAAAATTATATTGTACATTGTTGCCGAGATATTCTCGATCATAGGTCCACCTTAGCTTACCGCGACGTAACCCATACGCGTGTGTATACGCCTGAGATTTTGCAATCTTAAAAGTTATTCGGGAGGGTCGAACTTGGTGTCGTTGGAAAAGTCCCTTGGTAGGGAATTGTAATCCACAAAGCGGAAAATTATATTGTACATTGTTGCCGAGATATTCTCGATCATAGGTCCACCTTAGCTTACCGCGACGTAACCCATACGCGTGTATATACGCCTGAGATTTTGCAATCTTAAAAGTTATTCGGGAGGGTCGAACTTGGTATCTTTGGAAAGGTCCCTTGGTAGGGAATTGTAATTCACAAACCAGAAAATTATATTGTACATTGTTGCCGAGATATTCTCGACCATAGGTCCACCTTAGCTTACCGCTACTTAACCCATACGCGTGTATATACGCCTGAGATTCCGCAATCTTAAAAGTTATTCGGGAGGGTCGAACTTGTTATCGTTGGAAAGGTCCCAATATTCCAGTCAGATTTTCAGGAGGACGGGCCAGATCTTCTGGCCCTTCTATAGTATTTGGTTTGTTTAAACACCCCCCTCCTATAATCTTCCGAATTGAACGATCTAAGTTATGACAATTTGTCTTATTAACGTATACATCTCCACATAAGTGTTGACACTGCGATTTAAGATGATGTTGATGTTGTTCCGGAATCGTACTGCAAGCTTTAACATGTTTAAGAATTCAATGTCGAACGAAACTTTTGGTTTTCCGCATTTTTTTCCTGGACGTACAATACTTAAAATTCATGTACAAATAAAGCAAAAGACACTTGCAATGATAATGGCATGTTCGCATTTTGCACCATCTGGCATGATCATTTGTGCCAAGCAATTTGCAATTATCATGAAAAATTTATAGGGGGTTGGCGCACACCCTGTCACACACACTCACATTCACTCTCTCTCTCTCTCACACATACACATGCACACACACACACATTGACATGCACACACAAACACACAAACACGAGCAAAGCATCAAATGTAAAAGCCTTATTTTAGTTATGTCTAAATCCAGCCGTAAAGAGGTAGTAAACAAAAACTTCGTCAAGTGATGTATGTATTCAGTACAGTCTGTCATGAAGCATAGCTACAATGTATGTAAACACCGATATTTCAGAACTATCATGGCTTTCTCATGGAGATCAAATAATTCAGTACAGAGTAGACCAAAAAACTGTAATCCTAGTGTATTACGGGGGATACACGTGTAGGGTGCCAAACCGTGAGGCTAGATATTTCATTGTTTGAGATGACTTTCGAACTAGAAGACGTACTAAAACATCAATGCAAGAAATGAGACACTGAGTCCAATACATTAGTATTAGTATCTAAGTTTTCTAACTGAACAGTTTCAAACTAGATCCCTAGTACCATATCCAGGACATGTTTAGCGTGCACGCCCGGGGACCGAGGCCTGCTGACCAGTTGCTCTCTGTCAGTGGTCAGACTAGATTGTGAGGTTCCGGACTTTCGTGCGGACAGGGAGTCGGAGCGTCGATCCTTGTCCTTGTGACGCGGGGCGCCCAGGTGTGCGAACAACAGGACAGAGCGCTGCTCGATCACTTCTCGTACCGCTGGGAAGTCTTCCAACAGATCCAGCAGATACTAGAATAAAAATTGGAAAAACAGCTTGTTTTATTCAGATCTCCGTTAATGTATACATAATGCTGATACACTATTCTTCCTTGAGTCCATTCAAGTACAAATAATGAAATTCTACACTTCCAGAAACTACATTTCTATCGACATCACAAACCCACTTAAAAACAACAAGCGTTGGCTATTTCTTAGCTACTGCCTCCAAAGCAGCCGACCGTAATATTACGCGAAAACATTAGATAGATTTATAGCATAGAACCGTAAGTTTTTAAATTTTTCAGTTGTAAATTGTCGCATTTGAAATTCGTTCCTTTGCAATTAGCCCTCCGGCATGAGATTGCAAATAAAGATTATTCTTATCATGGAAGCTCATGTGTGTTGGTAATACTCATAGTACAAGGCTAAACTTTCTTCCAACTTTTGTACTTTTGTGTTGGAAGAAAGTTTAGCTTTGTACAAAGATTATTCCTGTCAACAGTCAACATCAGCTTTTCATGATACATGAACCCACTCCAGCGTGTCTTACCCTTCTGTTCAGAGCGAAGATGTCCGTGTGCCTCCTGGCGCGGACCGATCTGCGGCGGGGCAGGCTGTACGTCAGGCTCATCTCACCGATGACCTTCCCCTCGCCCATCACGGTCTCAGCAACAAACTCGCCGTCAGACTGGTCGTACCCGCTCTCAACCTGAGGGGATAGAAGTAATCGCTTTATTTCTTTCTCAATGCCGGGCGGTACGGGGTGGTAGGGGCCCATGAAAGACCCTGAATGGTTCTGCCGTTTACATGTAGTAAAAACAATTTAAGAAAATAGATAATGAACAGTTTCATATATGCAAAGCAGCACAACACAGCATATCTTCTGGTGCCTTTCAACAAATGTTTTCTCTCTTTTTCTTATCAAGAACGTGTTTACAAAAACTATGCTATGATGCACAGTACAATGCAAAGCAACACAATGCAACATCATCCCGAAAGGAAGCACGTCACATACGATACACCAGTAAGTACTTTTGGTTTCATGTCCTCATCTAAAAATGACAGGAAGTGTCTTTCTTAAAGGGACAAACCCTACTGGACACCCGGATCTCAGGATGATACTGACCTCCCCTCGGAAGATAATGTACATCTCGGCTCCCATATCTCCTCGGTGCAGGACATAGTTTCCAGGTAAGAAGAAGAGTAGCCTCAGTCGGGTAGACAGGCTCTTCAGAAAACTTTCGTGCAATCCACGGAAAAGCGAGGACTATGTATACATAGAGAGTAGAAAACAATGCTTTATGCTTTATTCCCCCAACTACTTACTACAACTGCTACTACTGCTGCTACTACTATCACCACTTGTACTCTGGGCATTGTTATGCAAATCGAGACAATGGTTGAGACGAGAACTTCTGTTTACAAGTTTGGAGTCGACCTTCGCAGTTTGTAATATGATTCTTGTCGCTGTACATGCGTAATCGGAACTGCGAAAGTGCTTATTCCTAGAAGTCCGATTGAACTGTAGAAGCTTTATAACTAACACTTACTCCGTTCAAATACGTCTTCGTCATGCCGTAAGAGATGTCCTCCTGAAGACATCTGGGTGCTTCTTGGAACAGCGTGGACACGTCCACTCCCCTGAAGTAGCGATACACAATGTTTATCTATTCATTTATGGCATCTCACTGGACTGCGAACCGTGAATCTCCTTATATATTAGGACACAGGCGAGTTTCACATTAGACACACCTGTTTCTTAGTAGGATGTAGTCACAGTAGTGTCGTAATTGTCAATATTGCGTCGTACTTAAAATCGTAAATCTCATCTGGAGGACACAGATGAGAGTTGAAATTGAACACACCTGTTTCTTAGCCAGATGTAGTCGTAGTAGTGAACCACCTTCTGTCGGAGATCGTTTGGAACAGCCTGGTCCTCCATGTGTGCCTGCACACATAAAAAAGCAAAATAAAACTATCTCAACTTTCTTGAAGCACATCAAAAGTGGGGCCCATCCCTCCCTGTCCACCCTCTTTGACCTGGTAGTGAGCAAATCGTGTAAAGTGCCTTTCACAAGGGCACAAGATAGTAGTATGAGAGGATTCGAACTCAGGTCCTCTTGGTTCTGGACCAAGCACCATGCCACACAACCCCACATCATTGTACATGGAAGAAAGTACCATTCACGGCAGTCTTAATCGTTTACTACAGTTCACTACACTTTCCAGTTATAGATAACCTGTTGTCTGTCGATCAGGTGGTAGTAGAATTTTGTAGTTCAAAACATGTTTCACCATTTCCTTTCATACGCCAGTAGGAAAATACTAGTACATCAGGACGTTTCCTCCTGTTAAAGACGATTCTCCCTAGGTCGATTGCCCCCAGTTACCCCCCCCCCCCAGTCAACGATCAATTCTCGCCATCTAAAGTCTGTCGATACATTATTTAATAAATATGCTAGATATAACATTACTGTACGACGTGTACATTTCTTACCTTTGTAGCCTTTAACTTTTCTTCAAAAGAGACTTTGAAAGCTTCAGTATTGGACAAGGTTGATGCAATATTCCCGAGAACCAGCCCAAACATCATCTTGCCGAACACCATCACCACAGCGGCACAGACTGTTGGAATATGGGTCGTCAGTGATGTGATACCATAGACTTTACTAACACGGCGTACATATAACGTTAGGCTGTCTCTGAAGTACCGTACAATGCAATTCAATGCTTTATTAACATCGTAAAATTGCAGACATACACACAAAAAGATGGTAGCCTTAGCGAGGTTGATATCATATCAATATTGATATATACTGAGAGAAAGAGAGAGAGAAAGAGAGAGAGAGGGAGAAAAAAGAGCATTACATCACATACATTGTTCTTTCCAGAAGTTCACTACCTGACTATACAATTTGATTGATTTATGGCTTTAGTTTTAGTTTATTCCGTACTTATAGTCAAGTTCAAAGCAGACGGATAAAGATCTTTAGACGTTATTGTCAATATTGTGTCGTTGAATTTTGAATTTTAGAAATCTTTTAAATGGAAAAATGAATTCTATATTTTTCTTAATTTTTCATAGAATCTTTAATGAAAAAAATTGATCACATACTCATCTCTGCTGGTGAAAATGCGTGGATGTCTCCATAGCCAGTTGATGTTAATGTGGCGACGGTCCAATACACCGTGGACACATAGGCCTGTAAGGATGGGGGTACGACCACTGGACCTCCCTCCTCATGATGCTCCTCCTCTTCTTCTTCGTGGTCATCCTCCTCTTCTTCCTCCTCTTCGTCATGATGCTCTTCTTCTTCGTCACCATGTTCTCCACCGGCATGCATTTCTGTAAGCGTGTAAAAGAACAAATTGCAACTAGTGCGCAGTCATTCGAATTATACAAGGACCACCAATGCTTTGGTCATAATTGGACAAAGGGCCCTGCCGGGCAGTTCACGTGCTGTTTCAGGCGTGACCTCTACGTAGCCATATGAGACATCCTGCGACTGCCAGGGTATTTTGGTCCCCGACAGGGCCCCGTGTTGATTTTAAGACGGAGGAACCCGGTTACAAAATAGCCACCGTGACCTACCCGTGGGGAACATCGAGTGGTACCGCCGGCATCCGGCATTCCAACGGGACAACGGCTTCGGTGTCCGGCCGGGGCTACACACCCTACGGGCACCGGTGCAAATGTGACCAAAGCATAAGTGAACACGTCCAGTCTGCACCTTTCCTTTCGGGTTTTGTTTGTTTCTTTAAACCTTAGTTCATTTACGACAAATCTCAAATCGGCCTTCAGGCCGCTTTTCAATAAGGTCATTAGGGGAGAGGTAAGGGTCAGGAAAAATATTTAACAGACGTACAGCTTACATAATTTAAAGTCCTAATAAGTCTATAGTTACATATATATTTTTTACACACATGTGAGCATAACTCACGCATATCATGGACCCAGGTGTTCTTCTGACACTTTCCGAGGGGGCAAGCGGCGATGTAAAAGAAACAGGACAGCAGGTGGATGACGAGCAGCACCTCCACAAGGGACTGGTACAGTCGAGCCATCAAGACGCTACAAGATGGACAGATGAGGAGCCAATCAAAGGGAGTCATTGGTTCTGATTGACAGATGATGAGCCAATCAAAGGGGGTCATATGGGTTTTGATTGACAGATGATGAGCCAATCGAAGAGAGTCATATGGTGTTATGGTTGACAGATGAGGAGCCAATCAAAGGGAGTCATATGTGTTATGATTGACAGGTGAGAAGCCAATCAAAGGGAGTCATGGGTTCTGATTGACAGGGGAAGAGCCAATTAAATGGAGTCATGTTGTCTAGTACGTAATCTAATCATCTACAAACAAAACTAGAGAAATAAAGTCATTTCACAATTCTATATTCTGACAAATGGCTTGTCATGTGACGCAACAATGATCGGATAGTGGCAATCATCATACTAGCATCTATGATCTCAGCGCCACGGTCTCGAGGACTTCATCAGAAATTGACCCAGGAAACAAGCTCTTTCGCAGAGTTCACCACGCATGTGTAGGTGATAGGAATTCTGGGTAATATGTCAAATGTGAAGGCCCGTCTGAAGTACTGTCTCGTGTCGGATCATTGTTAAGACTTGAGTGACAATGTCCTAGTCCTGGACGTAATGGCGACTGCAAATATGGCGTTTTTATTTTACATTCATGGGGCCTTCACCTTTGACATATTACCCAGAATTCCTGTCGCTCGCACATGCGTAGTGACATCTGTGAAAGAGCTTATACGTACTTGACCCTGAGATCGGTACTCAGTTTGTTGAAGTACTGCACGACGCGGGCGCCACGCAGAAGATGCCAGAGACGCAGAAGAGAGAGGACTATTAGTCGCTGATGTGTGTCAGCCGCCAGGGCGAAGATATCCACCGGAAGGGCTGCAATGACGTCAACCAAAAAGCCATTTTTGTCGTAGATGTAGTGGGTGAAGATCCGGTCAAAATCGGCCTCCACGTTGCCGTGCTCGTCGATGTAACTGATGTGGAATTTCAGCCATATCTAGAAAACATGGACGTTGTGGATATATCATAGGAGAATCCTTTTACACAACGAATTTTTACTCACTTTGCTTACGTCTCGGTGTCTCTCAGAGCTTCTGACTGGAGTTCTACTTCTTGTCACTATATGTAGCCGATGCAGGTGGCGCGCTTTTGCGGCAACCTCCATGAATCGGGACGAGGAGGGATCTATGTTTGGGATTGTGTTCTCGCCGAAAAAGCGCCACATACTTCGGCTGCATACATAGCGGCGAGAAGCAGAACTTCAGTCAGAAGCTGAGAGACAACGAAACGTAAGCAAAGTGAGTACAACTTGGTTGTGCAAAAGAATTCTCCTAGATCCTATGTCCTATACATTTTCCCAACCTGATGAAATTATTTTTGGATGGAAGTCATGTTTCACAACTAGCGTACATTGTCTATTGTTATTAACATGAACTCTTCGCCGATGTAATTTTCCGTCTCGCAAACTGTTTTCTCACCTTTCGTCAACATATCGCTACCGCGGTCCATACCATTTCCAATAGTGTCATAATAACTAGACACAAAAACGTATATAAAGCAACATTTCAATAAAAGTCTACGACAGTATCGAGATAAATTGTAATGACATTTCTTGAAAATTAACTTTATTATCAACGCCACATGTTGTGGCCAAATGTTACTAAAAAAGCTATCACAGTGCAATTTCTCAACTTTCAATCTTTCTTTTTTTTAGCATATTACCTCGATTAAGAAGAACGCGTCACACAGATAGGTGAGCAAGAGGATCTCCCAGTTGTGACTTTGGAATGCGGCCTGTAATGAAATCACAAAACGTCAGAACCCACACCGCCAGTTCACCTTTATTTATCCACGAGGTAACCTTTATACATACAAACATACATGCATACTTATACTCTGTCGCGTTGAAGCCCTAACAAAGTTCCGCTTCCAGTGCGATCATTCATCATTTGTACGGTATGATTAAAAACTGGGTATTTGGGGATATCAATTTGACAGACGGTCGTTTCAAATTGAAATATTTTCAGAAATAAGATATTGTATGATTGAAAATTTTCTTGTCATACATTTAATTAAATCAACATGTCTTTACCTCCCAGGACAGCAGCCAGAGTGAGACGATGAGCACGAAGGTGCTGAGGTGCCAGTACAGCCTGGCGCCGAGACCCCGGCAGTCGATCACGAACCGGTTCCAGCGACGGAGCCGGCCCCAGATGCGCGCGAGCGGGCGGAGAAGGATCGGCCTGGAGACTGACACGGCCACCTCGTATTCCATCGGTTCTATGTCCACGGCCACATCCCCTAAGTTAGAGAAACAAACACCAGTTGGCCACGTGTTAGCATGTTTGTGGTTTTGGCACGATGGGTCCAATGTAGCCTGACTAAATCAAGCTTATAGCAGCCTTCTACACATATGATATGGTTGCCCCGCCCGAGACCCGAAGCTGCAAATTTGTCCTGGTGGACTGCCGGATACCACAGGAATACCTCTTAGTGTGCTCAGGATTAGCTTTCGGTGTCTATTTGTTACCGGGTCCCGAGTTGTTTTTAAGCCTGAGTTAAAACTAAGCCGGGGCCCGTCGTGCACATAAGCACTCCGGTAACTACAGGGTGTCCCACGGGGCCACGTAGGGGTCACGACCGAACATTACAAAAACACCCCGTGAACTACTAGCACCGACAGGGCCCCCTTTCCCTTTGTGACCAAAGCATAGATTGGGAGACTTGGGAACATCCTAATCATGTTGATTTATGTTTTATGCATTATTGCCATACTGAGATATGTCGACTGATTTCTATGGTATTTTGAGGTACGACCGGGCCCTGGGTTGATTTTAAGACGGAGTTAAAATAAACCCAGGAACCGGTAACAAATAGATATAGACGTCGTTACCTACCCGTTAGGAACACCGAGGGATATTGCCGGTATCCTGTAGTCTACCGGGACAAATTTTTTTTATCGCTCCGGTGAGGCTACATTCCTGACGGGCATTGGCGCAGCCTTAGTCCATGATGAAGAAAATATTTACCTGTCTTATCAATTGGGTTGCCTTGTCCATCAACCTGGTTCTCCTGCGCATCTTGCAACTCATCTTGCTCACTGTATACATAGTCCCATGATTCTTCCTTGCCCGTCTCCTTCCTGATGACTTCCGTGCGGTCAATGACCTGAGTATGGAGCGATGGGTAGTGACACAACACGTCCAGGAGATCCGCTCTTGTCAGGATGTACAGGTCACAGTTGGATTTGGCCCTGAAAAGGAGCAACATATTCTTGACTTAAAATGGACTGAAAAAGGTCCAAGGTTTCTTCTTGATTGCTGTGCAAAAGACGAGCTGCAAACTAGTTTCTTCTATATTCTTTACTTGTCATATTTGCAAACAGATAAATTGCAGTCGGTCCAGCAGTTTCCCTGGGGCTATCAACAAACAATAATGATCTTTACTGTTTTACTTTTCCTCATGTAATTGATTTTAAACCTTTATATTGATGATTTAGCTTATCTTTGTTAATAGTATGTACCATCAATTGTAGTATATATCTTCGGATCCGTGGTTTATGTTTGCATGCATCTGCTTGCAAGTTTGTTTAAGTTATTTTTTGATATCGCTTTCTTTCATTTATGAAATCATTTCTGCTTCTGTGCATGTGCATTGTGTTCATTTTTGTTTCTTCGAAATGCAAGGAGAATTTAGAAAAATCATGTTTACCAATTTGCGAATTAAAAAAAGAAATTGTAACGTGCCACTTGATCGGAATACCTGACAGTGAACTCCCAGGGCTCTTTCAGCATAACATGCATGTAACCGAAGAAACTGCCGGGGCCAGCTGCGCACACTGCTCGGCCGGTGAAGTCGTCTTCATCTGGAGACACCCTCTCCACCTCCCCGCGATGTACGTAGAACATCTACCATAAACAGACGAATAACATCACAGGTAGTTATCAACTCAGCCATTAAAAAACAACAATAACTGATCCACCGGTCTACAAGACCGAGCTGTGAAATAAGGCTCACGTCACATTTCCAAACTGGAGCCTGGCCGGGCAGTTTGTGCAAAGGGAAAATAGAAATGTATACGTAAAATCATACACAAAAATGCTCACGACTATTATCTTTACGTCTTGTGTAGTTTGGTGTCTTTAATATTATACTTTTCGTTCCCAAAGGCTGCCCGGCCGGGCCCCGGTTTGGAAATGTGACGTACATGTAGGCCTAGCTGCTGCCGCGCCGCGTGCCTGCGAAGCTGGTGTGTTACGCAAAAGGGTGGTTTTATACCGGTTATATCTAGATACAGATGAAGGGAAAAGAAGAAGTAGAATGTAGTAGAATGTAGCCTGTTGATCAATTCATATGGCAACATGTCTCAGAGCAATATTATTAGCCTGGTATCCAGTCGTATTATAGCTGCCGAGTCTCTTCTGTCCTCTCCGCAAATACTTACAGATATTTGCGGAGAGGACAGAAGAGATTCGGCAGCTATAATACGGCTGGATACCAGGCTACAATATAATTATTCTTTCATCGAGGTTGATGTGTGTGGCATGTACTTTTTAAGTTTTTTTCTCACCTCAGTTGGAATGTCGTTCTTCCGGACGATCAGCTCGCCTTCCAGTACGAAGGTCGGTTTGAAGTATAGAGACACCATCTTCTCGAAGCCGACGTCCATACCATAGAAGATCGGGACTTTTTCTGCACGCAAAGGTATTATGAACGCCACGTGATTGAGACCTTATCGCAGATAGAACGCGCGCAAAGGATGCCGGGACAGTTTGTGGTCAATCGATGTAGAGCGCTGCCTTGCGCGACGGTCTTGTAGCGCGTGTGTTGGTGTAGCTTTAGTGCAAGGATGACGCAACACTATGACGCTTGTTCTATCTGCGATAAGGTCTATACACGAGTGTGTATATGCCAGTGCGCCCTTACCTACGGAAATCATTTTATTTTGCGCACTTTCTGTAAGCATGTCCCACCTGGCTGCCTGTCCTTATACAGAACACATCTTCATAACCGTAAAACAAAAGTGATGTTTTCGAATGAAGATAAAGGGTAAATGTAGTCCCATAGCCTTTTAATGCTGTTGGGTAGTAGTATGATATCCACTGTGTCTTAGGCATGGTATTGTCAGGCGTAGCACATCTTTTTAAATACAACCTCTTTCACCTCCCCAACCGAAGCCAGCTACTGATTTACACACCTGGTTGGAGTGATCAAAGTCGTGTAAATTTTCAAGAAAACGGCAGAACGATTAAAGGCAGCTTTTCTGGCTACATCTTTCTTCCTTATACATCAGACACCTGTTTGTTGTCAAGTCTTAAGGTCAGACAAGACAATAAAAAGACAGTTAGGGCACAAAAACTGGATACAAACCGATGATCCTCTGGTATAACGTGAATGTCACGTCAGCCTCTAGAGCCACCGGTAAACCCTCAAACAGTGATCGGGTTGCGATGCCACGTGTTCGCACCCACAGGTACTCATAGTGCTGGTCGACTCGCTTCTGGAGACGTTCATCCACACCGTAGCACTGGAAAGAGAGAATATCCCGGGTAAGGCTTAGGTCCCAATTGGAAAAGGGGGCCATGTCGGGCAGGTCACTGGCTGTTTTTTAGGTGTGACCCCTACGTGGCCGTGTGAGATACCTTGCGGCTCCCGGTGTATTTTGGGGCCCGGCCGAGCCCCGGGTTGAATTATAAGTCTTAAAATGAACCCGGTAACGAATAGACGCCGTATGCTAATCGTGAGCACACCGAGAGGTACCCCAGCGGTATGCGGCAGTCCACCGGGACAAAGTTGTGGCTTCGGGACCCGACCGGTGCTACATCCCTGACGGGCACCGGTGCACTTAGGACCAAAGTCTAACTTTGCAAATTGGGGATAACTAGCATAAAAACTCATGTGACAATTGACGCAAATTTGAACCATGAATGCGCCAAACATTGAGCGTGACAGAGTTTAAAAACTTAATTCAGTACAGCGAGAGAGTACAGCGGAGGGCGCTCAGGATTATCTCACTAGGGGGTAGACGCACTGTGCCAGCCTTACCAACCCTGAAAGAAAGACGGGAAGCGGCTGCAGTGAAACTGCTGAAAGCTATGCTTGAGGAAAGCCACCCTCTACATGATCTGGTCCCACCAACAAGGACTATGGCCACAGGGCGGAGTCTCAGAAATAAGTCCGAACTCACAATACCAACAGCCCGTACAAAAAGACTCAGTAACTCATTCCTTCATCAAGCTATTCGTCTATACAATGAGTCAAATGGTTAGTGGACGCATCAGCACTGTGTTAGAGACGTTCTCGTGACCTCATGGTATCAATATGTGTACATAGTACTTGTTTTGTACTTAGAGTTTGCTCGTAATGTAAATACCGTAAGTGTCAACGTAGTCTGTTTTTAATGATGTTTGTGTAAAATCAGCACAATTCAGTGGACATGTTTCCAGCATTGTTTACTGCCAGTTGATTCCTAATAAAAATTGAAATTGAAATTGAAATTGAAATTAATTCGAAAGGTCATGATCAGACGAAGAAGAACCTGCAAAATGTCTGTTTTTCTAGTTCACAAGGGGAAATGCCGAGGTCGCGACAGGTTTACCTTTAAAAAGGCGAAGATCAGCCTCAGTCTCTCCTGATAGCGAGCACGCTGCGCTGCCGCGTTGGCTAAGCTGGCCGCTACGCTGGCGACGATGTAACCATAAAACACTATTCCCACGATCTGAAGCAGGGCCATCAACACCATCTGTCGCAGTGAAACACAAAGGTAAGTGTCATTCTGATTCATCATGGAAGCCCATCTGTATTGCCTATTGGTGGTAAACTCCACGGAACAAATTTGCAACGACCACAATCGCTTTCTTTCTCAGCAATAATGTCCAATCACTGCAAAACATAAACTCTCGAGAGTTACAGACACGTGATCTTATCAACAATCAACACGTGATCTTGTGGATACGTGATGTCAGCAACCGGTCAAACGTGCCAGGAAGTTTATAACGCCCACCGTCTATGTTAACTCACTGGCACGTTTCACCAATTAATGACGTCATGCGTCCGTAAGACCACATGTTGACAAGATCTCATGCCTACAAATCTAGCGAGCAGTCTGTAGCGATTGGTCATTACGGGGCCAAACAAACTGCGCAGTTACGCCATACGACTCCACGCATTCTTTATGACCAACCCCGAAACCTGCTTGTACCTTTTGAATAATTCAAACCAACCTCATAATCCTTGTCTAAGCTGGCGTGCAAATCTCCATAGCCCACGTTGAGTGCCGTGGCGCATGCCCAGTACATGCTAGTGGCGTACATCTTGCCGTGTTCGTCTTCTTTGAAGTCGTGCTCGTCCACTAACGTTCGGGCGATCCAGTTATCCTCCACACAGGGTGTAGATAGGAAGGGTGGACAACCCATCAACCACACCACGCACGTGGTCCAGTGTGTGAAGATGAGTGAGTACAAGAAGAACTTGACCTGTCTATAGCAAGCACAAAAGAACATTTGCTTGTCAATAATCATAAGTTAAACTTGCCGTGTGTCAAATGTGCAACACAACAACTAGTAGTGTCTTTGGAAGGTATATCAGAAAGCAGTTACTCATTGACAAGCAACTGGATATGATTTTGGAAAAGGCCAGACGTTTCAGATAGCATCCACAATCTTTCGTCAGTGACACTTAGGAAAGCTGGTAGAAGAGCAGGTTTTATACCTTACCTATGAATCGATATGCAAAGGAGATGAAGACAAATAACGGATAGTCCAATAGGAAACAAAAATAAGGCAAAGTCAAGACAAGGTTGATGCAATTTGACGATCCTGGGATTCTCACATTTTTTTATAAGTTAAATCAGTTTGGTCGCTACTTTTATAGTTTGTCGTTCGTTTTGCCACATAATCAATAGTCTTATAAATTTTTAATTCAAGACCTGATTAATCCAGTTTCGATCTCCACGTTGGACTCCAAGTAGTCAAAGAACAGCAGGAGGTTGTAGGCGATCAGCACACGGTTCAGTCTCAGAAGGCCAACCAGAGCCATGAGGTCCGTGTAGTCCCACTGTGGACGGTACATGGTCAGAATTCATGGTCATTCAGAATTTGCAACGTAGAAAATGTATTACAAATTCTTGAGTGAGGGCTTATTGGAGATAACATGAACGGGGGCGAATAAATGAAGTAGAACAATATAGCATGTGCCTACTCTAAATTCAGGCCGGGCTCCGACGCCACAAATTTGTCCCGGTGGACTGCCGGATATATCGGGGGTACCCTCTGGTGTGCCTCACGGATATAGGTCACGGCGTCTATTTATTATAGGCCCCGTGCCGATTCTAACTGAGCCAAAAATAAACACAATGGTCTGCTACTTCTAAAATGAACCCGTTGTCCGACCGTACCCGCAAGATGTCCTACGAGGCCACGTATAGGTTCGGACCGAAAGCCCCCCCCCCCCCCAAAAAAAAACCCAGCTCATTAACTGCCTTATTTTTTCAATTGGGTCCGTAGTAGAAATATTTTGGCCCGATAGGTATTGCAATTAGCAAGTGTATCTCAGCAACTTAACTAAGTTTTGCATTACGAGGAGCATCTCAGGTTGTTACGAGGAGCATCCCAAGACCACATACGTACGTGTGTGATGAAGGGAATGGTCACCAGCTCAATAGGGAAGCTAGCCATGATGTCCATCAGGAAGTTAGTCTTGAGGTAATGTCTGGCAGTCTCCAGGGGGTGTGTCACCATCACGTGCTTATTATTGTAGAAGGCTGCATGCAGCTTGATGTACCTAGGATACGGAAAAACAGAACCCGTCTGTTCTCACAAGCAACACACAGGTATTTTGCTTTGTTTGTATGTTGTTTAGTCAAAAAATCAAAGGTAACGTTATACGAACTATCCAGAAAATACAAAATTACAATCAATAATCAAATGAACAATCATATCAAATAGAATCGTTATGAAGTAATCATATCATAGGAAGCATATGAAATAAGCATATCCAACAGAAACATATGACATAAATCATATCAACAGAAATGTATGAAATAAGCATATCATCAGTGGATCATATTGTTTTGAAAATTAAACTCCATTTCGGTGAAATTTTCATTCATTTCACCCATTCACCCAGGTCAGGGCAATGCGTTCTGACTGGTCACATTGTACTGCAGGACAGGTGTCGCTACTAACAGTTCAGATGCGGTCACAAACGTTAAGTATTTACACATGTACGTATTGACTTACATGTCCAAGAAATTGCAGGCGTCCAGACCGATGTTGATGCCGAATAGAGCCCACGACTCGCGCAGCAGGGCGGCCTGTAGGGTGTAGGTGAAGGTGGAGGCTGCCGCCATGAGCAGGCGCAGGCCTATCCAGACACGAAACCACCTCCCAGATGTCATGAACGTACGTCTGAGAACAACGTTACCGTGGAATCATATATAAGAATCCGTTCTTGTTCCATCGAAAAGAAGAAAGCGTATCAAAGTCTTGTATATAAGGCTACAGCAAGTACATTTTATGGATGACATCAGCGCGCTCATTAATTTTTGTCCGATTTTGTAAAAAAGCAAAAGATCCCCTCTGGAGAACATGACGAGAAAGTTCATGTACTAAAATGATAATACGCATCGTGTGGTAGCCTTGATTGTACCTGTAAGAACGACACTAGTGAGGAACATGTTGCCATGACTGTAGTTGTAGAAATGAAACTAGTAAATTGATAGTAACTGATGTAGCAACAATATGTGGTAGCCATTACTGTAGTTGTCAACTTTGTAAGTGGTATGTATACCTGTTAACCACACTAGTGTGACTTTGTGTACCTCTTGAATACAGAAATAAGAACTGTTGGCTGTGATACCGTTTTTCTTTGGCCCAATTCTTGTTTGAACGTTTTGGTGCCTATTTTGAAAATTTAGATATCTTACTTTTACCCATCTTGTTTTTTTTTTACCTCTCTCATTTAATTTGGAGTCTGCAGAGGATGTCATTAATAAAATTTGCTCGCCTAATTGTCTGAACTTGAAACAGACTCACATCAAGACGTCACATAAACTTAACCTAAGTTAAATGTCAAGACTGTCAACTGTAGTTGTATGAAGGAAATTGCCTAAGCCAAGCAGCAATATAAAAAAAGGAGAGAGTTCTTACCTCATCAGCAGCTTGGACAGGATGCGAAGCGGTGTGTTCAAACGGCGGAATGGTTCCAAGTACTCTTTGTCTCCCCCCAGGCCATCTGACGGAAACTTGAACACTGGTTCCGACTTTTTGCGGTGGAGACTTGGGAGATAGAGCGATTCCATTTGATCATCGTCGGCCGTGGCCGCGATTTGGCTGTGTGACCTGATCCGAGGCTTCGTTGTGCCTTCTGTTCCCATCTTACACAGTCGCAGTGCTTCGCGGAAGTCGTCCATTTTCGACAGTTCGTGAAATTGCCTAGAAAAGACGGAAAACTATTCAACTATAGTTCATCATACAATGGGCAGAATTCTACTATTTGGATGCATATAGGACCTGATACGAGGCTTCTTTGGGCCTTCTGTTTTCATCTTACTCAGCCGCAACGCTTCATGGAAGTCCTCCATTTTCGACAGTTCGTGAAATTGCGCAAAAAAGACAACTATTCAACAATAGTGGGCGGAATCCGTGGGCGTTTACCATTTTGAATACAGAAGAAGTGCGTCCTGGTACTGATTTTAATTTTTTTTATTCAACTTTCAAAGAACAATAACAATTTGCGGGATTAGTGAACAATCCCACAATACATAATCCAGAAAATACTGTAGTTTTAGATATCAAGAAAACACGTTAGACATGAAAGCAACTAGCCATGAGAACACTTTTATTTTCGTCAAACAGGCCGGCGAGGCCCGGGTTTGAAGTGTGACCTAAGGATCAAAAGAATTCAAGATGCGTATGAAATAAAACTTAAACTAACATACTTTTCAACGAGTGGATACTTCGAGAGCACATCCTCCAGGTCATCTCGGGTCAAGATGATCAGCTCGACATATGTCCTGGATCGGATCGTGTCCGGCTGTTGGTCACCAAACAGCAGGGACAGCTGTCCGAAGTACTGACCAGGGCCCATGATACACAACGTATCTGCCAGGTCATCTGTTAGTATCTGTGTTGCAGTCACAGAGGAAGGCATTATTCAGTATTGGATGGAAAGATTCAGGTATACCCATTTTTACATCTAGGTGGTGTGAGGAAGGTCGTGCAAAGTGCCTTTCCCAAGGGTACAGGATTCGAACCCGGGACCATTTGGTCACTTTGTCGTTACGCCACCCGACCCCACGACACGTATTGCGCCATAGAATTGATTATTGTACTGTCGGTAAACAAATGTTTCTACTCTCAAATAGAGCACGTGGGAAAGGATATTCTCAAGTAAATCACAAGCACGTCTTACACCACATATTCTAAAAAGACGCCGTAACCGCATAATGTCAATTTAGTGGAACTTTGTTAGAGCCAACACGCGAACATGTTTCGCCGTGTGGCTTCTTGAGTGTTTGGGGCTCAAATGAGACCTGCTCCTGGTCTATAAAAGCAAGGACACACTTGTGCTTTTGCTGTACTTGTGCTCATTCGAGCCCAAAGTATTGAAGAAGCCACACGGCGGAACATGTTTGCGTGTTGGCTCGAATAAAGTTCCAAGCGGGGAATGTGCGGCTTCAGCGTCTTTTCTGACGATGTGACGTAAGTGTGTGCGGTCGGCCTGAGGCCTTTCTACTCTCAAATGAAAGCCCTGAACTTCCTAATCCCGATCCATCATGGAAGCGCCCTATAGGACGCCCAAAATGGAGATGGGAAGATCAGGTGTTCAACACACTCCAGGAGCTGGGGGTCTCCAGATCCGACTGGACTGTCTACGCCCAGTTCAGAACAACGTGGCGAGAACTGTCTGAACTGTCTGTAGCCGCCACGCATCAACTTATGATGTAAGCGAACGATTGATTGATTGAACTTTATAATCTTACTGGACTGATACCTCGCAGTAGCCCTTCCGAATCATGTGCAGGTCACGGGTGATGTCTCCAGAATACACGATGACGTCACCAGGTGCGTACAGCACAGCGCGGGTGTTGACTGCCAACTCTCGTAGAAAGGAGGGATCCGTCTCCTGGAACAGCGGGACCTGGGGAAAACAAATTAAAGAAATCTTCATGTCATACTATCTTATATGTTGAGATTACATAGGTTCAGCTAAAAGCCACCGTAACAATAGTGTAACAAGTGCTTTTGAAAAAAAGCTTTGCCATAGCGAATATTAGGGATAATTTGCTTGTCTGCTAGCATGCTAAATACGTCTCCAGTATATCGCTCTTTGATTGCTAGGTGCAAGTGTTGTTTCCAAACTGCCAATGATATTGGGAAGATCGTCAACTGATAGCTAAGGTAAGATACGGTAGGTGCACGTGGTAGAGGCTGTTTTATGCGGTTGTAAAGTGCATCACCTTCAAACAGTACAGTTTCGGGATTTGAAATGACTGCAAGGGCACAGTGCACGGTAGCAATGGTTAGAATTACATTAGAAAGTTCTAAAAGGGCAGCGATCGAAAGCTTTATAAACTGAGAGCCATTCAATGAGCTACCACGAGTAGAGGCTGTTCGGAGGTGTTCTTTTCTATCAGATGGAGCTGGGTACCCACGTACAGTGCGAGAGAGCCAGATATATGCCGAAGGGTGCAGTGCTTATCGCCCTCTCATCGAGCTATTCGATACAGAAGTGTTGGTATTCTTACTTACGAAATATCTGCTCAGAAACAAAAGCAGTGTGTGCCGACAGATTTCAATTAGGCCATGTTGATTTGATTATATGGATGACATCCTCCGGGAACTCCAAAATTGATGCGAGCGAGCGAATAATAAAAAAAAAGTTTGGCAAAAAAAAAAAAAAGTTGCCTCCAGTATGAAATCAAAGTGGCCAGGAAGGTTGAACATAGGACTAAACACACATAGTATGGTATGTCAACAGCTAGGTGTAGGGACCAGTACATCATATGGGTGCAAAACATTTTTTTCTTCTTGGACCAATCCGAAAAAAACAGACCTGAAAAAAAACAAAAACAGAGGAACAGGTTTCGCCAATTACAAAATGGACACACTATGTCGGCAGCCATTTGGGGGTCTAACCGGGGGGCCAAGAAGACAACAAGAGCGAAGTCAAACAGAGTTTATAGTTAATTGCACCAAGTTTCCACAGTCAAAGGTACAGAGACAGTTAGCCTTTATTACATGGAGATGGGATTTTAAAATGCAGTGGGAGTCCAATAATCCACCAAACAGATTCCTTTGTAGCAAAATTGACCAATTACCATTGTTTTGAGTATTGCCAGTTCTCAAGTTTCCACAGACAATCAGGTCCAGGTTCATGTCCGGACCTGGAAATGATCCTCAGGACCTGAATTTTCTGTACTGGTACCTCCCCCAACCAACAATAGATTTTCTTTCTTTCTGTCCTTATATTTCACATCTTATTCTTTGACTTTAGATTCATTTTGGCAGTCTATGGCATTAGTTCTCTGTTTTCTGATACTTTTTTTTTTCAATCTACGGAATATTTGTGTGTGCTCATTCTACAGCTGCTTTGCACAATTTATTGTGTGGTCGAAAATTTTTTTTTTTGGAAATGGCCGAAAATTGGTGCGAGCGCGGATGTCATCCATATAATCAAATCAACGTGGCCTTAAAAGGGCAAAAAAGGAAAGGCTCTCAATAAGGGACTACACAGCTCCCGCCTCGTTTTGGTGCATGACCTCGGATGGCCCAAAATGGCCACCGTTTCTGGAATAGGATCTATTGCTGTCGACGCAGTGGGGTCTGTTTTGGCCAATGATGCATAAACCTCGCCTGCTTACATACAATACCAAGGGAAGAGGATACTTTCTTGCATGGCAAGCGAAAAGTGCCTCACCTGCTCCAAGACTTCTTTCGCCTCTTCGAAGGCGACGTCCTGTTGTAAGGCGACAGGCATGTCGTGCATGAGACCCATGGACCCAGCTACCTCCTCGCCTCTGGAATGAAAAACGCAAAGCCGAATTAACCCACAAGAACGAGAGATGACGTCATGTAGCTGTCATCTGCATATATTCCAACAACATAGAATAACAGTCCGTAGGTAGCTTCGGAGTTCATGATTCTTTAGTCGACAAACATATATCAAGTAAACCATAAACTTAAGGTACATGCACACGCTACCGCGCCACTCTCGCACCGACGTTTCGATAATAATGATAAGTTTATTGCAAATTCTGGCCCGAAGGCTAATTGCAAGTGACAAAATGACAGGCAAATGATGGTAAACAGTATAGTAAGTGTCTACCTTAAACTAGTTAAAGATGTATTGGGTTTGACTTCTTTTTCTGAGACAGTGGAAGACCAAAGATCCCACTTTTTCTGTAACGTGTGGGTTTTGCGACGTTAAAAGGAGAGTAGTTTTCTTTTTGTCTGTAAACGAGGAGATATGACCGTCTGTCACCTTCTTCAAGGCAATTCTGACGGCTTCACATTGTACTGCAGCACTAGGTGTCGCTGCTCCCAGTTCCAATGCGGTGGCAAACGCACGGACTGTTTTATGTGAATCTATTAACAATGCTGTCCCAAACGTAAAAAAAGTGTAATATATACATAATATAAAACATTCCGTACCTGAGTTTTCCCCACATCAGGATCATGTAGTTGACCACGCGACGC
The DNA here is from genome assembly GCA_019207045.1 of Branchiostoma floridae x Branchiostoma belcheri. NCBI lineage: Eukaryota > Metazoa > Chordata > Leptocardii > Amphioxiformes > Branchiostomatidae > Branchiostoma > Branchiostoma floridae x Branchiostoma belcheri. Next base: position 28,357,810 of record CM033024.1, on the reverse strand, counting down.
CGTAAGTTTGGACATATCTCATGGTCCTTCATGAACTGTCTCACTACCGACAGCTTTGCTTGGAAGTCAACTCTGCAGCCGGAACAAAGAACAATGTAGATATGTAATATCATCATCTACATGCATTGTGACATGTGTTCTATTCCAGGCTTTGAGGGAGTTTCCCACCACTAAAACACGCGTTTGTGCAGTCGTTAATCTTTTTAGCCCATTAGGAGTACTGTAAATGCATTTAAGTTCGCGGGGATTTAATTTCGCGGTAGCGGGAAAAAGGACTTTTCGCGGTGGATTTAATTTCGCGGTAACACCATAGACTGCAGTCTAATACCATTATAGAAAAATATTCGCCGTGGTTTTAAGTTCGCGGTGAAGCGGTCACCGCGAAAACCGCGAACATTAATCCACCGCGAACATTTCTGCATTTACACTAATACATAGATACAGAAAATAGGAGAAAGCAACTGGTAAAAAAACTCAACTTTCTGACGTTACTGGCACACAAACATACCCTTACCTGAAAGCCATCTCAGCTGTCAAAAAAACTGTCGCTAATAATCTAACGGTGGAACATCTGGGAATGGCTAAAACAACCTTTGACCTCCCGACCGCACCACTACCCAGTGGAGAAGACCCCTGTGCTAGGACAAAAAAGTCCCGTTTTCACATTCCCTGATAACCACGAAAACTCAGCTTTTTGACCCTAATCATTAAGTAAAAACACTCCCCTGTCACATCTGCCTTGAAACTACCACCAATTTGCATAGCGGATCCCCTGCGGACCATTTTTACTATGCGTTACCTGGCAGCATCCATGTTGGATAGTGTGGCCGCGATGTCACTGACGCAGTAGCCACACAGCAGCAGCCCGACAATCATCACCGCCATGGCCAGGACCCGGCCGGTGGTGGTGGACGGCACGATGTCGCCGTAACCCGTGCTGGTCATCGTCGCTGCGGTGAAGTAGAGGCTGACGAAGTAATGGTGCATCGATATCTCCTTGCCTGCGAGGCCCAAATGGTCCACCCAACCTCCCTCCACACACCTACGGGGACACACAAACTGGCTAACCCAAATAGCAACCAGAAAGGCAACATTTTTGCAAAAAATCCAGAATGTTTTCCATCTAGCCTTGTATCAAGCTACTTGCATACAATACTATTCCATTAGGCTTGCCCCAACATAGTGTGTGCAAGGGGAAAAAGGAACTATGAACTGGGGTATCAGAATAGCCTGGCGTGATAGCCAGCCCAGGTAGCCAGGTATGGTGCACAACCCAGCCTTTTCCGTAAACCCCTTCTGCTAGGAGGAAGAAAGAAAAAGGACACACCAGGAAAACATTTAACGTTATGTTTTGATTACACAATTATACAAGGATATGGTTTTGGAAATGATCAGATGTTTCAGATAACAGTTTAGAGATGTGACCGAGGCATAACATACAGGTTGGGAGTTATGTATCGATAGAGGTATCAGAACCCAACTGGTATCAGGACAACGCGGCACCTGGGACAACTCGTCCGGATCCCCAGTCAATCAGGACGATTCGGCACCTAGCCCAGGAAACCTCGTCCCCTAGCTTAGGACATGTCGGCACCACATACACTCAGTACATAATTTGTGGTACACATGTACTCAGTACATTATTTGTCACGCTGTGTGACTAGAGCGAGCCGATTCGGATGGACTCGGGGGGCCGCCATGGCGACTGGCCCCGCTAGCGCTCTCCACGTGTATCGGCGCTATAATACGAAAAGAAAAAAAATATGTAAAAAAAATGTGAAGTTTGAATCATGACATCCATATCACTATCATTCTTTTTCTAAAATAAACATATTGAGTGCTGGGTAAGTTTCTTGTCGACATTCCAAAACTAGGTGCCGAGTTGTACTGATTGGTTAGGGGCCGAGTCGTCCCAGGTGCCGAGTTGTCTCGGATCCGGTACAATTTACCGGACGCCGCCCCTAGTACTGACCATTCCTGTGGGTCTGTGCCGAAGCCCGGGCAGGATTGAGCGTACAGCAGACAGGAGCACCAGTGGATGATCAGGATAATGTACGTGAACAGCTTCAGGGACCGCGTCACGAAGATGTCCTTGGTCAGCGACTCTTCCATCTTGTTGAAGAACGTCGTGAGCTGAAGATTTGGCATTGAATGTTTGGCGTGAAAGTTTGCGATGAAACTATTAACCAATCGTCGATGTAGGTTAGAAATCCAGGTAGTGAGATACGCCAAAACAGCAATTGCTCAAGCAACTGGATATGATTTTGGAAACCTTCAGACGTTTCAGATGACACCCGCTATCTTTTGTTGGTGACGCAGTGTCACCGTGTCAGGGTCACTGACGAAAGATAACGAATGGTTGCCTGAAACGTCTGACCATTTCCAAAATCATATTTAGTTTCTTTAGTAATTGCTATTTTGGCGTAACGAATCTTTACGTTGAAAAGGTAACAAAGAACGAGACTAATCAAATCGATGTTGACATAGGCGATATGATGGTCAACCAACGTCCATGAATCCAATTGTGATATGAGACGTTTAAGTAAGTAAGCAATTGCAAGTAAGTCAGAAGATAATCACAAATATCGGGTATTTGTTTGAGTCAGGCAGTTCGATCATAGCTAAGGCCTAGGTTTCAATTGGAAAAAGGGGCCCTGCCAGGTAGTTCATGGGCTTTTTTTTTGCACTTTCGGTCATAACCCCTAGGTGGCTCCGTGGAATACCCTGCGGCTTACGGGATAGATTTGAGCACGGCCGGGCCCCGGATTCATTTTAAGTCGGAATCAAAATCGGCCCGGCAACCGGTAACCGTGACCTGCCCCGGGGTACATCGAGGGGTGTCCCATGGTATCCGGCAGTCCAATCCGGAAAATTTGTGGCTTCGAAGCCCCGGCCGGGACTACGTATACATCCCCAGTGGGATCCGGTGCAATTGAAACCAAAGCCTAAATTGCCAGGCAAAAGATGCTACAGCATTTGCACAGTACATATAGATGGTGTTCTTTCTGACCTTGTGAAATTTGATCAGCCTGTTCAGTTTGAGACAGGCGACAAGTCCGAGGCGGACGGTGCCGAGATGAGGCGATGCCAAGGCGAAGAGCTCGATCGGCAGGATGCTGCACAAGTCCAGTACAAAACTCCAGCTCCGGACGTAGTGCGTCCTGATGGAGTCCCAGTCTGTCAGAATTCCTGTGGTCCAAGATATCAGATACATGATCACTGCACCCAAATATCCGGGAATGTTTGGACTCTGGAACTGCACTCAAATTTTCGGGAATTTCTGGACCCTGGAACACCCGTGAAACTTGACATGTACGGGTCTTGTCCAGGTACATACGGAAATTTCAATGATCGGACACACAGGGCGGGGAACTTTCTATACACAGCCCGGAAATGTCGAGTTTCATGGGTTTGTCAGGGTTTCCCATAAATTCCCGGAAACTTGCGTTTTCGTGCAGTGGATGGTATGTAAACTTCGCAATCGAGTACAGTGCCCACAGATGATGTAGTTTGATAACGAATGAAGAATTAACCATAGTACATAGTATTCCGTATTGCCGGAGAGGTACCAGCCCGGACGCGGGTCGAATCGCCCTACAGCAGAAGGTCGGGACGTGATCCGGCCAGCCTAAGGGCTGAGACCGAGAAGGTCGAAAATAAAAAATGATGAGCTTCCATTATACAGTAATGGTTAGTGTTCTCACCATTCGGTGTGAAGATCCCAGTCCTGAGTCTGATGACCACATCCAGCAGCAAAGGGACGTCCAGCAAGTACGAGACGATGAACCCCGAACTGCCTAAGGCCCAGACGGGATTGGCGCCCGCCCTGCGAACAATTTACAGAAAAATACATTACAAAGCTAGTTCACCGGGAACGTCAGCGCAATGATTCAGATATCTGATAAAGGTCGGCGAGATAAACTGAAAATTCATGATGTGTGTTTTCTTTGTGTTGGAACAAAGTGTTTGTGTTGGTCCCATGCGGATCCCGGGATATACTGTAATTCACTTTGTCTTCTCGGTACCAAACTTTCACGGTCTGGGAAAATTTAACTTGTTCTCAGAACTAAATGTTCACTGTCACGGCAAGTGCACATACAAAAAGTCTGTATATTATTTGTTATCAGTAATGATAAGTTCACGTTACAGTCGTCAACGTGAAAACCGTGAACGTACATTGAAAAAATCAGGAATTACAGTATTTACGGCCGGGACCCGGGTTCATTTTAAGTCGGAATCCGGGACGCGGTAATAAATAGCCACCGTGAACTACCCGTGGGGAACACCGGGGGGTACCTCCCGGTATCCTTCAGTCCACCGGGACGAACTTGTGGCTTCGGAGCTCGGCCGGGGATACATCCCTGACGGGCACCGGTACAATTGTGACCTAAGCCTTACCTAGTGACATAGAAGGCGGCGAGGTAGCTGTGGCTCATGCAGACGACAAAGGTCGTGATGATGATGAAGACTTCCCAGCCGCGACAGAAGATGGAGGTTGGGTCCAGCACGTGGGATGCTAACCACTCAACCACGACAAGGCACTTCAGTCTGAACCACTGTGGTGACAGAAAAATGACACATCAAACTTCCCTTATATTTTGATAGTCAATAGATATTTACTTCCGGAAAAAAAAAACTAACGTCTCTAAGTCTTTACTAGGCTCCCACCTGACTGAATAGTAATAGGGGACTTTGGTCAAGTTTGGAATTAAAAACTAAAAGTAGGAGTTAATCGGCCAAGGAGTGAACTGACTGGCCGGCGGATAGCTGGATAGACTGCAAAAGACTGACTGAAATCTCATGGCAACTTATTCTTCGTCTTTTTTTTTAAATCCAACTGACACGTCTACTTGGAGACTAGCGCGGGCTGGCGTATTCATCTATTTGTTGAATAATAGGTGGCCATTCGAATTCGTTTCAACAAGTTTACTTTTTACAAATACAACTCCGCCCTGCAACAAACTTGGACCCGGGCCAGTAGAACAAGCTTACAGACATACCAAGGCAAATAAACAAATAAACAAAGGAACAAACAAACTGAAAACAAATAAATACCCCTGATGAGATACAATGGATTTTTTTTCTTTCTTTTGGTCAAGTTGATTTGGGTTCCCTTTGTTGTGCTTCTCTCGTTATAAATAGCTTCGAATTCTACCTGACATTGAGGGTACTGCATAGAAAACCTAACAAAGCCCATGGCCATGTATACTAAGAGTTCGCGGTAACTTACGGACAACATAGTGCGGATTTTGCCCCGAGATCGCTATCACGGCAAACTCCCTTTCACAGCATACTCCCTTCTTTGGCAAACTCCCTTTCCCGGCACAGGTGAACCCAGCCAACGTTGAGAATCGCGAAACACCCCCCCCCCATAAAATCCAGCCCCGTTCGAAGACTGCAACGGAGTCTACGGACAACACATGAAACTAGAAAGGCCGACATTTGCTTAAGAGCAAATACAGCATATTTCAGCCATACCCCTTCCCACGCAACATTGGACTGTTCCAAATCACCCCTGCGCAAAAATGGAACATCCTCTTAACAGTACATTATCCCCCAAAGTGGACTGGTATTGTGAATTGATTCCAGGTAAAAACAGAGCTTGCTTCTATTTTTCAGAAAATGACAATAATCACACCTTCCATTCGGAAAATTTTCATCATGACTGAAAATTGTTGAATGACTTCATGTAATGTCATTAACAATTTTCAGTACGATAACTAGGTATAAGTTTAAAAAAGTATAAGCTCCTTGTGATGTGGGTACATTCATTATTGCAGTGAACTTTTTTTTATTCAAGTAGGGCATACGATTTAATAATTATCAAGCAGGTGCAGGTACTGTAGGAGCGTTTGTTTTCTTCAAGCTGTAAAACTGTTAAACTGTTTTACTTTGTATGCAATCAGCCATCGAGCCTATTATTATTTTAGTTTAACAACTTCCTGCCAGACCCGGAAGATACGATTGAACCTTGTTCGAGGATTTATTTTCGTCTGTCTGGTCAGTCTGTTCATACCCTCGAGGCTGGCGCTGAGAGTGTTTTATTGGGCTGAAACTCTGGCAGTTTAAAGCTACTTACAATTTAAATGTTCAAAGTTTATGTCAAACAACAACAGCACTGGGAAATGCGGCCACTATAGACAGGTGGTCACTATAGAGAAAATGCTGATCTATTGACTAGGAGCCATACGTTACACATGATCATTAATCATATAAACATTGCACAGGTAAGCCAATTGTTTAGATGTACAATTAAGTTCAAATAATTCTGAAGAGAAATATTGATGAGAAAATAATCATTCTCGCCACTGTCTAACTTATAATTACGTATCAAAACTAAACGCAGATTTTCTAACTAACGCACCTTTCGCCGACTTCATCAAAGGACCGCCGGCTCTCAATCAAACACGGCTGTTGATTAGACTTAGAGTTTCAAACAGCCATGTGCTGTGTGCCAGTTGACAGCGAACTTCATGCTACGTGATGTTTTACATTGCTTGGACCTTCTTTCCTACAGCGGTGCTTCTACAAAATATTTAGACTGTAACACTGAGTCCCACCTGTTTTATAGAATAGAATTTGACGCAGAACAGCGTTTTTTGCTGGGTATTTTTCTTGAAACATGTTCGTGGGAATATCAGCGAGGCGGCGGCGTAGGGATATCAGACCGTCAACAAAAGTCGCACGGCGGCTAACGGCGCATCGAAGATACTAGCGCTATAAATAAGCGCTTCAACTAAGGATGGCAACCCGTACAATATTTTTGTATACTGTTGAGATAAGTAAAGTTTGTTGTTTATGAGGTTTTAGTTGTCTTTGAAGCTTTGACCCGAAATATTTTAAAGTCAAACTGCTGAAGAGAAGTAAGTGACTGCTACGATTATCGTAGATATGGCCCTAAAAAAACTGATAAAAGAAGCCTTCTCAATAGTCTAAAATGCAAGAGCTTCCGGGGGGCTTCGCCCACCTGGGTCCCCCCCCCCCCCACAGTGGCCCTGCCCCTGGACCCCGCCAGGGACATTCGGCGGCCCCCGGACCCCTGTCCGACGCTTTGAAAAAATCCTGGCGAGAAGTCTGTACGGCCTGAGTCTTCAAGTTAACGTATTGTGTGGTCCCGCTTATGAATATTAATTAGCCTTCGCTTTCCTCTTCGTTGATTGGCTGAACCATTAATTGAATTAACTCTTCCTGCCGGCTAGACGCAGGTGCAGATGTCGGCTCTGTGGGGTGAACGTCCGAAAGATCATGGCATGGAGAACGAAAGAAAACCAATTTCCCCTAAAAAAAGTGCTGTAATTAAGCCTTTTACAGTACTTTAAGCCAAAAATTTTACTTGGATCATTGTACCAACTATCTTATGCCTATCTATACCAAATGTTGCTCATACCAGGGTACAGGGGTGCAAAATATACCGTTATAAGACCGTCAACAACAGTCGCACGGAGCTAACAGCGCAGCGAAAATACCATCGCTAGCGTTTCAACTTCGGATAACAAGTTATAAGTACTGTTGAACTCAGTAACGTTAAAGTTTGTTTTTAGTTGCCTTTGACGGTTTGACCTGAAATAGTGTTACGCTAAACTCCTGAAGAGAAGTTAAGTGACTGCTGCGATTATCATAGATATGCCCCTAAGAACTGATACAATATAAAGCCTTCTGAATAGTGTAAAATGCGAGAGCCTTAGGCGGGCTTCGCTCCCCCTGGCGGGAACACTGCTATGTACGGGATCATGAGGCCCCGCTTATGAATATTAATTAGCCTTTGGCCTCCTCTTCGCTGATTGGCTAGGTCTTTGATTCAATTAACTCTCCGGCTGACGCGCACGGGTGTGGCTCTGTGCGGGGTCACGGAAGGTCACGTCAGGAGGCCAAAAGAAAACAAATTTCCCCTCAGAAAAGTGCCAAAATTAATCATTTTAAAGTTGTTTATGTCAAAAATTTGACTTGAATCTTGTTACCAAGTATCTAATGCCTATCTATACCGAATTTCAGGTCATTTAATTGTAATACCAGGGTACAGGAGCCAAAAGTGTCCTTTTTTGGTCAAAAATTGGCCAAAATCGCAAAAAATAAGCCTTTTGTTGCACTGTACACCAAAAGTGTTATTGAATTTATATGAAGGTATTATCAAGGCACATCTGTGTCAAATTCCAGCTCATTCGGTTGCAATACCAAGGTACAGGAGCCAAAAGTGTCCTTTTTTGGTCAAAAATTGGTAAAAAAAATCGCAAAAACTAGAAAGGCCGACATTTGCTTAAGAGCAAATACAGCATATTTCAGCCATACCCCTTCCCACGCAACATTGGACTGTTCCAAATCACCCCCGCGCAAAAATGGAACATCCTCTTAACAGTACATTATCCCCCAAAGTGGACTGGTATTGTGACTTGATTCCAGGTAAAGATAGAGCTTGCTTCTATTTTTCAGAAAATGACAATAATCACACCTTCCATTTAGAAAATTTTCATCATGACTGAAAATTGTTGAATGACTTCATGTAATGTCATTAACAATTTTCAGTACGATAACTAGGTATAAGTTTAAAAAAGTATAAGCTCCTTGTGATGTGGGTACATTTATTATTGCAGTGAACTTTTTTTATTCAAGTAGGGCATACGATTTAATAATTATCAAGCAGGTGCAGGTACTGTAGGAGCGTTTGTTTTCTTCAAGCTGTAAAACTGTTAAACTGTTTTACTTTGTATGCAATCAGCCATCGAGCCTATTCTTATTTTAGTTTAACAACTCAGTCCTGCCAGACCCGGAAGATACGATTGAACCTTGTTCGAGGATTTATTTTCGTCTGTCTGGTCAGTCTGTTCATACCCTGGCGCTGAGAGTGTTTTATTGGGCTGAAACTCTGGCAGTTTAAAGTTACTTACAATTTAAATGTTCAAAGTTTATGTCAAACAACAACAGCACTAGGAACACATACATTTGCTCTGGAGAAAATACAGCAGTTTTCGCAAGTTCCAGTCCAGTGATAGAAATGTGACCACTATAGACAGGTGGTCACTATAGAGAAAAATGCTGATCTATCGACTAGGAGCCATACGTTACACATGATTTCAGTACACTGGTCATTAATCATATAAACATTGCACAGGTAAGCCAATTGTTTAGATGTACAATTAAGTTCAAATAATTCTGAAGAGAAATATTGATGAGAAAATAATCATTCTCGCCACTTGCACTGTCTAACTTATAATTACGTATCAAAACTAAACGCAGATTTTCTAACTAACGCACCTTTCGCCGACTTCATCAAAGGACCGCCGGCTCTCAATCAAACACGGCTGTTGATTAGACTTAGAGTTTCAAACAGTCATGTGCTGTGTGCCAGTTGACAGCGAACTTCATGCTACGTGATGTTTTACATTGCTTGGACCTTCTTTCCTACAGCGGTGCTTCTACAAAATATTTAGACTGTAACACTGAGTCCCACGTGTTTTATAGAATAGAATTTGACGCAGAACAGCGTTTTTTGCTGGGTATTTTTCTTGAAACATGTCCGTGGGAATATCAGCGAGGCGGCGACGTAGGGATATCAGACCGTCAACAAAAGTCGCACGGCGGCTAACGGCGCAGCGAAGATACTAGCGCTATAAATAAGCGCTTCAACTAAGGATGGCAACCCGTACAATATTTTTGTATACTGTTGAGCTAAGTAAAGTTTGTTGTTTATAACTTTATTAGGTTTTAGTTGTCTTTGAAGCTTTGACCCGAAATATTTTAAAGTCAAACTGCTGAAGAGAAGTAAGTGACTGCTACGATTATCGTAGATATGGCCCTAAAAAAACTGATAAAAGAAGCCTTCTCAATAGTCTAAAATGCAAGAGCTTCCGGGGGGGCTTCGCCCACCTGGGTCCCCCCCACAGTGGCCCTGCCCCTGGACCCCGCCAGGGACATTCGGCGGCCCCCGGACCCCTGTCCGACGCTTTAAAAAAATCCTGGCGAGAAGTCTGTACGGCCTGAGTCTTCAAGTTAACGTATTGTGTGGTCCCGCTTATGAATATTAATTAGCCTTCGCTTTCCTCTTCGCTGATTGGCTGAACCATTAATTGAATTAACTCTTCCTGCCGGCTAGACGCAGGTGCACATGTCGGCTCTGTGGGGTGAACGTCCGAAAGGTCATGGCATGGAGAACGAAAGAAAACCAATTTCCCCTTAAAAAAGTGCTGTAATTAAGCCTTTTACAGTACTTTATGCCAAAAATTTTACTTGGATCATTTTACCAACTATCTTATGCCTATCTATACCAAATGTTACTCATACCAGGGTACAGGGGTGCAAAATATACCGTTATAAGACCGTCAACAACAGTCGCACGGAGCTAACAGCGCATCGAAAATACCATCGCTAGCGTTTCAACTTCGGATAACAAGTTATAAGTACTGTTGAACTCAGTAACGTTAAAGTTTGTTTTTAGTTGCCTTTGACGGTTTGACCTGAAATAGCGTTACGCTAAACTCCTGAATAGAAGTTAAGTGACTGCTGCGATTATCATAGATATGCCCCAAGAACTGATACAATATATGATAAAGCCTTCTGAATAGTCTAAAATGCGAAAGCCTTAGGCGGGCTTCGCTCCCCCTGGCGGGAACACTGCTATATACGGGATCATGAGGCCCCGCTTATGAATATTAATTAGCCTTTGGCCTCCTCTTCGCTGATTGGCTAGGTCTTTGATTCAATTAACTCTCCGGCTGACGCGCACGGGTGTGGCTCTGTGCGGGGTCACGGAAGGTCACGTCAGGAGGCCAAAAGAAAACAAATTTCCCCTCAGAAAAGTGCCAAAATTAATCATTTTAAAGTTGTTTATGTCAAAAATTTTACTTGAATCTTGTTACCAAGTAGCTAATGCCTATCTATACCAAGTTTCAGGTCATTTAATTGTAATACCAGGGTACAGGAGCCCAAAGTGTCCTTTTTTGGTCAAAAATTGGCCAAAAATCGCAAAAATAAGCATTCTGTTGCACTGTACACCAAAAGTGTTATTGAGTTTATATGAAGGGATTATCAAGGCACATCTGTGTCAAATTTCAGCTCATTCGGTTGCAATACCAAGGTCTAAAATTGACCAAAAAATCTCAACAAAATCATTTTAGAGTCAGATATGAAAAAACTGAGAAAAAAGCATCAAGGTATTTGCCCATTCTACCCCTGTGCCAAATTTCAGGTCATTCGGTCCAGGAACGGCGGAGATGAATCACTTTGAAGATTTGACAGGAGAAAGAAAGAAGAAGAAAGAAACATTACGAATACAATATATTTCACCATACTATGTATGGCTGAAATATAATAAGCATTTTGTTGTACTGTACACCAAAAGTGTTATTGAATTTATATGGGGGCATTATCAAGGCACATCTCTGTCAAATTTCAGCTCATTTGGTTGTAATACCAGGGTACAGGGGCCAAAAGTGTCCTTTTTTGGTCAAAAATTGGTCAAAAAATCGCAAAAATAAGCATTTTGTTGTACTGTACACCAAAAGTGTTATTGAATTTATATGGGGGCATTATCAAGGCACATCTCTGTCAAATTTCAGCTCATTTGGTTGTAATACCAGGGTACAGGGGCCAAAAGTGTCCTTTTTTGGTCTAAAATTGGTCACAAAATCGCAAAAATAAGCATTTTGTTGTACTGTACACCAAAAGTGTTATCGAATTTATATGGGGGCATTATCAAGGCACATCTCTGTCAAATTTCAGCTCATTTGGTTGTAATACCAGGGTACAGGGGCCAAAATATACAGTTTTGGTCTAAAATTGACCAAAAAATCTCAACAAAATCATTTTAGAGTCAGATATGAAAAAACTGAGAAAAAATGCATCAAGGTATTTGCCCATTCTACCCCTGTGCCAAATTTCAGGTCATTCGGTCCAGGAACGGCGGAGATGAATCACTTTGAAGATTTGACAGGAGAAAGAAAGAAGAAGAAAGAAACATTACGAATACAATATATTTCACCATACTATGTATGGCTGAAATATAATAAGCATTTTGTTGTACTGTACACCAAAAGTGTTATTGAATTTATATGGGGGCATTATCAAGGCACATCTCTGTCAAATTTCAGCTCATTTGGTTGTAATACCAGGGTACAGGGGCCAAAAGTGTCCTTTTTTGGTCAAAAATTGGTCAAAAAATCGCAAAAATAAGCATTTTGTTGTACTGTACACCAAAAGTGTTATCGAATTTATATGGGGGCATTATCAAGGCACATCTCTGTCAAATTTCAGCTCATTTGGTTGTAATACCAGGGTACAGGGGCCAAAATATACAGTTTTGGTCTAAAATTGACCAAAAAAATCTCAATAAAATCATTTTAGAGGCAGATATGAAAAAACTGAGAAAAAATGCATCAAGGTATTGGCCCATTCTACCCCTGTGCCAAATTTCAGGTCATTCGGTTCAGGAACGGCGGAGATGAATCACTTTGAAGATTTGACAGGAGAAAGAAGAAAGAAAGAAAGAAACATTACGAATACAATATATTTCACCATACTATGTATGGCTGAAATATAATGAGTAATGTATCAATCCATACCTCCCTGTGCGTCCTCGCTAGTTCCTGAGGTCAGATGTCCAAACATACCCTCTGTTGATGTGCCCACATCAGTGAGCCCATACAGCGGCGAGTCGGGAGAGCCGAAGCGCTGGACAGCCACCTCGTGTAGTCGCTTCATCACTGAAACATGTGCACAGAAAACCGTGACGTAATCAACCTGTGTACCATCTTGGGTGAGAATTTTGCGCCCTTTCTTTGAGACATTTTTCATATCAACATAATATATAAAATTGTTATTACAAAGAACTTTATTTTCTGGAGTGAGTTTTTTATAAGGCTCAAATTATCAACAAATGAAAAATTTACATTGCACGAAAATAAATTTTTTTGGAATTTCTGGGCCCCGACACACACGTAATATTGGCATGTCCAAGCTGTGTACATGCATTCACTCGTTCTTGATATTTATGTATATTCCAGGAAATTTGAGTTTTCGTACAGAGTTATGCTTTGCACTGCCAGATTCCGGCATCTTTGCCTGACATATGTTGAATTAAGATACGGTATGATTTCTTCCCTAAAACAGGGCAATGTGAAACAAATCTTACACATCTAACGCGGAAAGTAGAAAACGTTCTTCCTACCGTCAGGATAGTGGTTGAGAATGATGTGCAGGTCTTTTTTCTCGAGGACGATCAGGTCACAGTTCGTGGCGGCGCGAATGGAGGCCGTACGCGGGACGTTGAATATCAAGCTAAGCTGTGGAAGAGCGGATGACACACATTTAAAAGTCTATCTAACCGCCCCGAGAAAAATCCTTTTCCGGTAATTTCCGTCGTACCCGTTAAAAAATCTGTTCGTACAAGGTACACATTTGCAAACAGTGGTGAGTTTTCGAAGCACTTCAGCACGTCAAAATTTGCAGAAGATTTCTCAAGATTGGGCGAAAGTTTTACAACGCCACTGGGTAGAGAGTTGGTCAGGAATGTTTGCTAGATCATAGGCTACACGAGACTATGTTACGTATCGTTGCCGTACAGGGTATTTAGGAACGACTTTCGTGTGAGTACGCCCTTCTTATGGCAGAGATAGTATGGTTATTATTGGGTACAACGGATAAGGACATGGGTACGGTAGAGACTAACGTGTACGTGTACGGTGAGATTTTTAGGGGTGCGGCGGAAATTACCGGGAACGATAGAAAAGTAGTTTCATGTGGATTTCCGGTTCTTCGCTCTTAGAAAACAAACTGATGAATCTAAAGCACATGAGTCGCGTAGTTTGCTCGTCAATTCATTCAAAGTTTGCATTTTACACCAATACTGTATACAATAGTGAATACTGTACGTGCATACATTCCAACAGAATGGCTAGATGTCCATATACGTACCTCTCCGAAAACCTTTCCATGTTTGAAGGTAGCCAAGGGCGTACCGTCCTTAGAAACCACCTGGAACAAAGACAAGCACGAGAGATACAGTTACTTTAACGGTGGTGCACTTCCAACAAACGTGTAGCAATCTCACATTTAACAATGTTGTGGTACAAGCGGTAAGGTGTTTGGCCCAACCCCAGTGGTCCCGGGTTCAAAACACTGATGTGCCCCGATGTCGTGCCCTTTGGACACACACCAGTAGTGGAGTAAAGAAACACGAAAGCTTCTAAAAACCCTGGCCGGTGCGTATTTTGGAAAAAAGCCTGGATGTTAAACAAAATCACACGACAAAAAAAGGGAAAATATATCATGTAGTAGCCTTGATTGTGCTTGTACAAGTGACACTAGTGAGGTACACGTTTTTGTCACTTTAAATCTTGTTGCAACGTTTACTGGGTATTTTGAAAACCTGTATATCTTGTTTTTAAAAAAGTTTTTTTTCGCTCTCTCTCATTACATTTGGAGTCTGCAGAGGATGTCATCCATAAAATGTACTTGCTGTGGCGCCTTAGCCTCACCTCAATTTCCCCTCTGTGCACGAAGCACACCTGGCTGGCGGAGTCCCCCTCCAATGCGATCACCTGATTGGGCAGGCACAGGGCCGGCCGCAGGACCAGAGTGAGCATGCGCATGAAGCCCATGTTGTGACGGGCAAAGAACTGCGTCTGGATAAGGTGACAGAAGGGAGCAGTTTCCTTATTATTCATCGGAATGAAATGAATTGTAGGGAGAAAGGGAAGGTGAGAGAAAGACAAGGAGAGAAAGAGAGAGAGAGGGTGTGGGAGGGAGAGGGGAAGAATGAGAGAAAGAGGGAGCTGGGAGGGAGAGAGGGGAAGGATAGAGGAAGACAGAGAGGGAAAGAGAGTAATAAGGAAGGGAAAGAGGGAAGGAGGGAGGTAGAGACAGGAAAAGAGAGAGCGAGGGAGTTAGAGGGGAGAGGGGTAAGGAGGGACGGAGTGAGTGAGAAGGAAGGGAGAGCTGGGAGGAGGGAGAGACAGAGGGGGGCATGGTGAGAGAAAGCGAGAGGGAGGGAGGTAGATGGGAGAGAGAAGGAGGGAAGGGAGAGCTGGGAGAAGTGGGAGACAGAGGAAGGCATGGTGAGAGAGGGGGAGAGAGCGGGAGGGAGGGAGGGAAAGAGAACGAGAGGGGAGGAGGTAGAAGAGAGAGGGAGGGAGGGAGAGAGGTAGATAGGAGAGAAGGAAGGAGGAAGGTAGAGCGGAGAGGGAGGGAAGAAATCTTGAGAGAAAACGGGAGGTAGAGAGGAGAGGGGAGGATGCAGGGAGGGAATGGGGGAGGAAGAGGGGTAGAAAGAAAGCGGGAGGGAAGAAGTAGAGGAGAAAGAGAAAAGTGAGTGAGTGAGTGAGTGAGTGAGATCGAGCATTCTTGTTCAGATCATCGGTGTTTTTTGTGTGTCATTTTATTTTTCTCTATCAAATGGCTTTTAGAAACGAGAAGAAATAAATGTAATCTAATCATTTGACCTTTTCTAAGATGCCCTTGTTGGTTTGGAAGGCGATCTCGGCGCGGAATGTGAAGGGAAGGATGTCGAAGACCCCTCGCTCTGGACGCCTCTTGACCTGGTCCAGAAATACTTGTAGTACTTTATGATCTGTCGCTGCTGCGTCTCGGGGATGTCCTCCTCAATCTTCAAGATGACAAAACGAAACAAAACAAAACAAAGCAAAACATCAATCAAATCAATAGAAATCTGGACAGGACAACAACTGTGGTACGGAACTGTGGTACGTAAATATTTCAATTTATACTTACGTGTGTACCCAGGTTCCCTGAAAAGCAGTGCCCTATGAAATGTGCCAGCCTTTCAACGGAGCTGGATTCTCTGACAGGAAGAGAAGTGTCAAGTTTCGTTTGTACGCGTTACTCAATATCTGATTGGTTGAATGCCCGTGCAAACCACGTCTGGAAAGCACGTCACCGGAACGTACTGCGCCTGCGCGAAAAGTATAGACATGTTAAACCTTGCTAACCCCCCGGTTTACTAAAGGGCCGCATTTAAGAAAGTACGTGCGTATATAAGCGTAAAATCCCGTGTACGTTTTACATGAAACCATGTCTCTAACATATACTGTGCAACAAGCGGGATTTCAATGCAACGTTGACCAAACCAAGCCCCAAAACACCAGGGTTCGCGCAGGCGCAGTACGTTCCGGTGACGTGCTCGTCTGGAATACCGTCCAAATTCCAACATGGCGTAGTTTCTACGTATCTCAACATAGTTAGAACAAGGATTTTTTTAACCTCCTTGGTTAGAACGTAGTAGGCCTAGCGGGCAGATTGAAATAAGTGTCGGCTATCTCGTTCGGCATAAATTATTATTTCTACATGTCTATTGTGTTCCAATAGATTCATCCATGTGTTGTTTGTATACTCGAACTGACTGATTGATTGATTGATTGATTGATTTCATTTTGCACTTTCAAAAATGATAACATACAGAAAATTACAGAAAACAACAGAACGTGCAGGGGGGGGGGGGAGCCATGTGGCTTATACAAACTCTTCCCCCGTCGAAATTTACAAATA
Organism: Branchiostoma floridae x Branchiostoma belcheri; assembly: GCA_019207045.1. Classification (NCBI taxonomy): domain Eukaryota; kingdom Metazoa; phylum Chordata; class Leptocardii; order Amphioxiformes; family Branchiostomatidae; genus Branchiostoma; species Branchiostoma floridae x Branchiostoma belcheri. The sequence continues at coordinate 28,341,319 of CM033024.1, read as the reverse complement.
ATAATACAATTAAATGGATATGAAGATTGAACTGTACAGCAATATGTGAAAATGTCAGCTTAGCACATACCAAATATTGTTTGATGGTATCGAGGCGATGTGTGAACTGGGCGCGTTGGGAGTCCATATTGGTCAGCATTGAAGTCATGCCGCCGAGAATCATCCCGAAAAACACCGCTACACCCGCCAACATGGCTGCGATAGAGTACGCCTTTTCACTCAACGACTTGGCGTGGATGTCACCGTATCTGCGAGAAAGAAAAGAATTAGAAAACAATGACATCTAAATAGTAATCCGTTTATGAAGGTAAACATCATTCAACTATATATATAATCAAAAACGGAGAATTAGTTCCGGACGTTTCGGGTGACATCCATTATTCTTCTATTCAGCATCACAGAAAGTTACATCAAGGACATTCCTTTAGACTGGAGACAACAGACATCCTTGACCGCGAGCCACAGTGGTTTGAACGGGGAGTCAGGGAGACCACTTACGAGTTGATCTACAATCTCAGCTTAAACCGGAAGGGAGGACTTTTGCTTAGAACTCTCCAGTACGTGGGACCCCGCTTTGCCTCGCAAAGGACAGTAACTTTTCCTACGGTACTGTCCTACCATAGGGAACTATACAAATATGATTTAGATTTGAGTGACATTTCCATACGATCCTTAGGAGTTAATGACTTTGAAATGCTCAACCGTTTTTTTTTTCTAAATAGATGTACATGTATTGAGTTGTTCTGACAGTTCACTCTAGTGACGCTAGAAAAGAGTGATGGGTGACATTGGAAATGTCCGGATGAAATTCTCCGTTTTTGCATTTTGCCACTTGCAGTGGCAAAATGCCTTCCGGCCAGTGTAGTCGCCGTTGTGATGGGGTGATGGAGTGATGTTGAGATGAACGGACCTGTTCAAAATCTGCAATGCATTTGTATACAATTTAAAAGCTCTGTCGTGAGTCATTGTCTGTGGTCCGTAATGGGGCCTGATATTTGATTAGATTAAATGAATGAAGTATGATATTCCTAAGATTGATGCAGCATATAATCAAATTATTGCTCTTACATTTTAATGCTGTATTACCAATTCATAAAGATGAAATGTTTTCCAAATAAATCGTGTATATATATATAACAGTTACATATAGCCTATCCCAGATTCCTTTGCGACCTAGTTAATATTCATTAGTAGGATTTCCAGTGCGAAAATGGAAATTGCCACGATTTTTCATTGATCGCCCTGTATTATCGAAAAAGAACTGGACCTTCTAACTTACCAGATTTGTAGTATGTACTATGGAGACCGTGACAATGTAAAAATGTTAAAGCAGGGGTAAACGATTGCTGAGATATCATTTTCTGAAAAGTGCGCTATGATGCACCGGGGAAGTGACTTCCGGGTTCAGGGGTCACTACACAAATACCTCTGACGTCAGCCTGATTTGCAGAGCTACGGTCCGGGATCGAGTCCAGGGGAGGGTGATTTTCAATTGTTCTTGTTTCCTTTTTACATCCATTTAATATAAACAATAGTTTCAGCACATTCCAATAACTAGAAAAAACCGTGTACACACGCAAACCTTGGCAAAATGCCAGCTTTTTTAAAGCACTTGTTTATCCAGTTTTAGTAAAGATGATGGCATCAAGTTCAGAACACAGCAAACCCGCAAAATATTGTAATATGATACAATTACAGAAAATCACATTGATTAGCACTGTTTGTTGTATTTTTGCATTTTGCCGCCTTAGCGGCAAAATGCCCTGAGACCAGAATAGTCGCCGTTGTGATGGAGTGATGTTGTGATGGAGTGATGTTGTGATGGAGTGATGTTGTGATGGAGTGATGTTGTGATGGAGTGATGTTGTGATGTTGAGATGAACGGACCTGTTCAAAATCTGCAATGCATTTGTATACAACTTAAAAGCTCTGTCGTGAGTCATTGTCTGTGGTCCGTAATGGGGCCTGATATTTGATTAGATTAAATGAAGGAAGTATGATATTCCTAAGATTGATGCAGCATATAATCAAATTATTGCTCTTACATTTTAACGTTGTATTACCAATTCATAAAGATGAAATGTTTTCCACATAAATCGTGTATATATATCTAACAGTTACATATAGCCTATCCCAGATTCCTTTGCGACTTAGTTAATATTCATGCGTGCGGCGGTGGTGTTTTCCGTGCGTGTAGCGATTTTCGATTGATCGCCGTGTAAAATTGAGAAAGGCCTAGAACTTCAAACTTACCAGAATTGTAGTATGTAGTATGGAGGCCCTGGCAATGTAAAAATTTTAAGCAGGGGATAAAAGATTGTTGAGATATGGCCTTCGGGAAAATGCCTCGCGAGACGGGAAAGTCACTTCCGCGTTTACCTGTTCGAGCGCTCTGCGGGCATGGCGTTGCGTCAGCCTGATTTGCATCTCAGCCTTATTTGGAAGCAACCCATATATGGTAGGATTGGATAGACAAGAAAACAAGCTACAATTTGGTACGTGAAACTTTCTTGTACCGCAATTTTAAGGTGGTTTACCTCCAGTTTGCAAATTTAGATGGCATTTTTCACCATTGATGTCTTATTTTTTCAAAAAGTTGCATCCATGTGTGTAACAAGCGGTTTCTAAGCTTTAAAATGATGTATAACATGTGTAGGTTTGTTGTGAGTTAGCGATGTGAATGTTCAACATGTGCTACTCGCTCCGTGTGGTGTGCCGAGTCCGGGCCGTGAGTTACGGCCGTAGGACCCTGCATATAAATTTAGTTAGGCGGGTCCATAATTATCAAAATATTCTCGTTTCCATGTAAATAATTAGCGTATTGATATTCATTAATTGTATACAGATAGCCTTTATAAGTGTAGATACATTGTATGTTCGGACACGTTTGTTTCAGGTTTGAGACGCAAAACTTTTGTTTTCTTTGTCACCAACTTCATGAAAGGAAACATCATTTGTAAATGTGTCCAACGTGAGCATATTTACGTTGAGATGATCACTGAAGTTCAATTTTTACCTTGTAAGATCCAAAAAATCAATAACATAGCAAGTTGTGTTTGTTGTTGAATGTGATATCAAGGGCATAGAGGTTTTTGCTGATATTTCCAATGTTAAAAGTTTTCAGATTTGCAAGATGCTGCATTGGGAATAGCACCTGGAACATCATAGAAGAAATTGAGATGGCACAGAGGGAGAATTACAATGTATCAACCATTCAAAGCTGTGCAGCTTAGAAGAGGAGCTACCAAGTCTTTTCAAACATATGTTGTAATGTCAAAGAATTATCAATTGTTCAATAAACTTGAATAAACCAGTTACAAAGTCAGGTGGTCATGGTTCATAGGTAATATTTTTATATACTTTTGGTCATTAGATGTCGTAAAAGTAGTATTTCCTGGTGAAATGTGATAGTTTTGATGGCAAATTTAGAATTAGCATGTGCCAAAACCCTTTAGTAGTAAGGTATGCTGATATTCAATGCTTATGGTCAGACTGTGAAAGGGAATAACTCAAGAAGGGGTTGACGGATCATCATGATTATTGGTATGTAGATAGATTAAGTGATGCTTCATGTAATTAAATATTAATTATGCAAATCAGAAGCTAATTTGCATAATTGATGTGGAAATTATCTAAACTATTTCTATTCTGTTATATTAAACATGTGATACTTGTCACTGAGATAGAGAAGAATGTTGATAGGTAATTTTTTATGTGGACTTATATAAGTGACAGGTGCCGATGACCTTTGACCTTTTGAGATATGTTACAAATTAGTATTTACCATGTCTCTAGAATGTCTGCAATAAACTGTGTTAAGAGAATCTACTACATATTTCCAATATCTGAAATATCTTAGTTATAGGATGAACAGTTTATTGATTATCGCTCTTCAAAAAGGGGTCATCTGGAAATAATTGGCCACTTTTCCAGCTGTGCATGTGCCATGCTGAAAAAACTTAATTTTCAGCAGGTTGACCTCACCTGTAGTGAAAGAAAAAGGCAAATAAACATCTTATCTTTACTTGATTGCTACAAAATACTACTTGGACTGTGCAGAAAAGAACTTTTGAGTGGCACAATGTTTTTACTTTCTTAATTATTGCTAATTAGAAATGCGATTTTCACACCTGGTGCCACACCTGCGGACACCGCCCATGGCCCAGCAACTTTAAAGGGCCATATCTCTGGAACGGAAGGTCCGATTTTTGTTCTGTAACTTTTATTTTTCATAAATCAACACCCTCTATTAGGGAACACAAATGTTCTGATTCCCCTGGGTACAAAACAATTTCGACTGGAAACCCTATGACATTAGTAGGATTTCCAGTGCGAAAATGGAAATTGCCACGATTTTTCATTGATCGCCCTGTATTATCGAAAAAGAACTGGACCTTCTAACTTACCAGATTTGTAGTATGTACTATGGAGACCGTGACAATGTAAAAATGTTAAAGCAGGGGTATACGATTGCTGAGATATCATTTTCTGAAAAGTGCGCTATGATGCAGAGAAGTGACTTCCGGGTTCAGGGGTCACTACACAAATACCTCTGACGTCAGCCTGATTTGCAGAGCTACGATCCGGGATCGAGTCCAGGGGAGGGTGATTTTAAATTGTTCTTGTTTCCTTTTTACATCCATTTAATATAAACAATAGTTTCAGCACATTCCAATAACTAGAAAAAAACCGTGTACACACGCAAACCTTGGCAAAATGCCAGCTTTTTTAAAGCACTTGTTTTTTTTAAGTACTGGTGCTAGTTTTCGAACTAGTTGCTATGTTTGCTAAGTCTGAAGAATGATTATTTGATGCCGCAATGTTCAATAACTAACATCAGAAGGGTGTGCATTTAGTGTTAACGTTTATGTTCACTGAATGATATTATTCTTGTCACAGATAATAAGAAAATGTTGTACTCTGGTGTCATAAACACTTTAAACGACACAAAAGTTCAAACACAGCTGTCTAGTTCCTACCCTGTAGAGGTGGACGTTGCCGTGGCCCAGTACATGGAAATTACATATTCGTAGCCGGTGTCGTTGTTCGGAAACAGAATGTCTGCGCCTGTACAAAAATAAACAATATACTGTACGTGTAAAAACGCATTAGCAAACGGCCTTAGCAACGGTATTGCAAATTAATGATGGTAAATGTATCATCCTTGACACATTTGTATTTTTAAAGTTTTATATGCAGGATATATGATACGGAGGGTAAGTCTAACTCGTCAGGCAAGGACCCATAGGTAATGTGAAGAAATGCATGATGTTGGAAAATAAAGTATATATTTTGGAGATTTTAGATTGTCGTCATGGATGTCATATCCATATATTCAAATCAACATGTTATGATTTTGTTTGTTTGTTTGTTTATAATGATTATGGTACGTACGTTCATTCGGCTCAGTCCATGTTTCGTGTTCACACTCTTCCTGCATGCCCCAGTGCTTGCCCGTGCATCCCAGCGCGAACCATCCGCAGGCCATGAGGTGCAGACACAGCCAGGACACCGCCGTGTACTTCATAGTGCGGATATACTCCGTCTTCAAGCCGAGCTCCATCTCCAATATGTCTGATACAGAACAGAAACATATACTGTAGTGAAGGGCGTGTTGAAAGTGTGTTGAATACAAGTACATAGAACTAGAAAGTAATTCTCCGTTTTTGTAGAGATTAAATTGTATTGGAATACAGTATTGTTTACCTGAATGTTAAACATTCACAAACGTACACATAATGCAAATTTGTTTTTCTGCACAACACACGCTGCTCTATTTCATTCTAGTAGATGAGGCACTATTGTGATATGAAACTCACTTACCGAAGAAAGTCTGAACTCTATACATCCTCAGAAGACGATTTAGTTGAAACAGTGCCATCGTTTTCCAAAACGACTCCCCTGGAACTCCAAAGGCAATCAGTTCTATCGGCAAGAGTGAAAGAAGGTCAACGGCAAACGTTCGTCTCATGTACCGACGTCTGATGAGCTTGAGGTCGGTCACCGGAACGCCGTAGTCAAAGTACACGTAGAAGAATTGTAGTACGATGTCCGAGAGGTACAATGCGTCGAAGATGTACGTGAGGACCCATAGCTCTGTGTGTCTGGACTCAAACGATACCTTGAAAGTGCCGATGCAAGCCGTCGCCACACATGTTATCGCAATGATCGCCTCCCATACTCGGGACGCATTGGTCATAGGGTAAATGTAAGTCCGAAGTAGCTTCCTTTTTTCCTCCGGGCGGTCGGTTGGGTGGACCTGGGCGGCTCCATCGGATGGGGTCGGTAGTTGTCCCCCATCCCGGTCGGTCCGGACCTGCGCCATTTTCGCTCAACAAATGTTGCTCTACATTTGAACAGATGTTTGAGCATTCGATGCATTCGAAATCGTGTTCTCGAACCTAACGTGATTTCTTACGTAAGAATTAGAACTATACAAGCGTAAAGAAAACGTGACAAGTGTAAAGTCGAACCGCAGGACACCACAGACCGCGTTATTGTCTAAGAGAAGTAAGGTAACGTTACCGCTTACACTAACGTTATAACGTTAATCAATTAGGATTTTACCATGGTCAGTATTGACCGAAGGAGGCCATATATATATATATAACGTTACAGTCAAACCTGTCAAGGGCAAAGTGACCGCATAGACCAGGTGGTCGCTCTGCAAAGGTGGCCGCTAATACAGGTTTGACTGTATTTGAGATAACTGCCCGTGGTGCAAAAAAAAAAAGAATTCAATTGAAAAAAAAAGACCTTAGAGTTAGGCTCTACACACTGTTTTTTTATCCACATCTACAGGTTTCTCCAAGTACAAGTCAGAATAGATATAAACAAAAACAACAGTTTATTTCAAATTCTTGCCCGATGGCTAATTGCAAGTGACAAAAAAAAACATTGGTAAACAGTATAGTAAGCAACGACTCTATCCTTAGTCTAACGTTAAAATGTAATTTTGAATTAATGCCAATTTCCTCTTGTAAGTTTGATAGGATCGGTTTATTCCCGATAATGAAAACTGCGACGATACCCACGACGTAAAGTTGCAGATTTCAATTATAGGTGTTTGGAAAAGTTCATCAAACTTACGGCTCAAGTTTGGGCATCTCAAATAGATTTCCTAAACGTTTCTAAATAAGGCGAATATCATCTAGAATTACGAAGAAGATAATCAGAATACATATATCAAATCATATTATTTATAGTATGGTAGTAAGTTATTTTATTTGGCTACGGAAAAAAAATGATGCACGATCTGGTCATCCAAACAATGAAGTCTGCATTGGCTAGCGTAGTCTGCGTTAAAAAATTCTCACTTTCCCCATGATTTTGTGAGCAAACCCCATGAAACGAATTATTGAATTAGTGAAACCATTTCATATGGACCACAAAACAACAGCATCGGGATCACTATGGAAACTCCCGCGAAACAAAAATAAGAACAGTTTCAAATGGGTGGAATCTTGGCATGGCAACCAGGCACGTTGGAATGTCACCGTTGCCGGCGTTCTAAGAACGTGCTTCTGGCGCGGGCCGCTTTCGAACACGACTTACGTTCCATATGTTCGAATCCGTTCAAAGATGACCTTTCGGATGTCGGACACTTCGGCCCTTTACCGACTCGGCCCTAGTAATTTCTGGTCGACTCGGACCTACACCCTGGTCAACTCGGCCCTACCTAAAAACTCTAGTCAACACCTTGCATAGTTCTGAACTTGAATTATATCATCAGAATATAACTTTACTGACAAAAAAGACGAAGACAAAATGTTTCCCCGTAATGTGGGACATTTTTACTGTGGGTGTAACGTTAACCACATTTATAGGGGGGCGAGGGGTGTTCCAAAAATCGTCAGTGACTAATTAATTTTAAACTTACTATTATAGTGAAATTATTAAGCAAATCTTATTGATTGTGGTATTCATTTTAGCAACAATATATTACATCTGATGTCTATGTAACGTTAGAATACATGAAGGTTAAGAAAAGAAAATTACCGAGCTGGTGAGAACATGGACTAGTCTGATGTGCCGTCTTTACTTGCGCCAATATAAACGTCCGCGACAAGCGTAAACTAAACGTCAATGAACTCTAGCACAAGCGTGGCGTGTTCCTAACATTTTATTTTTTAAGTAGACCGGGGTGTTGGGCTTAGGGCCGAGTTGATCAAAGTGTAGGGCCGAGTTGACAGGTCCAAGTCGGCCGGTAAAGGTCCGAATCGTCCTGATTCCTGTCCTTACTCGTAGTAATACAGCTTTTTCTGAATGTAAAAGAGACATGAAGTCTACTACATCCTTCAAGGTACACTTCTGTGGTAGAGTTCACGTCATTACAATTGCCATAACAAACTACCCGTACAAGTAAAAAAAAAGAAACTAACAGAAATATTCTTCCTCAACCCAATCAAAGATTATAATTATAAGTTTATTGCATATTCTTGCCCGAGGGCTAATTGCAAGTGACATAAAATGACATACAAATAATGGTAAACACTAAAACAGTATAGAATTATAGAAACCAAAGGCTTTTGATTTGACAGACGCACCTATATTGACTTGTGACTTTATGATATACAAGTTACAGTTTCAAATACGGCACTGCATCGTAACTGTATAAAGATTACTATTACCCAGCTCAAATGCTGTGCAGTTGTCTTTGTATGTTTTAGTTTTCATTTTCCAGAGTTGATAATGATAATAGCTGAGTGAATCACCTCTGTGTCTTGTCATAATTTCTTATTGTTCATTCATAACAGAATGTTGACGAAAGTGACGTATCCCTGTATGTAATGTAGGTAGTTCAAACGCACAATTATTATCATACACGTATCATATCAAGCTAATACATATAAAGACCGATTTAAAAGGTTGGTTCAATTAAAATGTAAAATAATTATTGATTAAAAGCAAGGATTGTTCTATCAGCAAGGAAGGGGTTTTGAAAACGTCAGGCCTTGGGTCAGGTGGCAGGATTGAAATATAATTTTGAAATCGCAACGCCTGAATTCATGCTTTCTTTGTCAGAGTTCTCTTTTTCAACCCTTATGTGCAAGTCAGAACAATTCCCCATTCAAAGCTCTATTGTCATCGTTGTAACATTCCGCCATTGCTTACCTCGTAGAAAAGACGAATCAGAGATCTGAATCAGAGTTTGTTTGAACCTTTTTGCCTTGCCGCCAGGCAAGGCTTTACGCCAGCTTTTTTCCATGGATCAATGGACGGACCTTTTAACCCAGCCCTTCCAAAGCCCCTTCCAAAGGCCCTTCGTTATTTTGGGTATACAAACAGTTTTAGTAATACAGACAGAGACCAAACTGAAAACCATCATAATATAAGAAGAAACAACTCATGAATGGAAACAAAGAAAAATGATGTGCCATTCCACCCGAGGCAGACTTGCACCCGCCCAACCTTCTGCCAAGAAACGACACATCAAAGCAAACTGGAAATTATAAAGAGGACTAGAGAGTAGAAGGGGAACACCATAGTGAAGGACTGAGCACACACACTGAACATCTAACAGACAATCCACCAATAGCAAAGACAGACTGTAGCACCAAACAAAGACTACTACGACAAGGACTTCTAAAAACGTAGAACCAAAACTCCCGTCCGCACACTTGCCCATCTAACAGATTGGCACCACTCAGCCAAGAAACTTTCAGAACCAAGTCGAACAAACTCCATCTTGAGTTTAAACCTAAGAGCCTCCTTGATTAGAGACACCAGCTCAATGTGAAATACGAAATTATTGTCAAAGAGAGCCTGACACCTGGACCACCAAATCTTAGACCGAGCGACGGCCAAAATGTAGGTGCAGACATCTCTCTTACACTTCTTCAGGGTAGACGACATAACACCATAGAGAGCGACCGCGCGAGAAACACGAAAACTAGAGACCACCCATCGCCTAATGAATCCTTCGACCCAAGTCCAGGTCAGGAGCACCTCGCCACAAGACCAAATGGCATGGGTAACGGTCTCCGTAGCTCTACAGTTTCTCCTCGGACAAAGAGGGGAAGGAGTTCTGTGCCAAATCGAACAAGTCAAGTAGTTGGTTTTGAGAGCCCCATGTGCGACCTTCCAGGAAAGCTCCTTTAGGTTATTCTCAAGGAGAGTGTTATGCACCGTTGAAAAAACAAGCGACCAATCAACACCCCGCTCTAAAAAACAAGCGGAAGGGGTATGAGAACGAGCTAAAATGGCAGCTTTGTACAAAGACTGCACGGTGCATATCTTGTCCCAAGTCTTCGAAGCAGAAGCATTAACAAATTCCAAGGTGAGCTTCCGCATCAAAGAATAGTGAGGTGGAGCCTCAGGAGAGTGGGGGGAACTGTTAGACCACGACGATGGTTCAAAACGACGGGCAAAAAAACCCAGCCAATATTTTGCCAACTGGACCCATGGAAGATCCGGCCGGTCAAGAATATTGGTAAACGGCCGACAATAAAAACAATTGGCCTTCACTCCAAAATCAATGAGATCCCATCCACCTTTGTCCAAAGGTAGCATAACTGTCTGTCTAGAGACCATTTCTGCACGAGAACTCCAGAAAAACTTAAAGACGGCTCTCGTAATGTCCTTGACGACTGACTCGGGAGGAGAAAATACAGGAGCAATATACCACAAAGTAGAGAAAGCAAGGTTATTAACGACGACAACCTTGCCAGCGAAGGATAAAGAGAAGCTGTCCCACTTTCGCAGAACCGCTTCAAACTTAGCTTGCCTCTCCCTCCAGTTGACTAAAGGCATATTAACACTTCCAAAAGTACCTCCCAATAAACGTATGGATACAGATGTCCATTTAAAATTCTTCGGACAATCGAGTCTTTTCCTCCAACTACCTAGCCAGAGACCCATACATTTGTCAAGATTTAAAAGAGACCCGGAACCTCTGTTATACATGTCAATAACAGCAAAGAGCCGGCGGATCGACTCATCGGTTGTAACAATAGCCGAGTTATCGTCCGCATACTGCGAGATCTTAACTTCACGGCCACCAGGCAACCTGAGGCCGTGAATCGCAGCGTCGGCCCTTACTGTAGCGGCAAATGGCTCCAAAGAAATTGCGTACAGCAGGGGTGACATAGGGCACCCCTGCCGAACACCTCTTGAGAGAGAAAAAGAAGATGATAGCGACCCATTGACGGAAACAGCACTGGTAATGTTGTGGTACAATATAGCAACCCATTTGCGAAAAACCGGGCCAAAACCCATCTTCGCAAGAGTCAAGTGAAGAAAATCAATATTCACTCTATCAAAGGCCTTGGCCTGATCCAGAGAAATGATCGCACAGTCAAAGTTATTCATATTAACATATGTAACGATATCTCTCATCAAAAGTAGGTTACATTGTATCGACCGGCCTGGTATACCGCATGTCTGGTCAGGACTGATGACCGAGGCGGCAACCATCTTAAGCCTATTGTTAAGAACCTTTGCAAGAATCTTATAATCGCAATTTAACAAAGAGATTGGGCGACGGTTCTTCGGGTCCAGAGGGTCCCCTTTTTTTGGAAGGAGAGTAATAACACCAAAACTCTGGCTCTGAGAGAGCTCGCCAGACGAAAAAACTTCCTCAAAAACTGAGAGGAGATCCCCGGCAATGACGTCCCAGAAAGCGACATAAAATTCCTTCGGGAGACCGTCACTGCCAGGGGACTTATTATTCTCCATACTGCGCAATGCAGCCCAAAGCTCATCCAATGAAAGAGGACCTTCTAATGAAGAGACTTCATCAGGATCCAAAGGCCCGTTTTTAATGGGGGTATAACAAAATCAAAAAAGAAAGAAAACTAGACAAGAGAGACAAGACGTTTTTTCACTGTTTTCATTTTTTTTTTTTTACATCATTTCAAAGAACATACAAGAGAAGAAGGAAAGAAAAAGGGATGTGTCAAGCTACCCACAACAGGTTACTTGTCCGCCGAGCTCCCACCAACCCACTCCTGCCAACTTGACACATCCAAATAAAAAAGACATACGACACGTACAAGACAGACAGTTCATACCAGACTGATACGACTACAGGGGGGAAGCAGGGGATTAAAAGCGTAGTCGCAGTTTTCCCCCGTCGACCCTCGCCCACTGCACTGAGCACCACAGAGACATAAACGTTGTTTCGTTCAGACGTACAAAGTCAAGCTTTATTCTTGAGCGGAGGCACTCCTTGATGTATGGGACCATCTCGACATGAGTCGAAAAGGTCTTGTCAAAGAGTGCTTCACAACGTGAGGACCATATGCGTTTCCTCGCGACGGCCAGGGTGTAGGTGATAGCATCTATCTTGCATTTTTTCCATGAGGGTGGCAGGATGCCATAGATAACCATCTGTTTATTTATTCGGAAGTCTGACATGACCCACCTCCTGAGAAAACCCTCCACCCAAGTCCATGTTAGCAGCACTTCGCTGCAGTACCACATGGCGTGCTCTACAGTTTCGTGGCCTTTACAATTCTGCCTTGGACAAGTTCCCGAGCGAATGTAACCCCAGTTCGAGCAGAGCAGGGCATTCGTTTTGAGGGCGTGGTGTGCAACCAGCCATGCAGTGTCCTTCAGTCTGTTCTCCAGGAGTGGGTGTTGAACAGATTGGAAGGTTAATGGCCAGGGAACAGAACGCTTGTTAAGACAGACGCTTGGAATGTGAGCATCCTTCTTTAGAAGGCTGTCGTATAGAGACCGCGTAGTGCACCCGGGGTCCCACTTTTTAGAGGGGGATGCCTCTACGAGTTCAGATACCAGGGACTGTAGAGCTTTGTAGTGGGGAGGGGCATTCGGGGAGTGGGGCATGTTATTGGACCATGTTGACGGGTCGAAACGTCTAATGAAAATACCGAGCCAGTACCTGGCGAGCTGCACCCAAGGTAAGTCTTCCTGGGACATGATGTCCGAGAAAGGCCGACTGTACAGACATTTTGCCTTCTTTGCTATGTCGATTAGGCCCCAGCCGCCCTTCTCAGGAGGAAGGTAGATGGTATTTCGGCTGATCATCTCACGCTTTTTGTCCCAGAAAAAGGCGAACAGTGCGGTATTGATTTCCTTCATGACCGAATCAGGAGGGGTGAACACCGACGCCAGGTACCACAGTTTGGCTGTGGCTAGAGAGTTTGCCACTGTCACTTTGCCTGTAAAGGAGAGGGATCTGGCTCCCCATCCTTGTAAGGTTTCAACAAATTTGCGTTTACCTTCCTTCCAGTTGGTTAGGGGCATGTCAATGTTGCCAAAGACCCCACCAAGCAGACGGGTGGACCCAGATGTCCATTTTATTTGTACAGGGGTGTCTGGTCTATTTCTCCATTTCCCCAGCCATAACCCCTCACACTTGTCTAGGTTCAACATTGAGCCTGAGCCTCTGTTGTACAGCCCGACAAGGTCAAACAGCCTGACGATAGAGTCGTCTGATGTCAGGAAGGCAGAGTTATCATCTGCATACAGAGACATTTTGGCTTCGTAGCCGCCTGGGAGTTTTACTCCATGCACCTCAGAGTCTTTGCGGACTGTCGCCGCAAACGGCTCAAGAGAGATTGCATACAACAGTGGCGAAAGTGGGCATCCCTGCCGCACTCCCCTTGTTAGGGCGAAGGGAGACGACAGGGAGCCATTCACCAAAACGGAACTGGAGATGTCGTTGTAAAGTATTGAAACCCACTTCCGAAAGGAAGGTCCAAATCCCATTCGTGCGAGAGTCTGTTGTAGAAAGGAGATGTTGACACGGTCAAAGGCTTTTGCTTGATCAAGGGAGACAATAGCACATTCGATGTTATTGTTATTTGCGTAAACAACTATGTCTCGTGTGAGTCGGAGGTTGCACTGGATCGACCTTCCTGGTACACCACAGGTTTGGTCCGGGTGCAACACCGACGCTATTACAGACTGAAGGCGGTTATTAAGAACTTTAGTCAAAATTTTGTAGTCGGTGTTTAGGAGGGAGATTGGTCTCCTGTTCTTGGGGTCCAATTCGTCTCCCTTCTTTGGCAACAGTGTCAAAACCCCAAACTTCTGGCTGGAGGAAAGTTCTCCAGCATCAAGAGCTTCTTGAAACACCTTCAGGAGGTCGTCGGCAATCAGATGCCAGAAGGTCGTGTAGAACTCTTTGGGTAGACCATCACTGCCCGGGCATTTGTTATTTTGCATGCTGCGGACTGAGTTTAACATTTCGTCGGTTGAGAGAGGGGCCTCCAATGCTTGGGCCTCCTCTGGGGTCAATGTGTTTTCAAGGTTGTCACAAAGCTGGTCAGAGGCAACCGGGTCCACTGGTTCCTCAGCAAACAGCTCTGCGTAGAATTCGTAGAAAACATTTGCGATTTCGTCATCCTCATGGACAACTTGTCCCATTGAGTCTCGTATGGCACAGATCCTTTTCTTCTTGCCGTTGGAAGCGGCCTGCTTTAGAAAGAAGGACGTGCACTTTTCCCCCTCCTCAAACTGTTTGATTCGGGACCTGACGATGGCGCCCTGAGCTTCAGAGGTTGCCAACTCTGACAGTGCGTCTTTCGTGGCCTTATATTGTCTCAGGACATCAGGTGAGACCGCACCAGCATTAAGCTGGTTGGTCAGATCCCCTAAAGTGTTGTTCAGTTGGTAACGAGCTTCTCTTTTGTCTTTGGCTATCTTACATGAGTGCTTAATAAACAAGGAGCGGGTTCGGTCTTTGACGTCATCCCACCAAGATCTCAGGGAAGGGTAACCCAACTTCAAAGTCTGCCAGTCCTTGTAGGACGCAGTGAAGTCCGACTGGACTTCTTTGTTCTTTAGGATGGAAACATTGCACTTCCACATGGAAGACTTCTTTTTAGCTGTTGGAAGCACATCGATTCCCACACAATCGTGGTCTGTGAAGTATGCAGGCCGGAAAAAATGGCCAGAGACGGGCAGATTGTTGGATGAGTAAAGTCTATCCAGTCGGCATGCTACAGCGTTATCAGGTTGACGCCACGTATATACGCGCCCATCCGGATTCAGCTGCCTCCACGAGTCGTGTAGGTTGTGACTAGCACAGAGGTTCTTTAGAATTTTCGAACCTCCAGAACTACGACTTGGATTCCCCCCTCTTTTATCTAGGCTGGGAGACTCAATGCAGTTGAAATCCCCACAAAGGACCGTGGACTCAGAGTTGGATAAGAAATTGCCTAGACCACGGAAAAATGTGGATCGTTCAGCTGCATCATTCGGTGCGTATACGTTGCACACTCGAAGAGAGCGCGTGCCGTCAGCCAGGACTGCGGAAACTACGCGACCCTCATCATCGCAGAATTTCTTAGTTATTTTCAAGTCAAGGGATGGGGAAAGCAGGATGCCTACACCTCTAGAGTTGGGCGTACCAAGGCTCCATAGGGTCTGCCCTCCCCATTCCTTTTCCCACTTAGTAGTTTCATCCACATGTGTAATGTGACTCTCTTGCAGGCAAACAATATCAAATTTGTGTTGTCTGCAAAAGTCGTATACCTGTTTGCGTTTGTTGGGATTGCGCATCCCACAAACGTTTAAGGTTGCTATAACCACCATCGTTAACATAAAGAAGGCATTGAGCCTATGCATATTTTGGGGCATCATTATAGAGATTCTCCAGATGACGTGAACTCGTCGATGGCTAGCTCTCCTGATAAGGGAAGGTCGTAACCGGGACTATGAGGGCCCTTCGTTACTGTCGACGGCTCACTGTTTCTTTTTGGGCTGACTTCTTCGTCGGAAGGCGCAGGCCTTTTAGAGGTCTGCTGGTCGACTTCCATCGCGTCAGATGACGGGTCTCCAGTATGTGGGGCCTTCTTCTTGGCCACCACATTTTTGACTGGTGTTTGAGGCTCTTCGACCTCGTTGTTCTGTTTGCGGCCATTTTTGGCCTTGCCCTTGCGCTTCTTGCGTTTCTTGTTGCGAGGATGGGTTGTTTCTTGCTCCCCGTTTGGTTCAATGCGCTCCGCAGAGCTCGGAGATGGTTGGGTTGCTTCAAGAAGCAGCTCCCTTTCTAGCTCCCTTTCTTTCTCCGTCAGTTCGTCAGAGGAAGCAAATTCCTCGGCGGAATCATCTTCCCCGCTCTCCTCCGACCCGGAGTCGCTGGAGTCAGTCTCGTTTGTTTGCTCACTCTGACTCTTACCACTGGAGACAGTCTCGTTTACTTGAGACTGCTCACTCTGACCAGGGGTCTTAGCACTGGCCACGGTTGCCTCAGCAGCCGGACCGCTGGTCCACTTATTGTCAGGCAGCAGTTTGTTGGCATATGAAGTAGGGCACCGACGTGCGGTGTGTCCCTCCTTGCCGCACTGATTACAGACTACTTGATTGCTGCATTCCGCAGAGGTATGCCCAATCAGTTGGCATTTGTTACAGAAGATGACAGTACATTGTGCTGCCTCGTGCCCTTCCTGGTAACATTTCAGACATGTTCTTTGTTGTCCGACGTACCGGAAAAAGGCTAACCGACCGTCTGCTAACCTCCAAGAGGACGGGATGTTTGCCCCTGGTTTGAGTATAACCTTGTACTGCCTGTTCCCATTACGGACAGTAGGTCTGTCCCTGTAGGTGGTCATACGGGAAGCCAGGACCTGTCCATAACGGGATAGCCAGTACCGTACGTGATTGTCATCAAACTCGTCCGGTATACGGGTTGCTGTGACGACTGTCTCAGCACTTCCGTACACACGGACATCTAAGTACTGTAGTGCCGAGAGTTTACCCCCATACAACTTTCTATCGTGAAGCGTACGGAAGGTCAAATCAAAAGACGTAGCGTTCAGCGCTTGCACTGTCTGGAGACTGGATGTAGGTATCCCCACAGAGTCCAGGAGTGCCCAGGTCTCCTGCTCAGATAACTTGTCTTTCTGAGCGGTATACGTAACGCAAATTGAGTTGTCTCTCCTCATTTTGCCTAGTCCAAAATCAGTCTATTTCTCTGTGGAGTATATGGAAGGTTCCTTCTAGGGTCTCCAGAAACCCCTTTTAGAGCCCCGGAATGCCACCTATTCTAAAAATAGCGATTGACCCAGAAAAACAGTGGCACCAGGCGGTGTGCTTGGACTGTACCAACCCCTTCACCCACTATGGCCGGGGGGCGAGGGTACAGAAACAGCTCAAAACACCACAAATTCGATTCGAAGCGAAACAAGACTATGTAGGAATGTTGGCACAAACCTGCTTTCCTTTCCTACAAAGTAGGAAGAGTATCCCTTCACGGGCAAGGGAAATATCTACCGGCAAAGATTGCACGTGTCCACCTACCCTCGTCTAGCGGCACGAGGACGTAGGGGGGACCAGTACGCTCGACGTGGAGGGTGTCGGTGGCACGAAAAACACCGTAACTCCTCCAAAAATCAACTTACAGAAGATCGAAAACCATCGAAATGATCCTGGTAAAACCAGCTAACCGACTGACTAAACCTCCGGCCTAGACTCTCACTCCAACCATACAAAAATGGCTGAAAAAGAGCTCTAGACCTGCAGCACGCGGCAGAAGCGTCTACACGACGCCACGCATGCGCTTCTTTCCTTGCCGAGTTTCATGGCTTAGTTAGACAATGGTACATTCCAGACGAGTATTAAAACGCTCTTCTAGACGCATGTTACTGTATGTGGTCCAGCGTAATAAATCTACGCTTTAACTCACCATGTTCATATGAATATATATCACAAATTGCATCAGAAGGAACTTAGTTTGTAATAAAAAATAATGCATATTCATTGTGGGTCAAAAAGTTTTACAAAACCTGTTTAATGTGCCAATAATTCATCTGACATAAATTATGATAATGAGGGGGAGGGGGGCGACATGTGGAACTCGGGATTTTTAAGCGTAGAATCTAGTCTAACTTACCAAAATAACATAAAATACGCGGCAAGGCACAGCTTTTTTAAAAAGATTTCTTGTTTTTCAAGTTATTTATTCACTAGAAGCTCAAATCGGCCCGTAGCTGGAGAAGTGGTCATAGAAAGAAAACAAACAAACATTGAAGACATGCTACTTACAAAAGATTGAAGATGGACATTAACGTTGACGATCTTGAAATCACTGACTTCATAATCAAGCAGAGTGAAGCCTGTCTCCGTAACCTTGACAGTGGCCTCAGGATAGGATAAGCAACATTGTGTCCAAGTTCACGGCGAACAACGGCCGTCGCCATCTTCGCTGTCTTCGCCATCTTCGAGTCTTCGCTGTCTTACAACTTTCTTCAAATGAAGAAAATTTCAAGCTGTTTTGACAAAAATCTATTGAAAGAATTTTCACAGTAACGGTTTTCTGTATGCTGTTCTTATGGGTGCCCGGCTTATCTATGATTGGTTGATGTCTTCAACAGTTGTTGCGTAACATGACCTTATTTGGAAGAAACTCGGGTGTCCTCAGTTGACCCTGTGACTGTAGTTGCATCATTTGGGAGAAATCGCGAGTTGTCCTTAGTTTACCCCGTCAGTGCGCGGTCAGCAGTAGAACCAATGCATCCCATAGAACGCTTCTGGTATATTTTGTTACATTCTGTGCGGACCTGAACATTCATGTGTAGGGCTAGGAACCGTTTCAGAAAATTCAGGGACATTTTCAAGTTCAGGTCCAGGTCCGGACCTGAACCTGGACCAAATTGTCTGTGAAAACTTTTGACTGGGTGATACTCAAAACAATTGTGCATTTCTCTATAACGAAGATTCGTTTGGTAGAATATCTGACATCCGCTGGCGCTTTAAAATCCCATCTTCATAACAACGCTAACTGTCTCTGTTTGTTTGACTGCAAGACTTTGTATAGAAATGACCCTACTTCGCTCTTGTGACTTTCTTAGACTGGATAACTCCAAAACATGACGCCTTCCTATACAATATGTCCATTCTTTTTTAACAGAACCCAAATTCGGTCCACTGATTTTTTTCAGGTCCATTTTTTACTGGTCCAAGAAGAAAAACAACTTTTTTTCCGATACAAAAGTACCAGTCCCCACCCTTATATATATATTGATGGTGAAACATAACATTACGCAATCAGCCATTTCTTTCCACGGAATTCTATATGTCACTACTATTAGGACCATATATGGAATAAACTAAGTTGTCCTTAGTTGACCCTGACCGTACGTGGTCACCGGAACGTTTGTGATATATTTTGTTGCAATCCATTTCAAGGATGTTGTGAACTTGTCAATATGATACATTAAGTATTTCAGTAGTAGTTCAGTTGACACATGAAACCGTAGCAAAAGATTCTTTATTATATTGACAATTACAAAAGTACAGTGACTTTCTTAACGTTACGTCAACTACAATCCACAAAATAGAAATACAAAAGAAAATCTTAAAATTCTTACGGAATGATTTAGGCTAGCAAACACGAATATCTAATATTTTGTTACAATAGTAATGTCACTCATAAAAAACAACCTTACGCATTTACGCATTGAGAGTGTTGCCAAAGCTGAACATATATTAAAATCTGATTGCGGTATCGAGTGTCTTAAAATTTGCAACGTAATGTTTATCTACATCAAAACGACTTCTCCGTAAATTCGCATGGTGTCAGAAATGAAGACATCGTTAGTCCGCAGTTAGTAGTAGCAGTTTTTCTATCAACCAACAGGGGGCGCTTTAAAATCCGCAAACGTTTCAATGTCAATTTTCTAGACCGCTAACGTTACATATGTAAACAGCATGAAATTTTGTTGTTGCATGCATTCGTACTGGCGTTGATACATGCGTATTGAATGAAAAATGAATTATTTAGTGCGTTGCAGCCAGATTCACAAACACATACAAAGACTTTAGTTGTCTGCTAACATCTTTTTCATGTACATTGTATATTAAACATTGAAATCTAGTTATTGAAAGATCTGCATAGAGAATAAAATCGGAGGGTTCTAGCCAGTGTCTATTAGTCACTCTAGTCACAAGTCCTGGTTGTGGAGGCCTATCAACTGATGCAGAAACGATTTTTTCATTCTTTCTCATGAAAGCTCATCTGTGTTGGTAGTAATCATAGTACAAACCTTCTTCCGACACATAAGTACACAAGGATCATTGAATAGAGACGGTGGTCGTTATAAACTTCCTGGTACGTTTGACCAATTGCTGACGACACGTATCCACAAGATCACGTGTTAATAAGATCACGTGTCTGTAACTCGTCGTGTATATGGATTGGAGCAGATAGTATTCGTTCTGCATTTGGCTGAAGAGGCTAGGGTATACTATAAATGCAGAAATGTTCGCGGTGGGTTAATGTTCGTGGTTTTCGCAGTGACCACTTCACCGCGAACTTAAAAACTTCCGCGAACATTTTTCTATTATGGTATTAGATTGCAGTCTATGGCGTTACCGTAAAATTAAAACCACCGCGAAAAGTCCTTTTCCCCGCTGCTGCGAAATTAAATCCCCGCGAACTTAAATGCATTTACAGTATTGCTATTGTTATTGTCTTCATAGGGCCGACTACTCTCTCTTCACAGCCAGGGGCTGAACTGCGACGAGCTCACAGTTGGCGGGGGTAAATCCTAAGTGCCCTGTGCAGGTGCCATTCGGCGCTAACTCAGGTGAACTCAACACGGCAGTAATACACGCAGGCGCCGGTACAGCGGTGTCAATGTCTATCACAGAACCACGATAACCGTATATGGAATCAACCGAGGGTCGCGAGCTTGCGTGGTACCGTCTTCCCGTATCCTCTTCTTCACGTGGTGAAATGCAGAATAATCTCCTGATGTGCTTTTGAAAGTTTTTCCCGATGAAGGCGTAGAGAAAGGGGTTTATAACCGAGTTCAGTATGGCCAGCGCTGTCCCCACGTAAAATGCTGTGAGGCTGTCCCCGTCAGTGTAGGAATGCACGGTGAAGGAAGTCACGTGGAACGGAAGCCAACAGACCAAGAAGAAAACCGTCACCACGAATAGCATGGGTAACGTCCGAGAGGTCGATGCCCTCGCTGGGAAAGGTCGTGGCTGACGTAGCGTTACGAATATCCTGACGTATATAGGGATCATCACACCTGCTGGCACTACGTACAGGATGACGGAGATGCTGAGCGCCAAGGCGAGGTAGGCGTGGCCAGAGCTGGCATCATCCGGCTTCAGATACACGCACTCGAACAGACTCTGGTACGTGAACGTCCAATCGTTTGACACAAGGTTTCGCACCATCGTGTCGAACGTCGCCGCCAGAAACGCTAAAACCCACATCAGGACGCAGGTACGGCAGGCTTTCTTCTGTGTGCGGAGTAGCCTGTGGTCCAAGGGTTTCACGATGGCCCGGTAACGCTCCACTGCGATGGCCGTGAGGAGGAAGATGCTCGCACAGGCAAGAAACACGGCAAGTACCCGGCCCACGTCACAACTCCTGGAACTCACGAGGTTTGCACTGTCGCAGTTCAGCTTCGCATCTAGCAAAGACATCAGCTTCTGTTTCTCCATATTCTTCCACGTGCAGTTGTTTGCTTGTAGGAATTCCACCGTGTCATTCGACATGGTTACATTTGCAGTGCTGTTTTCAACAATTGCATCTTTCTGTTGACAATAGGCTAATAGGTTGTCGACTCGACTTTTGAAACTGTGAAAGCGGAGGGAGGAAACGCCCTGGACCAGCGCGAAGACACAGAAACTGACGTCGGCGACAGCTAAGTTCGCGACGTACACGTTAGAGATGGTTCTGATGGTGGGGTATTTGGCGATGATGTAGAGGATTAAAAGATTTGCCGCCACTCCTAGCGCGGACAGAAGGCAGCGGATGACGTTCGCGACGTACAGAGGCGAGATGGCGCCACTATCCATGACTTAGCCAGTCTAACTTTTCTTTTCCACCAGTCCTTATCTCGGTAACTTTCCTTTCAAATTTTGTCAAGTCTTGGCTTTCAGAATGAAGGTGTCCGTCTTACAATTTGGTGGGGATGATGATGACCAAATATCCGGCTCCTTATGAGAGACACAACACAAAGAAGAATGAACCCAGCTGAGGACGCACAAGTCTTAGATGACAAACAAGAATCAGCAGTACAGTCGTTATGAGAACTAATGGCGGACAGGAACGAGTCTTTAATGCGAGGAAGACTTCCCCTCGCTGTAAACAGTCTTAGGCACCACTCAACTTGTCTGTTGTGGTACTGGGTAATCGCGAGAGAGCTTTAAAATAGAACTTCAAATACCTACCATAGCACAAACAGTGGAGTTGACAACCAAACGTTTGCTGTTCAATTTGGATAGATTTGGTCCTGTACAGGCTTGGTGTTGTTGTGTAACGTTAATACGCGAATGTTCTGCAAACGGTTCGCTTCTCAAGATACTAAAACTAGGTATTTGGTACAAGTGAAATGGAAACACGCGTGTGAAACAAGCCTGAGCCTACCGTTCAACATGGAGTGCCAGAGAGTATCTGCGCAATGCCATGCAGTTTCGTGTGACTCGGTGTCCCGCCGTTTTCAGAGTTCTCTCTCAGACAGAACTGCGTTGCTGTGTGACTCACAGCGGTCACGGACCACTTGTCAGACCTACTGCTGTAATTTATGACGTAAATCTGCACCTCCCTGTCGGCTGCAACACCTGGAATGTGATAACAAATTACACATGATATTTACTACAAGTTACACAGGATATTTACTACAAGGTACACAGGGTATTTACGACAAATTACACAGGATATTTACTACAAATTACACAGGATATTTACTACAAATTACACAGGATATTTACTACAAATTACACAGGATATTTACTACAAGTTACACAGGATATTTACTACAAATTACACAGGATATTTACTACAAGTTACACAGGATATTTACTACAAGTTACACAGGATATTTACTACAAATTACACAGGATATTTACTACAAATTACACAGGATATTTACTACAAGTTACACAGGATATTTACTACAAATTACACAGGATATTTACTACAAATTACACAGGATATTTACTACAAGTTACACAGCGTATTTACGACAAATTACACAGGATATTTACCTGTAAATATGAAGTATTAAAGATTCTGACTGCTGGTAATACCGCCATTGATAACACAATTTTACCACTGTCAAAATGATTTGTGTAGCGTTCGTGCTAGTCTGTGACCTTAGGTCAACCTAAGACAAAACAAACACCCCCTCACGGCGCAGCCATGACACTAAACAAGAGTCAACCTTTACACACAAATCGTGATCGGCTAAACTCACGCAAAGGTGAACACAAGTCCAACACAACAATCTACAAAGTATGTCAGAAGGCGATTCACAGTTTATATATACAGTCAAACCTGCCCAAGCGACCACCTTTTCTGAGATACCACCTGGCCATTGCGGCCGCATTTCCTCGGTCCCGAAAATTTTCACCATTGACGTAAGCATTAAGCGACCTGTTTTCAACGTCCACCTGGCCAACGCGACCGCGACCGCCAAAAATTTTCAAGGTGTCATCGATTTTCAATGATAACTAGCACGATTTCATTGCACTTGCGTCAAGCTTTCGTTCCTGCGGGGTTCGTTAACTTCGTCACTATTTTGTTATTTTCTCCGATCTATCATGATTTAGATATTGCGTGATACGTAAAAGTATGACTGAGAAGACAACAAAACACAGAAAAAGTAAGAAACTTCGTTCTTTAGCTCTGAAATTAGTTGAGTATCTTTCGAACCCCGCAGTGACACACGCGTGACGCAAGTGCAGTGAGAGTGCACCTCGACGAGTCTGTGGTCTCTAAAAGGACACATTTTATTTATTGATTTATCTATTTAATTTCACACACACAAATCCACGTGAGCAGGAGGCCGCAGACCTCCTGAATTGAGTGCGATTTGTTACAAATGGTCTCAATAAAAACATGGCATAGACATACAAATGCAGGTTACAAACGATTTGACTGCAAATACCTGTACGCTCAGTGTTCTTTCAACCACAGCGCGAGCTTTATGGATCAGCGAATATTCGCACGTCCCCGAGACCCCTCCAAAGTTTCGGAGACCTTCTGGTATCAACAAATTCGTACGAAGCTCGTTGACAGTGTAACGCTGTCTTCAGTGAACTTAGTCTAGTCCTACAGCCACTGGAGACCCCCAGGTGTTCGCCATTTGCGTCCTTCTGGCACGGATCGTTGACACAGTGGGCTGGTAAAGTTTGTCGCCTCAGGTGGAGTTGCAAAGTTGCATCCTGTGTTCGTGGAAAGTGGATTACCTAATCTCGGGACAGGGGGATTCGCACCAACGGCTCCTTTGTTTACGGTGAGACCAAAGCTTAACGTAAGAATGTGGGCAAAAGTTCACGAGTCACGCTAGTTATATTTCAACCATACCACAGGTATGGATGGATTGAAATATTTTGCTTTTCCCCTAAACAATCTTCCGCGGCCTTGAAAAAGGTGTCTTCTAAGAAGAAACACCTGTTCCGCCATACCCTCCACTCTATTTTGAAGATTCTTAATAGATAAAGGAATAAATGGTTGGATCTAAGTTATGACCATCAGCCTAATTGATTAAATACAACATTTCTAAGTGAATCTTGATGTTGCGATTAAAGATGCTCTAGAAGTGGTTGTGGAACGACAGGCAAAAAGCACATAACTTTTGACGACAACAATGTTTATTGTAGTCACATTTTAAACACACAAACATGCACAAATCGTACAGAAAAAAATACATCCTATAGGTCTTTCAATAAACTACATTTTTTAAAAATCGTTTTCCTTATGAGACAAAATAGAATCATTGATGAAACCCTTCCGACATGAGATTTCAAAATCTATTTACAACAATAAAAACAACGATGATGAAGACAACATGGCAAATGTTTCTGTCTACCGACGGGTACAACAGTCATGTGCGTTGTGCGTTTTTATTGTAGGATTTTTATGAGCCGATTCTACGTGGCTATAAGATAGTATCAAGGCTGGCCAAGCTAGCAAGCATTATACCCGGCCAAAGGGAGTCAGACGGGCCGGCATAACTCTTCTGACAGCTTTTGATACTATCTTATGCTACCGTAGGATCTACCTGGAGTAACAATCTACACATGCTGTTAAAATGGCCAGAGTTTACATTTAGTTACATTTTAGAAGTATAGATGTCATTCTCTGGAGTACAATGGAATTGTTAAGTTAAAATTTTCGAAAGCTCACTCTTAAGTGTTAGACACGAGAGTTAAAATAGTTTTCATAAGTTTATGCCCTCAATTTGCTGTCGGAAGCCTGTCCTACAGTGAATGTCACAGGGCCTTTATGTGAGTTTGGCTGAAAAATAGATTCTTGATACAAGAAAATAGCAGGGCATTCATTTTTTTTTCATAATCTGCAACATTGTGTTGTAAATGATCTTGCAACATTAGAAAATGATACGCCGTGTTTACTAATCATTTAGACACACAAGTAAGTATATATAAAAATAAGTCACAATCATAGTCATAAGAATGCACACCAAATAATACATCATGCTATGTTCTATACATTCTACGTTTTTAAAATCGTAGTTGTCATAATCTGGAAACACATAGGGCCACATCAATTCATTTTCCTGGTTCTCATATAAAAAAGAAATGCTAATCTGAAAAACAGAGTTTAAGGGGTAAATTCTGTACCTTGGTGCACACAATTTTAGGGAGTAAATATATTGTCTGATTCAAGTTTTCCTGTTAATTCATTTTTGCAGTAGAACGTCTGAGAACAGGGAAAATGATTTGTTGTGGCGCGATATCATGCTAAAATACCACCCTATGTCTCACTTGATATACAATTACTTAGCTTCAAATTGTATGAAATATATTCACAGCTACATGCAATCTTATACCAAGGCTTTTTTACTTAAAATGTGAAACTGAAGATCGATGTTAAAAGTGCTCCACGATGTTGGTACGTTGTTCTATTCTGATGACGGTTTGACAGGGGTGATCTTCGTTCCTCCCTGTAAAGAACAACATATTAAACATTATTAGAAAATGTCATGAAAAGACATACAAAATAGTCAAGAAAAACATTGTAAAAACATCACAAGTATGATGCTAGTTCACTTTTATCCACGAGGTAACATATTTTCTGTTGTTATTAGAAATCATAGTATTTAGGAAAATCAAGTTGACAGGGAGTGGCTTTAAATTGCATTATTTTCAAGATATTGGTATTTGAAACACCGTCCATCAACAAAATATCAATATCCCTAAATGCCTTTTCTAAAAACAACGGATATATACTATTCCATGGTGAACAAGTGTTATACATTGTATCATGAAAACTTGCAAGAAAATGACCATATCAGACAAGTTAGAATAAAAAAAGACAAGCAAAATAATCTTAGATTAAGTTTGGGATGCCAGAAAAAACAATCTGGTCTAGGCTATCCTCTAGCTTTTGTAGCGAAGTAGAAATTCTATGTTTGTATACGGAGTATGGAATACAAACACAAACACCGTCAAATAAACAAACATCTCCTTACGGTTTTGTTCTTGTGCAGTAGGAAGAACACAAGCGCGACCACGATCATGATGGCCAGTACGCCACAGGTCACGCCCAGCGCGATGGCCAGTGTCGTGTTGTCCTTCCCTGGAGCGGCCGGACGTATAGCTGAAGGGGAAATAGCACATTGAGTTTTCTTCTAACAAGTTAGCTAACTGTAGAGCTAATCAAACACAAGTTAGCTAGCTGTGGAGCTAATCAAACACAAGTTAGCTAGCTGTGGAGCTAATCAAACACAAGTTAGCTAGCTGTGGAGCTAATCAAACACAAGTTAGCTAGCTGTGGAGCTAATCAAACACAAGTTAGCTAGCTGTGGAGCTAATCAAACACAAGTTAGCTAGCTGTGGAGCTAATCAAACACAAGTTAGCTAGCTGTGGAGCTAATCAAACACAAGTTAGCTAGCTGTGGGGCTATTCAGTTTCCTATTGAGCTAGCCAAACAACAAATTAGCCTGTTATGGAGCTAGCTGAAGACGAATTAGCTAGCAAGCTGGTTAAACTAGCCATGACGCTGACAAAGTACATGTAGCTAGCTAACCAAACAACTACATTATATACCATACAGTTAGTTAAAAGACATAAACACAGTTAGCTACATGTAACTAACCAACAAACTTGTCTATTAAGCTAGGGGACTGTACGATATTTATCGGGGGGGGGGGGGCTGGTGCGTTAGGGGGGGAGGGCCATGTGAAATTTTTTTGAGGTGGGGGGAGGGCCATGTTAATTTTTTTGAGATAGGGGGGGAGGGCCATATTAATTTTTTTGAAAGAATTGTTAATATAATTTTTTTTTGTTTGATATCTTGACATGGCCCTTACACCGATAAAATAAGCCTTCTGAATAGCCTAAAATGCAAGAGCTTCAGGGGGCTTCGCCCCCTAGGTCCCCCAAAGTGACGCTGCCCTGGAGTTGCTATACCAGTTGGACGCCGGGCGCCCTTGTGCCCTGACATCTATATTAAGATTATTTTATCGGTTGTTTTTCTACCCGTTTAATGATGCCTTTCGGGGGGAGGGCCATGTTGATTTTTTTTAGGTGGAGGGGGAGGGTCACCTTAAATTTTTTGAGATGGGGGGAGGGCCATGAAAAATTTTTTTGATCGGACTTCCAATGCACCAGCCCTCCCCCTGATAAATATCGTACGGTCCCTAGGCAGCAACCCTTTTTATCAAATAATATAACCATCTTGCTAACCATCTAGCTAACCCTCTTGCTAACCATCTAGCTAACCCTCTTGCTAACCATCTAGCTAACCATCTAGCAAACTATCTGGCTAACCATCCAGCTAACCATCTAGCTAACCATGTAGCTAGACAAGCAAATACATACTTGACACATAGCTCACAGCTAAGGTGACAAACTAGCTAGTTACTAAGAATCTAGCAATGTAGCTCACAGGCCATCTATACTACATTAATGATTGATCAATTGATTCATTGATCGATCAGACATACCTTCACATACGGAGCCAGACTTGGTGCCAGCAGGTGAGCTGTCCGTGTAGCCGGTGAGGCAGGTGCAGGTGTAGGACCCCTCCGTGTTGGTGCAGGTGGCCTGCATGTGGCAGCTGTTCGCACCTGCACTGGCGCACTCATCCACATCTGGGGAAGGGAAAATCACTCAGTTGTTAACACTGGTACATGTACCAAAGACACACAGCTAAAGGTGAACAGGTGTTTTTTACAGGTTTGTTGCAGGTGGCAGCTTAAACTTATCAGTAAAAATGTTCGATTTTGCAGTTCAATCAGTGTAACTTTTGTTAACATGAAGACCAAGAAATTGAATGTTGTGCCCCAAGTGAAACAAAGCTTGCATAGTTTTAAGCAATGTGATAATGATAAGAATTGCATGAGTGCGGGACTGTGTAGATTCTGATGTATATTGAAATGAATGAATTCAAACTTTTTTCCTTGAATTGTATGTCCCTCCTGAATACAACTTCAAAAGCGTTATTATATAGTGATAATGTTCATCACCATCTCTTGACATAGTCACCCCTACATCCCATTAACTTTTTTTTTTTAAAAAAGTGACAAAAGAACTCACCAGAGACACTGATGCTGCTCGGGTCAAACGAGAAAGCACCGCTGCCGCCAGAGTCTTGAATGGCATCGGACAGCGCGGTGGACAGACTGTTTGCAGTCTCGTTACTGCTGGGCGCCAGGTTGACGTTGTAGTCAGTGACAATGCTGCCGTTACTGAACCCAGTGATCTCTGTACCCTTGAAAGCGTCTCCGAGTTTGGATGTGTACAAGTCGTCAAGCTGTGAGGGGAAAACATGATTGCATGAATTTGAGTTCTTGTACAAAGTGATAGGTCTGGAAATACTACACGCACATACAGGTATAAGATTGGAGCTGTGCAGGTGTTCCTGATGCCTACCTGTACTGTTTTACTATAAACCCAGACAGTATAACTCAGTCACAAAGTAAGACATTCAGTCAAGAGTGGTCATAAAATTCCTTGCTGTTTCTATGATAAAGTTTCATCAGTATTTGGTTAAGTTGATAGTTTCATGAACTGTTGTACAAGCTGTTATCTATTCTATCATATACAACTCATAAGCAATTAGTGATAAAGTTATGAATTATGAGGCCTTGACTGACTGATGCTGTCGACCGTCTCACGAGACGACAAGAGCCGAAGGGATGAGTACAGAACCGCTATTCAACCTACCGTAGTTTTGACAGAAGCAGCTAGAGTTTTGAACGCCGTGGATGTCGTGTCAGCAAGATCAGCTGTGTAGGTGCGACTGGTGATCTTGATAGAACCGGAGAATGACTTTGTGGCTGGAAAAACAGAAAACAAATCTTGTTAAACATCCTATTAAAAGCAGTTTGATTACAGGGAGGACCCTAGTTTTGTCATGAAATTAGACTATGGTTAACTCCTGCTGAGGATTAAAAAAAAATTATATTTCATATTCTGAGTCAACTATGCTAACTGGTACAAAATGTACTTTCTTGCTATTCTTGACAGATTCAGCTGGAAGCTTAGAAGATATTTTTTATACTGATTTATTCCAGACATGTTTGTAATGGGACTGACATTGTGTTGCTCAGCATTTGGGCAGGAATAGAAGTCAATTATGTTACTTTATGAGCTACTTAATGTTCATAATATTTAAAGTACCAAATTCACTGGCAAATAGGTTGTGCAATTAAGCGGCTTCTACTGTATTACAATATACGCCAGTTTACCTTTATTTGCGGGGTACCCTATCCGTTGTTTTTAAAAACAGGGCATTTATCGATGTCAAGTCAACTGATGATTTCAAATTGCATCATTTGAAAATGTATTGAAGATATTGCAATTTGAAACCACTGCTGATTTGATATTGCTAGACATCCTGTACTTCAAACAACGCGGATAAAGGTGAACTAGCATTAGCCAGTTAGGGCTAGGTTGGTTTTTAGCTATATTTTCCTGGCTAACTTCATGGTAATACATAACACTAAGCACAAGACCACTATGCTCAATGTTACTCACCAACACAGCTGACATCCCCATCTCCTGCTGTCTGCAGATAGAACCCTGCCACACAGCCGCACGTGTGGGAACCCTCCGTGTTGGTACAGGCGATGTTTGTACCGTTACACACTGTGTTACACTCGTTGATATCTGAAACAACACAATCATCAATATACAAATCAGCATACTGTTTTAATCTTAAATGTCCAGATTCAAAACTCCAGAGAGATTATCAAATAAACATCAAATAAGAGGCAGATGAAGGCTATTTCAATCTAAAAAATCATCAAAAGTAAACATGTCTAGATCATTGCTACTGCTAGACCAAGCAAGCTGACCAAGGGGTGATTGTACAGCTTAGGCAATAGATTATAGGAAACACTAGATTATAGGATTGGTATGGTGAGTAATAGTAACAAAATATTAATAGATTAAAGGTATCAGTAATTAATCGAATGCATTTTTTACAACATAGCCAGACGGTGGCAGCTCATCAGACAGCTTTGCTCACTCGGTAGTTTATTCATCAATTATCATAAGTCAATGAATGTTAAGCATAACACTTACCCTGGCATACTGTAGCGTTGCTGCCCAGCTCATACCCAGTCGCACACATGCAGGTCTCTGCACCTGACACAACTGCACAGGTGGCGATGTCGGCAGGTGAACAGCTGAGGCTCAGGCAGGCATCAGCAGCTGGGGATACACAAAGCAGATGTCTCCATTTTCATTTGTTTTTATTCACTGACATCCTTGTTTATAAAGTAATATTTAACGATTAAAAGTATTGCAATATACAAAATGTACAATGAATCACTCAAACTCTCACTCATACTCAATCACACTCTCATTCACTGCTCACTCACCCAGTCACAAGCTCACTCTCTCTTCCGCCTTCCTGCCCTCCATCCCACTCCCTCCCTCCCTCCCTCCCTCCCTCCCACCATCACTCACTCTACTCTCATGCTCTCACTCGCTCACTCATTCAGACACTCTGAAACTCAATCACTCACACTCACTCATTCACTCTTTCCCTCGCTCACTCACTAACTCTCTCACTCACTCACTCACCGACACAGTTGATACCGCTGTTGTCAAGTTTGAGTCCCTCCGGACAGGAGCAGACGAATGAACCGTTTGTGTTGGTACAGAGGTGTTCACACCCGTCCGTGTTTAGAGCACACTCGTCAATGTCTGGTCAGATTAAGGAAAAGAAAGGAGAACGATTAAACTTTGACTACCTTATGTAAAGTAAGTAAGAAGTATGGCAAATGTAATGCCTCTAACACTATCATTCATTTTACCTTGTGGGCTACTGGTGTCATGATTTTCATGCCGCAGTGTGTAGTAATACATGTACTATGAAAATCATCAATGACCATTGAAACAATTTAGTTTATGTTAAATTATACTACAAAAATTGCTCTTGTATAAAGGCAATGTTGAATATTTTCAAAATTAATATTGTCTCATGCAAAAATCAGAATGGCATTGTAGCAAGAGATTAAATGCATTTTGTGGCGAGAAATATAAAACATCGTGCATGTACCATTACAAGTCTTCCCATCAGCCCCCAGTGTGTAACCCTGGTTACAAGCGCAGAAGAATGTCCCAGGACTGTTCTCGCACACCTGTCCGCAGCCTCCGTTAGATGTGCTGCACTCGTCAATATCTGCAGGTGCGAAAATCAATAAAAATAATACCATCAGATGATCCTGCTCTATACATAAATACGCATCTGCAGCGAGATATGTCAAAGTTACAAGTAAGGATTTGTTTCCTAGAGTGGAGGGGTTTGTGGAAAAGACAAAACTGTCTACCTGGACTGTCTCTATCTGTGCTGGCCATCACATCAGTACTGATGCTCTCCTATTCATACTCATACATGTACATATGAATACACACTTAATACAATTGTGCCCTCTGATGGCATGTAGTAGAACTGCATGTTCTCACTCTGCATTGAGTGTTCTTACAAAAGGCACACAGTTATTCATCTATGACACGCACCTTCACACAGAGTTCCACCGTTGCTCTCCAGTTGATACCCAGTCTGACAGGAACAGTTGTAACTGCCAGGGGTGTTGGTGCAGGCTCCGTTCACAGGGTCACACGAGTTGTTCATGTTGGCAGCACACTCGTCAATATCTGGGATAACAAATTCAGTAAGTGCTACTCATCAAACTTTTCATGTGCACTAGGCAGATTTACAATGAATGCCTAATGTATATTTGCTTTAAAGTCATAGTATCAAGCTGGCACAAAGAATAGCCTACTGTCTTATCTACTGCATGTAAGAAAGGGTATTCAGATGAATAGAATCTGGTCATAGGAAGATGACTATCATACATTTGTATGTTGTTCAATTTAAAAATGTCAAAGTACTGGAATTTGATGTGCATTTCAATACCAAGCAACATACAATAAGATACAACAGACTTTGGTTTTAGAGTAGAGTAGAGTAGAGTAGACATCATTTGGTTGAGTAGGAGTTCGCACTCCATGGAACTGCTCCTCATCAACTGCTTCTTTCGCTCTGCATTCAGCTGACTGTGATGTTTTTTTATGGCCGTATATTTTTGTGGTCCGCTAATAAGTATTTGTGCAACTGTTTCACCTGCACAAGTCAGCAGGTCTTAACGGTGCACACACCAATTCTTCCGCGACAGGGGTCCGAGATAGTGCGCGAGAAAAATGTGACGGAAGGGTCTCGAGGGTCCGTGTTTGAGTTCAAATTTCTCATAATCTGCTGCGAAGTGGCATTTAATACTGGTATGACTAAAAGCGTAAGAAGTAATGTGTTTTTGGTGCAAATTGGTTTTGGGCCCGAGGGTCACTTCCTTGTATTTCTACGCGTTGGAAGTGATTCGCCGTTGACCCAGATTTCCCGTCCATATGCGGTCTGTGAGCCGTGTTGGTATGCCTCGCGCGTCGGGTTATTGTAAAAATCTCAGTGTTACGATTTTCTTTATTTTTTGCCTGATTAATCTTAGGTGTATTCTCTTTCCGACAATATCAGTCATTTTCATGACTAAACTATAGGTGATGGGTTTATTTCCACGTCAAAATTACCCTTTTTGTGCATACTTTTTTGCGTGAAAAAAACTTTTCTCCCCCCAAAATTATGAAAAGTGGACAGAGTGAAGAAACTGAAACCCGGCTGTTCTTAAAGCTGGAGTGATATCCGTCATTCCCATATACGGCTTTTCTGCTTTAGATCTATTTTCTTGAAGAGACGGCCTCTCGACTTGGGGGTGCGCAGCCTCGATTTGAGACCCCAAATAAACTGGGGTGTGCACCGTTAATATGGCCCCTCCTACAAAAACTAAAAGCAAAGAAAGTCAACAAATTGCATTTTCCCCAGTAAAGTGCGTACCCTTGACCCAATGATATAGAAAAAAATCGGAATTCGCAACTTTTGAAATGATTATATAATGTTGATAAAATGCATGATTTGCCCCCCTCCCCACGCCCCCCCCCCCCCTGACCATAGTCATATAGCCTTCAAAGTGTGTATGCTTAGACATCAATGGCGTTATGTTTACCAAAACATCTTTTTAGTACTACTACATCTCTGGGCCACTTGGAAATAGCTTTTATCTGATTAATGGCGACTCCTGCATTGAAGGGAATGCTTTTTTTAATGAAAAAGTCTTCAAATAACGTCACTTTCGTTCATTCCAGCAAAATCGAGTTTTAGGTTCGGGCTCGCGAGGGTATTCAATGTTCAGACAAATAAGTCGCTCTAATTTGGAGGTATATCCCAAGGCTTGTGTAATCCATCGTGACCGACACGTAACTGTACAGTCTTCTCTCAGCAAATGCCCATTTAATCCCCCCTAGTTGCCAGAAGTGCGGCATGGGACTCCGTCCTAGCCACAAATTCAACATTTGGCTGCGTTTTTCTGCAAAATGAAATGCATTTCGGCAGCGGAAACGCTTGGACAGGAATGCTAGGTTTCTTACCTACCAGCTATGACCAAAAAACGAAATCATATATGCTTTCCGTTGAAGAGAGGAACTTAAAACGGTATCGTTGTCACTTTAATACATCTTCTTGCGGCGGGCTTTGTGACGTCATTATCTCAACTACGTTCCATGTGGTTTATATCGCTCATTCCAACCTAGAATGGATAGGAAATCTACTTCATCGTAAGAACTGGCCTATGCCTACATTTTCCTTGGCAATATGTGTTTGTTTAACCTGAATTAACGAGCTAAAACCTCTTCAAGAGTATACAACCATTGTGACGTCAGAAGCATTATGTACAGTGAATGGTACCAATGCCTGGTGTGGCAAAATTAGCCTTCGGAGACGGTAACTTTCAAACACCTGCTATTCGAGAAGGAAATGTCACAGACAATTCAAACTTGGCATGATGATAGAAGATGACTTTCTAAAGCAATAGTCTATATTTATTATAATTTGTGTTAATTAACGGTGCACACACCAATTCTTCCGCGACAGGGGTCCGAGATAGTGCGCGAGAAAAATGTGACGGAAGGGTCTCGAGGGTCCGTGTTTGAGTTCAAATTTCTCATAATCTGCTGCGAAGTGGCATTTAATACTGGTATGACTAAAAAGCGTAAGAAGTAATGTGTTTTTGGTGCAAATTGGTTTTGGGCCCGAGGGTCACTTCCTTGTATTTCTACGCGTTGGAAGTGATTCGCCGTTGACCCAGATTTCCCGTCCATATGCGGTCTGTGAGCCGTGTTCGTATGCCTCGCGCGTCGGGTTATTGTAAAAATCTCAGTGTTACGATTTTCTTTATTTTTTGCCTGATTAATCTTAGGTGTATTCTCTTTCCGACAATATCAGTCATTTTCATGACTAAACTATAGGTGATGGGTTTATTTCCACGTCAAAATTACCCTTTTTGTGCATACTTTTTTGCGTGAAAAAAACTTTTCTCCCCCCAAAATTATGAAAAGTGGACAGAGTGAAGAAACTGAAACCCGGCTGTTCTTAAAGCTGGAGTGATATCCGTCATTCCCATATACGGCTTTTCTGCTTTAGATCTATTTTCTTGAAGAGACGGCCTCTCGACTTGGGGGTGCGCAGCCTCGATTTGAGACCCCAAATAAACTGGGGTGTGCACCGTTAAGCCAATGTTTATTGATCACCCAATGAAAGAGCCATGCACATTCTTATGTGACAATCTGAGTGACTTTAGAATGCAGACTATCATGTAAAGTTAAGATATTGTTAAGTTTAAAAAACAGTTTTACCTGCACAAGTCTGTAGGTCCTGAGCCAGTGTGTACCCACTGATACAATCGCACACTTCTGTCATATTGATGACAGCACAGAGCTGAGTACAGGCAGTGTTATTACTACAGGACTGGGCAGCTGTGCAAACAAAAAACAAATAAATCAACAAACAAAAAAATGTCTGCATTAGTTTTGTAAAAGTATGGTACCATATACAAGTATGTCACTGCCAAAATGTTTTAAGCTATTATCAACTGATCATAGGAATTGTCAAACCTACATGTATGTCCTTTATGTAACATTTACTTGATATTAATCAATTTTTTTACAGCAATCACATGAAGATGCATGTATAAAGCTGTGGGAGTACAGTTAGAGTCAGTTTCCCTACCATAAAGATATGCATTCATATCATACTAATGTTATTACTTGACTATGTGACACAATAGTAATAAAATGAACACTTGAGCCAGATATTTCTAATTGTTTTCTAAGCTAATCTAATTAAGGCAAGAGGATCCAGTTACTAACCTTCGCAAGACTTTCCGTCAGAAGCAAGAGCATAGTAGGCCTTACAGGAACATTCGAACCCGCCCACAGTGTTGGTGCAGTCCTGGGTACAGCCGTGGGTCGGACCTGCACACTCATCTATGTCTGTAGGAAGGAATTCAGTTTTCTTTATGCTCAAATTACTGGGTGCTATCACGGAGTTCGCCATTAAATTCAATCATCACTAGTACTTTAAGTTTATATTTCTCCCTTGACTCTGATAAAAAGACTAAACAACATTTGCAGAACGTCAGAATCACTACATTGCTCAGCATTTTACTCTGAGAGATTTACAAAGATTATAACACACTCATAGAAGTCTATGGGCAGAAGAAACAATTAGTTGCCACAAAGATATCAAACTCAGGCTTTACTGCAATACCAGATAGAATCACTTGGGGGCCTACAATCAAAACCATCCTTTGTACATGAATAAAACCACAGCAAACAAGTTGTGCAATACCTTCACATGAGTGCATGTCGTCAGTGAGTCTGAATCCAGAGTCGCAGGCGCACTGGTAACTTCCCTCAATGTTCAGACAGATACGGTCACAACCGCCGTTACTCGTCTGACACTCATCAATATCTGTAGAATAAAAGAAGATGGTAATGTTTTGTTGTGTATACAATGTATCTTATTGTACATTATAGCTAAATCAGTCATGTTGATTCATACTAAATATGAAGTTGTTATACAATGTATTCCCAGCTTTTAAAAATTATCAAGGAAACATGAATTTTTATTTCTAAATCTGTAAAAAAAGCTAGGCATGACTGAATTATTTAGCATGATAGAGTTTATAAACCAAGAAGAAAATGTGCACATGACATGGACAAATGCCTCTGACTAGTTGGTTATCCACAGAAGACAATGAAATGTTCTGGTTCTGGATGTATCTGCATGGTATATTTATACATGTAGCATATGCAGCTAGTTGCTGTAACACCTGTGCATTTAGTGCTGCTCAGACAGGTGTGTTCTTACCTGTGCAGGTGTTCCCATCACCTGTGTAACCATCATTACAGGTACAGTTGAAGGAACCCTCAGTGTTGGTACAGGTGGACTGGGCGTCGCAGTCGTGTGCGCCTGTACTGCACTCATCAATGTCTGTAGAAAAATAAAACGAAATAAATCTAATTGTTAAAACGTAGACTTCGGATAACCGAAATATTTGGGCATATACAAACTTTTACTGAATATGACCTTATCTTTATACATACCCCAATTACACAATGTCATCCAATATTCAAAATCATAGATTGAAATGTAGTCTTATAGCTTAATACAAAATGTAGCTTTAATAGCTTTCAATACATTTTATCAAAATCTAAAGGCTGCAACAACAAAAAATCATTGCATTTCTGTACTTAGATTCACTCCTAAGTTCTTAATTGTTTGTTGGACAGAGATCGATATGTTTGTCTACCCTTCTAGAAGCTTTTACACAGGAAATAAACCTACCTATACATGTCCTGTTGTCTGTCAGCATGGTATACCCTGCTAGACAATCACAGCTGTAGCCGGGAGCCTCGTTGTTACATGTGGCGTTCTTACACTGGTGAGCATCAGTCTCGTTTGGCAGGAGGAGACACTCGTTCAAATCTGCACAGGACTGGCCGTCCCCAACCATACCCATGGGACAGTCTCCGCATGTGTAACCAACTGTGTCCGCCTCTAGAGGGGCTTCAGCATCCATGCAGCTCACACCTGGGGAAGGTATCAATCAATCAATCATTGAATCAATCAATCAATCAATTGGTTTATTAGAATAGCAGGGTAGCTATTCATTCACTCATTCATTCATTCATTCACTCATCCATTCATTCACTTTCATTTGTTTCCTAGGACATAGGAGAATATCATAGTGTGACAGGTCACTCACTCACTCACTCACTGATTCACTAACTCATCCATTGAATCATTCATTCACTCCCTCACTCCTACCCACTGGGTGACTGAACAGCCATCCCCTTCGAAGGCCAGCAGTCACATGAGGCCAGGGTAAACCCGGTTACTCCACTTGTTCATTCATTTACTCATTCGTTCACCAACTCGCTCCTACTCACCAGGATAGCAGGGAGTGACAGAGCAGCCGTCGGTGTCTGTTTCACATTCGTCCCCTTCGAAACCCTGCAGACAGTCGCAGGAGGCCAGGGCAAACCCGTTACTCCGCTCGGCCAGGGTCGCCTCCCAGTTACACGTGCCTGAAACACACGAAGAGAAAGGGTTTCAAAATCCGCAGCTTAAAGTTAGATCTTGGTATTTAGTATGTTTGTGGAGGTTGATATTTAGTGGTAGACAATGACGATTTCTTAAGTGTTAAAAAAGTGACCTCTGTTTTCTTGAATAATTTCTTTCCTTCTCAATTACTAACTAAAAACAAAAATCTTTCTGCAGTTGATAAATAGACCAGCCTTCCTTTCAGATGTATCATCACTTCTCATTTTACAGAATGTGTTCAAGGACTTCTTGTAAACTTTATGGCAATGCATTCTGCAGAAGGAGATCCAATCAAACAAACAAGCAAACAAATAAATAAACAAACGTACCATTGTTCTGGCAGGAGCAGACTGTGACGTCCGGAGACGCGAGAGTTGCGGCGCCGGCGTCATCAGTAGCAACAAACTCCAGGGTAACGTTTGTAGTGTCAGCTGGGGTCCATCTGATGGTTGGTTATGAAACACAATTTCAACAAGTCAGGTGGAATGTTGAAGTACTGATGCAAATAGATTATCGATTATTCAGAAGATATAACATCATGGACGGTATTGTATGACACTACAATGATCACGGCAGCTATAGTTTTACTCTGAATATTGCACCTCCTTTATAGGCACCTTCAAAACATGTTGTACATCATATTTCCATTTTTTTTTCAATAAAAAAACCATATCATCAAGAAAAAAGAACTGTATGTGGCCTTAACTTGTAAAACTGTAGTTTCTAACCTAACATAAGTCTTAGAGTAACTAGTTTTATGCAGTACTTACGTGAAGTAGTTTGTAGCGTTGATACTCCCCGGTGTCCCGTCCTGTAGTGAGATGGTGACAGTCCCGTCATCTGTGGCCTCCAGCTGCAGACCGAACTCCTGTCCTACTGTCACGCGAACCTCGGACGTCACGTTAAACTCAGGCGGCATGTTGTCTGTAAGAGTGGAGAGTCTGTTTCAGATATATTGGTCTGGAAAGTAAATTTATTTGTAGGGGCATGCTATATATCTGTAAAGAAAGGTTAATATCAAAAGGGTTTAAAGTTTGAAATATTGTATCAACCCTGCAAAGGCGACTATTCAGGGGACCAATAAAATCTGGTCCATCCATGTGGACTGATGGTCACTATAGACAAGATTCTTGATGCTTGTGTCAATCAATCAAAGAATTATTACAGAGACCAACAACAGTTTAAATTGGTTTAAACATAACACATTCAAGATCCATTGATATCTATGTTAAAGAAAGAGTGATGGACGATAGAAAACACTTGCAATTTGTCAATAATCTTGAAGGTCCAAATATTTTCCATAGTAGCCTTTTATTCCATAAATACAATTATCTTAGAACATTTATCTCCTTCCGCTATGTAGAATATCTACCCAAGACAGGACACCAAGATCATTGTTACTTAATGATACGATATGCAAATGTATGATAATTTTGTGGCACAGACATACCCAGAGCAGCGTTGCTACTGGCAGCTGCCTCCAGTGCTGCAGCGGCGGCAGCTCCGACCGCCTCGTTTCCTGTCAGCGCGATGTCAAACAGGCATTCCTTGGCAGTGGCGCTACCACATACCTGTCAATCAAAAAATAAACAAATCAATCAATCAATCAATCAATATCCATTCAATATTCATTCAAAATGCAAAGCCTTATTGGCCTTCAAACATTATTTTGCCAGGATACTATTGCAAACATGAATGGAATCAATGAATCAATCAAATCAGATCAATCAATCACTATGATTAGATAACATGTTGCACTTCAGTGATTTTTTGGGAAAGTGATGATTTTGATTTTGGGTACACATGTTATTTTTTGACAAAAAAGTTCATAGACCAGAATCAAAAACATACTATTTAGTCATTTGAAAATAGTTAGATCCTCAAAAGGTGTATAAAATTAAAGTTATCTTCCATTCTTTACAAATGTAACACAAACTTTCTGCACGATCAGTAGTTTAAAACACAATTCTCAGTTTTCTCACCTCAATAGCTCTCAGCCTGCCTGCTTCTGTGGCAAACATGGTGTCAAGGTCAAAGAACAGGGGTTGGAAGGTCAGGTTGCCATAGGTCGCAGCATTCTGGCCGTTAGGATAAACACTGAACAGCGAGATTGTGGAAGGATCTGTGCTCAGTTCATCATCAGCATAGTTTGGTAAGGCCCCTGGTTTGGATTGGAAACAAAGTTGGTATGAAACTGCTTGTGGATAAAAGGTGGTGTGACTTTTCATTTGACAGTAGATACAGGTCTTTAAATTTTAGGAGCAATTTTCTAAACCTGAAGGACACTATGTTGGTTCTATCCATCTGCAATTCAGAGTTCACTGAGGCATTCACTGGTTCTATGCATAAGATTGTTCCTTATGTTCAAAACCCATTTCAACTCTTTGCTATATAAAGGCATGGATAGGAAAAGGGCTCTGTCCCTAGTGCTGAAATTCTGGCTGATGCTTTCCATTGCATTAGATATGATGCAAAATTCACAGCAGTTGACAAAGTATGGCTCAGTCTTAAATATATCTTATAATGAATAAATAGATTAAATGTTCATTGATTCTGTGGTTCTGTGCCTTGGTGCATGTGGGATATATAATAGGCTTTTTCCATAAATTCAAAAATTCTAAAGTACAAACAAACAAAGTTATTTACAGGCCTGTCCCCATGGGAATGTCTCTGCCTCTGCTGGGTTTGTCACGTTGCTAAGGGCAACCGCAGTTCCGTTTGGCCAGTAGAAC
Source organism: Branchiostoma floridae x Branchiostoma belcheri (assembly GCA_019207045.1). Classification (NCBI taxonomy): domain Eukaryota; kingdom Metazoa; phylum Chordata; class Leptocardii; order Amphioxiformes; family Branchiostomatidae; genus Branchiostoma; species Branchiostoma floridae x Branchiostoma belcheri. Next base: position 28,300,746 of record CM033024.1, on the reverse strand, counting down.
TCGTCTGTGTTGTCATCATTGAAGTTACCCAGCATGCCCTTGATGTGACCCTTCATGTCAGGGGTCATGGAGACTGCGTAGGTCAGCATGTTCAGGCCAGCATCGACCTGAGGGAATGAATGAACGAATGAATGAATGAATGAATAGATGAAGGTGAGAATAAATTGATCACGAATGTATGAATATGTATCTTAATGTATCTTAGTGTGATTGTTTCCCCTATGTGATATTGTATTGATGTAATTCCTGTATCAGACAACAAGGAGAAATAAGAAAAATGTGAAGCAAAATCGTGGATCCAAATAAAGTCAAAGAATGAATGAATGAATGAGTGATCAAATGAATGAATGAATGAATATACAGGAATGAGTGAATGATTCAGATGTATAGATTTATTTATGAATAGATTACAAACTGAATGGTTTGTGGTAACAGCATTTCTGCACTGTGTATATTGGGAAATCATAACATACACAGAGTCCAAAAAGATCTTACTCTCCTGGGCTGAAGTGAATATATGTATATGATCTAGATACCTGTACAGAGATGCCAGATGTGAAGATGACCTTCACCCCAGTCACAGCTCCGCTGGAGGAATCTGTAGTAAACACAAGAACACAAGGCTTTCTCAGAAGTCCTGCCTGTAGGTTGCACCAATCTATTTACAATTGCTCAGATATTTATCACAATATGATGGCAAAGTCACTGGTGAAATAAAATTGAAAAAGGTAAAAGGATGACCTGGTCAACTGTAATTCTATAACGATAGAACACTCCTCCTGTATAGTGGCATCTTAAATCAGAAGCGTCAGTCAAGCAACACAGAATTTCTGCACACTTCTAAGCCTCAGGCTTCTTTGTATTTTACCTAATTAAGTCTAACCATTGTAGTATAGGATTCCCTTAACGTTTGGTATCGTTAATAACTCAAACTTTACAAAGGAAAACATGAATCGTTGAACCACCAAAACTCAGGTCTCCTAGTTTTACTGTGTGATATATACAATTGAACAGGTAATCTTTGTACAGGTAAAATGATCGTACCTGTGATCAGCTCAAACTCGCCATCGCTGAACTGATTGCTGCTGCTGCTGGCAATGTCAGACAGCTCGACCTGTGTGCTGTCCACGTAAACGTCCAGACTGGAGCCTGTGCTGTCCAGGTATAGCTGTACACTTGTGCTGCCCTGCTGAACAGCAATGCCACTAAACCAAATAGAATATATAAATTTTGAATGTCACAAATTAAGAAAGTCCATATATTAATGCTGCCTCAAAAATATACTGTTACTTTTGACTTATACGTTTTAGTATTTGTAGCATTCTTGCTTTTGAGTTTCCATAAGTGTTCAGACAGCTTTTCCCAAAGAGTCATTTATATTTTGTCAAATGTTTTCATGAACTTTTTCTAGTTCAAGATTTTTCACTCCTTTGATGCTTTTATCATATATTGTAACTTGCTAAGTAACTAGCTTACTGATTACCTGAAGACTGTAGCCAATGGTGTTTTCCCTTCTTCCACATCTGCCAGTGCGGTCCTACCCTGCATGAGGAATCCCCGAGGGGCGCCGTCCGTCGTGTTAGCCATCAGGTACTCCCCGTGTCCATTAAAGGAGTAAGACAGACCGTCCAGGGTGGTCAGGTGAGGGTCACCTGCTCCAGCACCTGAGGGAAGACAGAGGAAATGTGTTACTTAAGAAAATGTGTTTCCTAAGAAAGGGAGAGAGCTTTGTTTATTTATTTATTTATTGATTGATCTTTAGGGTAGTCCCTTCAGTTAACGTAGTAACTGATTTCCAAGGGAGCCCTATATACATGTTCGCACATGTTCGCACAACGATGGGTTATACCGCCCCTTACGGGGTGACACACCCGTCCGGCCGGGTGAATGATGTAGATCACCATGTGGCTGATACGAGACAGAGGTCGCCAGGCCTCCATCCGGGTGATTTGAAGTGAATCACCAACTTCCAACAGAAGGATTTGCACAAACGCACACCGCACCATCGCACATGTGGGGGTTCTTTAACGTGCATGGGGTATGGCTCTCCCCATACACGGGACCTCCATTTAACGTCCTATCCGAGGGACGACTCATTTTACACTTGAGTAAAGTGAGGAAAGTCGTGTAAAGTGCCTTTCCCAAGGGCACAAGACCGGCAACACGGCAGGCGGATTCGAACCGGCGACTTCTCGGTCTCGGGCCGAATACACTACCACTGTGCTACGCGGCCCCACTTAATGTTTTTCTTTGGTGTGGAAGGGATTTGACTGTTTTATCGCTGTTTTGCTTTTTGGCATTTGAACATCTGTCCTTTGGCATTAATGTGGAAAGATAAAGGCTGAGGGATACTATAGAGGGCATGATGATTTAATTTGTACTTTTCTCTGGTGCAAACTGTGGAAAGGATCTGGCACTGTTGTGGTGCTGTGTCAGTATGGGCCTTCGTACTCCTGTTATTTGACACTGATACAGGAAAAATGGCTGAAGAAAAGTAAAGGGAACATTGACAATGCTTTTCTTTGGTGCAATGTGTAGAAAGGATTTGTTGCTGACCTGCTACTGTGTCTTAATGGGCCTTTGTACCCCCTAGTTAGTGCTTTGGCCCTGATATAGAAACTGTTGGTGTCTCTTTGTCACTCTGGGCTTTCGTAGGTCCACCCAATTAACATTCATCATGCTAAGGTAGTCTTGTAGCAACAAATTGGCATATTTCTATAGGTTAGGCAGCAGGATGATGGTTAAAAAGAGTGTAATGCTACACTTCTTGACACAACAGTGTAATGCTACACAACTGACAAACAAACAAACAGTACTTACTGATCTTTGGTGGCTCGTACCCAGCGTTGTGCTGCATTGGCCGCTTGCTGAGGTACATCCTACAGTAGGCGCTGCCCGTATCCTGGCAACAGTGTTGCCTTGGCAACAAGTCCGAGTCCTGGTACTCTTGGGAGTCCTGCATTTGGCAAAGACCAAAAAATAAAAGTCATAGTTATAAAAAAAGGTAACATATTACATAGTGCTCAATGAAAATTATCCCATACCAGAGAGACAAAAAATGAGTAAAGCACCATAACATTATTTTACCTAGTACATGTAATTGATTACAACCACTTACACCTAATAGTTCTTAAAGGAAAGAAAGATTCATGGAAACTTCAGAGCTTGTCTGGTTGATTACGCATAATTCTTTGCTAGTCTTGACAAACTTGGGTAAAGTTTTGCAATTTGTATTTTTGAATGCTACTTTATTCCATGCTTCTATAAAACTAACTTACTTACTAAATGCTTTTATTGCTTAAGACTAGATGACTGCCTGGTATATGCACTTTATGCAATTTAGTTTTTGCTAAGTCTGGTCAACTTTTGTGGTCTGTAAGACTTAGTTTGAATGCTGCTTTATTACAATACTAACATAATGTTTCTATGAAAACTATGTTACTTACTAAATGTTCCTATCTCTAAAGACTAGATTATCGCTTGCTCATGCATAGTCTTTGGTATCACAGGTCAGATTTTGTGCTCTGTAAGTTTGGTCAAGGGACTAGACAGGTAAGTTTGGTTTAATGTTTGAAGACTGACCGCAGCATATCGGTGCAGGTTGCCGGCCCAGACAGAGTTGAAAATGAAGGCCCCGTTGCGACGATAGCAACAGACATTGTTTCCTCCTGTAAACAAAAAAAATAGACAGATAAGCAAACAACTTCAGTCCTGTACTATACAGCTTGCACCTACTGTACAGCACTGTTGTGTTACGTCTAAAGTCAGTATACTGGGTATGTACATTTGTAGACCAAAGAAGTGTCAATAATGCTATCTACAAGTCTGAAACAACAAGACCTACTCTTGCTAGGGGTCCCAAACACACACCTTGCTCTTCGCCTGAGGACTTACCTACAACTCAAAAATCATGAACACAGCATGTCAAGAACACGAGATATCAAAACCGAAAGTTCCACTGCAAATTGTGTGAATACCTACCCACACCAAATACACCAAAACAATCTATTTGGGGGTTCTCAATTTATGCTGTTCATACACATATATACAAATACTACCACAAACAAGACCATAGCAAGCCAAGGTCAAAAGATGGAAGTTCTGCTGCAGTACCAAGGTCACATACTAGGGAGCCTAAAATCAATATTGTCTTCCCAACACCAAACAACATACCAAATATCATTGGAATCCATCAAGAGGTTCTTGAGTCAGGCTCACTACAAAAATCCGGAAACACAGACACACCCAAAACAGTATCTCCATTTCTCATGGAGATAATTACCTTCTAGGAGAGGGTAATAAACAAACGCAGATGAAAAAAGTACAAATTGTTCCTCACCATCCGTGAATCCGGAGTTGTCCCTCTGCTCAAAGCAGACCCTTCGGTTGTCCTCTGTGTTGGGGAGCTGGCGGAACCGCTGATCCAGGCCCGCGTGGGTCCGGGTCAGAGGGCACGATATCACGCTGGAGTAGAGGGAAGGATCCGGCTCTCTCTGGTGGGGTGGTGGTTAGAAGTTAAACATAGAATTAGTGGGAATTAACCATAAGGTGCTAGACTTTTTGTACAACAGTGTGATTTGAGTGTAAAATTCTATGGCAGATATGCACATTTTCACAATACTGTCAAGACAATCTCGTATAATTCTTTTAAACATATAACATTACAAACGTTGTGTGTCATTTTACGTATTCATATGGTGTGTGGTGATATACAAGTCACATTTCTTCTACTTTTACCAGTTGTGATCCTTAAGACAAACAAACTATTGGATCTGAAGTGACTGCCTGTGAATAAGGAGTGGCCAATGTGGCCAATATTTTTGCTGGTCCCTTAGATTATTTTTTACATCGACACAAGCATTAAGAACCCTGTGACCATAGTGGCTTCTACTGGTACATGTAGTTGCAGAGATGCACTATGAATAAAGTTTGTGCTGTCAAGACACTTCCTTGTTGAAAAGGTGAACATACGATCAAGCAGTGCTATATTGACACTAACCTTGTACCAGTCTGCGCACCAGAGTCTGGGGTTGATCCAGTCTGTCGGGTTGTCGTCCACCTGCACCACCCTGATGCCTGTCCGGTTAGTGGTGGGGGAAACTTTCCTGTCCATACAGTACACGTTAGCTCCCGAGCAGTCCTTGGTGCCGTTTGAAAAAACTGCCTTAGTCCTGCAATGGTTGATAAACATTATATGTCTTAGTCCTGCAATGGTTAACAATTTCTCTTAATTCCTCTTAAAAAGCATTCAGTACACGTCAGGTCCTGAGCAGTCTTTGGTGCCATTTGAGAACACTGCCTCAGTCCTGCAATGGTTGATAAACATTATAAGTCTTAGTCCTGCAATGGTTAACAATTTCTCTTGACATTTCCTCTTAACAAGCATATAACACACAAGGTCCCAAGCAGTCTTTGGTGCTGTTTGGACATACTGTCTAAGTCAATGGTTAGTTTAAGTCAATTTGGACATACAGTCAATGGTTAGAAAATATAAAGTCTTAGCCCTACAATGGTTGATAAACACAGTCTTAGCCCTGCAATGCTATTGGCAACCATACAGTAGATGTAAGGAACCAACAGTCTTTAATGCCGTTTGGAACACTCTTAGTCTTGCAATGGTTACTGAACACTGTCTTATGTCTAAAAGGTTAACAAAAATAGTCTAAGTACTGACAACTTCTTTGATCAGAAAGACAAAATAACCATCCAAGTATTTACACACATACAATACAGTCTGAAAAGTGTTGTCTGTAAAGACTTTTTCCCCTTGCAATGCTTTGAAGAGGAACTGTCCTTGGTGCTAAACACATTATTGCTAGTGCACTGAGGCAATGTAAGAAACCCAATAGTGGACACAACCCAAAACTTCTTAAATGCAACAAAACAAGTGTCCATGAGAATCTCCTCATTTCCTTTGTGATCATAATGGATCTTTAATAAACAAACAAAACAACAAACAAAACAAACCTGGAGCCTTCTGCCTCATCCACAAGAATCCCTCCGTCCGTACCCTTGGTTACCATGCCGACGAAGGCGGGCCATTTTCCACCCACCAGGTTGTTAGGGGTGATCTGAGGGTCCCATCGCATCCCACCGTCTGCGTAGTACGTACCCAGGTACGTGTGGACGTTATCGGTCACAAGGGCGGCTTGGAAAGTGTTCGTCTGCGAGAGTCATTTGAATTAGCGTGGCATATAATCTGTTTGGCAAGTGAATAATTTCATCTGCTATGCTCTTTTCTGACAAACAAGTAGTACAACAGCCAACAATTTGGTGATCGCAACTGACACACTGCAGCAGTGACATCTAGCTGTAGTGTGGGGTACTGCAGCAGTGACACCTAGCTGCTGTGTGGAGTTCTACAGATTCTGAAGTGTGAAGTAAATCTTAGAAGCATTCAGTATTGCATCGAGGAATGTAACAGACATTCACCACGTTGTTGCCTGTTGTACCACTTTGGTTGCAAATAGAAGGACTGTGTTATTCAGTATGCTTTGTATAAGTTTGTGACTTCAAGCAGCGATGGTCAAAATTATCATTTTACATGAGGATATTTTTGCTTATGTGGTGAAGAGATCTAGTTCTAATCTGTTCCTCTTCTACTATCAGATTGACTTCAAACACCAGAGCACTTTTGATGCTCTCTTTCAAGTTTTTGTGAATCCTATTGAGCGATAGACTAAATATAGTGCAGTTCTTCCCACAATGTAGTGCATTTTATCACATTGTAGAGGGTGGATTGCATTTAAACTGCACAGCAAGCGTTATCGAATGTTGACAACTTGTGATATCATTGTGAAGAAAGAGATGAAAGAAAAAAGAAGCCTTAGCTTGGCAAGTCATTACCTTAATCTCATGTGAGACATGCGTTCCATTTGATGCCTTCAGAAAATAGTAGAAAAGCCCATTCCAGTGAGAAACAGAGGTAGGAAGTTGGAAATATTAAAACATTGATTAACAGAATGTTTGCATAGTACAAAGTCAGGGCATGCGATACTGATGAAATATAAGCAAAGATGAACAGGAAAAGTAAGTAAGTCAGAAAGTTGGCTTGTTAAGTTTCAAACCTCCACATCCTTGAAAGATTCTTGTTTTGCCAGCTTTGTTAGGAGAGACATGATCAAAATATATGATGTTAATTTAAATCTTGAATGTTAAAACAAAGATATAGGCTACTGGTTGGGGAATTGTACATCACTATGTCTAGAGCGCCTGGCAAGATAGACAGTGGAGTCCATTGTCCTTTCTAAGACTTTACCAAGGCATATGTTGGAGTATTACTTTTTTTACCACAGTCAAGTGAGGAAGTTAAAAAAAGTTCTTTTAAAGGCACATTAGTAGGTCCTGTTAAGATTCGTCTTCGATTGTTTCAAGAGAAGTCAATCCCAGCAAAACTAGCTTTATATACCGTATATGTAAATTTCATAATGAAGTGTAACATAAGGCGGTGGCACATCATTGTATCTATGCATAATAATATCTTGTAGTACATGATTTGTTACATGAATTTGCCATGTATCCTTCTCTCTCTCATTCTCAATTAACTAGCCCTTGGGCATGTATTCACAGCAATGTTTACTCAAAAATGCAACAGTTGTTGATAAATGTCTGGTACCTTGAGGTTGATGTTATTCCTGGCGACCTCCCCTGCCATGGCCATGTTCTCCCAGGTCACCACCAGAACAAACGTGGGGTCAAAGTTCTCCACTCCAAAATGGTTCTGTATGTTTTCTGATGCCACGCTGAACACCTCGTCATAGTTAGGGGTGCCGGGGGTGTAGGGGAAGTACCAAACCTGGGGAAAAAGTGAAGAAAAATTATCATCAATGGCTATTTCATTGGTTATAGGACATTTTGGAGCAAAAGTCTAGCAAAAGGATGATAAACATAGATCTGAAGTACCATAACTGATGAACGGGAGAATACAATACTTCATAGAAAGGCATCTTTCTAAAATCTTGTACTATGTTTGATCTAAAACCAAACAAAATTACATTTTATCTAATAGTAAGCTGAAAATACTCCATTATGTACCATTCATTTCTTACACTTGTTTCTTTGTGCTATGTATAGTTGAAGAAGACTTTACAAGTCAAGTTACTTCAAGTTGTTGAACTTTTGTTGTGACAATAAAGATTTCTGTAAGTAAAATGATCAAAGTCAATCCCACCTTAGATGGGTATCCCCTCCCCATGGCACTGTCTGCCCAGAATGGTGCAAACACTGCAAGCAGGGGTCCATCAAAGGCTTCCCTGGATACGGTCGGGTGCCGGAAAATCTTCTTCGCTGCCCCATCACGACGAGAAGTAAAGCTGGTGGCTACGATAACTCCGTCTTCCAAGACCTGCAACAGCGAGAAAAGTTTAGCAAATGTTTAAGTCTAATTTTGATACTATGATCTTACTTCTATGATGACGTACTTGTCTAAACTTACAAATCTTACTTACAAATCTCCCTTACAAATCAGTTACGCATGCAGGTAACTGAAGGGAATACGCTACATTCATAAATATATTAAAAGGAATCAGATAAAGAAAATTAGAACGTACGTAGAGAGAGTTGGCGAGCTGGCCGCCCCGGATGGGAAGTCCGTTTGGTACAGGAATGAGCGGGGAAACGGCGTCACGACGAGGAAGGGCCAGGAGTGGGTAGTGCCCTGCAACAGCGCCGTACGGGAACAAACGCTGCTCTGTGGGAAACCAAACAAGACACACTCATCATCTGATTCACGTTGAATATCTATACTGACAGACAACAGTATACATATGTATCTTTTTGACTGATTTCACAACAATTTGCTGAATCAGTTTAAAAGCTCTATTAAATTGATTTTTCTTGTAAATGAGAGTAAAAAAAAAATCTTGAACTGGGAAAGATTACACAGTAAATCTTTTAAAACTTTTACTATATCAAATTTATGTTAAATCCGGATTGCGGGATTTGACTGTTCATAATGATTGTTAAGTTTATGTTTAATCAAATATGGTTTTCAATGTGCCTGGAGAGTCTAGTCTATGTTTAAGACATGTCAATGTAGATTAGACATCCAGGTAATACGCCCAAAAGCAGCTACTCAAGCAACTGGATATGATTTTGGAAATGGTCAGACGTCTCAACTAGCATCCACTAGTTTTTGACAGTTATGTTTAAGTCAAACAAAGTTCACGTACCTTTGCACTCCCCAGGGAACCCCGTTCCTTTACGCGAGTTACTCATGTACCCAGTACGGCAATGACAGGTGTAGGAGCCCACCTCGTTCACACAGTCAGCGTTTTCATCACACTGGTACTCTCCCGTGGTGCATTCATCAATGTCTGGGAAGGAAGGGCATGAGATGTTTTAAACAAGAAGAAATGTAAGAAAATACCCAGGTAGAAGTTAGCTGTGCCTATGTAGAAAAATAATCCACTCTTTTGTGTCACATACATAGTTCTCCTGGCAAAATTACATCTCTGTTTTTATAAATCTAAGAATCAAAATCTTCCTCTGAATACTTGTACTATTCAATCTGTACTATATCTATATCAATTTTTTTACATATTCAGCCTTGCAGGCATGTAGCTGCAGTTCATATTATCACATTAAAGAAAGCCTAAGGCTTTTGCATCTAGTCAGTTCAGTAACTCAGGTGCATCTAACTCAGGTGCTTATAGAGATACAGAATGCCTGTGTTATTTGAAGCTGTAACCTGACAAGGATGCCTCGTGTATGCAAAAATGCAGGAAACATCGAGCAGATTAGAATGGGACTGAGCAGAGCACTTGGAACTAATGCTTGTTACTGTGAAGTTAGCCTTTCACAGACTACACCTATATATCAGATATTTTGTGAAAATGTATATTGAAAGATAATTAATATGTAGAATGCAATTAGATGTCTCCAGGAACAAAGGTTCCCAGAATTCCGGCTCAGGTTCCCAGAATTCTGCAGAATTCTGGCTCAGGTTCCAGAATACTGCAGAATTCTGGCTCAGGTTCCAGAATTCTGCAGAATTCTCCAGAATTGACTTTGTTCCTGGAAACATCTAATTGCATTCTACATATTAATCACCTTTCAATATACATTTTCACAAAATATCTGATATACCGGTGTAGTCTGTGAAAGGCTACAAGCATTAGTCCCAAGTGCTCTGCTCAGCCCCATTTTAATCTGCTCGATGTTAGGAACAATTTCTAATTGGTTGTGTGAAAGATGTCTAAATTAGCCATTGATTTAGCAACCTCATGACCACAAATATTGCAGTTTTTACAGTTACACAATACCCACCCTCACACTCCCCCACTGTTCCTGTACCAGTGTACCCAGGTTTACAGGAGCAGGTGAAACTGCCCCGTGTGTCTGTGCAGATAGCCAGCTGTCGGTCACAGTTGTTGATGCCCCACCAGCACTCATTGATGTCTGTAAGAGGATCAGGAAGAATTGGTTAAGTCTTGGTTGGTAGTATGCTCCTGGGAAATTTTTTTATCTAGACCCTCTAAAATGCTTTTTCCTTTATTTTGTTGGGCAAATTTTGCTGGTAGACTCAGCTTGGTTCAATTAGAAATCTTACATGCTGATATTTGTCTGTCATGAGATGGAATGGGCAAAATTTTTGTCCCTCCCCAGCAGCAAAATTCCATCAAAGGACAGAAGGACGGACGCTGGCTAGAACCCTGTATAATCATAATAATCATGATAACATAACACTTACTGATGCAGAGCCTCTTGCTGCGTTGTTCCAGATGGTAGCCCGCCTGACAGCCACACTTGTAACCGTCGTCTGTCACGGCACAGGTCGACACGTCCGCAGGAGAACAGGGGTTGGACGACGAACACGACAGGGCGGCTGTGGAACGATCAAACAAACATAAAAAACCTCATTAGATAACAATTATACAGAAAAATAAATATAGTGCCATTGATGAATTATTGAATGAATGAAGAAATATCTGGATAGATCCTTGAATGGGTGCATGAATGAATGATTTGAACAAACAAATAGATGGTTTGAATGAATGACTGAATGAATTGATAGATGATTTGAATGAATGAATGAATGAATCAATGGGACAGATTCCAAACTTGGATGTTTGAAGATTGATACAAATTAAAGTGGACAAAATTATAACAGGCTGCTTTACTATTAGGTAAGCACTAGTTTTTTTAGATACATTTCCAACAAACATATTGTCCCCAAGGGATGTCATCCTGCTTATTATATCTAGTATATGATTGAAGAAATCAGAATATTTTCTTACGTTTGCAGGTCCTGTTGTTTCGTGGGTCCAGTTCAAAGAACGGCGGACAGTGGCAGATGTAAGACCCGACTGTGTTGTTACAGAGGTTAGAACAGCCGCTCAGTCCACTGCTGCACTCATCCGTATCTGTAAGGCAATTTGAAAAATAATGATTTGAATGCTTGATCTTTATTCAAGGTCTTACAAGGCGAAATTGAGAAAAATATACACTGAAGGTGTTTTCTTTATTACAAAATGAGTCAAAATTGCTATAACCATCTGTAACAGTGCAATTGCAATTGGGTATAATTATGGTAAATCTCCAGTTGCCCAAGTACTGTGTTAATGCAGAAATTGTCGCAGTGGTTATGTGTTTGCATTTTTTGCATTGCCAATTCATCGCAAACTTGAAACCAACGGCAACATTTTTCCATGGCAATAAGAGACTACAGTGCATGGTTCTACCACTGCAAACAGTCCTTTCTCTCGCTACCATGAAATTAAATCCCTGCAAACTTAAATGCATTATTTTACAGTATATAAAACACAATCATGACAATAATTTACATGCAAGGAAGATGAAATAAATCATTATCCTTACAAGATAGAAACCAGTACACAGGAAGCTCACAATGAAACCCTTCTTACCATCACACCTGCCTGTATAATGAATGTTGGACTCACCTGTACAGTGTGTGGCGTTGATTTTCTCGTATCCACGGTCACACCTGCACTTGAAGTCGCCCGGGAAGTTGTGGCACTTTGCGTGGGGTCCGCAAGCCGGCTTCGTGGCATTACATTCGTTTATGTCTGAACATTTGAAAGGTAAGAAACACAAGTCTTAACTCAGGGCATTAAGTGGTCAATACTATTGATATGTTCTTCATGCTATCTTTATGAGTACATTTTACCTAAAAAAATAGGTAAAATGTACTCCCTTCAAAAGGTCTAGCCTAACAAACTACTGCTCTTTTTCTTATTACTTAAACACATTTCAACCCCTCAGGCTTTGTCCTGCCACTTACTACATAAAAAAATAACCCCCAAGGGATGGGGAACAACAGACGTTAAACCTGATAGTGAGTGAGTGAGAGTTATCAAACACTTCAGAGAGTCAGCTACTTTACCAATAACCATGACAACCATCTAGCTAAGGTTGTTGACCTTATTTGTGTGGAAAAGAAGAACAATTTGTTTCCCTTCTGTGAAGGTAAATAGAACGAAAATCTTCTGTGCAAGGAGGTTAACTTTAACCTCCTTGTTCTGTGCTTACCTCTGCATTCCCCAGGGAAGCCAGTCCCATTGACCGCTGTGCTATTGTAGCCAGGCTTGCAGTCACAGGTGTAGGAGCCAAACAGGTTTCTGCACTCGGCATTACGGTCACACCTGTACTGGCCTGTAGCGCACTCATCAACATCTGCACAAACAAACAAACAAAAACACAAAAAAACAAACAAAAAAATATTAGTAACATGAACAAATCTGATTTTGGCAATTTTCTGCACTAAGCATGACAGTCACACCTGTACTGGCCTGTAGCGCACTCATCAACATCTGTCAGACAGACAAACAAACAAAAACACAAAAAACAAACAAAAACAAATTAGTGACATGAACAAGTCTGATTTTGACAATTTTCTGCACGAAGTATGACGGTCACTGTACTGGCCTGTAGCGCACTCATCTGTACAAACAAATAAATACAAACAAATGAATAAATAAGTTGTTTTTTTGCCATGATACAAGTTTTTGCACTGACCATATTTTCCACTTCTTTGACAAACAAACAAAAACTAATAGTCCCATTTGTATGTACTTTCCTGTGACAACTTCAGCATCAGAATATGGCCAACAAAAAACAAACTTAAACTTTAGTTAAGCATTAGGCCACAGCAAGTAAATTTTATGCATGGATGACATCCTCTGCAGACTGCAAAAATAGTGAGATAGGGCGAAAAAAAAACAAGATGGGTTAAAAAAAACAAGATGGCTTAATTTTCAAAATAGACACCATAAATGTTGTAAGAAGAGTTAAAGTGACAAAACATGGTAGTACTGACGACAAATCATTAATTCCTGTATTAAAGAAGTGAACTAGTGTAGTAAAAATGACAGTAGTGTGGGAGACTGGTATCACTTACCAAGTTGGCAACTTCACTTATGACTTCCATAGTGGTGCCACTTTTCCAACTATCCAGCTGGTTTCACTTCTATAACTACAATCATGGCTACCTCGCTAATGTTACTTCTACAAGTACAATCATTAGGCTCCAACACAACATACTTTCCCATTTTGGTACTTTCTTGTCATGTTGACCATCTCCGAAGAAGAAAAAAATTCTTGTTTTTTTTTCTGAAATCAGGCAAAAATTAATGAGCGCGCGGATGTCATCCATAAAATTTACTTGCTGTGGCCTTATTGGATCTTTACTCTGACTTACCGACAAGTGTGTTTGGAGTGATGCACGGCACGTCCTCTTCAGGCAGGGGCATCCCGTCACAGTCGAACGGCCAGGGTGTGTCCAGACTGGCCAGGACGTGCTCGCAGCTGGCCTGGATCTGTCGGCAGAACTTCCTGCACACGGACAGCCGGCGTCCGCCCTCGCACTTCGGCGTCACCGCAGCACACACTGCAAAGTGGATGTGCTCATGACATTTGCTGAAAAGAGAATAGGTGGTTTAAACTTATGGATTTCCTATGTCTAAATTAAGCATCTAAAAGGCAACCTTTGAAACCAAAAGATGTTGGCCTCAAATCAAAGGAGAAACACTTATTTCCAATGCTGCCACTGCAAAAAACATGTATAGAACTAGATGGGTTCCAAACGGTTTCAATACCATGGGTGGTCTACTATTTTTCCCATTTTCATACAAATCATCACACCTGTTAGCTACCATGCTAAGCTTGATCCTGTCAGTCACAAACAAACAAACAAACAAACAAACAAACATAATCACTGTCTGCATAGCAATGTCTACTTCAGAAACAATTTTTGAGAGTCAATTTATTCAATCTATGTGACGAACAAACAAACAAACAAACAACATCAGTGTCTGCATAGCAGCTTCTGTTTCAGCACCAAGGGCAGAAACTATTGAGAGTCAGTTCACCAATCTCTCTCACAAACAACAAACAAGTAAACAAACAAAATCATGGTTCCTCATACCTGTTAGCTAGCAGACTGAGCAAGATCCCGGTATCCCTGTCTGCCTGGATGGTCAGCTGACCCGGGTGGCCCAGCATGTTGGGGAATCGGGTCGCCTTCCACGGCATGTCCAGGCACAGGGGCACGGTGATGGGCTGGCAACCTGCAAGGGGTTAAAGGTGAAAAGTTAGGGCAAGGTTAAGGGTCATGCAACATGGAACCTGTAGGTGTAAAGGTTAATGTTTAGAGTTAATGATCATGCCAATGATGTACAGTGGCAAGGTGATGAGCTGACAACCTGTGGAGAAAAAAGGTTAGAGGTCAGGGTTCATGATCATGTCAATGATGCACAGGGAGAAGGTAATGGGCTAGCAATCTGCAGGGGAAAGGTTAGAGGTCAGATCATGGTTCAGGTCATGTCAATGATGCAGAGGGGTAGGCAATTTAGGTCATACCAGAGGCTGAGACACAGAAAATGAGGGAAACTGCAGATCACATCATGGCCCAAGGTCCCACAAATGATACACAGATTGAGATAGGGTGAACTTGACACCAAGGAAGATGATATTAGGGTTCAAAGTCATTTCAATGACACATAGGGATATGTCTATTGGTAAAAAAAAAGATGAATTGAATCTTGGATCTTACCTTCACATTTGGGCTGCAGTACATCTTCCAGTCTGCCAGCGATGTTCGCAAGGCTTGCCAGGCCGGGCTGAAGACTCTGCGCCAGGGAGGAGGCCTCACTGCTTACTTGGGGCTCACACGCTGGCAAAAATGAAAGAATAGTTTGAGTCCCTTTAATTCCTCCAAACCAGGGGCCTCATCTTTGTGTTTCTTATGAAAAAAAAATGGACAGGCAAATCTGAGAAGCAATGAATAATTGGTGTGGCCTAATGAGCAAAGAAAATCTCATTGATTGATTGATTGATTGAAAAGCGGTTAGTCATTGGCTATACTCACGGCAGTCCTCTTCGTCCTCGCCTAGCGGGCAGTCCCATTTCCCGTCGCACAGCTGAGCGGGCTCCAGACAGATCGGGTCCGACACTGCGTGGGTCTCGTTCCAGTTCCGCTGGCACGTCATCTGACGAGCGTTGCACTGCTTCACATCCGCTGGGGAAGGAAAGAAGTAGACATTAGACTCTTAATGGTTGTCACTGCACTTTTAATGCACTAAATAGCTTGAAAGCTTGTCTGTGTTGGTACAATCTATGTTGAAGCGTCTCTAAGGTCACGTGCTGTGGGTAATGATTATTGAATCACCACTCCTGAAGAAGGTTGACAGATGTGTGACCAAAAATTCAAGATAAGCAATTTTGCTTGACATGTGTAGAAAGTTACAAACTTCAACACAAAAGAGCTGAAGAAACGAAAACCAAAGGCAAAAAAAACCCAATGGATATCCTTGTCTATTGCTGTTTTCTGAGTACCAGTACTGACCAAAAGGAGACCTGATGCAGTTTTCCTCGGGTAGTTCAAGCAGATCGCACCCCTGGGTGTCCCACTGGATCCCGACTGCCACCGCATCGTTCCAGCAAGCCTCCGACATCTCGTAGCAGTAGGAGCGACACATGGGTCTGTAAAGAGACATGTACTCAGATATTTGTGGGCCTCTATGTCTATTTAAGTTAGATTAAGTCTGCAAAAAATTTGTAGTTACATTAATATTTTGTGTTATATTACAACTTGAAGCTGTTCATATGGAACTTTCCTGTGGATCAAGACCTGAATAATGCTGTCTTCCTACATGCAGAAATGGGCTTTTCTCCTAAATTCAGCATTTCCTGTTGTCAATGTACATCACAATTGTTCCCAGACAATTTAGACTATGATCATAGCTAGAAGACCTACATGTAAGAGGAAAACTTAAATCTGACTGAAATTGCTCCATAAAACAGTTTACGCCGATTTTTCAGATCATGTAAGATTTTCACAAATCTCTAAAGATACTACCAGTTAACTTGAAGTTGTCCTACCTTGCTCCTAGAGGAGTACACCTGGGGAAGAAGAACTGGCACAGGTAGTCTGTGTAGTATGGATGGCAGTCAGAGATCTGCAGGTATTTCTCAAACTCCCCAAACACCACATCTTGGGTCTCATACCCGAGGAACGGATGAGGGAACCTGGTTTGGTAGCCAAGCGCTGCGCACTTGTAATGCTGCACAGGTTCACACCCTGGAAAACAAGATGAATATCAAATTAGGAGTGAAGCTTACGATACGCAATGAACACACAAAAACCAGCCACTCACTTCATGGTGGTAAAAATGAAACCCATCTCTCGGTTCCAATTATGTTTTGTTTTATTCATGATGTATCAATGACTATTATTATTATTATTTTTGCTATATGATTTATATGCTTTCAAATACTGTTTGTTGCAATACTTCAGTTCAAATTGTATTTGATTTACTATGATTTTGCTCGACCTCCGACCTCTCCCACTCTGTTTCTGAGTTGATATTACCAAGTTTCTGTTAATTCAATTGGACATTTTGTTGTATATATAAGATCTAAGTTGATTTATTTAATTTTATTTCACGTATGCAAATCACTGTTTTTCAGTTTACCATATGTTTGCTTTCTGTTATTTCAAAGTTATAATTTGTATTATTTGTACATTTCTGTTGCTATTATTTCTGTATTGTTTTAATGTGGACTCCAGGAAGACTAGTGTATTTCACTAATGGAGATCTAAATAAACCAAACCAAACCAAACATGAGCAAAGAAAAATGCAATTAAAATGCAATGCATTTTAAAAGGTGAAAGCATTCAACCTTTGATGTGTGTACGTGAAGCATGGTGCTAGTGGCAGTGCAGCTGTAAAACGTTTGAAACAAAATGGCTCCTGCAGTTCAAAAAAAGCTGCTAGGGGTCCCAAACCTACACTGCTTACTCTCTGCCACAAGAGCTATCTACATCTGAAAAATAACGACCACAACATGTCCAGAACTTGAGATATAAAAACCGGCTGCTTCGCTGCAGTACCGTAACAAGCTACTAAGGGGCCAAAAATCAAACTATTTTGAGCTCTCAACAAGACCTACCAACATATCAAATAAATACAATGCACAAAGGCCTTCATCAGTTATACTGTCTATCCACACACACACACAAACTCACACACACACACACTCACATACAAACACAATCTCACACACACACACAGAATTGTTACCCAAGACAAAACTTTCTTGGTAAAGATGAATCCCTTACCAGATGATGCTACTGCCTCCACAGAGGAGCAGGTGTGATCCTCAGCATTGTCTGGAAACATGTCACATGACAGGGGTAACTCCAGGTCATCCATCATCATACAGCTGGACTGGAGATCTTCACACACACTTCTGCAGGGGAGGACCTGGTAACACAAAAAAACAAACAAACAAACAAATGGCGTCGGGCGTGGCGTAACTGGTAGAGCATTCGGCTCGGATTCTAGAGGTTCTGAGTTTGATCCCCGCCATGCCCCTGACGTTGTGCCCTTGGGAAAGGCACTTAACACGACCTTCCTCACTTCACCCAGGTGTAAAAATGGGTACCTTGTATGTGGCACTGTTGATATAAGTTAAAAAACTTGAGTGCAGTGCCACATTGTCCTTGTCTGTCCAAAAGCAAATAGAAAAAAAACAAAATTAATAAAAGTAAAAAATAAAAAACTCAGTACACGAGCATGTCCACACGTCACATGACAGTTGCACATTTCCACAGAAGAGAACCTGGGAGCAAAACAAACAAATAAACAATCATCTGCACTTTTTCCACTTCTGCAGGGAAGAACCTAAAAAAGCAACAAACAAGCAAACAAACAAATAAAAAAGTCAAACAAACAAACAAAAAATCCAAGACATAAAGATTTGGAAGTCGTTACATGATAAGGGCAGATAATGCCCTCCCACAGTGATTTTACGTTGATCTTCCATTTTGACATTAATACATGAAGAATTTTGTAGAGCAAATGCATAAACCAATAATGAGTTTTCTTGACCCACCTTTGTCCCATTCTCACACTTTGGGAAGAACAGTGTACAGGCTGTGACGTAGACGTTCTCGTAGCAGCTCTCTGCGATCATCGGCGCCATCGCCATGAACTCTCCGAACTCTTCGGAGAACATGGCGGCTTGGAAGGAAGCGTGTCCGAACGAGTTGGGGAAGGAGACGCGGTGGTACCCGGTGATGTGGGAACAGAAGTCCAGGTCTTCAGGGAACGGCATGCAGGAACCTGGAGGTTACACAAATAGATGGGTTAGCATCAGTGTGCATATGAAGTTTAAACTAGCATGGAAATGTAAAGCAGACTGGTGTAGCTTTTTCCTGATATGTTTTTGTCTATGTTTCTTATTATGTTTGTACTTTAACAGTTTGTATGACTGAAGGATAAACATGTGAAACCCAATGGAAAACATAATACTGTACAAAAGAAGAAGCTGTTTTGCACTTACCCATTCCACAGTCCCTCTCGTCATCTCCAAACGGACAGTCCCACTCTCCGTCACACATCAGCGCCCGGTCCACACACGAGATGCTCTTGCCTGGAGTCCAGCACTCCAACTCTCTCGCTCCACACGACTTCTCCTCTGTAGGTACAAACAAACAAACAAACAAACAAAACACATTAGTGTCTGTAAAGCAGCTTCTATTTCCGCACCAAAGGCAGGATCTATTAAAAGTCAATTAATTCTCTCTCACAGACAAACAAACAACAAACAAACAAAAAAATGACGTCACTGTCTGCCTAGCAGCTTCTACTTCAGCACCAAGGGCAGGAACTGTTAAGAGTAAATTTGTTCAATCTCTCTCACAAACAAACAAACAAACAAACAACAAAAAAACAGCTTCTTATTCAGCACCAAGGGCAGTAGATCTTCAGAGTCTTTTCATTCAATCTCCCTCACAAACAAGTATACAAACAAACAAACAATGCCACAGTATCCATCGCAGCCTCTATTTCAGAACCAAGGGCAGGATCTTTTCATAGCCTATTCACTCAATCTCCCTACAAACAAACAAACAAATAGCCCAGGTGTACATACCACAGTGCATCTCGTCCTCTCCAAGTGGACAGTCCCTGTTCCCATCACACCTCAGGCTGGTGCTTACACAGGTGTGGCCTCCAGACATGTCCCAGCATTCCATCTGGTCCTCGGTACAGTCTGATTCTGTGAAAGAGAAAAAAATTCTAAATTTAGTCAACACTGTTTGTTGGTAGTTGTAGCTTTCATTTGTTTACCGTTGCTATTCAAGCAAAAGACAACAGTGGAGATGAGAGGCAAAGGGACATGGCTTGACGAAACAAAGAAATTTCTGCTATAAGGAGAGAAACGTAACATTAAAGGGAATCGTTGTGAACATTTTAATGGGCTGCAAAGACTAGGGGATGACTAATAACGACAAACATTCCTTTTTTTCTTATGTTTGCTCCAACTACAATCTTATTATGGTAGTGTTGTATTGTGCGTAGTCCAGTGGTTAGTGGCCCTGCCTCTGGAACTAGAAGCCTTAAGTTTGATTCCGGTTGTGTCCCTCACCCGACATGCACGCAACCAGAAAGGGTTGCAGTCCTTAGGACGGAACGTTAAGCCGTGGCCCACTGTTCATAGTGGTTGTCAAAAAGAGCTAGGGGAATCTCCCCAGTACAATGAAACTGTAAATACTGTGCATAGCATCTAACGTCTTTGTCAAGACCAGTGGAGACTAGCTATTCAATTCAGTGAGCTAAAATTGGATTGAGATCACTTTCCTTTTCCTATTATAGCTAGTAAACCATTTAAAGGTTAAGCTTGAGCCAAATTGATGGATAAAGAGTTGGACTGACCAGGGCCGACACAGTCGTGTTCAGGCAGGGCGTTACAGAGGAGTGTTGGCCAGTGGACAAACTCTCCCAGCAACGGGTATCCACAGGAGGTGATGACATCATGGCAGACTGAGCGGCACGGCAACCTGGGGCAGATGTCAGGATTTATGATTTTCACTTGTTCAATCAATCATTGATTCATTAGTTCATTCAAGTCAGCATGACCTGTCATTTTAGAAGCCCAAATCTCGTAAGTGTAAGAGAGAGAGTGTGAGAGAGAGAGAGAGAGAGAGAGCTTTTGAACCATATTGTTCACAAAAAAAATGAAAAACAAGCTTAGTGATTGTTTTTCACACATTCAAGTTGTTGTGATTGCTCAAGTTATCTTTAATAAAAACCTCTATCCTCCAAGACAAACTTCTTTGCCTTCCTGAAGTTTCCTATAATTCACAACAGTAGCTAATACTAGCTCAAAAAAGAACTAGGAATAGTCATGCCTTCAAGTACCAAAGTGACCAACCTAGGATTGATGTCTTCAAAAAGTCATATTTTCCTAGAACTATGGTGAAGTGGAATTTGTTATCACCAAGCACAGTAAAGGCATCTTCTCTGGATAGTTTCAGAGAACATTTGCAAATAGATGTGCAAAAGATACTAGGTGTTGTGACATGTCGTTTGGTGTTGTAACCAGCTGCTTCCATGCCGCGTGCCTGCAAAGCTGGCGCGTTACTTTGAAGGGCGGTTATACGGGCTATATAGATACAGGTACAGTTCTTAAAGATTTACCTGACATCTCCAGGTGAGCACTCTGAGAAGAAGACAGAGCAGAAGAAGGACTTCAGGTGAGGATGACACTTAAAGACTTACCTAACATCTCCAGGTGAACACTCTGAAAAGAAGACAGAGCAGAAGAAAGACTCCAGGTGAGGATGACACTTAAAGACTTACCTAACATCTCCAGGTGAACACTCTGAGAAGAAGACAGAGCAGAAGAAGGACTCCAGGTGAGGATGACACTTAAAGACTTACCTAACGTCTCCAGGTGAGCACTCTGAGAAGACAGAGCAGAAAAAGGACTCCAGGTGAGGATGACACTTAAAGACTTACCTAACATCTCCAGATGAACACTCTGAGAAGAAGACAGAGCAGAAGAAGGACTCCAGGTGAGGATGACACTTTAAGACTTACCTAACATCTCCAGATGAACACTCTGAGAAGAAGACAGAGCAGAAGAAAGACTCCAGGTGAGGATGACAGCTGGGAAGGAAGTCCATGGCTGTGAAGACTGCCGACGCTCCAAGCACAGCGAAATCCTGACTGGGCAGACCCAGGATGTTGGGGAAACGGGTCTGGGAGTACGGCAGACCGGCGCAGCGATCAAACCGGATTGGCTGGCATTCTGCAACAACGGTAAAAGGACTCAGGTTTTAGATTACACAAATCTAAGCTTGTCAGAAATTTGAAATAAAAATGAAGCAAGACACATGTTTCCTGTTGGACCCCAGCCATTTCCATCTTGACCCCAGGAAAAAGTTTAATCTAAAGGCAAAACTTTCTCAACCATTATGAAAAGAAAGACACAAACAGAAAAGCTTACGAAAAAAAACATGGCTGTGGTACGTTTGGTGACTATTTAGAGAATTCATGTAGTTGCTCATTTTCTCATAAGTTTTAATTTCTTGTTGTTGGACTAACCTTCTCTCTCATGATGTCAAAGGAAAGTGGCCTGCATAGCACTTGTAGATAATCATTATGAAATAATAGCATAAACTAAAAGCAACAACAAAGCAACAGTTTGTAATGATTGGCCTTACCACAGTCTTGTTCATCTTCCCCTTCAGGACAGTCAGGCCTCCCGTTACACACCAGGTTGTGGTGCACACAGGACAGACTTCCCTCTGGAGATCTGCATCTCATCTGGTCAGGGCCACACTGCATGCCTGTAGTAACAGGATAAAAACTGTCAGTTTCTTTATCTTCTGCTCACTCAAACTCACACTCTATTCACCCCACTGACTCCCTTGCTCCCTCCCTCCCTCCCTCACTGTAACTCGCTCATTCACTTACTCAATCAACTCGTAAATTCCACACACACATACCTATACACCAGGGCTCTAGCCAGCTTGACATTTTTTTCCGTCAGCCAATTCCCATTGTCGCGAAAACACTATTCCAGGAGTTAGAGAGACTGAACTGAGACCTTGAAAAACGGGTTTTAATGAGATTATCGTATGCGAAAGGGCACCGACACACATTGTCAACAATCATAACAATAGCAAAACAAACCGTGTGTGGCTTTTACGGCTGTGGACAGCGTCCCCAAGCCGCCTGAAGCTTCCACCAAGGAGCTTTTATCAGATTTTTGTCCGTCAAAGTTGACGGATTGGTTTTAACATTTTTCTGTCACACGCAGCAAATTTCCGTCAATTGACGGAAAAACAGACGCTGGCTAGAGCCCTGCTATACACACACACACACACACACACACACACACACATACATGTGCGCACACACACACATCCATCCAACACTTACCCACCCAACCGTCCTCAATCCGGACAACCTTTAAGTTACCTTCCATGGTGACACAGGGTGTTGGCCCCCTGTCCGCAGGGTAGATGGTACAGTCCACGGGAAGCATGATCCCCTGGTACACAGCCGTGCACTGGCGCACGACAAGGCTACAGGCCCCGCGGCAAACAGGGACCATCCTGCTGTCCTCACAGTGCGGGGTCACTGCGGTACAGATCGCTGACGACATGTTAGGGTGGCAGGAACTACAGTGAGGGAGTGAAAAAGGAGACAATGAAGCCAAATCTGAGAGAAAAATCAGTCACTGTTTAACATTTAAGATTGTCCCAAGGACAAGATAAAAAATGGGGTTAAAGGAGGAAAACTTGAAAATGTGTGTATCAGGGTAGCATTTCATTTCAGCTTGATTTCTGAGGCACTTTGGCCCATATCAACAGACAACAATAAATAAAAACAGCATACAAGTCAAGAATACAATCATTTCATATAGAGTAAAATGGTAAGAATTAGCCAGGATGCTTGAAGGTTGATGTTGTGTCTCCAGAATGAAGGAAGGCATCTGAATGAAATAACCAAATGATGATTATCTTCAGAGGTGGCAATGGGCTGTACAAATGTCTAAATGTTAATTTTCTCTTCCTAGCTTCAAAAGTGTCTACCCCAGATGACTCTACCCTAAAACTCTAATAATTGTTGATCTTCATATTCATAGCATCTAAAAAATCTGAGAGCTATGAATGAATGAATGATTTTATTTGTAAAACATTGCAGCTTGGTAGCTGAATTGCGAGTTACATTACAATAATTGTGGGTTATCTCCACATACATAAATTAGAACAAACATCGTGAATAAAACTAGGCTATTGAATCTCTGCATAAATCTGCATACATGGTATTCCGACAGTTTAGTACACAAAGATATTGTTTGAAAAGAAGCTAGGCTAATACAGACGTACTAATAGTCTCTAACATTGTACTAGTAGTCTCTAGGATACACTTTCGGACACTAGTGGCCACTTGCATACAACAAATCTAATGCGCGTGGAATGAAGGATAACGCATGTCTTTTAGTCTTGCTTATCATTTTTGCACAATATGGTCTTCTGCTACGAAGACCGTAGTGAGTGTCCGCGGACCTGAGCTAAGACATGAAATGTGGCTAACTCAGACAACAGCTTCACATCAATGATAACAGTACCTGTCGAGTAGCTGCTGCAGGATTGTCGTTGTCTCTATCGAGGCGTTGAGGAGTTCTTGTTGTGTCCGCTGTCCGACCAGGTTCGGAAACACGGTGCTGTCCTCACGACCGGCGCAGAAATCATACTGCACTGGCTCACAACGGTCAGCTGGACAAAGACACAGGACAGAGACATGAAGATGTCTTAAGTCTCTTCCTTTATTACTATTTTATTTGTAGGCTACAACAATTTCATTTGCCTTCATGGTTTTTAACAAAGTATACTGTGCCAGCTCAAAAATGTCAACTGGATAGATAAAGAATCAGTGATGGCAGATTTCACCTCCTTTTCTGTACATATAGAAACTGAACTGCTCTCTCTGGCAGAAGATGTATGAACTGAACTGTACTCGTCCCAATGGGTATAAATGTGGCTGTCTTATTTCAGCACAAAAAAAGTCACTATTTGTTTTTTCCAATGATTGGATTTTGGTTAAGAGCTTTACAAATGCAGAAGATCTTCCTTGCGCCAATAGGGAACTCGTGCGGTGATGACTCAAAGACGACAGTGAGCGCAAAGTCGGGAACACGGTATATTGGCAACTACAATACGGAACCCATGATGGTGGACAACAAGACCCTACCACTTGTTGCATGGGGAGTGGTCCAGACCCATCATAACAATCACTATACAATAGTGGCATTGAGACTCCTTACCACAGCGCTCAGGTGACTCGTCGTCTCCAGACCGACAGTCGGGTCGCCCATCGCAGACCTTCCATTGGTCGATACACCTGGGTCCCATGTGATCCTCCTCTTCCCAGGGTCCCTCGTGGTCCTCCTCCCCATCCTCCTCCATCCTGGAGTCATTGTGGTCCTCTCTCTTCCTCCTGGAGAGGATGGGGGAATCACACTGGTACTGCCAGGCCTGGCACGAACCTTCCTCCGCTGGATATGGGAAGACAGAGTTTAGAAAGAAATTGGAGTAGCTTGCCAAGTGCAGTGGTTTGCACCATCCAACCGTTGCTGAACCTGATTCTAGAACCATAGACATGCAGGGCCCAGCTTTAAATCTTTTTCTGTCTCACTTGATGTTTGGGAGGCCATGTTTTTGATTTTTGTTGTTAAACAATGTTATTCTAAGCTAACATGTAGAAGAGTAAGAATTCTTTATCAGTTTCATGCCATGAAGTTCAGATTTTTGGATGGGAAGAAATTTTTGTCCATCTCAGCAAGAAAATTTTCGTCAAGGGGCAGAAAGACGAATTCTGGAGACAGCCCTGCCAATCTGACAAAAAATTTCTATGGATCATAAAGCAGATACAGTTTTCACTCTGAAAAAAGCTCATCTAGTTGTTGTTAAGCAGAAGCACGAGCTACCACAGGGAATCTCGTCTTGTCCAAGCGGACAGTCCCAGATGCTGTTACACTTCAGATCGGCGTCGATGCAGGTAACGTTTCCTCCCGGAGAGCGGCACGCAAACTCGTCCCTTTTGCATGGCCCAGCTGGAAGAATAAACAAATACCCATTAGCAAACAAACAAATGACTACTCCACAAGGAAAAGACATTGCCGCCTTGGCTGGGGTGACTTGCTATGCTATAGGAAAAGGGTCTGGCTTAGTCTACCATAAAGTCAAAGAACAGTGATGGATCAAAGGGAGCTCCTAGTTTGTATTTGTAGTTAACATTCAATTTGTAAATCCAGTGATATAATGTGTCTTTATCTGTAATTCCTGCATGCACCAATTGACTTGTAAATCAACCACTCAAAGCCTTAGTAACATAGAAGTCTGCATTTTCAAACACAATCTTTGGGGTTAAAAAGGTGTAAGTTGGTGATTCTACTTCTTATCCAACACATCCAAAATGGTGATACCTTCAATATGAAGTAAAATGAAACTTTACCATTAACTGGTAAAAATCCTAATTAACATTAACATGAACTGCTGCTGTGAAGAGGCAATGTCCTTAATTTGAAATATAAAACGTGTGCTATGATATGTGCAGAACTTACCACTCTCGATGCAGTTTTCCCTGGGGAGGGCATCACACATGATTGACAGCCATTCCATGTCGACCATCCTGCCACAGGTTCCAACCACCTCGTGGCACAGGGACTGGCAAGGCAGTCTGGGAAGAACACAGACAAAATGTTTTGAAAGACGCAATTAATTGTCAAACAACATTCACTATGCATTATTATACATCCACTCTGATAGCTAGTTTCTTTCAAGCTGGTTGTTAGATATTAGATATTTTTAGCAAAAGGAATCTGGATGAAAATCGAAAGATACAGACTTTTCTCTAAAATGCTGTTTGCATGCTTATTTCATGTCATTTCATTTATCTTCCAGTTGAGCAACGTTAATTATAGATATGAGAGAAAAGCTTAGATAAGTGTGCAGAAATGCAGACAACTGCACACAAATATTAAAAAAAATCGAAAAATATTTTGGCATGGACATGTTTGTATAAAATCTCTGATACGATCTACAGTTTTCAGCTTAGAACTAACCTGACTCTATCAGGAGTGCACTCCTGGAAGAGTAGTGAACAGGTGAGGAACTCCATGTCTGGGTGACACCCCGAGAGGAAGTCCAGCCCTATAAAGACCCCCGGAGCTATCGTCAGGGCCGAGGCCTGGTCAGGGATCCCAAACACGTTGGGGAAGCGAGTTGCGGAGTAGGGCATGGCCTGGCAGCGGCCGTACTGGATAGGCTCACATTGTAGCACTGGAGAAAAGAACAAAGAGAAAAAGAAACTTTGAAAACACTAGCCTGTTAACAGAGTATCGAGGCAAACAGAGCATTGCGGAATGGTGATGCTCAGTGTTCAGCACAGGAAGAAAGAGATGGAGCTCAATGCTAAATCTAATGTTGCCATTAAAAGGCGTGCCTACTTAATATTCATGATCATTAGGACTAGACGATTACAGGGATTATGAGGGATCTTTAGACTCATAGACTGATTTATTGAGCAATAGACATAACATTCCTTCTGGCAGCCTGGAAGACTGAAATGCAAGGACATTACTGTAACAGTAATGGATCATACAAATAGCAAACATTATAAAGGACATGTTAAAAAATTTGATCAATGATAAAATGATAATAGTAATTTCTATTTTTTTAATTTTTAATCAGCATTATGAATAAATTGTACTAATATGGCCTTGACTTAAAAGTGCAAAGAATTCTGCTATTGAAAGGCTTAAAATTTTACAGCTAAAAGTTCAACAAAACAGACTACAAACAAGTTCGTAAGTCACCATTAAGAGGAAATAATAGTGTTACTGAATAGAGTAAAGTCAAACCTGGATTCAGCGATCACTCAAGGGACTGAGGACAGGACAGGGTTGGGTTAACTATCAATATTGCCAGGAAGGTGGCTTGCAACTGGGGGTAACACCCTGTACCAGCTTTGACTGTAATACATGTACATATCTTTACAAACCTGGACTAGTGCAGTTGTGATCAGGAAGTGCGTTACAGACAACGTTGATCCACTCAAACCCTGCCATAGCCAGGAGCTGGCCTCCGCAGGTCGCTACCACATCCTGGCAGAACGATCGGCATGGCAACCTGACAAGTAAACAAAAATAATGTTTACAGTTGTGAGTGACACAATGAAAAGATCAAATATGGTTTTGCCTATTATTGAATTATTATCAATCAAGTTTAAACATTTGACTTATTTTGATGCTAAAAATGTGTTACTTCTACCATGAAGATGAAAATTTAGCACTGGAAAAAAAATTGATTGTTTCATTCTTAAAATTAGCACCATGTTTGGTTTAGATATTTAGACACCTAAAGTTGAAACATTATGTAAACTTTTTATTCATGTCTCTGTCGTCTCATCATTGTTACTTTGTCAAATAGTTCAGGTACAGGTACATATTTGGGCATTTGTATGGAATTTCTTATTCACTTGAAGAACATAATTTTGTCTTGAAGACCATTTATTTCATTAAGTCTGAGAAATAAGAACCTAATCTAAGTTATATCTTAAAGACCATGCATTTCTTTAAGTCTTAGAACCAAGAACCTAAGTCTGACCCACCTGACGTCACCATGCGAGCACTCTGGGAAGAACAGGGAGCAGACGAGTGAGTCGATTGCCGGGTGACAGCCGGACAGCTGGAGCATGTCCAGCACCTCGAACACGGCCGGCGCTGCGGCAAGCGAGAACTCCTGCAGCGGGAAGCCCAGTGCGTTCGGGAATCTCGTGTGGGAGTACGACAGGGCGGAGCAGCGACCGTAACGGACTGGCTCACAAACTAGGGAAAAAAGATCACACAAAATTATGAATCAGCATTTAGAGGGCAGATTTCAAAGATAAGGTATGGAGGGATGGCAGGGGGTGGCTAAGCGCATTTGAGAATCTCGCGTGGGAGTACGACAATAATGTACTGGCTCGCAAAATGTGCAAAACAGAACATAGGAGTTAGAGATAAATTCAAGGAAAAAAACGGTATATTTTGCAATTTTTTAAACAGTGACAATATATTTGTGACCATACCAGACAGGGTCAAATACAGAGCACATCAGAATCAAGGTGCAGTAGATGTAGACAATTGGCATTTCTTTGAGTGGAGTAGGGCAGGATCAAACATATCCCATTGGCTGACCAGCATCATTTTATTCCTTTTCTCTCATCCATTTTACCCTGACTGTTCTCCCCTAGATAAATAAACCCTTCAAAAACTCACCTGTTTCATTTGATGGTCCGGTATTGTTGTGCATTGCTGACATGTCAGGTAGGGCTGACATGTTGTATGGAGCTGAAAATGATAAAAATAGCGCTAACATTAGCAAAAGGAATGCCTTTTCGTTATACATAATGCTTCAGACCATATTTCATAATGCTTTCTGGTCATTAAAAATGCATTGTGTATTGCTCATGAAGCCACATTATATCTTACAAGTGCGTCATCATCAATTTTTTTTACACACTGCAATTGGTTTGCAATTGTACCAGTCTGAGTTCTATGTTTCTTAATCAACATATCATTATTAAGATCCATGGTCTAAGATAGAGCAATCTTTGCATCTCGTTCTTGCACCAAATATGTTATAATGGGAGTTTTGTTGATGAATTAGTTGGTGTTGAGAAAGTTTATGGCATCTGTCCTTAGTGCTGAAATAATTGTTGTGAAAGCATCACATCAATCAGTTTATGAGAAACCCCTTGTATCCAAAGAAGTATGTAGCTTCTTAGGTGATTTGAACATCACTGCATCTCCATGAAAAATAAAACTCGATTATTCTTTGATATGTTGATGTGCCACTGAAGCTCTTAATGAACTAGCCTCCTTTGCAGACTGTTGGAACGGCGGTGTTTCTTTTGGGGGAGAGGTGACTTTCTACTGGGCAACTCCCTTCCTTGGTATAGAGAACCTGAGCCCACGTTAAAAAATGTAAATCAGCACTCCCTTAAGAAACACTGCCAGTCTAAAAGTCAGCAAAGGAGGATAATTTTAACTCACGAGGGGCATAACAGTTGGTGTCGGGGAAGATGTAGCAGGCCAGGGAGAGAAAATCCAGCTCAGGGCCGCCACAGGTAGCGATGACTTCCTCACAGAAGGAGCGACAAGGCATCCTGGAGGAAAAAATTAAACACTTAAGATCATATTCTTTATTTTCTAAGATAATGTGCATTGAATGTTAAGTTATTAGAGTTGTGTCACAGTGGTTCTACTGATTTCTATGCCAATAGGAAAAGCCATGATGATAGCATTCTCCAAGTAGCATGATCCTATTCCTACTGGGGCTCCTTACACTTGCTACCCTGAGGATAGTGAGTGTAAGGAGCCCAGGTGTAAATAGGGGGGTAGCAAGTGTAAGGAGCCCCGTTAGAAATTGGATGGTACCCAGGCTATTCTTCAAGTTGAATCTGATCTAAATATATCTACCCTCTGGATGCAAAGCACTTCTTAATAGATATATATTCAATGCTCAAAGATCAGGTTTCATGTCTTCAATTTGTGCTTTGCAAGTATTAATGTGTCTTCATATAATAGATGCCTCCTACACAATACTGTACAATGTATTTAGTTAGTCCATTTAGTGCTTAGACAACGGGGTAGGTACATAAAAGATAGAATAAACGTTTTTGCAATGACAAGAGATACTAATATTACTAGTACTAACCTGGCCCCCTCAGGTGTGCACTGCTTGAAGGAGAGAGAACAGAGGAGTTTATCCAGGTGAGGATGACACCTGGACACCTGCAGAATGTCCAGGAGACCCATGACGGCAGGTGTGGTGATGAGGGCGTAGTTCTGACTCGGAAAGCCGAAGAAGTTGGGGAAGATCGTCATGGCATCTGGCACGACGTTGCAACGGTCGTACTGCACAGGTTCACATGCTGGAATAGTGAAGAAACAGGAAAGGAAAAATCAGTCCAAATGTTTTATATACTATTTTCAGACAACAGTAATTGAAGTTAATTGTTGGTTTTGGATTTTAAAAGAAGAAAATGAGCTCTTACCAGTGTGGTTGTGAGGTCTTGCCTGGCCAGGTTTACCTGAAACAGAACAAACAGGAAAATAGTATGTGAATGAAGCACAAGCCAAGCAGCTGTTGCAATTTTAGTTTACTACATTGGATACAGATAATTGCGTCCAAGAATTACACACAACTACAGAATTTGAACTTGAGAACTTGTAGATCTAACCCCTTAAACTTTTGGCAACATGCCCATAAATATCTATCAAACACACAGACACACACACATTGTAAAGCATAGTAAAGACATTATAATTGTATAACCATCCAACCTGATGGTGATGATGGCTCTCCTCAGATCCAATTCATGTCTGGAAGAGCATTACAGATGGCAGCAAGCACACACAACAGACACACACACACACACACACATACATACATACCGGTACATACATACATACACACATGCACACACGTGACACATACAAACACAAAGCTTTAAGCATAGTAAAGATGTAGTAATGGCTAACCTGAGGATGATGACTCCTCTCCGATGCAGTTTGTGTCTGGAAGAGCGTTACAAACGACAGCAAGCCATGGCAGAGCCTCCACGAGTGGCGACTCCTCCAGGCCGACCAGCCCGAGTACCGGCCCTCCACACGACGTGATAATCTCCTCACACAGCGATCGACACGGAAACCTGGCAAAACATTGACAATGATGTGTAAATATTCGTATGAAACCCTGGGGTTTGCAAGAGGAAAAGAAATTTGAAGAGGCAATGGTATCCAGATATAGATGACTACCGGAAAGATTTTTCTCCCCTAGCAGCATTTTTTGAACTGCAGGGGTATTGAAGCCCTGCAATTAACAAGAGGAGAAGAACAGTGAGCAGGCAATGGTCTCCAGATGAGGGTGGCACTGGTTAAATTTTTGATACCCTGGCAGAATTTTGTTGAACTGCAGGGGTATTTTTGTACTTACATGAATCCCTGCGGTTCACAGGAAGAGAAGAACAGTGAGCAGGCGATGGTCTCCAGACGAGGGTGGCACTGTGTCAGGCCGATCATGTCCAGCACACTCATGATGCCGTGAGCGGAGGCGATGGCGAAGTCCTGGTTGGGCTGCATCACCAGGTTGGGGAACTGCGTGGTCGAGTAGGGCAGGGAGGAACACCGGTCGTAACGCAGCGGCTGGCAGTCTGAAACAGTCAAAAAAATGATGAGTTACCTACTGTTACAAACTTTGTACTCAGGAATACTGCTGGTAATTGAATAAAACCAAACCAAATACCGAATGCAGGGGATTGTAGGCTTAGGAACAAGAAAACTGAATCATCATCATGACAGTCAAGATTTTACCGCAGATACATAGCTTTTGTTGGTTTACAACAGGACAAGAGAAAAAAGATATTTCAATTAATGGGATGCTTTATTGCTGTGCTGAAAGGAAAGATAAAATGAAAAGCTAACAAAAATGTAATTTCAAGTTTGTACTACAAGGATGTGTGCAAATACACACTGCAATAATTGTATCCCAATACACATAGTTCAAAATCAACCGAT
The DNA here is from genome assembly GCA_019207045.1 of Branchiostoma floridae x Branchiostoma belcheri. Lineage (NCBI taxonomy): Eukaryota > Metazoa > Chordata > Leptocardii > Amphioxiformes > Branchiostomatidae > Branchiostoma > Branchiostoma floridae x Branchiostoma belcheri. The sequence goes on along the minus strand of CM033024.1, from coordinate 28,268,865 downwards.
TGAAAATGCAAGTTACACAGTCACACACATACCTGTGCTTTTATAGGTGGCAGCCTCACTCATTGGTGCTTCTGGTCCAGCTGTAAAAATGATCACAAAAAAACATTAAGCACAAAGAAAATCAGTCTCATGGAAAGTGCTATCTTATACTTAAAATGTAATCTGTACAGTCACAATCATCTTTTTATCTGTATTCTGTAGCAAGTAGCCTAACTGCAACTTGTCCTTGGTATAATGTGTCACTGGCTTTACTGACATGTAGTGGTGGCTAGTTATATTACAATGACCTGTCATGCCTATCCTTTGCACGTGTAACTGAAGGCATTAGCTATACATGTGGCTGTAGAACTTACTGACAAAGATTTCCACTCTAACAAGGTCTATGCTAGTTCTGTGAAAGTTGAACTTTTAAACATGAACTCACGTGCAGCGATGCAGTTGTCCTCAGACAGTGCGTAGCAGGCAAGCATTAGGAACTCCAACTCCGTGGCGTTTAGTGCCTGGATCACACAGGTGTGTAGGATCTCCTGACAGAATGACTGACATGGCATCCTGGAAAAAATGAAATAATTAAGAAACCTATACTATAGAGTCTCCAGCAAACATGAATTTCAAAGAAATATTGGCAGGTCAACTTCTCTGGTTCAGGGTTCAGTCCACTAGCCCGATTGTCCTGGACAAGTAAAAATGCTGATCGGGCAAGCACATGTCATACCTCACTTGCCCCATTGGGCAAATGACGATTGTTTAATGAGTGAGATTTTCATAACATTGTTACTTTTCAGTCATGGCATCAAGCATTGTTCAACACAGTAAAAATAGAGCCAATGCTAAAAGAATTCCATTGCTGGAAGTGAAAAATGTAATTTAAATTTCGGGCAAGTAAAAATTTGGTTCGGACAGTCAAGCAGATTTTTTTATATGTACTCTACTTGCCCAAGAGGACATTGTCAAGTGAATTTTAGAAACCTTGTTCAACCCTATGGTTATGTGTAAAGCATCTTGTCAACCACCCTCAACATAGACCTTGACTTTTGAACTTGAGATTATTTGCTGCCAGCTTGGCTTTTAGAGAAGAACTCTTAGAAAAAGTATAAGACATGATAGTTTTAGACGTGTTCCTTACTTGACTCCTTCAGAAGAGCACTCAGGGAAAGACATGGCACAGATGAAGACGTCCAGTTGAGGGTGACAACCAGACATCTCCATGAGGTCGATGACCCCGAAGATGTTGGGAACCACGCCGTACGCCAGCTGCGGACCGAAGTCTGCCCCCAGCATGCCCGGGTACCTCGTCTCCGAGTACGGCAGGGCGGAACAGCGTTCATACGGAATGGGCGTACATACTGAGGGGAAAATCAAAATAGATTACTTCCAGTTTCAAGTACAGGAGTTTAATACTAAGAGATTTATTCTGATGAGCTGACCATGTATTCAGTGAAAACTGGTATTAAAGAAAAAAATGGTATTGATCTGACTAGGAGTTTTTGATTATTCCTTTATTTACTGAGGTTTACTACATTTGTTGGTACTATTGTTCATCTCTTCTGGTTACAACTGAAAATTAGAGAAATTCTAACGGTCTTGTAAAGAAAGTTGTTGAAGGCTATCATACTAATGGAAGTAATATCTTTATGGTAGTATAACAGGAATCAAAGTCAGTATCCTGCATCTAAACTCTTTTGTTTGTCCAGACTGAGAAATAATTGATGTAACTAGCAATGGAAAGAAAAGAGGATAATAAAATTTGTAACGCAATTCTATTAAGTTTGCTTTTGCAATTGCCAGGTGGCAAGAATATGAATTTCAATAATAACAAAACTTGCCTGTGTTGTTGTACAGGATCTGTCCCAATCCTGGAGCCATAGCTGAAACAGGTTGGCTTGTTGGTGAAGCTGGGGTAATAAAAGAGTAAACATCAGATCAATTTCAACATCTACTTTAAAAAATGATTTCAAAATGTATCTTTAAAGCCCCTGTCAGAAATCAAGAACTTAGGTCTGGCGAGCTCAAAATGGGAATTTTTGCCCAAAGTACGTCCTGTTGATGACATGTAACATCCATTGGCATAATACCGGTCGGTTTACTGCAATTTCTCAAGCAATGCTAATTTGGCAAATGATCAACGCATCATTTTCTCCAGTTACATGTTGCTGTTACAGCTTACCTTTGCCACTTCTTCTGTGTAAATTATTTTGTCTCTCTGGTCCTGCTAAAAACATAATATCGTAATTGGAACACACCGCGGAATTGAACGGAGAACGGGCGCGTGGTTGGAAGGGGGTGCACTATACCGGTCGAACGAAACACGGCACAATTAACTGCCGCTATGTACATATGTACCTTTATACATCCTCTGTTGTTCCTTTCTTTCCTGTTAGTAGTTGCACAAAACAAAAATCTGCATGAGCATACAAAAAGTCATGAGAAAATGGGCGTATACTGACAAGAATTTTCATTTAATTTTGGTCCGTCACAACCGCTATGACGTAAAACTTTACTGCTGGCCGTAGCATTAAAAATGGCGGGAAAATGGCGGCGTACGTTCAATTTGACCCATTCAGCCGTAGATCCGGGCGATGATGCAACGGTTCCTCACACTTTTACACGAGTTGTAGGTCACCGTTGAATCATGCTCGTCTTGTGCCGTGAGCACATGTGATTATTATCTACAAATCTGGCGATGAACGTGACAGTGTGTTTGTCCCACGACGAGCTCACCTGCCCCGAAAATGACCTGAAAACTTTTGGCCTTGTTGTCTTCGAATGCATTGTTATCGATGCTTTGTAAATTATGTATTGGACACCTAGATGTCTGAAGTGTGCATACCTCAGAAATAACTATTGTTGCATGTGTAGATCTCTTTAAGTTCCACTATTTTTAATCGACCGGTATAAGGCTTATGACCGGCATTATGCCAATGCATGTTACTACAAGGGCCTTGGGCAATTTTCAGCAGCTCATCTTGGATTCAAATCTACATGTGATGTCAGCTGTGCATGAAAAGGCAGAAAAGACAATGTGTGACAGGGAAGATTTTTAGCAAAATATGGTCACTGCTCAGGTGATTTTGAAATTTGGCAAGCTCCAGCCGATCAAAAAAGTTGGCCAGCATTTCCTTGAATTATAGCACAAGCTTTAGGATGTTTGAACTTGAACTCACTCGGAGCGAGGCAGTTCTCCTCAGGAAGGGCCAGACAGGCCATGGCCAGCCAGGGGAGGGCAGCGGTGAGTGGGGTGTCAGCGAGCCCTACCAGTCCTAACACTGGGACCCCACAGGACGTGATGACTTCCTCACACAGTGATCGGCACGGCAGCCTGCAATAGAGGCAAAGGACACATTTCAATTTTGGTACATTTTATTCTGTATCACGGCATATAGGCAATACCAGTATAATACATTGTTTCCAGCTGTTAGCTTCTGTAAGCATGTAAAAGGTGAGAGAGAGAGAAAGAAGGAGAGATAGGGAGAGAAAGAAAGATACATGTACAGAGAGGGAGAGAAAGAGACAGTGAGGGAGAGAAAGGGAGAGAGAGAGAGACAAACAGACCAAAATTTGATGAGAGTCTCAGTGCAAAAAGATAAAAAAACTAGCATATTTTCAAATATTCCCATTCTCTAGTACCATAAGAACTGACCCAAACAACCGATGTATGAAGTGATAAGTGAATATGATATGAAAATCTACAAACAAAGAAGCAAACAAACATTAAGTAAAACTCACATCAACCATTCAGGTTCACACATAGAAAACATTGGAGAACAGATGACAGTTTCTGTGTCAGGATAGCAATGCAATAGCCCCAAAATATCCAACAAACAAACAAACAAACAAATAACTCACATCATGCCCTCCGGTTCACAGGTAGGGAACATCAGAGAACAGATGACCGCCTCCATGTCTGGATGGCACTGTGACATCCCCAGCATATCCAGCACAGAGAGCACCCCCGTTGCCGAGGCGATGGCAAAGTCCTGGTTGGGCTGCATGAGGAGGTTTGGGAACCGGGTGTTGGAGTAGGGGAGGGCAGAGCACCGGCCAAACCGTATAGGGTGGCACTCTGTAAGAGAGGGAAACACAGCAACAAGACTTTGAGTAGATTGTTGTAAAGACCATGGTGGCACTTCAAAAGTCTTGCACAAATTCTTTTGAGTTTGAAAGACTAATGCAGTGGTTTAAGAATTAGACAGTAAGTTACTGTCTTTCTTAAACCACTGCATTAGTCTTTCAAACTCAAAAGAATTTGTACAAGACTTTTGAAGTGCCACCATGATCCTCCATTACTGTTACGTTAAACATAACAACTGAGGACTCTTCAAAGACTGTAGAGGCAGAACACAGTGGATGATGATTATTATGAGTGACCAACTGCATGTATAGACACGTACCTGAGCTGTTCTGTGGGGCTGTCATGCTGCTTTGTGCTGTCTCAGTGTATTGGGGCAGATCTAGAAAAAGACATTCAAAGTTTAAAAGAGGACAAAATCTATACTTCACACTGCTACATACTGTATAGAGAAGTCTGAAAAAAGTTCAGAGGTCATTACTAGCAACTTTACATTTTTGTATGTCATTATTTTGCTGGATACCATAATGCTGCCACATTGATATGATGCCTATGACGCCAGTAATCCTCAAAGTATGCACACCTCTCTAGGTTCTCAAGACATGCTTCAAGAGAAGGCCTTAATAACACGACTTTATTTAATGTGGCGGTCTTCAACTGAAGCTACTAGACTTGAGAGTTAATCTTAATAACATTACATCTGACTTACATGGTGAGATACAGTCCTTATCAGGCAGTGCATAACAGGCAAACATGAGAGACTCCAGCTCTGTTGAGTTCAGTGCCTGGATCACACAAGTGTGCAAGATCTCCTGGCAGAATGATCGACACGGCATCCTGGAAAAATAAGACAAATTGTAAATGCATTTGAAAACCTTGAAAACTGTGTAGTATAAAGCCACAAACAAATTTTATCGGAGATTATGATAATGGTCTCCTTTAAAGGGTTCAAACACTCAGTTGAATTCTGTATCAGTTCTACATGGAAGAATGATCAGGTCTTGAAGGGATGAGTCCTTGCATATCCACAAGTCAGTCTTGTTTTGAAGACTGTCCGTCATCTTTAGGGCAATAAAAATCATAACACATGTACATAGTTTGACTTTGAGCTTTGGAAAAGGAACATGTGGCACCATTTCTAGTGTGTGTAGTCCAGTGTTAATAGCATCTCTGCCTCCGGAACTAGCAAACATGAGTTTGATTCTGGTTGTGTTGCTCATACATTGTACATAACTGTATCATATATATATGGTTGGCAGTCCTCTGGACGTGACATTAAGTTGTGGTCCGCTGTTTATTGTGCTTGTCCAAAAGGGCTAGTGGAATTTTTGGTACAATGGACGTACATGGAAACAGTTGTGTATCACTCTGTCTTCTCACAAGCAGAGTGTGTAAGAAAAGCTCATCAGGGAGCTAAACTGGATCGATATCACTCTCAGTACTTACTTCACTCCTTGAGGCTTACAGTCAGGGAATGCCAGTGAGCACATGAACAGCTCCATATAAGGATGACACCCTGTCATCATCAGCAGGTCCAGCGTTCCGAACAGCGTCGGCGCCAGACCGGCGGACAGACCGCGGTCAAGGTCGTTGATGAAGCGTGTCTCGGGGTACATGGCCGCACAGCGATCGTTGGGGACTGGCTCGCATTCTGGAGAAAGACATCCATGATCAGCACAAACCCCAATACATTCTTGTGGTAATTCAATACTGGCTTAATTGATCTTCCAAAATAATTTCATCAGGTTGGTAGGAAAGGATATTCTTTTGCACTACCATTCTGACATTTGGGACAGTGTTTTTGCTACAAAAGCACCATCTACATCGGCTACATATAGCGACGAGAAGCAAAACTCCAGTTAGAAGCTCTGAGGAAGATGTCTGACAGGCATCAAAATGTCAGCAGGTAAGAGACATTCTAGTTGTGCAAAAGAAATCTCCAATATCCTGGATTTAGTTGATTTTTTTGGGGGGTAAACTTATAAGCAAAGGCTATGGGACGAATGATGAATGATAAGCAATGTTAGTACGTCATGATCACATTGCATCTACTTTGAGCAAACAAACTTAAAGAAAGTGCAGTAGAACTTGGAAGGATTCTTTCCAGGTGTGACAAAGTTTCCAACTCACCTGTTCCATTATACAGACTCATCATCAGCATCATGTGAGCAGAAGGACCTAACATTTCCTTGGGTGTGTCTGGAGGTAAGGGAAATCAATAAAAACATCAGATTAAGACAATTAAAAACTTAGACTATGACTATGGTGGTAAGTGGTCCTCATGCAGAGGTGATCACTTGGATAGGTTTTACTGTATCTTATACATCTACATGTAGAACGTTGCAATTCCTGGAAGCAACATATCAGTTGTCAATGAATGTTAGAAATCAGGTTATAAGATGTGCATGGTAACAGTTACTCAAGCAACTGGATAGCTTTGAAAATGGTCAGACATTTCAGGTAACATCTACTGTGACAGTCCCACTTTTGAAGATTCTGTCTAAAATCTTTCAGTCCATTTCCAATCACGTCATGGACACCCAAGATCACTTGTTGATAAGATCACGTTTCCGTAATTCTTGCGAGTTTATGTTCTGAAGTGATCGGTCATTACTGACCCTTAAGAAGGCAACAGTGGTCATTGTAAATTTGATCTGTGTATATGAATGAAGTTTTAGGTCCAAGGTTAAGAGATCAAGGCAAAAATCTCGAACATAAATTCTACCCTAACATTTCCCCTTTTACTGTATTGCTTGATGTTCAATAGAACTGTTGTTACTAGTGGCTCTCTCCTTGGTGCTGAACTCCTGCCAGAAAGGTAACCTTTATGTTGTAAGAAAGTTTAGCACTATGATTACTTCCAACACAGATAAGCTTCCACGATACATTTCCTAATCTATCCCATTGCGTGAGCACCTTGTCTAACATAGCAGTTACCGTAAAAAGTTGTAAGTAGTGTATACCAAACTGATTGAATCTACGGTTCCCTACTTAGCATACCTAAGCAATACAAACAACTTAAAGTTTATATTCCTACTGAATTTACATAAATCTTTGATTGTAAAAAATATCTGCTCCTACATTTTCAGTATAACAAAGAAGCGAGAAGAAGTAATTCACTTAGAATAGGATGTTGGTAGATATTGTATGTACTTCATGTACAGGGCTCAAAATACTTTTTCCTGCCTACCTGCATTGGTGCAGGTAACATTGAAAATTACCTGCACCGGAAAAATTTCACCTGCACCGCTCTGAATTTAGGAAGTATGGATCATACTAAAATTATTCAGGAACCATTGCTATTTTTTCTTTTATACTTTATAGGCAGTAACATCTATTATCATAATACCGGTACGTTTACGACGATTTCTCTAGCCATACTGAATTGACAAATTGTCAACGCATCATTTTCTCCAGTTACATGTTGCTGTTATAGGTTACCCTTGCCACTTCTTCTGTGTAACTTTTCTGCCACTCTTGTCCTGCTAAAAGCGTAATATTGTAATTGTAACACGCCGCGGAATTACACGGCGAACGGGCGCGTGGTTGGGAGGGGGTAAAAAATACCGGTAGGAAGAAACACGGCACAATTAACTGCCGCTATGTACATTTATACATCCTCTGATGTTCCTTCCTTTAGTGTCAGTAAATGCATAAAACATAAACCTGCATGAGCATACAAAATGTCATGAGAAAACGGACGTATACTGTCAAGAATTTTCATTTAACTTCTGTCCGTCACAACCGCTATGACGTAACACTTCACTGCTAGCGTAGATATAAAAATGGCGGGAAAATGGCTGCGTACGTTCAATTTTGCCCATTCAGTCGTAGATCCGGGCTATTATGCAACGGTTCTTCACACTTTTACATGAGTTGTAGGTCACCAACAGAAATTCAAGATTGTTGTTGAATCATGTTCGTCTTGTGCCTTGAGCATGTGTAATTATGATCTATAAATTTGGCAATGAATGTGACAGTGTGTTCGTCCCACGACGAGCTGCCTACCCCAAAAAAGATACTGAAAACTTTTGGCCTTGTTGTCTTCGAATGCATTGTTATCGATGCTTTGTAAATGGTGTATTGGACACCTAGATGTCTGAAGTGTGCACAGCTCAGAAATAACTATTGTTGCATGTGTAGATCTCTTTAAGTTCCAGTATTTTTAATCTACCGGTATAAGTCTTACTACCGGTATTATGCCAATGCATGTTAACAGTCAATGCAGCTAATAACAATCTTTATACACCTACATCATTGGACATTTATGTATAAAACCCAGTACATGGACCATTGCAGGTTAGGTGCAGGGAGACACCAGAAATACCTGCACAGCTCCAATTTCAGCTGCACCAATTTTACCTGCTTATGCAGGTGGTATTTCGAGCCTTGATGTATCTGTCAATTGTTGTTTTGTTGCGACCTGTACTTTACCCAGTGGGAAATGTATTTACAGTAAAGGTCTTCATTCAATTAATTCATGTTATCTACCTGTAGGTACACAGTCCTCTTCAGGTAGAGCGCTACAGGCTGCAGCGAGCAGGGGCAGAGCTCCAGCGAGCGGAGTCTCGTCCAGCCCCAACATCTCCAGTACTGGTACACCACACGTCATGATGATCTCCTCACACAGGGGGCGACACGGCAGTCTGGGGAGAAACAACAGCAACAAAATGTTTCGATGAGAAATCGTTTAAAGATTAAGTCAAAAAGCACAGCTACTAAAGCAAATGGATATGATTTTGGAAACGATTAGACATTTCCAACAACATCCTTTTGTCAGTGACACTGGCAAAATCTTGTTGGAGAGAGTTTAGATATCCTAGCTGTGAATTGATATCCAACACGATTTCTCCACTGTCACTAACGAAAAACAACAAAAACGCTGACCATTTCTAAAATAACATCCAGTTGCTTGTCAATGAGTAATTCCTATTTGGGGTATCTTACTACCTGGATCTTTCTTGACGTTTAAAAATTAGTATTTGACTTGTAAGCATGGAGAGAAGCAGCAACAAAATCTTTCAATAATAATAACAACAGCTTTAATCTCAGAATCATGCATGCCACAGTCAGATTTTGAAAAATTGGCAGTTGCCATGGCAACTCACTTGAACCAATTGACAGAGCAGTTTGGGAAGAACAGGGCGCAGACAACGTCATCAAGGTTAGGATGGCAGCCAGACAGTCCAAGGACGTCCATTCCGGTGAACATGGCGGACGCTATCGCGAGAGGAAACTCGTGACTCGGCAGGCCAAAGGCGGGATATGTGTACTCGTAATCCATCGCTGAGCAACGGCCATGGCGAATAGGCTGGCAGGCTGGTTGATAAGTAGAGATAATTTTTCATATGAATATTTCAATTTTTCGTCAGATGTGTTTCTTACTATATATTACATTTTTTGCTACGTTGAGTGACATTTCATATTATGTACTAGCATTTATTTCAATGAAAATTTGCAAAAAAAAAGCACAAAGCCATCACCAGCAGTTTTAAAGACAAAATTGGGACGCTAAAAGCAGAAGTTCAAACTTACCTGCACCACTCAGTGTCACATTGAGCTGCCATGACCCCATATACGCATCTGAAAAAAATAGTTAATACAAATCAGTGACTCAATACAAAGAAAATATAATTTCAAATTACAACTTAGCATTTAGATTACACATTTATTTGCTTTTATACAACTACAACAAAAAATGTTTCCTCAATAATAGATACATAGTTTGAGATAAATCATTTTTACTTTAAGACATAAGACAGTAACTAACCAGGCTTGATACAGTCCTTCTCTGGCAGTGCGTAACAGCCAAGGATGAGCCAGTCTAGCCCCATCTCTGCCAACATCTCCCCTCCACAGGTAACAACTATCTCCTCACAGAATGAACGGCACGGCAGACTGAGGGGTAACAAAAAGGAACTCTCAGTAATGAGATACACTCAGTACCCACTAGCAGGTGATTGCACTGAATATTAAATGTGTACAATGTAAAACCATTAATTCACCATTAATGCTTTACTGCAATATCAAATCAAGTATAGATGGAAGGTAAAATTCAACCCATATCCAATCTAGTGTAGCATCTTTTCTGTGTCTGTATCTCTGTGTGTGTGTGATGCAAATCAGAAGTCTGCCATTCCTGATGCTTTCAGAATCACTCAGAGGGTCTGTGCATGTAACTAAATGAGTGTGTGGGTGTCACAAGGCAGTATGTGCAAGAGGGTGAAGTCTGTTATGTCCAATTAAATTGCTTTTAAAATCTGTCCAATGCTTTCAGCCTCAAACTAATAAAAAAAAGCAAGGGGAAGACTCTTAGTGCATATGCCTGTCTTGAGGTATGTTTGAGAGTGTGGGAGTCAGCAAGGAATATGGGTAAAGGAGTGAAGAAGGTCATCTCTTCTTGCTTTCTTAAAATGTCTCAAACACTCACGTGATACTGTCCGCCTCGCATTTAGGGAAAGCTAGCGAGCACATCAGGAACTCCAGATGGGGATGGCAGGCGGAGAACATCAGCATGTCTAGCGCTCCGAACACGGCCGGCGCCGCGGCAAGGGCAACACCGTGCAGCGGGAGGCCGAACGCGCCCGGGAACCGGGTCGTGGAGTACGGCATGGCGGAACAGCGGTCGTAGTAGATTGGCTCGCATTCTGAAAGCAAACAACATAGCAATGATGAGAACAAAGAAAATTGAATTCTGTTTGGACATCGGTGGATGCTAAGAAAGAAATGTTGGATGGATGCTAACAAAAATTGCTAAGGAATTTGAGGTTGCAGCTACTTTTACAGAGTAACATCTGATATCATGAAATAACTTTTTACACTCACCTGTGTTGTTGTACAGGCCCATTTCAACAGAGGGCGCTAGCTGCCCACTGAATTGTGCTGAAACATGAAATTAATGTTGGACGTTTTCAGAATGAAATGATATTCAATTAGCTGGTAAGCAAATTTTGTATACCAGTAAGAAAAATAAAGCACAATCTATTTCCAGTTACAAGTAGAAACTATAACATGAGAGAATGGTCAAATGCATGCTGAACTCCTTACTGTTCAAGTCCAGATCATAACTGCTTTAGATTATGATGATGAAAATTAGTAAGGAAGTAATGTATTACATCATAATAAATGAAAGTTTTCTGACTGAAACATCTTAACAAAAATATTTTGTTATTTTATTCATATGTAATTATAATTAGTTAGCTGTTCTCATCAAAGTTTATTCTAAGAAGTAGAATCGGGTTCATTGACTGAAACTCCCTGCAGCTAATAGGCCGAATTGTAAGATCCATACTACCATATATTCTCAATATACAAAAAAGGTCATGTGTTAAGTTTCAGGAACACAGCTGAACTTGACCTTACCAGGAGCGACACAGTTGTCCTCGGGTAGTGCCAGGCAGGCGGTGGCGAGCCAGGGCAGGGCGGCGGGCAGCGGTGTCTCGTGGAGCCCCACCAGGCCGAGAATCTGTACGCCACAGGACGTCACAATCTCCTGACACACCGACCGGCACGGCAGCCTGGAACATGAACAATTGTAGTTGTTTACTACTTAGGCAGTTAGAAATGCATATCATTTCAGGTTCGACTTTCCAGAATGTAAAGTTCGGAGAGTGCCTGTCAGTATTCTGAAATTGCTTGATCAGTTCTTGTTGTAGACAAAGCAAAGAAGTCATTTGAAGTTTGAAAGCTGTGAGCAATAGAGTCCATTCAGTCCATGAGAAAGGTACATGTACCTGAGCAGTTCAAAAGCATCAGCCAGGTATATATCATATACTATCTAGGTTATTGGTTTTCTATATTTCATATCTAAGCGCCATTGGGTTATGTTAATGAGTTAGTGACGTCACTGCCTTGACTGTCAGGGATCCCATGATCCTCTTCGCTCTCTTCTATCATGGCTGTACTTGAGTGAGCATCATGGAATAAAAGCCTCTTCCAATCAAGTTGCATCGGCTCCTATGATTCACTATCGCGTCCCCTTGTCAATGTTGGCGTGGTGTGCAGCGGCTGGGAAACGATACCCAGGCCCAAACCCGAACTTTGAGCAGGGGAGATCGCACTCTGAGTGGACGGGAAGCCACTAGCATATGAGGATGTAGGTCAACAATGGCGCCATCACGTGTGCAGGAGGGGATCTGGTTTTTAGCTCCTCGGCGGAGCCCTTGGTCGGAAGTTATGCGTGACTACACCATCCTTGTGCCAACTTCGCTGCAGCCCCCAGAGGTCTCATAGAAGTCGCAGGGAGTAGTACTCGGCTTACCTATCCGGCAAAACCCGAATCTTCCCAGTTTCCCCGGCCGTGTGAGTACAACGTCAAAATTCACCAACCGCCATGTTTCTTTCGTTCAACCTTCAACATAACGTTCTAGTCTACCCGATTTGACGCGGACCGCCCACGGACTTTCCCCCACGAACTCCGCTCTACGTATACAAACTTCGTCTGATCACCGCTGAACTGTGCCAGCTCAGAAGAATATCATCTAGCACTGAACTGTGTACCAGCCAAGAGGCACATTATGCTCTAGCCGAGAATAACATCGCTCACGCCGAACTGTAACTGTTAACACCATCGGTCAAGAGAGTCACAGAACTTTGACAGTCACGAACTTTGCCCGAACAGAACTCTGCTTCTTCCAGTATTTTTCTTTCTTCTGCAGATAATCGATATTGTATTTTCCCTTTATGGTAGCTAGACATTATCTCACAGAAAAACATTGACAATCTATTTCAGTTCAACTGTTTTCTTCATTTGTCCGTAATGTATTCACAATCTGATGTTACATGTTATCTTTCATATCGTGTTTAACAAACCTTACCTCATTAGTCAACACTTTTCTTCACGTATCTTGTAATGTTATATCTGTCTTTTCATTAGATCTAGATTTCCCAAGTATTGTTAAGGTGATTATTTCATGGACTCCACCATTGTTAATGCACACCTTGCAGATTTATAGTGTTTATACCATTTTATTACGAAAAGTAGACAACAAGTTCTGTTTTTTAGACATTGTATTCCATTGTTCTCCACAGTTGTTAGTACATGATAACTTGGTAAAAAGGAGAAAGAGAGAAATAAGAAGATAAAGAGAAATCACGCCATTGGGTTATGTTAATGAGTTAGTGACGTCACTGCCTTGACTGTCAGGGATCCCATGATCCTCTTCGCTCTCTTCTATCATGGCTGTACTTGAGTGAGCATCATGGAATAAACGCCTCTTCCAATCAAGTTGCATCGGCTCCTATGATTCACTATCGCGTCCCCTTGTCAATGTTGGCGAAGAAACAAGAACAATATACCTGTTGTATCTTTTAAATGCGAGATGTATTGAATTGCACATAACTGAAGTAATCAAGTTGGAATATTTGACATGCACTACTTTCCCTGTCCTTAGTGCTGAATCAAAACTTATTCTACTGTCCCCGTCTTACATGAAATCCATGGTGCAGTTTGGGAAGAAGAGCGAACAGACAATGTCGTTGATCCGAGGATGACACCAGGACAGCCCGAGAAGGTCCATTCCCATGAAGATGGAAGATGCGACCGACAGGCTGAAGTCTGGAGACGGCAGGCCGAGGATGTTGGGAAACCTGGCGTCCGCGTACGGAAGGGCGCCACAACGGTCGTAGTGGATCGGTTTACACTCAAATTCTAGAGGAAAAAGGAAAGGGACGGAATAAAGACATGTTTTAGATATCATTCTGTGGATTTGAAAACTACTAAAATCAAAGAGTACCATGTAGAGCAATGGAAAAGAACTGAGATATTGGTCATTTCGACAATTACGTTTAGCTTTAGTACCTTGTAACATCATGAGTATCAATTCAATTGAGTACAAAGTAGAGAAAAGAGAGATAAAATGAAAGAGAAGGAATGAAATATTGCACATGGCATCATCATGCCAAAAGAATTTTCTTATGTATTGTGCTATGATATTATACAAGTGTAACAGGACTTGTCCTTGGTGCTGATTTATTGGTTAGATATCTTACAACCACATTAACCTCTCTCTCATAGATGATATCACAACATCCCAATAATGGGAATGAACTGGGAAAATCACTATTCATAAATGGGATCTTAAAGTGAAGAATTACAAAATCTAAAACACATCATAAGATTCTACAACGTGGAAAAACAGAGGGAGTGGTTTGTCAAAGTAGCTACAATAAATCAACATTATTTGGTTTCCAGAAAGGCACTTTTAAGTGTTGACTACTAGCAAAGTGAACTTTGAACATTGCCTTCCCACAATGGCAAAGAATACAACAAGAATTTTTTCCCCTTGCCTGTGGCATCAGAGTCTTCTGTGTAGTTAGAGTTGTCCGTCATGTTAGAGTTGTCCATGTCCATTCTTTGATGGTGCAGCTTCTGTAGGGTCTCGTTGAATGCTGTCCAGTTTGCTGGTCCTGGAAAGGATTTAAGTAAAAAAAACAGCAATAACAGTCAGAGATACGTACGCAATGTTTTTCTTTTGAGGAACACTAGTACCCTGCCCTGGTTATAACTGGGCATGGCAACTTGAGGGTTAACCGAAGATAATAGCTTTAAGTTTAAACCAAATCATATTGAATGCTCATTTCCTTACACAAAACTATGTTTTGTACTGCAAGTAAACCTGCCTTTAAGAGTGTCTAAAAGCAAAATTTGTACCAGGTAAAAAGTCTACTGGAATGTTGCCTGTTGGTAGTGTCAGTCATCAACAACTTCTCAACAATAATGCAGAATTTCAGGAAAACTTGAGAATAGTTGCTTTATTTCCTTTTGCTCTATGTTTTTATTTGGGAACTTTTGCTCTATGTTTTTATTGGGAACTTTTGCACTATTTATTTTTACACTACTATTTTATTGGGGCACTTTTTCTCTATGTTTTGTTTTACATTATATCCTTAGGATGATTCAGGTTTGTTGCATGTAAAAAGAGTATGAAGAGTTTAGACCTACCAGGGTGGATACACTCAGTCTCTGGCAGCGCGTAGCAGGCAAGCATCATCCACTCCAGCCCGGCTTCAGCGAGCATCTCTCCCCCGCAGACAAACATGACCTCCTCACACAGCGAGCGGCATGGCATTCTGGGGATGGAATAGAATAACAGTTATTGTACTGAGGACAGATGGAAGGATGCCTACACTGAGGACACACACACACATGCACACATGACACAGAATAAGATCACTAGCACTGATAACGGGTGGCAATGCTGCAAGGTATGTAGTATATACACACTCACACTCACAGGGACAGTAACACAATGCAAATACACTCAGACACAGACATGCAAAGGCAGACAGACAGACAGACAGACAGATGCATACACAGTTGCAGAGTCAGAGATAGACTGGCAGAAGCACAGACAGACAGAAAAGCAGAGACAAACAGTCAAACTCAGACAGACAGACACAGTCAAAAACAGACACACAGTCAGTTACACAATCAGACAGTATGGGACAGACAGCCACACAGTCAGAAACAGTCAAACACAGTTACACAGCCATGCAGACAGTCTGAGGCACACAGTAAGACTGACAGACAGACAGTCAGACACAGACAGTTACACACTCAGACAGTCTCAGACAGACAGACAGACAGACACACACAGTCAAAAACAGCCACAGGGAGACAGACAATTTGAAACGTACTTACTAGTAGTCAGAAACAGACAGAAAGAAACACAGGCAGAGAGTCACACCAACCAATGTAAACCCCAAAACAATACTTCACTCCATCTAAGTTGAATAAAAAATCCAGGAAATATCTTGTTCGACTTTGCCAATCATCTTCACTCACCTGACACCTTCAGGTGAGCACTCCTGGAAAAACATGGAGCAGACCATTGTATCCAGATGGGGGTGGCAGGGTGCGGGCATGAGCAGGTCCATGGTGCCAAACATGGCGGGTACGGCCGAGAGAGCGAAGTCCTGAGACGGGAGGCCCATCACGTTGGGGAAGCTCGTTTGGTCGTACGGCAGGACGCTGCAACGGTCATAACGCACGGGCTCCGGACTGCATTCTGGAAGGGTGGTGATATGGTTACTGTAGGTTACAGCTAAATTGAATTAGAACACAAAAAAGTCCACCCTCTGACTGTTTGAAAAGAAAACTCTAAGGTTATCTGAAACTCACCTGTTTTGTTCTTCTGTGCTTCAGGCTTGTTTAGTGGCACTGCAAAAATAAATCACATTATGAGAAGAAATTATACTATGTATAACAGCTGTAATGCTAGCTCTATAATGCAGTTTCACACTGTACAAAGTTTGTCAACTGTCACTCCTGTAACTGTCTTCTCTGATTCTTAAATCGTCCTCTGTTGTAAGTTTTGTGTCAAATAATGTTTCGTAGTCCATATTCTAGAATTTTGTCATATCTTTGTGAACACTTTTCTCTTAAAAAGTCTCTTAAAAATTGTTAATAATCAAAAATTCAGATCATGTTCTTGACATTACGTCTGCCAAATGCTAATAAAGTTTATTGAACTTTTTTTTCATTTGATTGAATATCACATGCATTGTCCTGTGTCTCTGACAGAACACTTGGAGTTATCACAGTGCTCAAAATACCCACATGCCTACTTGAAAATGCAACCACATTTTCCATGGGGCAACTTAATTCTAAACCCAGGTTGCCCCATTGCGCAACCTGAAATTTTGCAGTTGGAACACTGCTTTTCCCCCACCTATGTGCATAACCTTGATTTTTATTGTGATAACATAAAACATATTAGTATACATAGTTACATATAATGGTAAGAAAAGATAATGGGTATTAGGTAGCTGATAAAGAAAGTAACAACTTGAAAGTGGGCCAACCTGAAATGTTGATGGCGCAACCTGGCTTTTGACTCAGGTTGCCACTTGGACAACCTGACCTGAAAAACGTATTTGGGGCACTGTATCATATCTAAGATTTCCAAACTTTACCAACCTTGACCCCTGGGAACCAGAGGTGACAATATATGCAGTCTTCTACACAGACACCTTGACAGTTTTTGTTAAGGCTTGTATTAGAAAAGAAATTGCTGTATCCATTATATCATTATGAGATTATCAAACCGGACATACCCGGAGACTCAGACATGCATTGTTCAACTGGCAGCTGGTTACAGACGAGTGACGCCATCTCCAGCCCGACGTCCAGTATCATGTCTCCTATCTCCATGCCGATCATCTCCATCACCATGGCGACCATCCCCCTCCCGCAGGTCGTGATGATGTCATGGCAGAACGAGCGACATGGAAGTCTGTAAATACAGGAAGGTATTAAGTTTAAAGCAGTTGGCATATGGTGAAATATAACTGACCTATATGGTGTAACACACCAGCTTTGCAGGTAGTCATGGCTATTATTACACTGGAAAGATGGTTACATTACACTGATTTAATAACCTTTGTACAACTACCTGTAAGCTATCTGATGCCCCTACTGTACTTGATAGCAACAAGCTCTACTCTACAATAGAACATTCGCTGTAATGTTTTGTGCCACGAAATTTTCACAAACAGTTAACAGTTAGCTGTACTTGTATTGAATTGTTCTGCCATTTCATTATAATAGTGATGCTGAAGAAGAGTGATTGATGTGCTCTTCAGAGGTTTTTGACAAAAATGCCCCTGCTATTCCCAAACTAGCCGGTAGGGGGCCGAAACTTATGTTCTTAATTCCTGAGCACAAGAGCTATCTAACACCCCAAAATCGTGACCATAGCTTGTTCAGAACACGAGATAGTAAACCCGGAATTTGAGCTGCAGGACCCAGGGAAGCCGCTAGGGGCCCCAAAATCTAATCATTTTCAGCTTTCATCACACACTACCAACACTTCAAGTATGAAACCAATTCACCCAGCCGTTCTTAAGTTATTTTGTTTACACACACATACACAGACAGACAGACAGACAAACGCAGGGCAAAATATAACCTCCATGACATTTCATGGAGGTAATAAATATCCATTTTTATCCTGAGTTGTAGAGTTTGAATTGTATTTGAATATTGTTTTTCTGGATGTCTAACCTTTATAAACATATTTACAAACAGTATTAAGGCCTGACCTCTTCTCTTACCCTAGGAAAGTGTGGGCACAAACAAAGGTGTCCAGGTGTGGATGGGTCATGGTTAGGGTTAAGGTTAGGGTCAGGGTATGACCAGGGTTAGGGATAGGTTTGGGTATTAAAGTAAGAATGTCCTGACCTTTTCTCACAGCCAGGGAAGGTGAGAGCACAAACAAAGCTGTCCAGGTAAGGATGACATCCAGACAGTTGGATCAGGTCCAGTGCAGCGAACACCGCCGGGGCGCCGATCAGCGCAAGGTCCTGACTCGGCAGGCCGATCGGACTGGGGAACATGGTGTGGGTGTGCGACCTCGCCGAGCACCGGGCAAAACGGACCGGCTCGCATTCTGGAAATAGATGTTGAAACATATTACTGTAAATGCATTTACGTTTGTGGGGATTTACTTTCGCGGTAGCGGGAAAATGGAGATTTCATAGTGGTTTTAAGTTTGCGGTAGCACCATAGACTGCCGACTCTCATACTATAATGCAGAAATGTTCGCGGTGGTTTGCAGTGAAGTGGCTACTGTGAAAACTGCAAAGTTTAACATAAAATCCCTGCAAACATTTCTGCATTTACAGAATTAACAGTCATGAAAAAAGGAAAACCTTTTGAATGAAAATGGCTGGGGGGCACCAAGATGAAATTCTGACAGGGCCATAGAAACATTCTCATAAAAGTAAAATTGTAATTCAGGACAATTCAAAGATGTAGAATCAAAGCAAACATTCATTGATGATTGATGGATGTCACTCAGAATGTCCAGAAGCATTCTCTGTATCTTGTCGGGTAGTAGAGTGTTGATTTGTGACATGGCCATTAAAACATTGTCATAAAGGTAAAATACAATACTTCAGTACAATTCAAAGCTGAAAGATAAAAATGAACATTCATTGATGCTGAATGATGGAATTTGTCACTCAAACTGTCCGTATGTATTTTCCGTATCTTACGTATCCCAATTGTAGAGATGTATGATCATGATGTATGATTCATATTGTTTCCTTTTAGATATTTACCTGAAGTGCTGTTGTACATGTCTGTGTTGTTGTTAGGTGGAGAAGAACACAGGATATCCGGGAGACTCTCACAGTCCAGCATCAGGTCCAGGCCCACACTGGCGATGGTGTCCCCACAGTGGTCCTTCACTTTCCTGCAGAAACTCTTGCACATCGGCACCTGTTGGGGTAGAAATAATGAAATTCAAAACAAAAATATTGTTAGGAGGCTGTACATACAATGCCACTATTGTGCAATGTCTTGCTAGACTGGGAACTGTTGTCTTAATCTGTCAATCTACTGCAGTTGATGTACTAGCAAAATTGGGACAACTTGCAAGACTGTCAGACCTGCAAGACTGTCAGACCTGTCTATCTGTTACCATAGTGTCAAGGGTTGTGACAAATGGTTTCCATAGTGACAAGAGAATCCTGAACTCCTATTGGACTTAAATTTCATAGTGATTCTTACATAATTTATTTTATATTGATTAATTGTGATCAAATTCCAGGAAAGGGCATGGTTGTCTCGAGTTAGAGGTAAGTTTACATAATCATTATGGCTTCATGATCTTGGGTAGGAGGCCCAATAAGCTTATGCCTTAAGTTTTAAATAGTCTTGCTAAGTTGGGCAGCCCTGGCTGTGCGTTACTGTTGAACAGCCAAACCAATAAATAGCGTTAGGCAAATGAATAAGCCTCTGACACAGGGCTCTAGCCAGCTTCCGTTTTTCCGTCAATTGTCGGAAATTTGCTGCGTCTGACGGAAAAGATTTAAAACCAGTCCGTCAACCTTGACGGACAAAAATTCTTGGTGGAAGCTACAGGCGGCTTGGGGATGCCGTCCACGGCCGTAAAAGGCACACACTGTTTGTTTTGCTATTGTTATGATTGTTGATAATGTGTGTCGGTGCCCTTTCGCATACGATAATCTCATTAAAAACCCGTTTTTCAAGATCTCAGTTCTGTCTCTCTAACTCCTGGAATAGTGTTTTTGCGGTTTTCGCGACAATGGGAATTGGCTGACGGAAAAAAATTTCAAGCTGGCTAGAGCCCTGTTCTGACAGCACGAGATTGTGTTAAACAGGCTAAGCAAACCCCTACATGATTAAAACTACCCTGAGTTCCATGGATTACTGTAAATGCATTTAATTTTGCGATAGCGGGAAAATGGACTTTTCACAGTGGTTTCAATTTTGCGGTAGCACCATGATGCACTGCAGTCTCTTATTGCCATAAAAAGATTTCCTGCATTTACAGTAACTTACCTTGATAGGTCCCATGGCGTTGGGCAGCAGTAGAGAGCAGACAGCCAAGCCAACTTCTGGGAGACAGCCGCTGTCCAGCACCTGCTGAAGGGCGCTCAGGGCGGCCGTGTCACTCATAAACTCTGCCTGAGAAATGTGGCCCATCAGGTCAGGCATGATGGTGGTGTTGTAGGGCAGGATGTTTCTGCACAGGTCAACCTCAATCGGCTCAATGGGCGCTGAAATATGGAGTTTTGGATTAGTTGAATAAATCAACAGTTGTTTCCATATCATCAATTTGTCATTTGTCAGCAAAATCTGCAAATATTATAAACTGTTAAGCATCACAGAGATTTGAACTTGAGATTGTTAAGTCTTGCGACCAATGTTTTTGCAATGTAATGAAAGTTTGTTTCCATTGAAATGTATGTAAGAATTAAGAGTCATTTTCAGCATAAGTGTCGGCCAGCATGTAGGATCTAAGGCTTCAATTCAGCTTTATGTTAAGGGAGTGCTGATTGAAAAACAACATTAAATGTTGATGAAATCTGAGAGAGATGACACGTTTTTCTAAACAATTTTTAAGGAAAGCTTCCAATAGGACAAGGCAAGGCAAGGCAAGGCATTTTAGACATTTGAAGAGAAGAACCTACCAGGTCCAACACAGTCCTTGTCTGGCAGAGCGAAGCAGGCCATGGTGACCAGCTCAGTCATCTCCCCCAGGACTGGTCCCAGGTAACCCCTGATGACATCCTCACAGAACGACTGACAGGGCAGCCTGTTGACAGAACATGATGAAGAATATTATTATTATATAATAATAATCTTTTATCATCATCATTTGTGTCATCAATTATTTAGCTTTTTTTATCATTTATCTCGGTTTTACTTCAGGGAACACAAATCCAGAACTTTTCTTTTAAGCCTGGTTCAAGCGGAAGCTCGGCCAAAGTAAGTTAAGTAACAGATAGTCCCCAGAGATATCAGCAAGCTATCAATTCTCTGGTTACATGCAAAAAACTTTGTGCACCAGCGATTAAGAAACCAGTAATGAAGGCCGAAAGCTTGGCTTTATATGGGCCCAGTGTCTAAATTTTCACCTTTTGAAAACAACGTTCACAGTACAGGGCTCAAAATACTAGGTGCATGTGCACCCAGGTGCACCCAAAAATTGGGGCTGTGCACCCAATTATTTTCTGTGAGTGCACAGGGTGCACCCAAATATTTTCTTAGGTTTATGTATGTAAAGATATCAAGTATACTAGAATACATCATATTCTTGACATCTAAGTGTTAGAAAGATAATAAGAATATCTGCCATGGTACTTGCTTATTATATAATAAGAATTTGATAGCTTGTAACTAAGTTTTGTTATTAGGTTTTTCTGACATTCTTCTTTCATTTAAGAGGTGCACCCAAATTTTTTTGGTGCACCCAATTTGTTAAGCTGGGTGCACCCGTGCACCTAATCCCAAAAATGAATTTCGAGCCCTGCAGTATGTTTAGACTAGTTTCCTGACACAAACCTGATGCCTCCGTCAGAAGTGCATTGTGGGAACAGCATGGAGCAGACCCCAAACTCCAGGTACGGGTGATCTCCGGGGATCTGGTCCAGACCGGCGAAGATTGCGGGTGCGACGGCCAGCATCACGTCGTTACCGGGGAGACCAAAGACCCCAGGGGACCGAGCGTGGGTGTATGGCATCCCCATACACCGGTCAAACTGGATAGGCTCACATGCTGGAACATAGGGGGAATGAATGAGTGAGTGAGTGAATGGATGCATGCATGAATGAATGTATTGAGTGAATGAGCAAATGGATGAATGAATAGATGAATGTGTAGATGAGTATTATGAATGAATAGGGTTCGATGAAAGAGCTGGGCTGGGCCCCTGGCCTGTCTACCTGGCCTGTCTACCTGGCCTGGCCATCACGTCAGGCCACCAAGATACCCCCATTCATACCCTCAGAAATTCTCAGCCTCTCATCTAGCTGCGCCCTCTAGCAGAATATAGACAAATTGTCGAGAGCATGTACTTAGTGCATTGTCAAGCCACCTACGAGCAAGATAAGCTGATATCTATTCAATGTTACTTGTCTGAATTTAAATTTCTAAGGGTCTGCAAATAGATAAACAACAACATTAAGGGAGATAGAAACGACGATTGTGGTTGATGTTGAGAACAACGATACCATACTCACAGTGTAACATTTGATCTAGTGGCAAATGTTACAACAGGCAGTTTGGCCAAACAAAGGAGGTCATATTTAGGTCACCACGTAACTGCAGGCCTGGGTATGGCAGAAACGGGTGCTGTCAGAGGATTGGACATTTACTTGACATTTTCCCCTTCACGTTATCGAAGGTTTGAATATCTAGTCTTCAACGTACATAACAATGCAAGGACTGACTGCTTTAAAACAAGGCTGGAATACAGCAGTTTGTTTTTCATTTAGCAAATGTTAGTTTAACACACTGCTTTAGGGATCCGATCCCCCAGACAACTCTCTAAGGGAACTAAGCGCCAAGCATGTGACCCCGGTCATCTCAGACGCTCCACCTGTCACGTCTCTTTTAATAAACCAGCAACAGGAGGCGCTTGTCCAGGGACAAAATACATGTAGTTGATTGAGAGGCGTAGTAATTGCTACTCTTTAGCGCTGTCAGAGAACTCAGCCTGGCCTGTCAGCCCGGCCCCTTGACTAGCCCTTTGAGGAAGTAGAAATATAACATTACTCTGTCTGGGAGGTATTAGGCCTTTCTACCAGCCAGAAATACAAGTACCACAGTTTGTGTCTTTTTGATCTGTCTTCGACTAGACCGTACAACAAAAAGAGAAGTAATGTTCATGACGTGCTGTTTAGAGGTATAACAACACTTTCCTCTCCCAGTCTCCGGAGCCAACAATCTCCACCCATTCCAACACAGAGTGCCCCAGTTGTTTCTCTGACCCCTGTGTGACATCGAGGCAACAGAAATGGCTGGGGAGGGGAAACCCAACAGACCAAGGAAAATCTGCTCTTCCGAAACCTTTGTACAGAAAGTACTGGAAAGTCTTAAATGATTAAATGGCCGACTTGCCTGGTAAGATCCAAGATATATAGACAAGAAGAACAGATTGGATTAGGGAAGTAATGTTATACCTGGATGGATTAGATGGAAGCAAATGTTTGGTTCCCTGTAGACACAGTCCTACAGATCAGAGTGTTTAGAGAAATCATGCCTGACCGTGTCTTACACAAAGTTACTGGTTCACCAGCACTACCCAAGTTGTCAAAAGTGCCATACAAAGACCACAAGTTCTTCTGAACCATTACGTTTTGTAGTGTCAACTTAATACAAACAGATCCAAACTTGCGCTTTCCTGCTCTTTTCGTCACAGTATGTATCACACACTGTGTTGGAATGGGTGGAGATTGTTGGCTCCGGGGACTGAGAGAGGAAAGTGTTGTTTTACCTCTAAACAGCACGTCATGAACATTACTTTTCTTTTTGTTGTACGGTCTAGTCGAAGACAGATCAAAAAGACACAAACTGTGGTACTTGTATTTCTGGCTGGTAGAAAGGCCTAATACCTCCCAGACAGAGTAATGTTATATTTCTACTTCCTCAAAGGGCTAGTCAAGGGGCCGGGCTGACAGGCCAGGCTGAGTTCTCTGACAGCGCTAAAGAGTAGCAATTACTACGCCTCTCAATCAACTACATGTATTTTGTCCCTGGACAAGCGCCTCCTGTTGCTGGTTTATTAAAAGAGACGTGACAGGTGGAGCGTCTGAGATGACCGGGGTCACATGCTTGGCGCTTAGTTCCCTTAGAGAGTTGTCTGGGGGATCGGATCCCTAAAGCAGTGTGTTAAACTAACATTTGCTAAATGAAAAACAAACTGCTGTATTCCAGCCTTGTTTTAAAGCAGTCAGTCCTTGCATTGTTATGTACGTTGAAGACTAGATATTCAAACCTTCGATAACGTGAAGGGGAAAATGTCAAGTAAATGTCCAATCCTCTGACAGCACCCGTTTCTGCCATACCCAGGCCTGCAGTTACGTGGTGACCTAAATATGACCTCCTTTGTTTGGCCAAACTGCCTGTTGTAACATTTGCCACTAGATCAAATGTTACACTGTGAGTATGGTATCGTTGTTCTCAACATCAACCACAATCGTCGTTTCTATCTCCCTTAATGTTGTTGTTTATCTATTTGCAGACCCTTAGAAATTTAAATTCAGACAAGTAACATTGAATAGATATCAGCTTTATTTTTTGCTCGTAGGTGGCTTGACAAAGTACATGCTCTCGACAATTTGTCTATATTCTGCTAGAGGGCGCAGCTAGATGAGAGGCTGAGAATTTCTGAGGGTATGAATGGGGGTATCTTGGTGGCCTGACGTGATGGCCAGGCCAGGTAGACAGGCCAGGTAGACAGGCCAGGGGCCCAGCCCAGCTCTTTCATCGAACCCTGAATGAATAAATGGATGAATTAATGAATGAATAAAATGAAATCTTTATTGACACGACAAAAGTACAGCGACTTTCGTATAAATGAGTGAATGAGTGAATGGATGAATAAATAGATGAATTGTGTAGATGAGTGAGTGAATGAATGAATGAGTGAATAAGTGCATATCAAGTGAATGAATGAATGAATGAAAAAATGAATGAATGAATGGATAAATAAATGTAAAATGATGTAGGTGTACAAAAATGTAGTGGTATGATGGACATATTTAGAATCAAATGATTAATGATTTGAGTAATTGCTTTCTTGCCTCAGTGGGCTAGCTACAATTCATTGAATCTGGAAAGTATTTACATTCTAGAGTGGGACAAATTCCAAGTCATTATGGAGTATTCAGATCACACTTACTGCTGTTGTCACGTGGTAATTTCTCAAATTCAGCCGTCATGTCATGTGGAGCTAGAAAAGTAAGTTGGAACAAATAAATTATATAAGTTGCAATTCACAAAGTCCCAGAACTCTCTTTCATAGAGCAATAAACTATGCTAAGCAGTGACAGAAGATAATCTCTTAATTCTTTTCATTTGGATGTAAAACTTGACCAAAATAAGTCAAAAGACACAACCTTTAAAGCTAAGAACTTCATCAAAATCTTTTTCTAACTGTTAAACATTCAAAGAGTTTGAAATCTGTTCAGCTCACCAGCAGCAACACAGTTGTCAGTAGGCAGCAGATAGCAGCCAAATGCCACCCAGTCCATCCCGACCGCATGGAGAACTGAGCCGCCACAGGAGAACACAATCTCCTCACAGAACGAGCGGCATGGTAGTCTGGCGTGGAGATAAGTACAAAATTTAACACAAACAAACAAACAAACAAATAAACAAACAGTTATCCCAATGATAGCATTGGTCATTAAGGGTGCAGAGACCAAGAAAGCATTGCATTCAGAGGACTTCTTTGTTTAGCAATTCAGAAACGGGGGTTGAACACACATAGAGGAGAATAGAACGCAAACAAACATTTACTTCAACTCATTTGCTACTGTGATTGATTGTAGATAAATCATTCTGAATAAGGTAGCTTCTTTCATTTTAAGTTTTAAGAAATAAATTGCAGGGGCAGAGACTTTGTTACTACTAAGTAAATCATTTTTTTGTTCCTGTCAACTTGAAACAAAATCGTGCCACTGGCCAACAAATTCAAGTTATCCGGTCACGGGCTTGCAACGAAAAAGCATAATTTTTCGTCCTCAGTCTCAGGTAGACCAGGAAGAAAAAAATGAAAAAACAAACAGTTAAACTGTGAGATATCTTTACCATGGACAACATTCAAGCTTTTTCTCTGAGGGAAAAAGAGGACAAGAATGCTTTCAAAAAAACACTTGGTTGTTACAGTATATCAATTGTTCAAAGGGAATTGAAGATCATCACAAAATTCATGAGAGAACTGACTTGGTTCCTTCTGGAGAGCACCCTGGGAAGGAGAGTGCACAGAAGAAGATGTCCAGTTGAGGATGACACCCCGTGAGCATGAGGACGTCCAGCGCAGCAAACACTGCAGGTGCGATGGCCAGCGCCATACCCTGGTCAGGCAGGCCAAAGAAGTTAGGGAAACTGGTGTGGGAGTAGGGCAGGGCCGAACAGCGCTCAAACTGTAGAGGCTCACAAGCTGGAAAACATCAAATCAAAATGTCATCATGATGATGATTATATTACATTGTTCAAAGTTAGCATGATAATAATATTAATTACATTTCTTTTCCAGATATTCCAAACCAAACCAAACCAAACCAAAGATATCATTGAAACAAATGGACTGTTGATTAAGAACATACCTGCGGTGTCGTTCGGTTTTGTCATGCCACCAAAACCTAAAAAGGAGGAAGAACATCATATGAGAGAAAAGTTGACTATACTCCTTACCTGAAATTGTGTATAACGTTACAAAGGTACAGACTTGCAGGACACACACACACGCTGTTTTCATTGTCACCTTTCAGTTCAACATTCTTTCTTTTTAAGGAATTTGAGAACCGGTTAATCTAATACGATGGAGTAGCCTTGTAGCACTTTCTCCTTGAATTTATCAGGACCGACATTGTACTGACAACCAAGAATTCATCAGTCTTCTTTGTGTTGGAACAGTTTAGTGGAAAAAAAGTCTATTATATATATATACCATGGAAATTCTAACCATGGAGTATGGACATAAAAAGTGAAGTAGCAACATTTTCTACTCAAACCTACCGGTTCCGATGCAGCCCTCCTCGGGAAGCGCGTTACAGACGAGGTTGACGGCAGGGAGGATAGCTGCGACCGGCAGCCACTCCATCCCGATCATCTTCAGTACGGGTTCAGCACAGGACGAGATGGTCATCCGGCACACAGAGGCACACGGCAGTCTGAAGGGGGGAAAATAATACTTTCAAACAATTTGCTTTCAACCAAATGATATCTTGTAATTGGAGAGTGACTTTTAATGTCAGATGACCTGGTGTACATTGGGCTCTCCTGGCAGTTAGCAGATGGAAGAAAAAAGTCAAGTCATTATGCAGGCCTTGTTTGTGTCTCTCCGGGCACAAAGAGCATATTAAAGTTATATGTATTACTAAGTATCATTTGCAATAAACTGGATAGTAAGTTTGGAACTTAAGACATGAAAAATAGCTTATAATCACATCAAACTTCAATCATTTAGTATACACAGAAAAGAACACAACACACTTATCAAGAAGAGTACAGGTGACCCAGTGTGCTTGGCTAAATGAGCTGCAGCAAAGCTGCATTGCATTAATCTTCTAGCTACTAATAGTAGATGAAAAGCATCAAAAGAGAATGACTGCTGACTCCTTTAGCACTTATACATGTCACTTACTTAACCAAGTACAGTAACATCATGGAATAATCTTTAAAAGCTTTACATAACAGTAATAGTACAGGGAACAATACCGATTTCCAACCATCTTTGTCCAGACAGTTGACAGAAATAAACAATTTCCTCTTTGAACTGACCTGAGATCCTCGGACCGACAGTCCTGGTACATGAGTGAACACAGAATGGTGTCCAGGTACGGGGAGCACTCAGACAGGTACAGGAGGTCCATCGCCGTGAAGACAAATGGGGCCACGGCCAGGACCAGACCCTGGTCAGGGAGACCCAGCGCGTTGGGGAACCTGGCATGGCCGTAAGGGAGGGCTGAACAGCGGGGAAACCGGATCGGCTCACAGTCTGAGTCTGAAACATTTGCAGAACGTGGTGGTGAAAATTCGTGCATGCACTTACGAGTACTGTCGCTAGGAGGAGTCCCTGTACTGAGCATCAGGAAACCGGATTGCCTCACTGTCTGGATGATTACAACATAGCAGTAAAGATTGATGTATGCACTAAAATGCGCTCCCTCTGTTTCGGGAGACCAAGCACTTTGGGGCTGTACCATGACACTGAGTCACTTTGGTGATGTGGGTTGAGCACGCGGAAACCGTATTGGCTCACAGTCTAAAATATTCAAGAAGACTGCTGTTAAGATTGTTGAGTGCACTTCTAATTGATATGCGCTCCCACTATATGTAACGCGTTGGGGTGGTAGGGAAGGACAGAGAAGTGGGAGAAAACGGAATAGTCTTAGATATCACATCTACATGACACATCACATCCGTAAAGATTAGGAAATGCACTATTATATGATGTCACTGGGGGGGGGGGGGCTGGTCTGGAAGACCGTGCGATAGGCGTGAACAGTACAGGCACTGGGTCGGATCCAAAAACGTAAAGATTGGTGCATGTAGTAACATGCATTGGCATAATACCGGTCATAAGCCTTATACCGGTCGATTAAAATAGTGGAACTTAAAGAGATCTACACATGCAACAATAGTTATTTCTGAGGTATGCACACTTCAGACATCTAGGTGTCCAATACATAATTTACAAAGCATCGATAACAATGCATTCGAAGACAACAAGGCCAAAAGTTTTCAGGTCATTTTCGGGGCAGGCGAGCTCGTCGTGGGACAAACACACTGTCACGTTCATCGCCAGATTTGTAGATAATAATCACATGTGCTCACGGCACAAGACGAGCATGATTCAACAGCAATCTTGAATTTCTTTTGGTGACCTACAACTCGTGTAAAAGTGTGAGGAACCGTTGCATTATCGCCCGGATCTACGGCTGAATTGGTCAAATTGAACGTACGCCGCCATTTTCCCGCCATTTTCCCGCCATTTTTAATACTACGGCCAGCAGTAAAGTTTTACGTCATAGCGGTTGTGACGGACCAAAATTAAATGAAAATTCTTGTCAGTATACGCCCATTTTCTCATAACTTTTTGTATGCTCATGCAGATTTTTGTTTTGTGCAACTACTAACAGGAAAGAAAGGAACAACAGAGGATGTATAAAGGTACATAGCGGCAGTTAATTGTGCCGTGTTTCGTTCGGCCGGTATAGTGCACCCCCTTCCAACCACGCGCCCGTTCTCCGTGCAATTCCGCGGAGTGTTCCAATTACGATATTATGTTTTTAGCAGGACCAGAGAGACAAAATAATTTACACAGAAGAAGTGGCAAAGGTAAGCTGTAACAGCAACATGTAACTGGAGAAAATGATGCGTTGATCATTTGCCAAATTAGCATTGCTTGAGAAATTGCAGTAAACCGACCGGTATTATGCCAATGGATGTTAATATGTGCTACTGCTAGGGGGAGCCCTGATTACTTGATTTTGACCCATCAGCACAGATACAGGAAGGCAGAAATAGGAACTGAAAACAGTCAGTACGGAAAAAGTCATAGATTGCTGTGTATCTCATAAAATGGCAATTGCTCCTTTGAATTGATAAGGCCCTATCGTCCACTCATACCAAACTTCTGTAAAATCGCCAAAGTTAGACAATTAATAAACTATGTTCTCGCACCTGTTCTGTTGTGTTTATTATTTGTCAGAGCACGTGCCGTCTCGTTGTACGGGGACGAGCACTTTCCTTGGTGAGCGTCTGGGAACGAGTTGCAGTCAAAAGGCCAGTCTTGGCCCATACTGATCATTGTGGGCTCACAGGCCTCCCTCACTTCATGGCAGAACGACTTACACGGAGGGATCTGTAAGAAGATTAAAAACAATAATCAGTATATGAAATATGATACTAGGGTAACATACGATATCGATGAAAACTCGATAATGATTCAGTATGAAAAATTACAAAAAAAGCTGATCAAATGTCCGACTTTTCCACACAGTCTTCCCTTTAGAATTGAAGTGATCAAACACCTATAAATCACGTGACCCTGCAGACTCGTGACGTCAACAACTGGTCAACAGTGCCAGGAAGCCTGTACCACCCAGCGTCACTGTTGACTGTCTTTTTGTTTGTAACTAATTGGGAAGGTAAGGATACATATTTTCTTGAGAAAGACTTCTTTCTTTTATTTTACAAATTGATATACAATATTGAAAAGGTAAAGCTTCATTTTGGTTGGAATTTTTTTTTCAAACTGAAGAACAGTATTGAACCCCCCTGGAAAGATGTTGGATCAGTCACCGCAAATCGGCGCCCAAGTCTAAAACGCCCACCGTCTAGCCTCTTTCGCAACCTCCTATGCAAGAGAACTGGAGGGTGGGGGCGCTGATTCACGACTTTCAATATGGGCTAGGTTCTTATGCCTTGAAGGTTGTGTCTAGCGGCCGCAGATACGACCTTCGCGGCATATAAAGAACCATGTCCATATGTTGAATATCGCTCGCTGAAGGCCGCGAAGGAGGCTACCACCATCTCTGTTGAAACGAGAATTTCTATTCTTGTAAAAAGAATTGAAAAGGAGAACCCACGGTAAAGGTGCCATTGCAGTTCGGCACCATGGCGGAGCAGACAGCGAAGCCGATCTCGGGATGACAGCCGGTGGCGATCAGCTGTGCGGTGTCGTTCAAGGTCACGGTGTCAGCCAACAGTTCAGCCTGAGACCCGTGCCCAAGCAGGTTGGGAAACCCCGTGGTGTTGTAGGGCACGAGGTTCCGGCAGGTCTCGTGTTGAATCGGTTCACACGGGGCTGGATTTGGAAAAAAAAAGATCATCATTTTACTGATTATCAAAATGTCGAAATTCCTCATTGCACATTCAAACTCAATTTAAGAAGAGGAACTGAAAAATAGTCTGGGCATTGATGTAAAAATTGCTAAGATTATAATATGGTTAAAGCATAGGATTTTCCATATTAATGTTCTATACAACATAGGAAATGATTCTAAGAGCGAAGCCAATAGAAACCTGCTTTTACATTGCAAATTTTGCTGTGGTTATCTTTTTATTTGGCAAGGAAATGTCTGCACTTTTGCCTATTAAAGACATCTTAATCTATTTGCCAAAAGACACAACACTTGATATGTGGTAGCCAAGAAAAAGAATTAACAAACAAACAAAACATACAAGGCTGGGCACAGTTGTGCTGTACCAATAGCAAACAAGCAACAAACAAACAAACAAACAGTGCTGACCAGGTCGGGTACAGTTGCGTTCCGGTAGAGCGTCACAGAAAAGCGTTAACCAATCCTGCATGTCTCCCAGTAACGGACCTGCACATGTCCTGATGACGCGACGGCAGAAGGAACGACACGGCATTCTGTGGGTAGAAAAAAGACGAGTTTGAGTCTGTATTGAATTTCTAGTGCACTTTTGTGTAGAATGAAGAAGAATGCTGAAGAGTATACACGTTTTCGTTGAACTACAAGTTACTGTAAACTGCCACAACTCACAACTGTGAGAAACTAACGTTATTTCAGGCAGAATCCACTCTCCGCACATTGACGAAAGGTGGGGGATGCTGCCTGAAGCGTCTGACCATTTCCAAAATCATATCCAGTTGCTTTAGTAATTGATATTTGGCATATCTTATTACCTGATTGTCTAACCTTCATCGTCCTTACGTTATCTATGTCTCCAATCGGGTTGAGTCGACGTTTTAGAAAGGGTTACAGACAGTCCTAGACAATCACCCGAAAGTATCTCAAAAACATCATGTTTCAATCAATTCAGTACAAAATACATCCCCGCCTTTCCTGGCTATAAATTTAAAAAGATTTAGTCGCAGTTTGTGGAATAAATGAAAAACAACTGCCTCATTCCTTTAGATCGAAAAGGGTAGAAAGCGAAGAAGTTGAACACATTCGACGGCCACGTTTTTCTTTACCAAGGAACAAGGTCTTAAGGGCTCCTACCTCATTCCCTCAGGTGAGCACTGCGGGAAGATGAGAGAACACAGGAAGGTGTCCAGGTTCGGACAGGTGACCATGTCCGCGGCCGTGAGGACGGCAGGTGCCACCGCCATGGCCAGCTGCTGGTCCGGCAGGCCGAGAGGGTTGGGGAACCGGGTCTGGTCGTACGGCAGGACCGAGCTGCAGCGGTCGTACTGGATGGGTGCGCATTCTGCAACAATATGGCACAAATAAATAAACAAATAAATAACCAAACAGGCGCTTTGGGAAGTTCACCTGGGGTAGGGTAACACCGAACTGAAGCAATTAGATGTGCCAATGAAAGAAATCATATAGTAGACATCTAGTTCCTGATACTGTGACAAAATGTAGCACGCACACACAATCAGACGCACAAGCGCACAAACACTCACACAAACACACACACATACAAACACACACCATTACATATCATATGATATCCAAAAACGCAACGATACACTCAGATTGTAAACCATGAAAAGAAAACATATACTTTCATAGCCAGTAGCGTGAAAAAGAGATTTGCTTAAATTCTGAAAAAAAATACACATGAAATAAAGGACGACAAAGCAGTCAGACTTGATTAAGTAATCATTGTGTTCTTTCTACGAGACAAATATAGAGATATATCTCCCCAGGGATCAACTGTCGGCTATTTGTTATTTCTTCTCTTTGTACTCTTTGTCAATGAGACGTTGACAGCAGGAAATGCCAGAGATAGCCTGTTCCAAAATAGCACGTAATTATCTTCCACAGAAACCACTGGTATAGTCATGATTAGAGTTGTAACACTACAGTAGGTTCTCCAGGTGTTATAGTCCTTTCTCATTAGAACATGATGATAAGAATAAAAGAAGCTTGATACAAGAGGACCATATTCAAACACGAAATACTCTAGTAGTAAACAGATGGTAGTTTGAATCTATGAATGGCAATGTTTGGCGTTCGGACTTGTATAATTCTCCTCAGTTTCACATCGTCATCATGATAATGATGATGACGATGATTAACACACCAGCTTCGTAGCTATAGGCGGCGGCTGGTCATGTATGAAATACATAACGGCCTGTCCCACCTAACCATTGAGAGAATACCTAAGGTGTTTCTAAATAACATGTTCTACTATCATGATGATACTTAACGATGTTTAATTATGTTCATTATGGGTTGTTGAGAATTGTGCTTGTACTAAACATTGTAGATCTATCAATTTGTCTAAAGCTGGTCCGGAATTATCAATATCTAACTATAACTACCATTTACAGCCGTCTAATGAAGATGCATTATGATTACCATATTTGGTGCCAACAGGTTGCACTGGTACATGTACAATAACATCATTAGCTGCATCCTGCCGAATGTTGTTCACAACATCGCTTCTTTATCTCTTCAGCCGTAACACATTAGGATCATCTGGGATTGTCGGATGGACTTCCTGCTTGCAGGGACGTTTCACAAGAAGATAATTATTTGCATCATGTTAACACTGGATTTGTACTAGAATAGGGTGAAGCAATATCTGATTATGGTGTTGGTATTTTCTAGGATTGCCGACCGTGCTCTTGCTTCCAAGGACGTTTTAAACAGATAGTATTTGCACAAATGTTAACACTGGATTTGCACTAGCAAATGGTGAAGCAATATCTGATAATGGTATTAATATTTGCTGGGATTGCCGACGGTGCTCCTTGCTTCCAAGG
Source organism: Branchiostoma floridae x Branchiostoma belcheri (assembly GCA_019207045.1). Classification (NCBI taxonomy): domain Eukaryota; kingdom Metazoa; phylum Chordata; class Leptocardii; order Amphioxiformes; family Branchiostomatidae; genus Branchiostoma; species Branchiostoma floridae x Branchiostoma belcheri. The sequence continues at coordinate 28,235,120 of CM033024.1, read as the reverse complement.
ACGTTTGAAATAGGTGATATTTTTCAGAATGTTAACACTGGAGTTGTAGTAGAATATGCTGAAGCAATATCTGATTATGGTATTGATGTTTGCTCGGGTTGTCGATTGCGCTCATTACTTCCAATGACGTTTTAAACAGACTTGCACAATGTTAACACTGGATTCGTACTAGCATATGCTGTAGCAATATCTGATTATGGTATTAGTATTTGCCGACTTAGTCCTCTGCTATCAGGGTCGTTTTAAACACCTTACAATATTTTCACCATGTGACTCAATATGACTATGAGAGTATGCTAAATCAGCAGCTGATTACAATAAGCGTACTTGGATTGCGGACTGCGCTTTTGTGTTCCATGGACGTACTATTATGATCACAACTACCCAATGTTTTCCCCCATCTTATCACTGGACTGGCATTGACTTTGACTAATTGAATGACATCAGCAAAATGATTAAACTACAACGTGGAGCACCAGGCAGCAAATGTTGGTATTGTGCATCATGCATTACAAAACATGATATGCGACACAATGCAAAATTCATCGACTGATTATTAGACTGTGCTGACGAAGTAGCTGATTATAATGGCCATCCTAACTGGTAAGCTGTTGGAATAATAACTGGGAAAAGGACGCCAGCACCCTAGTCTGAACACTTCGGCAAGCTAGTTTTGTATATCTCAGGTGTTCATTTTAGTACGTGTCAGACTTTGTCATATCGAGATTTTTGTGCTGATTTTTTAATGAGTCTGCGACGTGGTCAGAGACGACAAATAAGCACTACAAACTATCATTTGAGAAAAAATGTGTAATTGAACCGATCATTATGTGTAACTTGAAATGAATCAAATAGTCTGACACGAATTCACAGCACATCATTACAGAAAACAAAGGCTCAAATTAGTTAAGAAAAGAGACTAAAAAGCCGAGAAAATGACAATACAACTACACAATGTTTCTAACTAGACTCTCATCTGAATGAAAAGGCTTTTCTATAATGTGTTGTTTTTTTCGACTTGTTGTCTTATGAATTTAGCATGTTTCGAGCAATGTGGTATGAAATATAGCAAAAATTGGAAATCACAAAATGCATTTTTCCCAAGCTAGGTGTGTTATTTAACATGACCACTTTGTATAAATAATTACAATTAGGTAATCATTGTAATTTTGTATTTATGGAAAATCTACATGTAACTTGCAACAGGTAACATCACAAAAACCATTACCAGAAATGAAGCTACAAAAAATGAAGCAAATTGTGACTACACGTGTATCGTAAGACATTGTTTGTCACATCACGGTGATACGACAGGTTTACTACAACAAAAATTTTCCCAAGCAGGAAACTACAGACCGGTTAGCCTAACTTCGGTGGTTGGGAAGACGATGGAGGCTATCATCCGGGATGCACTGGTGGAGCACATGTCTGCTGGAAACCACTTCACAGACGCTCAACATGGCTTTGTTCCAGGGAGGTCGTGCATGACTCAGCTTCTGGTGGTACTGGAGGAGTGGACCCAGTTACTGGAAAAGGGGGAAGCTATTGACGCAGTCTACTTAGATTTCAGGAAGGCTTTTGACGCTGTTCCCCATCAGCGTCTCTTATGTAAGCTGGGGTCGTACGGTGTGACAGGAGACCTGTACAACTGGGTAAAAGACTTCCTAGCCTCGAGGAAACAGAGGGTGGTGCTGAATGGAACTAGTTCCTCATGGACCCCTGTGAGGAGTGGCATCCCGCAGGGGAGTGTACTGGGCCCGGTATTGTTTGTAGTATACATTAATGACCTACCAGAGGCTGTCAGCAGCACTGTCAGAATATTTGCCGACGACAGTAAACTCTACCAGGGTGTGAAGGACAACGAAGGTCGGGTTAACTTACAGAAGGACTTAGAAGCTTTGGGGGACTGGTCTGCGTCCTGGCAGTTGCCCTTCAACGTGGGCAAATGTAAAGTGTTGCACATGGGGAACAACAACAACAGGCAGATTTACACCTTAGGGGATCAGGTATTGGAGGAGACCACGGCAGAGAAAGACCTGGGAGTGACAGTGGACAATCACCTCAAATTCCACACGCATACGGCATTAGCGAAGAACAAGGGAAATCAGATGCTGGGGTTGATTAAAAAGTCCTTTGCCAACTTGGATGAACAAACCATGCCGATTCTCTTTAAAACAATGGTGAGACCACACCTGGAATACGGAAATGTAATCTGGGGACCTCACTATAAGACGGGCAAGCAAGAGTTAGAAAAGGTCCAGAGAAGGGCAACAAAAATGGTCCCTTCTCTAAGAGAGCTTCCTTACAGCACTAGACTTGAGCGACTCAAACTCCCAACCCTGGAGTATAGGCGACTGAGGGGTGATATGATACAAGTTTTTAAGATCATGAATGGAATCGATAGAATCCCGGTACAAAGTTTCTTTGCTCCAGTAGAGCAATCAGTCACTAGAGGTCACAGTTTTAAACTACAAGTTCCCCTGGCCAAGACCAGGGCGAGGAGTCAGGTCTTCAGTGTTAGAACCGTGTCGAGCTGGAACGCCCTACCTGAGTCAGTGGTTTCAGCGAAAAGTGTAAACCAGTTTAAATCCAGACTTGACAAACACTGGGATTGCCAAAAGTATGTCACATGAGAGCGAAGTCAAGATCAGGACATAACAGGCGGAGGCCTACTTTCCTGGACACAGTATCAAGGTATCAAGGTAAAATTGAGGACATTCTATAGACTGTCGTGGGTGTGTCGTACGACATTCGGCTGTCTTGTGACAGAAGAGGTCAACGTACATCTTTTTTCACGATTGTTTTTCAAATAGCATTTCTAAATAACGTACGAAACAAATCGAAATTAAAGTGAACAGCAAAAATGACAGAGCTAGCACAAACACCTTTTGTCATATGCATATCAATCGCGCACGGCACCGTATACCTATCCGTAACAGGTGCGCTAAAATCAGCGAGCTAAACCTCAGCGGCTGCCGGTCCAACCCACCCAACACCCCGTCTAACTCACCTCCAACCCGCGGTGATTCTCTCTGCTGTCCCCTCGGCGGGGGTTCCCTCGGCGGACCCTTCTCTCCCAAACCGCATCCCAATAACGTTAAAACAACGGTAATCCACAGTAAAACATGTCTCCTCTCGGAAGACATGTTGTTGGCTAGATCAGTTCAAATCTCAAACACTCTGTCCCGATCATGCGTCACAACCGGTATAGAACACTTGTCTGAGACGTTCTGTAGGATGTCCTACTTTGTCCCGCAGGGGCGTGGGTATGATTATCATTGTAATGAGGCCTCGTCACTTAGTAACAATACATAAACGTCACAGCAAGGTGTCTACAGCTGTACTGATGCGACCGGGTGATCAGTTTAGCATTGTTCTAAAAAAGGCGGACGTGAGATTTTGCATGTTACATAGCTGGGTATTCCGAAGGGCCTGGGACATCGTGTTATTGTGATGATCGTATGTGTTTCATGTAAAATTCAGTTTTCTTGTTTTGAAATGAGCTGTATTAGCCTCCTTCGCAGACTTCGAGAAGATATGGCTTTCATTTGGCCTGAGGGGTTGGGGGGGGGGGTCTGTTTGGCTAAATTTCTTCCACGGCAAATTGCCTTTCAGGGCAAACTCCCTTCCACGGCCACGGCAAACTCCCTTTCCCGACACAAGAGAATCTTAGCCAACTTTGAAACTAGCCAATCCGACCCCCCCTCTCAAGGAAGCTACAACTATCTTACATTTATTTCAACTCCCTTGCTTTCAATGAGGTTTAAAAGAGACCCCTTGCTGAAATTCTTGTCGGCAATCTGTTCTGTATCAACAGCCATGCTTGAGAAACTAACGATACCAAAATCGTACGACAGCCTACGACGAATGCGTGCCCAGGTCGTGAGATACTAGTAGTTGAAGATTGACCCCATTCCTTCTTCCCTCCTCCTCTTCCCTCAGGACCTCAATGGAAAGCGGCCTGTAGGTCGATTTGAGCTTCTCATAAAATAAAAAGGTTCAAAGTTTAAAAAAAAAAAACAATTACAAACAAACGGAGCAAGAAAGGACCCACAGTAAGTTTTTACTTATCAACGACGTATCAAAGTGAACGAAAACACATTAACAATGCAAAAAAGTGCTAAAAAAAGTAGATTTGACAAGAGTAAAAAAAGTATTATAAACTAACAAATCCATCATGAACCAAAATAGAAAACTAATTGTCTTCTCTGCCCAGTGGGATCAGGTGATTGTTCCATTCACCCTGTATCGGCCAGACGATTAACACTAAATTAGTGTTGCCATAATACTAGTATGTGGTCTGGTAGCTAAAAACGTTACACTTTGCATGTAAAGAGTTTGATACAACAGAGAGATATACGCCCCTGGCAACATATTGTCAAAGAAATTCTTTTGAAATCTAGTCGCACGAAAATACTCGTAGATTTATTCGTTTCAATGTCCCAAAATTAGGTCATGTTGTCTTATATAAGCGTCATCGGTATCCTAGCAACATGTCCGAAGCTAGAGGTAAGCTCGGGGTCAAAATGTCGTCTTTTGTAGTATGGAAGAAATAATAAATCAAACGTTATTGTCAGAGGCGCTTGTATGGTAGTCTGTTGTTCTACTGAGAGAATATTAAAAGCAAATACTAGTCTATACATTAATACAAGATCCATGTGTAAACATCAAACTCAACACATTGATATATAGTATGTGGGGAAGGACAACCTCAAGCCAACCGTTCACACTTACGCCACATCTTCAGAAAAGACGCTGGAGCCGCATGTTCCCCGTTTAGGAACTTTATTCGAACCAACACACAACAAAAATGTTTCAAACATGTTTGTAAGTGTGAACGGTTGGCTTGAGGTTGTCCTTCCCCACATACTATACATATTGATATATCTATATGCTTTTACATAGGTAACGTCATTCGAATTAATATGTTTGTGTAGTTTTAGTAGACTCACGAAAATTGCTGTGTGTCAGAATTTTGTGTGGTGTTGATTAGGATTGCCTAATACATGTACTAGTAGATCTAGCCTTACCACGATTTATAGTATCCAATCTTTACATTTTGTTTGATGGATTCTTTTCGTGCCTTGTATATGACCAAAAATTAGGCCGTGTCATCTTGTGTTTTCATCTGCGACTTGGCAACATTTCCAGGTGAGTTCTGGGTTGATCTAATGAAGAAAAGTGTGAGGATAAACCCGCAGGTGTTTGTATTGTGTTCTTTTATTTGTCCTTTCTGTGTAGTCAGAGGTTGAATGAGCTTACTCTAATGAGGCTTATACAGATTCTACAGCTGCTGATGTTTCGTCATCTCAATGCAGATCTAGATTATGTGAACTGAGCTCGCTTTTTTTCGTCTGTCGCACTCGCTGTAGGTATATATCTGATGTACAAAGTTGCCTCAATGGACGGATGAGACGCAAAAGAATGACCCAGACTCACTAAACGGTACTAATGATGCCGGCCGAAGACCTACCGGTCACCCTGCCCTTTTTTATGTAAACCCCACAACCGGTTTGACTACATTTCTGAAACCGGCTGGAAGTGCCGGGGGCTATCCGGCTTTCGGAAGGATTTTTTAGGGGTTTTAACGGAGATTTTGAAAACCTTCGAATACATAACTTAACATTGCTCTACTATGTCATGGATCAAGTTCAATAACATGGAGCATTTCTGACAAAGTGGAAATGGAAATTCTCACGGACTGTATCACTCCGCGAGCCCTAACAACGCCGTTGCTATGGACGCACTCCGCCGAAACAGTGGCAGCACTGAAGGGATCCTTTTCACAGTAAAATTACATGAGATTAGGGAAACAATTTGAGGGGATTACATCATTGGAAGAACCCCAAATTAATAAGACACTCAAGACGGATGAAAAGATTGAATAAATGAAAGTTTAAAGGAAACTTTGTCAGAAGCAATCTGGAAATCCGAGGTTCATTGAACGGACTATCTCTACTTACAGAAGCAGACGGAACGGCTCTTGGTGTGACATATAGTGATTGATGTACTGTTTAAGGCAGGGATGTTGGGTTGCGCCCTTAAGACGCCCGCAGGTGATCTTAGACATACAGGTCACCAAGAAGAAAGGTGACCGCGCCCCTTCACTCGCGAAACTTTCATTCACGGGTCATTGACCTCGGGAACGTTTCAATTTTGATTATTTTACATTCAAAATTTGATTTTTAGTTTTACTGACTTGAATACAAGGCTGTCCTAATAACCACAGAGCATTGTACATGTTATGAAAAATCTTATAACTGGGAACTTTTCTGCACTCTTTGTGTTTTTCTGACAGAGAAAGACCAAACATCTCGCTTTCTTCAGGTTATAGATGTGTAAGACCTTTTTTTCCAAAAACACGGATCCTTTTTAAATGGTCTTAAAGCGAACCGCCATGTTTTACATGAAAGTCGTTCGAAATTAATAACAATAACATGATATTCAATACCACTTCTTCTTACACCATATGTTATGTAAAAGTTGGCTGCATACATTACTATAATTTTATACACCCAGCAATAAACGTCATTTATACATTTCAATAGACCTTAACAAGTATACAGAAAGAAAGTAAGTACAACGCACGCATATATAGAAGAATGCATAGGGAATCGAGCTTTTACCAATTTTCTATACTTTATTCCCATGCTTCACTGTTGCTGGGAGATTGTGATACTGGTATAAAGATACACCGAACAGCCTTTGTGGACAGAGCGGTGTGTTGAGCCAGGTTTGAATTATAGATGAGGCATGATCGGTGCTCGGGGAATGGGGAATCTGCCATCTCTCGTCTGTACAATCATTAAGAGGACCGGAAATATGCAGGGATGTTTTCCACACGCAATGTTATAAGGTCCTATCATCGCAGCACTGGCAACAGGAGAGCGACCAACAGTCATTGGTCATTGACATCATCAATGGAAAATTTGATGACTTTTGGTGATCACTGAAGGAGGACATTATATCATACAAGACTATGGATGGATATATTTGGAAGACAAGTGAAGGACCATTTGTGTTGACGACATTAGAAATCATTGAAAATCAATAAGATATCATTGAAGAGACCTTGAAGATCATTGACAGCTCAAAGGCAGATCTTTGAAAAATGTTGATCATCATCGAAATGCTATTGGTAGATTTTGGAGATTATTGAAAAATATCGATTATTGGTAGACATTGGTCACTTACAGAACATAAGAACATTAATGGTTCCGTGTACGCATGTCCAGTGACAGGAATTGTGGGCAATATGTCAAAGGTGACGGCCCCTGACCTGTAAACAGTTCTCGTCTTTATCATGCATTGTCTCGACTTGCACGACAATGTCCAAACGTGCAACTATACAATTATATATGATTTTTACAACTAAGTGAGTGGTAAATGGTTTGGTGTTTTCGAATTCTATACAACTTCCTGAATGATATATGTACGTAACAGTTAGAAGAAATAGAAATGACTGGCATCCACTGTACCTAGATGGCTACCTCCATCTAACCCTTTTGGTGGTACTTCTGAGATGCACGTCGTACAAAAGTTATAATAAGCTGCTTTAGTGACCGAAAACGTTGTCGGAGATCTTTGTCGGTTCTTATATATTGCATTCATGTAGCCTGGCTGAAAATTCTACCGTAGGGCGAAAGTGACAAGAAAAAGAGGGAATTATTATGGAACTGTTGCACACCACTATCCTTATCGATAAGTGTGGTGGGTTCTTTAATAACGTGCTCCATGAGATACACTTCGCCAAACAGCCGTCTATAACCCCTCCAGACGGTCACATGGTGTTCTCAGAATATAGCGGGATTCGAACCAATGACTTTGCGATCCACGAGCAAAAAGGAAAAGTTATCGACGAGGATGGGATTCGAACCCACGCGTGCAGAGCACAATGGATTAGCAGTCCATCGCCTTAACCACTCGGCCACCTCGTCTGGTAGTATTACAGGCATCCTTGTCTCGCCTGTACGTATACAGAGCTATAAGACAACAATGGAGATACAATTATGTTCTCAAAAACACAAATCGTCCATGAAGGTTAGACATTATTTGGAAAGAGACAGATGCACCCCTGAAGACTTGTTGCAGAATCATCCGCAAAATGAAATTGTCTCTCATTGAGTCCTATGTACAGTTTTTAAACAGAATTCATAGCAAACCGACCCTTCACTTCTGTACATGTACAGATCTACAAGACAACAATGGGGATACAATTATCTTCTCAAAGACACAAATCGTCTATGAAGATTAGACATTATTTGGAAAGAGACAGATGTTTTCCTGAAGAATCGTTGCAGAAACATCCTGAAGAATCTTTGCAGAAACATTTGCAAAATGAAATTGTCTTTCATTGAATCCTATGTACAGTTTTTAAACATATCCACAGCAAACCAACCCTTCACTTCTGTACGTGTACAGATCTACAAGACAACAATGGAGATACAATTATCTTCTCAAAGACACAAATCGTCTATGAAGGTTAGAAATTATCAGGCGTAAAGAAACAGGTCTTGAAAACTCGTTGCAGAAACATCCACCGGAGAAAATAAAATTCGTATTTCTTTGCATCCTGTGTCAAGTTTTTGCACGTATTCATACTCAAAGAAGAAAATCTTTATTCTTCTCTTTTCTATTCTCTAGGTATGATGACGTAATCACATGTTGATGCTGTCTACTCTGGTAACACTAACAACATAATCGTGCGTGAGACAGAGGCGAGGTCTGAATAGGCACGGAAAAGTGTCTCATAAGCTCCTCTTTGTTGACTCAATTCCGACCTCCTCAAATAATTATGGGGTGTAGGCGGTTGACGCGTATCTCTAAGTAGATGTGTGTTTGAGTTTGTTTTTGTGGCCCTTTTCATTTGTCAGTTTGATTTTGTGTCCCCTTTCGTTTGTTGGTACGTTTTTGTGTCCCTTTTCGTTTTTAGGAAGTTTTTGCGTCCCTTTTCGTTTGTTGGTACGTTTTTGCTTAATTTCAGTCATCTAGCAACATTTTGTCGTACGATATTCTTGGGAAAGTTGTAGATCTGTCGTACGACATTCAGATGTCTTATGTGAGAAAAGGCTGTCGTAGATCCCATTCACTTTTTCACTTTCTTGTTTTACAAAACAGATTACACATAGGTCACTTAACCTTTTTTTCATGCGTCCCTAGACACAATGTACATAATTTATGAATACAGCTACATTTACTACAAAACATAATACGACTACAAGATTATGATAAAATGCAAACCCATAATGATACAACAGTCCATTTTTAATAGCCGGTAATGTTGTGTGTTTTTCTTTTCGTGCTGTGGCGAGTTTAATGCATAGCACTGGGCCCAGATCTTTCAGACTTCTCTTGAATGACAGTACATTTTGCAATTACTGTAGGATATCGAAAATATTCCATGCACAACAAGCTGAAAATTGAACTAACTACTAGTATGCAACTCTGCACCTAAATGGGTTCATTATATAGAAGAAAAGATACACTATAAAAGACGAACAGAATTCTTCAAAAAGGTATGAAGGTATTAAATGTCACTTTTAAAAGCCCCTGGGCACACTTTATTCTATGTTGTATGGAAAGCGACCTAAATACCAGTTGAAGAGGATTATCTATAGATTTTGGGTTTTGATAATAGGTGAACAGAATGACTCAAATAAGTATATACTCTGTCTTTCTTCACGAATCCGTAACGTATAAAGAATGCGATTAGAATGCACAATATGCCAGTTACTCAAGCAACCGGAATGGTTTTGTAAACGGTCAGAAGATTCGGGACAGTGACTGAGAGAGATATGTCATGATGCGACTGGAATACTAGTATGACTTTGATGAAGATATGTGTATTATGTTGATGTGTTCCATTCTAGTTTTGACAATACCAACAACAGGTTAGGCTATCGTCAAATTTTCAAACCAGGGGCTGGCAACAAAAAATATAAATGTATAGGTAACAATATACACAAATAATGCCCAAGACTGATCATACTTTTCGTTCCTGCTTCTATCACATTATTTTACTAGTAAGAGGGAAAAAAATTATGTCTATTTGTGAAAGAATGTGATAGCACCCCTCTATCACCTTATTTCACTAGTAAAAGATTTAAAAAAAAACTGTCTAACTTTGTGTCTACTAGGGAGCACCCCTGACTCTATCACATTAATTCACTAGTATATAGACAAGTTTTGAAATAACCGTTCGAAAACAAGTTATCACAACTTTTCCAACTATCACGTTTTCTGTCCTAAAATACTATACAGAATGACTTCCCGAAAACTGCCCGGTCGGGCCCCGGTTTGGAAATGTGACGTAGGCATTAACACGAAGCTTTACGAGTAATATATAACAGATGTGCCACACATAGAATGCGACTTCAATAGATGTTGAAGTGGATTAAGTGCATATTTCGACTGTGGCAATTCCCAAACCTATTGGCCTTAACAGATTATCCGATAATTCTTACCCTTGAGGCTGTATACTTCAATACACAGCAACTGAATGATGCCTACTCTACAAAATGATTACTTAAAAATGCGTTCCTCTATTGGGAGTTAAAGGGATTTGTCGATGAAGGTTATGCATCCAGGTGATAAGATACGAACTGTCTTTAGGCTTAATCTTGTTGTTTCATCTGTATACGCTAACCACTTTAGTTAATTATGTGTATTCTATATCTAGGAGAAGTGTAAATGTACGTATGTGTTGGCACCCAATATCATCTACGCTGCATTGTCTGCAATTTCAATAGAAAATAGAATAAACTGGATATGATTTTCGAAACGGTCAGACATTGAAGACAATATCCACTATTTTTCGTCAGTGATTGAACAAGAGATTGTTATAGATTGTGTGCATCTATTTCGGTGTTGAAAGAAAAAAAAGTAAGAATAAAAAGAGCCACGCATTGTCTTACTGAAGACTATAGATAGGTAAGTTACGGATCAGATGATACATTTATATGTGAGCAACGGAAGCATAGTTTCTCACGAGTCGTTGTAACGCAGAATGCGACCTGACTGGTTTCCAAACGTAAGAATGTACCCATCCGTCTTCTTACTCAATATCTAAAAAGGTGTGGTTTAGATAAACAATTCCTCTAACCCAGGCATGCCCAAAAGGTTGCTACGGCCTCCTCCCTGCTACAGTATAAGACACAATCGGTGCCCTGTAGCCAACCACATCTATTATTTGCTTATCATTATGAAGCTTTATAACAGAGTATTGAATAGGTATGACATATTATTGAATAAAGGATCTATGTGTAATACCAAGGAATATGTATGGGTCAGTTTGAATTGGCTATATGATAATGACATTCGCTTCGCTCACTCGGTGGTTTAACTGGTTATAGCAAAAGACCAGGCGTTATGACATCATAGACATCGAGGAACAGACTGGTCGTTAACCCTGAATTCATTACTATAACTCACTCACTCACTCACTCACTCACTCACTCACTCACTCACTCACTCACTCACTCAAACCCACTCACTCACTCACTCACTCACTCACTCACTCACTCACTCACTCACTCACTCACTCATTCACTCACTCTTTCCTGCACTGACCATTAACACACTATTTCCCCTAAAGTGAATAGAAATTGAGTTTTGATTGATCACTAATTTGATTTTATACCCTCCATTAGCGTCTTAGTGAACGTTTCTTCACATAAAGAAAATTGCGTGACTTCAAAACTCTCAAAACCGGCCGGCCGGGCGTCGACCCCTTACGAAAGATCCAGGGGTAAATACTCCCATTCTCCTATCAACCCAATTGATCGATGTCTGACTCATAACTTATTGACACATAGGTATTTCTTGGGACACATAGGTATTTCTTGGGACAGCAATTTATGTGTCCTGCAAAGCTCAGCTGTATTGCTACACAAAAAAAGCTGTTTTAGATCCTTGTCGGTCGTTGGTTCTGTCACGGCCTGCTTGAAAATCCTATGGCATCAAAATCGTACGACGATCGCACGACCTATGTGACCGCGCCCTTAGATGATCTGATACGATGAAAAATAACTAACATGGCTTTTAACAAAAGGCTTATGTAATTTTCTGGTTTCTAAGGATAATTTTCATGCATAAAACACCAGAAAGTCACTTTTGATTATCTAAAGCATCAATAGCGATCATCTAAGCCGTTTCGTCGTCTCAAATTTTCCAATACGCACAATTTTCTCAAGTTCGTGAGTAACAAAACTTCCAGAGGAACTACACCTTCTATCACCAGATGGGTTATTGTAGTAAAGAATGTACATTGCAATAACAAAGGATAAAGATTGTATAAACAGCATTGTGAACAACAATGGATTGCGGTTCGCTAGCTTACGTTTTAGAAGTCTGTTGACGTTTCTGTAACAGGTGTGCAATGGTTCATGAAACGTGCAAGGAGAAAGCATTACTCTAAGATTTTTACAAGATAAAAAAGTAAAAAGAAACACAAGAAACTAACCTTTGGCCATCCTCTGTCGTGGTTTTGGTTCCTCTCCAAAAACGTTGCCTACTAGAACCAAAGAGACAATCAAAGAGGCGAGGATCCGTTTCCAGCTCGCCATGTTGGCTTGAGTAATCCGGTGGCCAGACTCAGCGGGCCAACGAGCCGAACTCTTCGGCCGAACAAGCCGTCTATCCCGACGACTTAACTCTGCTCGCGCCGTGGACTATGACAGTTATTCTAGACGGGGTCTAATGGGTAATTGACCGATAGAAAGGCGTTACAACTTGCTGTGGGATATTAGAGACTGGTTTACAGTACAAGAATTCGGTGGGATGGCCACACGTTGTGCAACAACGCTTGTCGGTCTGTGAGAATAAAAGGAGACAGGGGCGGATCGATCCAATAAGTAATAGATAGATGATGGGCGTGGCTTGATTATGTGAAATAGGGGTTGCCCCACCCACAAGGGGGTTCCTTTAACACCCGAGGCGAAGCCGAGGGTGTTAAAGGAACCCCCGAGTGGGGGGCAACCCCTATTTCACATAATCAAGCCAAGCCCATCATCTATCTATTTTAGAACATGGCCACTACCCCGAAGATATTATTTTATTCATCTAGATAAATAAAACATATTAAAATCAGGATATCACACAATATTTAAACAAAATGACGTGATATAGCATCCTGTACCTCTCAGCAAACAAATAAACAATAGATCTCTTCTTGCCTTTACCACATGGTGTGGTTTATGGCACCTGGCACCAGATTTGTGTGTGGTCGTCTAGGTCTAGCAACATTTCCCCCATAAAATTTTTCTGCTTGTTGAGTCCAGCAGTTTGCTCCCGAGTCTCACATGGGAAGGACACTGTGAGGGAGCGCGGTGTGTTTAGTGCCATGGATTTAAACTTCGACTTAGGATTTGACTATTTGTTGAACCTGATTTGTTGAACCTGATGAGGGTCAACTTTGAGGACCAGTTTCTCCAGCATGTTAGAATGGACCTTGAGGATTTCTCTATGCTTTTGAACTGTGACATTGACCTGGGATTTCTTATCACAAACTGTGAGTTTTTCTCGAGGATCTGTTTTGATTTGTTATTTTGGTTTGTTATTCTCTGTACCAAGGTTTTTTAACCTCCTTGCCTGTACTGTTTCCAGTAGTTAAGTTCTGAAGGGGTGCCACTGTTTTTCACTTTTTGTTATTATTTTTGTTTTGGTTAGCTTTATGGGACCCATGTTTTCCTGTACAGAGAACCAAACTGTTTAGTTTAGTTTACTTTGACGGCACCATGCTTGTCATTTTCTTGTGGCTCTGTTTTTCAGTAGAAAACATTGTACTGAGTTTGTTATTTCTGAAGATCTTGTTCTTTGTTTGTTACAGTTATAGAGAGCAGTAACCTTGTTATTTTCTGAAGATCTGGTTCTTTGTTACAGCTATGGAAAGCATTAAACTTTTGTTAACTTTTATGACATTGAGTCTTTGTGTCTTAATCCTCTCTAATCCCCTAGGCAATTAGCACAGTGTGTGAGCCGACCAGTGGTGCAGAAAAAGTGTTGGATTATCCAAAAAGTGTGGTACTATCCAAAAAGTGTGGTTTTATCTTATGCAAATTTTACATAATCCCACACTTTTTGGATAGTACAACACTTTTTCTGCACTATGTGGATATAATCACAGTAATTGAAGGGCTCCCATTGGCTGAGGGGTAGTGGCCATGTTCTAATCCACCTTGTCCCATCACACGGCATGGGGCGCACGGGACCGGCACATGCCGCCGGGCAGGCTGGGAACAGGGCTACACTAACGCAGCTCTGTGGTTCACGTCTAATGGGGGAACAGAATCTCAGGCACTAGTTTGTCGAAAGTATAGTACCTAGATTTCCTTCTTTTCGTTCTTTCTTTCTTCCTTCCTTTCTTTCTTCCTTCCTTCCTTCTTTCTTCCTTCTTTCTTTCCTTTCTACTTTCTTTCCTTCCTTCTTCCTTCCCTCCTTTCTTTCTTTCTCCTTCTCTTTCCTTCTCTTTCCATCCTTGCTTCCTTCCTTCCTCCCTCTTTTCTTCCGTCCTTCCTTCTTTCCTTCCTTCCCTCCCTCCTTCCCTCTCTCCTTCCTTACCTCCTTCTTTCCTTCCTTCCAATATCCATTCATTCATTCATTCTTTGATTCATTCATTCATCTTTTTTATAATATCCTGAAAACACATATAAAGCGTTTGGAATTTGACATTCCAATAATGTCTAATGCAATAAAAACTAAACGACAACTTTTATCGATTGAAAAGAGGGATATTCTTTTTTTCTAAATAGAAAAAAAAGCACGCGCGCTGATGACATCCACAAAACTGTCCCGGAGAGGCCTGTAGAGTGATGTATAGACGCCGTGTGGGTCTTGTTCTGACAGGTACCGGTCAGTCCGTCCGTCAGGTCGGCATGACAAGGATAAAGGCCCCGCTTGTCTCACCAACAACCTTTCACATACACCTGCCACAATATTGTGGTACAGGTCCGCACCTTGGCTTTACGTTGGTCCGAAAAATGTCTGGAGTGGTCGGCATGACATGAAAGTTCTTAATAAAGCTTAAGGACCATCGGTATATGTCTTAGGTTGTACTTGACCTCTAGGTCGTTTGATTGGAAGCTGTATTAAAGGTCACCAAGTCAGCTTTTATGTTGGTCGGAAAAATGTCTAGAGTGGTTGAAACGAGATGAAAGTTCTTAAAGGACCATTGGTTTAAGTCTTAGTTTGTACTTGACCTCTAGGACGTTTGGATCGGAAGGTGTCTTGAAGGTCAGCAAGTCAGAGGGGCGAAATGGAATTACACATGAAAAAAATCACATTTTTTCTTCATTACATCATGAAAGATGTTCTTTGTTTTCATAGCTATTGATTTTTCATTTGAAAACGTTTGTGTTATTTCATGACCAAACAATTAGTGTGCTAGGTCAAAACGTAGCACCAATTATATGACGCGTACTATAGGTCGAACATAAAACAGTTCAGTTCAGTTCAGTCATCCATTATTATCAGGTGACACTATGAAGTCTCTTCAGATGTCTCTGTAACATAAAACACGGTTGCTATAACAGTATTGTTGCACGATAACAACATACGTTACCAAGAGATCGACCGAAAGGTCATCACATGATAGTCATATCTACTGCACAACGACTGGAGATTCACTCGCATGTACTAATCTTAATCCGACTCCTTTGTGGGTTTAAAATCGGGACAAATTGGTACATGTGTACAATATAAGGAATAATTTGTGGAAGCAAAATAAAAAAAAAACAGTGACAAAATAAGTATTCTATGACCGGGTGACACATATCACCCACCCTACTTGGACAATTTGCGCCGTTTCTGAACAGCCGAAGGAGCCTGTAGGAGGCTATGGTTACCTGGTGAACGCGAGTAACCTCTTCAGAAGGGCAGCCCACTCGGCCATATGTAACACGGACTAACCCCACAAGCTTCACACCTTCACACACAACGGCGGTGAAAAATAGAAAAGAAAGAAAAACATGTAAGGCTTGTTCACCTTTATCCGAGGATAACCTATATTCATTGTTTGTAAAAAAACGTATTTAATTTAGGGATATGAAGTCGACAGACGGTGGTTTCAAATCGGAACATTTTAAAAATATTGCAAATTTGAAACCACTGTCCGCAGACTTAATACTCCTAAATGTTCTGTTTTTAAAGACAACGGATAAAGGTCACCCCACGGATAAAGGTGAACTAGCGTTACATGATAGGAAAAAGTAAATATCTAGTAGAGACATACAAATATATACAATGTTTTTTATCCTTTTTCTTTCAGATTTTTCTGGTCTACTTATTAGAATAACGTTTAGACACAATTTTAACGCCTATAGTGTAAACTGCATGCGTGCGTGTGTGTATTGTGACCAAAGTGAATTTCTGATAGCTAACAATAGAGGTGTCTGTGACATAAGTGTCCATTCGGCGCTATATAACTTAGGTGACCTCAATATACGTTGGAAACTGCGCCAATGCATGGTAACGTTATATAGTGCAGCCAAAAGACTACCACTGACTGACCGACGGCTACCGAGACGAACTCTTTCTAGCTCTCTCTTTTATCAAAATTTCGTTACACAAACTGTGATCTAGATTCGAACTGCTATACACATTGAACGGGATTCGAACCCAGGACTGTGGGCTGACCGGCCAGATCCTCATTATAATCACAAAGCGCACACCTGTCTGTAACCTGGTAACCGCCCCACCGTGAGCTTCCTGTGGTCCTCCCGGGACTGGGACTAGTGTTGTCTGCCGTTTGTGACATGCAGCGCACGCCGGAGAATGTTTACGGTGTAAACTTCAGTTATATAGAAAACTAGTAATAGAGATTGGTAGTTGAAAAAAAGCAAATTCTTTCGTAGTCAGCAAGAAAATCGATCGTCTGAAGAGCTCTATATGACATTTTTAGCAGTACCACTAAGATCTGCGATGTTCGCACTTTTCCGTGCCGCGTACAATATAATAGTGCAGTTTTTCAAGTGAAAAATACGCTCAACGATCGTGAAATTAGGACACCTTCAACAGATGCAGTTGGCACTCGCCGGTTGAACACTTCTATCCCCGGCCCAGGGTTAGCGTGACTTGTATAGTTTTCAGAATCAGGTCACCCTGACCACCGTCACGCCCGATTCAACACTCACAGGCCGGCCCCGCCAACATGTCGGATACGCCGAACAGTTCTCCCGTCCGGATCGCGATCTGGAGTTTCACATCTAGCTGTGTGGGACAAGGCGGAGCGTTCCCGTGATTAGAGAAATCTTAAGGTGAGTTTGTGTGAATTTTGTGTTATAATCGCCGTTAGTTAAAGAAGTTAGTAGACGTATATTCATACCGATCAGAGACAGTGACATGTGCAACGAAATGCACCCTTATCTAGCCCAAACGGGCTTAGAGCTATGAATAAACAACATGTACAGTCGTGCTACTTTCAATGTAGTTTTTTATTCATAAAACATGCCCACTTGCGTTGTTATCTAGGAATACGTTGGGTTTAAACATTAAATGGACTCAAAAGTGTTGATCTCTGCAGAGAGACATAGGGACATAGCTTTGTAGCTAAAAACGGTTCTTCCCTACGACAGTGCGGGTTTTCAGAGTGTGTTTGCAATACAAAATTGCGAAATGCGAATGTATTTGGTTCACAAGTAGTAGAAACACATATACTTGTTTTAGTCTTTATCAATTTATGACATAGGGACATAGCTTTGTAGCTAAAAACGGTTCTTCCCTACGACAGTGCGGGTTTTCAGAGTGTGTTTGCAATACAAAATTGCGAAATGCGAATGTATTTGGTTCACAAGTAGTAGAAACACATATACTTGTTTTAGTCTTTATCAATTTATGAAAGAAAGAAAAAAGCTACCCCTGTGTACGCTAAAGACAGTCACTGTTTTCGTAAATTACATGTTCACTGTACAGTTAGTGTCAAGTCCTAATCCATTGGAGTTGGTGTTCAAAAATTTAAGAAAAGAACCAACGATATACAAGCAAAACGACATTGATAAGTTATGTTTTTGATACAAAAATACGCTCTTTACTTGCCCTGTGCTGTAATAGTAGTCAGAGAAGTTAGCTGGTTCAATGACCCTTGATAGTGACGTCATTGCCCTTATATGGAGTGGAACGTCAAGTTGCCGATACCCACTACACACTGAAGCGGCAACTGCTGAACAAATATGGCGAGACCAAAAGTCTCATGAGTGCGAATAAATTTGATGATTAGAAAGAAGTAAATTTTGTAAGTTTTGCGTATTGTAAGTTTCATACTCTTTTACTGTGGACCATATTCCAATTATTATTTGCTTGTTTTAGTCTTTATAGATTTATGAAATAATCAATTTGGCCTACAGACCGCTTTTCAATGAGGTCATGAGGGAAGAGGTAAGTAAGGGTCGTCAGACAAAGTACAACAGAGATTCAAATTACATGATTTAAGTTGGAACAAATCCATAAACGTTTAGTCATCATAAATTCATAAACATGTATTCTTAAACATACACGGTGTTCTGAAATATACATGGAATTATCATAAAATCAAAATTCACATCAATCAAATTGTAATCATCCAACATTCTCATTGCAGTACAAAAATATGCAATGGACTAGAAGGGGTTGTTTATGGATGCTATATTTATACAGTTGTGCAGGTGTAAAACAACTTTTGCTGATTTATTGGTGAACAATATCCACGTGGTTCCCATTGCCTTTTCTGCGCCGAAAGATATAGATAAAGGAAATACAAACATTTACCTTCAAAATCTACGAGATAACACGTAGAACCAACAAAATGTTAGATTTCATAAAGAAGGCAACGTTTTTTTTGGTCAAACTGTTTTTTTTTATTCGCACGCTGGCCCCAGATTTGGGGTCTCAGAGGATGTGTTCCACGTAATCAAATCAACATGGCCTAAGTTACATGTGCGGTACAAATGTCATTGTAGCATTGTTTATTTGCTGTGTTTAATATTTCCCGACGTTTTAATATTAAAGTGTATTCGTTTATTCTTAATAGCACAGTGTATCAGTCTCTACTGGAACACACGTCAGGCTATTTATTAATAAGAATCTGGTCATTTGGTCATAGAAACTCAGTCATAGAGATGAAGTTGTTTACTAGCACTGATAGGATTATCGGCTAATAACATATACCTAGACTGTATTAATCCGCAAGGGTTCCGATTATCAGATTTAAAAAAAAGTTTTAGGTCACAGAGAAATTCTGTCGGAGACTTCATAATACATTGTATGTATCTATTGTCTATAAGCATATTTCGTATTAATGAGTTAACTGAAAGTTCGGAGTAAAGGTTTTAGAATGTGGGTAAGCTTCTAACAGAGTGAATGTTTTTTTAAAGAATAGAAAATAGTTTTTTCTTACAGTTTTTTTATTGGAAGGCATAGTAATGATTATATTATATCAAACATTTATATCTTATATATCAAAGGCTTTCGTGCCAGAACTAACAGCCTCAACTTATGATGATGATCAAACACTTAAATTCAACAGCTGTAATGAAGACATCAGGATACTTTGAACACAGATACATCGCCCCTCTCTGGGACACAAGAGGTACAAGACAGGTCTTCGTCAATGAAAGTTATATTAGAGATTCACGTAACAAGCAATGCTAAGTGTATACAATTAATACAACAAATCGATAGATTTTGTGAACGGTTAGACGTTTCGGGTAGCACCAACTACCCTTCGTCAGTGACACAAATATCTAAAGTCCAACAGGTATTTAATCAAAACATAGAAGTGATATGTGAATGAGGCGAAGACAAATGCTCGACAGTTCAATTGAAAATGAAGGTCTTCATTAGCCATAGCAAAATATGAATAATATCAAAATTACGTGACGTATTTTTAGAGATATATGATATGAGAGTCTCTCTGGCCCTGTAAGGCTTAAGACACATTTCCAAACCGGGGCCCGGCCGGGATGTTTTGATAAACGAAAAATTACAATGTATACCTAGAAATGTACACTAATCATGCCCATGAATCTTATTTTGACATTTTGTGTATTTTGATGTATTTCATATCATTCTTTTCGTTGCCGAAAGCTGTCCGGCCGGGCCCCGGTTTGGAGATGAGACCTAAGCCTAATACTGTAAATTACAGTATGACATTATGTCAGGGATGTAGCCCCGGTCGGGCTCCGAAACCACACATTTGTCCCGGTGGACTACCGGATACCGCGGGGTTACCTCTCGGGTTTTACACGATTTTATCACGGCGTTTATTTGTCACCGGGATTTTAACTCCAAGTTAAAAGTACTAGTAATCCAGGGCTCGGTCGTTCTAAAATATGGACCGGTAGCTATAGGCTGTCCCACGGGGCCACACTGGGGTCACGCCCGAATGTGCATAAAAAAGCCCGTTAACTAACCGGTGGGGCCCCTTTGGCCAATTATGACCGATACATCACCAGATTACAACTCGTGTCCTCCTCATTAATATATGATAACAATTTTCTGACCTACATCTCATCAGTTGTGTTTACCCGTTGTTGTGCCGTTGCCATGGTCACAAAGCCCAGCCTTCTTACTGCCCAATGTTACACGGGTCGACATCCCTTAGGGTGTTGCTATAATCTCTGTCTTCAGGGTGGAGGTGCGGTTTTGTGTTAATAATAGCCGCTCTGTTGTCCTGATCCCTGGTGATCTAGCGTAGGGGTAAACTCTACCAGACTTGTGAAAAGTTATCAATAGGATAACAACGTTCTTTTCTCATAGCTAGCTACATATTTTTCAGGACACAACTTTTCGATGACCGTCTGGTTTCTTCTAGATCTTCAGAGCAATAATGAAACATTGGCCCCTGAAAAACATGATGACACTATTAACGAAAGTGGTCAATAGTTTTCATTTAGACATTCTGTTCACTTCTTATCTTTTTTTGTTATCGGGTGTAAAACAATGATTTTCAACTGGAACATCAGATTAAGGGTAGAGTCTATATCACAGTTTCTGCGAGTGAAAACAGTTAGATTCAAGTTTTTTCTCCCAGGTCTATGTTTTATTTTGCCCCTATCGCTACATGTAAGTGTCCTCTCTAGAATGTTCAAGAACCCAAAAAATGAATTGTAGTGGTCTCAGCAGCTCATACATTTGACTAGAGATGAAAACTTGTTAAGTAGTGAGATGAATATAAACTATGTGGCCTGGTATCTATCTTGCTAAACTGTACATGTGTGGTTCATGGGCCATATGGATAAGACATGGGCGCCTCTTATATCGTTTACATTAGAGATTCACGTTTCTTAGCATAAAATTCTAGTACGTAGAATTTTAAGGTTTAATAGTAGGCTTATTTGCTGGTGTGTTACGCCGAAGGGCGGTTATACCGGCTATATTGATACAGATACAGATATTTCTTTATTATCTTTTTCCAACCAGCTTACTTATCGGAGGAGAGAGAGATAATTGTTCGGTTTAATCCATGTTTTTCCGTTGCCATGACCTTTGCTTAGAGGCTTCTTCTGAAGGCCCTGTTGTGAAGAAACGTTGTTCGCACCTTTATCTTGTCATGAAAGACTTAGACTGAGAAAATGGGTCTTTTCCGTTAGGGGTTTTTTGTAAAGGTTTTTTTAGTGTACGGAAGACCTGGTTTTTTTTGCCTTCATATATTGTCATGAAGGACCCAATAGGTGTGCAGACGTCTAGACCAATAACAGTTCTTGTGTTTTTCTGTTGCCATGGCTTTACCCCCAGGGGCTTCTTCCTTTATCTGTGGCACAAGAAGACCCTTTAAGCCCCGGTCACAAAGCGCGTACGATTCCTTGCGATTCCTTCCGATGCGCAGGATAAGCGCAGTGCGTCGTAAGTCGGGGGAGAATCGGAAGCAATGGTTTAAGTATATATAGCCGTGGTCACAAAGCGCGTAGTGCATCGTACGATGAGGTCATAAGAGTGTGCCTGCGTCAATCGCAGTGAATCATAGTAAATCGGGGAGCGTCGTATGGCGAAAAATAGAGCTGAAATGGATTTTGAACATGTTCAAAATTTCGCTATCGTCGTAAGATTTTATTTGCCCCCATAGCAGACTTCATTATTGCAATTTTTGTCTACTGATGAGGTTATAGATTTATGAATTGTTAGCATGTTGTGATGGTTTCAGTTTTCCCTGATATTGTGGATATTGACGAAAAGGGAAAATATATCAGTCGCAACTGCCACAGTCGTAACCAGAGAACAGTGCGCCCCGCACAGGTGATGCAGACAATTGTTTGATCGCTTCATGCACGTGAGTTTATAATTAGATCAAATCTAAGCTCTCGTCGGTCTTAGGTCAGTTTACCATAATCGTAATAACCATGGGGACAACTCGAACAGAAAATTAAAGGCAGGCTCTATGAGTCGGAAATATATATGATATAATGCTTATGATATGATTTTTGTATGATGGCATCTTTTTGTTGATAGCATATCATGATACGATCTTCGAAAGAGCCTGACACGTAGAGCCGGCAAGCAGGCCGAGATAATCATACCAGTACTCACGCTTGATTTGAAAATTTATTGTAATGCTCTTGTTGTCATGGTCTGTTTTAATTTATTTTTACAGTTAAATATATTATAGGAAGGTATTCAACAGCTTAGTCCACATTTTGTTGGTTAAAGAAGCACAAAAGCGGCCAGGCGGCTATTCAAAAGAGACACAAGTGAAAAGTCGTACGACGCTGGAAAAATTTTGAACACCATCCGATGCGTTGCGATGGTTGATTTTGCTTAGTACGATTTTGCTGCGATTTACTGCGCTCATCGTACGATATGCGGAATATACCATCGCAAGAAATCGTACGCGCTTTGTGACCGGGGCTTTACTTGTGCTGTCTTGTCATTAAGGGCTCAGATAGACCGTACGACAGGTCACTTGTCAATGAGGTTATTTGGAACGAGGTCAAACGAAGAAAAAGAGAGATTGTGACTAGAAAACTAATAAG
This sequence comes from Branchiostoma floridae x Branchiostoma belcheri, assembly GCA_019207045.1. NCBI lineage: Eukaryota > Metazoa > Chordata > Leptocardii > Amphioxiformes > Branchiostomatidae > Branchiostoma > Branchiostoma floridae x Branchiostoma belcheri. The sequence goes on along the minus strand of CM033024.1, from coordinate 28,212,186 downwards.
ATATAACTGTTACACTGTATAGCAAAAAAATAGACCAAGAAAAAATATTTTTCATGTAAATGTCGTCACATAAATCGAGTCTGTCCGATCCTTGTTCATAATATAATCGTATACGTCTGCTAAAAGTAGTGTTGGGGCTACTTCTATTTCTTTGAAATATTCCAGACTTTTGCAAATACCAGCATGTGTTGTCTATGCAGGTTGTTCAAGAAACCCAACAGTTGTGCCGAGATGGCACAGTGAAAGGATAGAGGATGTTGTTTGTCACTGTTAAAATCTCTTAAATCCTACATAAACAGGTATTGATGGAGGGTACGGAAGCTGATACAAAGGGTTCACAGAAGGTTGGCTCCTGGGTTTGGCGTGTCCTAAGTTAGCGAAAGATGCAATTGAGAAAGAAAATCAGGTTAAGTTCGGTGAAGAATACCAAGAAGAATACTACCAATAGAACATGATCTTCTGTTGAATCTGATAATACAATATAGTACATAATACGCACCAGCAACACCTGATAATACAGTATTAAGTAATCAGGGTCAGGCAAACTGACGACAAAGCATTTCTTGCCTCTTAGTACCAATGGGGCCTGAGCTAAACCATGCTTCCAATTCTCGAAGTATCTTGTTGAACTTTTCTCCCATGAATAGCCTGTCAAAACTGTATACAGATCAAAGTACACACGCAGAAATTATAACAAAACCTCAGTTTTGACGGAGGTAAAAAGTATATTTGCAAATTTTGCAATAATTAATCTGTGTAATGCGTGCGGACGAAGACACAATCTCGATGCTAATAAATTCAAAATTAAATCACTTGACACCATTTGACAAGATAGATATGTTCAGCATATTCCTAGTGACAGATTCAGGTCGTCTTTTGTGTTTTTTATTGTTTGATTTTGAAGATAAATTTCTGTACACAATACGTTAGGGGTTATCCGAAGTCAACGTTGTAACTAAAGTTGTATAACGTTAATATACAGAACAAAGTTAACATTTGAAATACTAAAAAAATGTATACAGACATATACATAGAACAATGATCTTTTATCAACTTTGCATAAAATGGTATTTATTTTGTGTTCACTAAAAGTTTTTCATTATATTGATATGCAGTATTTTTGAGTCTTTTGTATGATTTATGTATCAGACCTTGTTTCTGTCAATCAGGATGGGGGTAGTACAGGTCAATATGCGTGATTTATTTATAGTGAAGATTGTGGCTACATGTACTGTCCCTAGAATTGGGGTTTTGATTGTGCATCAGCATATGAATACTTTGTGATCAAATCTCTCTTTCTCTTCTTCTCACTACCTTCCTTTCTCCTTCCATCCCTCTCCCTCTCTCCCCCTCCTCTCTTCCTCTGTCCCCGGACCCCCTCTCTCCATCCAACTTTTTTTAATGGTTTGGCTGTTCAGCATGTACAGCCAGGCCTGTGGCTATTACAAAGGGCTAATCCTGCTGACAGAGACAAGGACAACACAAAACGTCTACTAAAACTGGATTTTGAACTATGAAGGTTCTGCAAATTTTCATACTGTTTGTAATAATGAACTGTTTTAAACCAAAGGCATGGACGACCAGATGGGAGTGAATGACCGAATTCTCACTTATGTAAGCAGAAACGTATTTCATTAACCTCATATATGGACATTGACGTAATGAATATCGTAGCAACCACAATCCAACCGGTCGGTCGTTTTCTTTCTCTGGAAAAGTCGTTTTGTTTGTGGCAACCAGAGACGAAGCCTCATTATAATGACAATATGAAACACCCCAGTCCTGTACTCAATAGGGTTGTAAGGGATTTTCATTGATTTATGCCACCACACGCAAAAAAACACTACCATGGTATTTCCAACATGGCGAATGGGATTGAATATAACATGCATTGGCATAATACCGGTCATAAGCCTTATACCGGTCGATTAAAAATAGTGGAACTTAAAGAGATCTACACATGCAACAATAGTTATTTCTGAGGTATGCACACTACAGACATCTAGGTGTCCAATACATAATTTGAAAGCATCGATAACAATGCATTCGAAGACAACAAGGCCAAAAGTTTTCAGGTCATTTTCGGGGCAGGCGAGCTCGTCGTGGGACAAACACACTGTCACGTTCATCGCCAGATTTGTAGATAACAATCACATGTGCTCACGGCACAAGACGAGCATGATTCAACAGCAATCTTGAATTTCTTTTGGTGACCTACAACTCGTGTAAAAGTGTGAGGAACCGTTGCATTATCGCCCGGATCTACGGCTGAATGGGTCAAATTGAACGTACGCCGCCATTTTCCCGCCATTTTTAATGCTACGGCCAGCAGTAAAGTTTTACGTCATAGCGGTTGTGACGGACCAAAATTAAATGAAAATTCTTGTCAGTATACGCCCATTTTCTCATGACTTTTTGTATGCTCATGCAGATTTTTGTTTTGTGCAACTACTAACAGGAAAGAAAGGAACAACAGAGGATGTATAAAGGTACATAGCGGCAGTTAATTGTGCCGTGTTTCGTTCGACCGGTATAGTGCACCCCCTTCCAACCACGCGCCCGTTCTCCGTGCAATTCCGCGATGTGTTCCAATTACGATATTATGTTTTTAGCAGGACCAGAGAGACAAAATAATTTACACAGAAGAAGTGGCAAAGGTAAGCTGTAACAGCAACATGTAACTGGAGAAAATGATGCGTTGATCATTTGCCAAATTAGCATTGCTTGAGAAATTGCAGTAAACCGACCGGTATTATGCCAATGGATGTTAAGGTCATTGTTATAACCTGTTGGACTTTTACCAACAACCTGTTCGAGCAAGAGGGCAAGGTGGAGTGGTGAGGGCGAGGGAAAACTGGTAACTTCGAATTTGGTACGTAAGACGTAACTATTCACTCACAGTTTCTTACAAAAAATCAAGTATCCTTGAAAATCCTTCAGGATGGCAACGTAAATAAGCACTTGTGTGTCTTCAAGCACTTTTTTCTGTGACAAGCACAAGAAATTTTTAATCTGTACCTCTTATGAATCTATTGTAGAGAGTTGAAGCGAACCTTAATCGCTACATTCCATATCCACCCGTACCCACACAGCCACATTCTTCATTCAGGTAATAAGTGAATTCTATAGAAGCCGCACGCCAACTCAAAATCCAGGATCTAGGAATCCACTCGAAAGACTCGACTGTGGAGGGCTGAAAAGAAACTAATTACTTCATTTCAGAACACACAAACCCTTGCTATTGGATTCTATAGACTTCGCATGCTAGCTAAAGCCATTGTATATAATATAGTAGTACTCTGATAAATGAAAGGATTTAATGTGGAGGGTTGAAAAGAGCCTTTTATGATTGCACCCCCCCCCCCCATCACATTCTTGGTTCAGAGTTGCTATTGGTTTCTATATACACCGCACGCCAACTATAAACTCCCGTGTATCTAGCCTGAGAATGAGGCTGTTCTAAATAGCATTTCAATGAGTATCTTAGGGATAAAAGCCGCGGTTCATGACAAACAAGACGTTTTGTGAATCGACAGGCCTCACCAATCTTTTCATTAACGTCACTGAGCATTTGTTTCATATTCAAAAATTCGTTTGGATTTTAAATACTTCAAAGACCTAACTAAATTCAGTTATTATCAAGAAAACAGAGACAGATATAGTGACAGTGTAATTGTATGTACGGAATCTATGAAGACTTGTGGTGTGCTTTGTGGCACTAATGGGTTACACATGCGTTTTTGAGTCGACTCCGTAAACGCGTGTGTAAACTCGCCATTGATGTGTATCTGATTTTCAATAGCATCTAACCATAGCGATGACCTGTTTTGACATAAGATTAGTAAGAAAGACTGACCTACAAGATTTAGGTCCTGAACATAAGTAATACCTACCACGGCAACGTTTTGCAACCCTACAAAACGGGACCGTGGTGGGTCGCCTAACAAAGTTGCCAAAATATTGATATGCGTATACTGCAAATTAATGAAGAAATTGTATGATTCCACTGTTTTCCATAACTTGACTTCAATAAAAATTGCGCATAGTTACGTAATTATTGGCAGTTTACATACACAGATACCAAAAATGTTTTGCATAATCAATAAAAAAATGATAAATAATGGGAACTTTATACGTGTGACATGCGTTAGTTTTATGTTAACATCACCATGCATAAATTATGCAAATGGCTAGGTAATTTGCATGAAATATATTTCGTAGTTCGCCGAACTTTAGTTTTCTGATTTTTGCATTCCAGGTGTCCATACTAACTATGATGGAATATGGCGTCACCGAGCGGTGGATGCGACACGCCTTCCAGAAGTTCGGCCGGTTGTTAGCCCGGCACCCGCACGCCTTCCTCCTCTCCTCGCTTCTTATCGCAGGAATCTTAGGGGGAGGACTCTTCTTCTTAGGAAACGAGGGTTCCATCGAGAAGCTGTACACACCTGAAGACGGTCAGGGGAAAGTCGAGAGGGAATATGTACGGACGCACTTCCCGATTAATGATTCCGAACACTTCCTCCCCTCCCGGGCGGTCACAGCAGGGCGCTACGGGGCTGTGATCATCAGGCCCCGAAGGGAAGTCTCGGACAACGCGCTGGACAAGGTGGTTCTGCACACCGCCGTTTCCTTACACAAGAACATATCAGAGTTAGTAACCAAGGGGCTAGGACTGAGATATGCCGATGTTTGTGCCAAATGGCAAGTCGACTGCGTTGTCAGTGGGTTGGACTTGCTGGAGTTTACGGCCACAAGTTTTCCTAACGTTACTGTAGGCTACCCGTGGACTTCCTTACCAGGTGGTTTAAGAACTTTTAGCGGAGCGATTCTTGGCGACGTGACTCTTAAAGATGGGGCAGAGACGGTCAAGAAGGCGGAAGCCATAAAGCTTATGTACCATCTTCGCTCTTCTCAAGAAGAAGACGACAGAAGAAGCGAGATGTGGGAGAACGCCTTCCTGGAGAAAATGGCGGATTTTTCCTCTGACGTCATCACGGTGACGTGGTCCACGTCACACTCGCTGGAGACGGAGATTGCCGAGATGACGACACGAGCCGTGCCGAACTTGGCAGCCTACACGGTCAGTACGAGTCTTTTATCGTCCTTGTTTCGATCACTTTTTTATTTTCACTTTTGGTAAAAATAACTACTACATTTTGTAGTACGAGCCAGCTAATACACCCCCCTGGGACTAAAACTAAAGGGAGGGCATAGTCGCCATGCTTGTTGCTTGAACTCGATCAAACGGACTTGTGAATGTGCATGTGTAAATTGCCAATATAACGTGACTGTACTTTCATGTGCAAATCCAAATCTCCCTGACAGCTTCCAGGTTTAACTATCCAACATGGCGGACAGCGCTTACGTCATGGTCACGTGAGTGCAAACACGGTGTAGATTCATGTATATACGTCTAGCGATACTTCGAGTTAGCCTGACAACTGTTAGGTTTAACCAATCAGCATGGCGGACAGTGCGTCATATCATAGCCTCATGTCCTTGTTGATGTGTCAAACCTATGTTACTCCAGGTGAGCATGCTGATGGCGTTCGCGTTGCTGTCGTGTGTGATGCGGGACCCGGTCCGCAGTAAGCCGTTCCTGGGGATGGTGGGCGTGCTGGGGGCGGGGATGGCCGTCATGGCCACCGTGGGACTCTTCTCCTACTGTGGCGTCATGTTCAACAACCTAGTGGCCGCCATGCCTTTCCTCGTCATAGGTCAGTACCCATAAGTCATAGGTCAGTAATCGTAAGTCATAGGTCAGCGGTCATAGGTCATTTTCAACAACCTGGTGGCTGCCATGCCTTCCCTCCTCATAGGTCAGCAGTCATAAGTCATAGGTCAGTAATCGTAAGTCATAGGTCAGCGGTCATAGGTCATGTTCAACAACCTGGTTGCTGCCATGCCTTTCTTAGTCATAGGTCAGTAGTCATAAGTAAAGTCTATCGAGTCCATTATGGAAATGAACAAGCGAATCACAGAAGAACAGTTGGCTGTTATCATGGGTGCAAAGGTCGCCTGGGCGTCGCGCATCATCGTAAGTCATAGGTCAGTAGTCGAAGGTCATGTTCAACAACCTGGTGGCTGCCATGCCTTTCCTCGTCATACATGTAGCTATAGGATACGGTCATAAGTCATAGGTCAGTAATCGCAAGTCATAGGTCAGTGGTCATAGGTCATTTTAAACAACCTGGTGGATGCCATGCCTTTCCTCGTCATAGGCCAGTAGTCATGGGTCAGTAATCGTAGGTCAGAGGGTATACAGTTCTTCTCCTACTGCGTTGTCATGTTCAACAACAATGCTTTACTCGTCATATGTCAGTGGTTATGGTTCATAGGTCATGTTCAATGACGTACCGAAGATCTTAACTTTTTGCAGACACACTAAAATCCTCCTTTCCTTCTTCCTCAGGAGTGGGTGTGGACAATATGTTCATCCTGCTGGCGGCGTGGCGCCGCACCAGTCCCCGGCACAGTGTGGAGGAGCGGGCGGCGGACACCTTCACGGAGGCCGGCGTCTCCATCACCATCACCGCCATGACTAACGCGCTCGCCTTCGCCGTGGGAGCAATCACAAGGTAACGCAACTTTTCAACTACTTATTGAAAGTATCTTTTTAGCTTATCATTGTACATAGATCTTTTTAGCTTATCATTGTACATAGACAACGTTGTTCATCCTTGCATATGGAGGATGGTGTGTCTTTATTTTCTTTTGAAGAACATATCATTTGGTTTTAGATCTTTAACATTGAAGTGCGACTGTAGTAACTGACCAATATTTCATTCCCCAGACTTATAGTATGCTTGGTCTAAGTGTTCGTTTATCATTGGGATATTCATTCATTCATTCATTCATTCATTCATTCATTCATTCATTCATTCATTCATTCATTCATTCATTCATTCATTCATTCATTCCCTCTCTCTCCCCCGCAGTTTCCCGGGTGTCCGGATATTCTGCATGTACAGCGGGGTGGCGGTGCTGTTCGCCTACCTGTTCCAAATCAACTTCTTCGGCGCGTGTCTCATCTACGACGGGATCCGCGAGCACCAGAACCGGCACTTCCTGACCTGCCTGCCGGTCCCCCTCCCGACCCAGGCCGACCGGTCCGGCTGCTGCCAACGGTCCTGCTGTACGGGGGACGCCGTGGCTGGAGCCGAGAAGGACGGCAAAGACCATAACGATCACCTCCTCATGCTGTTCTTTAAGAACTACTACGGTCCCTTTATGACTAAGAAGTGGGTGAAGGTTGCGGTGTTTGCGATGTTTTTCGGGTACATCGGGGTGGGTTGTTGGGGATGCACACAGCTAAGGGAGGGGGTCCCGCTGAGTAAGTTAGCCGGGGACGGGTCGTATGTAGCCCGCTATCTCGATCAGGATGATCGGTACTTCAGTAGGTATGACGTCAGGGTCGGTGTCATGGTAACTGAGAGGTTAGACTATTGGGACCCGGATGTAAGGGATCGGTTGGAAGATCTGTTGGCTGATTTTGAAGACACCGAGTTTACGTACGGTAAAAACGAGTCCGAATCGTGGCTGCGCATGTATCTTAAGTTCGCAGACCAAATTCCTGGTTTTAACTTGACAGATAAAGCGTCTTTCATGACAGGACTTAAAGAAGTGTTTCTCAAGACTCCGGGTTTAGACAGATACTCGTACGATATTCACTTCAGCGAAGACGGTAGCGAAATCCTCGCAAGTCGCTTCTTCGTGCAAACCAAAGAAATCGCCGACACACTCAGAGAGAAACACATGATGCTCAAAATGAGAGGCGTTGCCAAAAACGCGCCAGTAAGAACCATGGTGTACCACCCAGCATTCGTGTACTTTGACCAGTACACAGCCATTCTACCAAACACACTGCAAAACTTGGGTATAGCCACCGTAGCTATGCTATTTGTATCCCTAATTCTTATGCCACACCCTATACACGCGGTTTGGGTGACACTTGCTATCGCTTCTATATGTTCGGGTGTTGTAGGTTTCATGACACTTTGGGGGACGAATTTAGACAACATTTCTATGATAAGTCTTATCATGTGCATCGGGTTTTCCGTAGACTTTTCAGCACACTTTATCTACTCATTTGTGTCCGCAGAAGAGAGTTCGCAAAATGCCAAAGCTGTGTACGCGCTGTACAGTCTAGGAGTACCCATACTCCAAGGTTCTATATCAACCGTTCTTGGCGTGGCTGCGTTAAGCAATGCACCGTCTTACGGTTTTAGAACCTTCTTTAAGACCGTGTTCTTAGTCGTGGTGTTCGGCCTCCTTCACGGTATAGTGTTCCTTCCGGCTATGCTGTCTTGTCTTGGACCGAAACTTAAGATTTCTAACACGGCATGTTGCACCCAAGGTAATAAGATATGCCGTATCACACCCGCAAAAAGTGTGACAGATCTACCAGAGATAAATAGAGAAGGAGCTGTTCCACCTTTTAGTCTCACCCCTGTGGAGGGAACTATAAACCTGGCTTACGAGATATCAACGGAGAGGGGGGCGTCGCCATTCCCTATCATTCTTACGCCAGACTAGGATTCATAAAGTTTGAACTGACGGGTCTAAACTCTTACTCTTTTTTTTCTGAATCATTGAAAACGTCCAGCATCACAGTGAAAGCGCTTCATGTAAAGATTACGCACAAAATTGCTAAAAGCTGAAACCAAAGAAAGTGGTCTGGTCATACACCTCTCTCTAGAAGATTTTTGACCTGGGTCTGACAAGAAATGAAAAGGTTAAGGAAGAAGGATGGGAAAATGAATGAAAAGTCCAGTAAGATAAAATGGATTATTATATAGAGCATCACTATTTTCATAACAGCCAACTTATGTATATAGTATAGTTATACTGTAGACTACCGTATTTGATCATTGTGATTGCTGCTAAAGTCGAAGTACTTTGTACATATCAACAGATTCAAAATTTAACAAGAAATTAACAGTCCTAGTTCGCTGTTGTGATACCTCATCTTGACCTTGTCGACCTTTCCGTTGAAGGGCAGCGGTTCATAGTAAGCCCCACCCCTCTTTACGATCTTCAAAGTTCAACAGAAAGTTAGTCAGGATAAAAGTTACCATTCAGACATACTGACCGCGACCGGCTCTGTCATCAGGTCGTTTGACACTTGCTCTGGATTAATGTTCTGCTGCTATCAGGTCAAAAGATACATTCCCTGGCGGGTACGCGGACGCAGGTTGGCGTCTATGTTGGTCATGCTGTTGCGACGCAGTTACTGGGTGCATTGAAACTTTCCATTTATGCAAATTACTTTCCATTTATGCAAATTTCATCGTTATGCTATTCACGACGTTCAAAATAACCAAAGCCTTGCCACTTTTTGCATAATCTGATTAATCAACGTTTCTGAAACTTTTCGTTTAGGATCGGCTTACAGCAGCACATGTCAAACAGCGCCACACTGCGAGCTATATCAACCTTGCAGGTATCACCTAGGCTATAGAATGCACCACGCCCCGGTATTAGGCTAACACAATGTTATAAGCACAATGTTCCATTTTTTAGTGACTACCAGGGAGGAGATAATTTTCCTGAAAGATTAAAGCAATAACCTGTGGCACTATGTAGCAAAATGTTGACAATATGTCATTCATGTGCTTGGTAATGATGCAAGGGGCCAATGGGAGTAGATAAGATAATTGTTACAATATGACTGTTCAACTCTACGACAAAATGCAACAAAAAATATGAAAATAACTTCTTAAAAAGAAGAAAAAAGAAATATTGAACACCATATACTCTCATACTTTCTAAATGATATGTTTCACAACGTTATCGTCTTAACCAAGTTTTTTTAACCTCCTTGTCTTAACTAACCTCTAGTATAAGAGACAATAAAATTATTTGGCGTGCTTCTCAAAGGTTGTATTTTCAGTTTATTTCCATTTTCATGTTTTGTTGCGTTTTCTACGACGGGTTAATGTTCCTTTTGAACAATTTTGACTGGTTGATATTGTATACAACAACAACAACAGCAACAGAAATGCAATAAAAAGACCTGCCACAAGAGCAGTGTGTATTATTACCTCAGATAGGCTGTTTCTATTTTTAATCTATTTCAGACACGTAGAAAATAATTAGTCAATGAAGACAAACACTTGTGATTATGGTAACGGTATCATTATCTTGTATATATAGATGAATATTATTATGCAGTCAGTATGACGACTGCAGTCAGAAACCTAATTTTGTTTTACATGTCGTCTGTGATTTACACAGGTTCTGTTGTACAGCTGTTTTCCTTTGTTTTCAATGTGACTGTCGGTCTTTCTGACAAACTTTGAAAATTGTTTTGTCTTTGATGCGACAATAAAAGAGATTATGAGTTTGAAAATGTCCCGTTGTGCATCACTTAACGTGTCCAGGACAAAAGACATATACTTATATAGAAATAATTTGCATTTATCAGGTAGTGTTTACATTGAATTATCTAATATGTAAACATTTCCTAATGTATTTCAATAAATACAACTAAGGGCCATACCTTTTGAATAGAATGTGTCTTTTTGTCTTTTGAGCAAGCGAAAAAAGGTGAACACCTTTGAGTCCTTATACTTCATACACTTTGATGATGGTCAGACATCCAGGTAATATCACCTCATCAACGTTTATTTTGGACAGTAGGTTGACCTACTTTTCAAAATCATATCCAGCTACTTGAGTAACTGCTATTTGGCGTATATATTTCAGACAATTCTTATGAAGAGGTCGATTTTTGTTTCCAATCATAAACATGTATATAACAGTGGCCGTAGTTAAAACTTGCACGGCGTTGAGTGGAGTCTTGGTGCTTGAATTATAAATGGCTATTTTTGAAGTCCATTCATAAAATATACATCTGTACTCTCCCCATTGTCCTGTGTCATGTACAGACCATTAGCCCACTTACGGTCTATTAAACTACAACAATGGGTACTTAGGCCGTTTTAAAGCTAAAAAGGGTTCGCTAGCATAATCTCAACAATACATAAGATATCTTTATACTGGCTAATAGGTTTGCAGAGGTTCATCAGTCACGTATAATACAATCAATGTGATATTCTTCAATAAGTGACACTTTGTAAGGCGTAAGACACGAACTTCCAAATTTTTGATACCATCTCAGTACATCTTGTTCACGGAGTGAGCTAGTCTCGCGAGAGCACGAGACTAGGTCCGAGACTAGCGTGGATCTTCATGCTACTAATCGCGTTTTAACTTTCATACACACATTCACTAAGACAGAAAGAGAGAATGAGAGAACAGGAGAAAGAGAGATACATGTATTGTTGGATATTCTGTATTGTAGTGTGGCATATTTTAGCCTCATTATATCAATTACACAGCTTTGGGTTCGATATTCCTCAGAAACAAAATATGTGGGAAAACACAAACTTTGTTGACGTGAAACGCCTATTTATCCAAAACTGCCCGTTACTTCCTCTTCTTCCTTAAACTATCCACATGAGGATCCATTTAGAAGACGTCGTGATCGCCTGTTTTTCTTCAGATGACACCAAGTGGGACAGCACACACACGTACAGGTGAGACAAGGGCACGTACAGGTGGAAAAAATACAGGTACAGGTAGGACCGTCATTTTCTTCTCTTTTTCAATTTTCGTTAAAAGTATTAGTCAAGAGACGAATTTACCGTATGGCCAGGAAATGTGATACCTTTACTATTTGTGCTGGTAATGGCCATTGGACAGAGCAAAAGTGTATCTTTGTGAACTGAGTTACCGTAAGCTTGTTTTAAGCGAACTGAAAAAAACAAGGTATTGTTCACAGCCATTTTTGATGTCATAACCAGTGGACGATTTTTGCTTCAGCCGTGCTCTACAGAACTTCGAACTCACTTCTCGCGACTTAAAGAAATGCACATCTTGACTTGAATCATGGTTCGATCCAAGACTTCAAACGTCTTAAGGAATTTAAATCGTTCCCGTCGAGCGACTTGAGAAGAAACCCCTTGGTGTGCGAGAATGGAACATCTTCTCGTTGTGCACCTTACTTTTTTTGAGACGTCTGCTTTTCAAGACCTCTGATCTTTGACTTGTATGCTGGCTTATTACTTTCAGATCAGCTATATCAAGAATTATCATGGCTTCTAGCACGGTAGGTATAACTTGGTATTGTTTTGAGCAGGAGTGAGGGTTTTAGTTTAGCTGATTTGGCTGATCATGAAATTAGTATGTTGACGTTTTTAACATTAATTTAAGTATGTATTGTTTAGCTCGGCTCATTGCAAGGGAACATTCAGCTAGCTATGCGATGATTGTAATGATTTACGAATGGTACAAAATGTCTATACACACATCTTATGTTTCTGCGTGCTACATAACTGCTTTTTAGGCAATGGCTAGCGCTAATGTAGCGATTTTAATGATAAGTAGGTTTTGTAATTTTTGTAGAAATGTGTTTTTTTTTTATATGGGGAAAGCTCGTTAAGACTGTGATTTCTGTTTCAAACAAAATGTTTCTTTAAACCTAAGAATTAGGGCATTAGCAAATGAGATGTATGTTGTTTAGTATAAAGGGGAATGCCTTTTATAAGCTATATACGATTTTCCCTTCCTCCTGTGCCTGTTCTATGTATTGTTTATAGTGTAATGTTTTGTAGCTTAATGTTTATTTATTTGCAAATCCATGCCCGTAGGCTAACTGCAAGGATACAGACAGTAAAAAGTAACAAGTGTCTATTCTATACAGCTATCTATATGCATGATTCTACATTATTTTAATTGTTATGCTTTCCTCAGGACGAACTTGAGCAGGAGTGCGAGAAGATCCTGTCGGATAAGGAGCTGTTTAACGACTACGTGGCCCGGATGAACCACTGGATGCGCCTCAACAACGGCAGGGTCATCGACCTTTTCCGGAAGTTCGACACGAACGGAGACAGCGTGGTGTCGTACCAGGAGTTCAAGGAAGGTTGGTGGAGCGAGAGGGAGTGAACGAGTGAGAGGGAGATGGAGAGAGAGAGAGAGAGAGAGAGGGAGAGAGAGAGAGAGAGCAAACCCTAGTGTGCGCGTAAGATAGAGAGATGGGCAAGAGTGGAAGGAAAGCAGAGTGAATAATTGTAGAAAATGAGAGAAATGGGAGGTAAAGAGGGACGTCGACAGATTGAGAACAAATGAATAAGATAGACATAGAGAGTGAGATTGGGAGAGAGAGGGACTGAGAGAGAGCAAAACATAGTGTGCGTGAGAGAGAGGAAGGAGAGTGGAAAGAAGGGATGGAGGGAGACAGGAGGAGAGAGTGCTGGTAAGAGAAACGGAGAAATTAAGAGAAAGGGGAGGGAGAGAGACAGGCTGAGAACAAATAAGTGAGGGTGGGACAGAGAGAGGGAGAAGGGGAACTGAGGATTGAATGAAGAATATTGTGATGCATCAAATAACAGGTTCCTAGACAAATATCTAGTTCTTGCATTAACGTTTGTCAAGATGCCATTTTTTTGAAGTTGCAGCTTTTCTGCGTCACTGTATCCAAGTGTTTTTTCATGCAGTTTGCCTGCAGTCTCGTGGAGCTGCAGTACTAAAGGCAAGTGGTAGGGTGGCGCTTATGTCTAATGAAACTGTTCCCCTCGTTAGGAATGCAGCGACTGGGCGCCCCCTGCAGTCTCGCAGAACTGCATCTCCTGGCTAAGCTGCTGGACACCGACAACAGCCGCACCATCGACTACATGGAGTTCTCCAAGGGGCTGCGCTACATGAGGTAAGTCGTTAGGGGGCGCTGATGGACAGTCACGCTGTTGCAAGAGTGGGGTACAAGGGTAATGATACATTTCTTTCATGTCATTGTTTTAGTTGAATCTTGATTTTAAACATAAAAAATGGAAATCTTTCTCTATACAATATAATGACGAGCATACCTGGAAACGTAATCAGTTTCCTGGTCTAAGAATTTTATTCTTTTTGCAGAAAGATTTGAGAGAGACGGGACCGAAAGCGCCCTGCAGCCACTTGAGGATGCTATAACGCAAGATACCATTGACACTGGAAGACGCGTGTTATCTGGAAGATGCAATTAAGTCATATACCTCTATGTTATATATATGTAACACGTATTGTCCTGTTTACATGTATGATGGCCGCCTTGGAAATCAGTTAACAAAAATTGAAGGGGCCACCCACCTGTCTTAAGATGAATAGATAAATAGAAAAAAGCTCGATATTTCACATGGTATTATGAAATCCGTTGCGGATCCCGTAAGAATATCAATGGTGACTTTTTCTTTTAAAGAGACGTACTTTCTAACGTTCGAAGGTCAAATGTGAGTGAGGATGAAAAGTAAAATTTGTGACACCTGTGACGTGAACTGTTTAATACTATCAGCACTAAAATGCACGAATTGTTTATTTCAAATGCATTTTTGCATGTTTTATCCATCAAGTCTTGTAGTCAACGAAGAAAATATACGATAGAGATGTGATGGCATGTTTTATTGACTGTGGAAACAAGAACAAAAGTCTCGTAGCATTCCCAACCTATATACTTAAAAGTGATTGCTTGTTTATATGGCATATTACAACGTATGTATTGAAGATAGTGTGGTGGTATACAATATTGTAGCAAGATATTTACATATAACAGTTTGAACTGTATTAATATATGCTATACGTTGAGCTAAAAATAAATACCTTAATATTGCTATCGTATAAAAGTGATTTCACCTTTCTGAACTCCTGGCAGTTCCTTACACAAGCTATAAGCTAGTTATGGCACCTTTTCAAGACTGCTACACAATTTTACAAACGCACCTATGTCTTCACCATTGCACCTTTTTAAAAGCTTGATACACAAATTGTGCAAAAAGTTATACATTCGTATTGTACTTTGTAGTCCTTTTTCCAAATGCATAGTCAAAGAATATTATCAAATCAGGGATGCTCTGAAAGTAGAAAAACTATAAAGAACTCTTTGCACTTTGACCCTACGGACTCTGGTCCTCCTAGTACTGCGAATATGCCGAGAAGGTTGAAGCGCCCTCTTCCTGTTCATTGCCGTACTGCAGGACATCACTCAAGCTGACCGGTGAGAACAAAACAGCGCATACAAGAACCGCGAGACTCATAACCACAACCCCAAACACTGGTCTCTTCAGAAGCCGTAGTGCACTGGCACCGAGTCTGTATCCACGATTGTCCGTTATCCGTTTCTCTATGGAGTTTGGCCGGTTGTTGTTGTTATTAGTAGAAGGAACGTCCTTGATGATTGAGAGCTGACCGACCTTGATCTTGGAGTTCAGGACTTTGGAAGACGTGAACTTGAAGTTGGGGAGTGGGCAGGAGTAGACAGTGTCCATCTTCAGAGCGGAGAGTTTGTGTTTGGAGTCCAGGATGTCGGCTGCGTCGTCTGCGGCCACAGCAGCCTCGGCTCTGTTCAAGGTCAACATCAAACCTCCCAGGTCCTGTTCGATCTGTGAGAACAAAATCACGCGAGGAATGCTCATCAGTTTCATTTACTTCCATATTAGGAGCAAGGCTAATCGTCAACCTCCTTAAAAGGAGCCAGGCGTAGGCCTACGTCACATTTCCAAACCGGGCTCGACCGGGCAGCTTTCGGGAACGATAAGTTTATACAAAAGATACTAAACTACAAAACTACACAAGACGTAAAAAGAATAGTCGTGGGCATAGTTTGTATGTATTTTTACGTAAACATTGTATTGTTCGTTTCCACAAACAACCCGGCCGGGCCCAGGTATGGAAATGTGACGTTAGTCAAGGGAGTCCAGAGTAAGCATACTAATCTATCTTCTACGAGGCTTCATATGTCGCTGGGCAATATTACAAATTGGCCAAATAGACAAATAACACACCAGAGGATCTAGCCAGCCAAAAAAGTAGGAACCCAACTTTTGTTTTGTGCGTTATCACATTTCCCCACCTTTCCCTCATCATGCGTAGCGATCTCGTTCCCATGCCCCACCTGAGTTCTGACGTCAGCGATGACGTTCCTGGCGGCCTGGTGACTCGTGTCCAGGTCCTGAAGCAGTGCCACCTTCTCCTTCGCGATGGCGTCAATCAACTTTTCCGTTGCTTCCTGGATGCTCTTTTTTGCGCGATCCTGGAAAATGGAAGTACAATGTTAACTCTGACTCTGTACATTTACGTCATTTCCCATAAACGATATTGTCAGTTGTCCATAGAAAGTTGAAACTGCTTAAAGCTAAAGTAAACATATGACAAGTTCTGACATAGACAAGAACAAACATTTAAATGTTTCTGACATAGACAAGAACAAAATGTTTTCTGTACGTAGCTCAAAATACCTTAACTGCGGCTTTAAACATAGTAGCCTGGGTTTTAAAAGAGACAGGCTATAATAAGCCGGGTCAAGGTTTAAACTGCGCATTGAGGAAGAGGGTAACATGTCAGCAATGAAGACCATGTTTATAAGTTTTGGGTCCTCGACTTTGATAAACTCCCAAAATCTCGCTGTACAAGCGCAATTAGAACCATGAAATGGCTTATGTTTCTCTGAACTAGTTTGCCTTTGTGACATGATTGGACTCGAGCGTAATTGCATAATCCAAATTCAAATTTACTTTAAAACTTCCAGGTTTAGCTAATCAGCATGGCGGACAATGCCTGTGTCAGAGTCACGTGAGTGAAAGCACCATATTTTATAAGGAGTGGCCTCTCACCTGTCTGGCATTCAACTCCGTTTCCGTCTCCGCCATCTCCCGCAGTCTTCCCGTCAGCTCCTGCGTGCGCTTCTTGCCCTTCTCCAGCTGAACTTTCACCTTTGCCCTCTGTTGCTCTAACACGTCACCGAGCCTCGTGACGTTATGGTTTTTGTGGCCAAGGATCATGCACTCGGAGCAGACGGTTTCATCACAGCGGGTGCAGAAATATCTAAAAAAAATTAAAATGAACATGACATCACGTAAGGGGGCAGTAGAGGCTTCTAGCTACGTTTGACCCACTTCTGACGTCACTTGGTCATGTGTTCCCCTTGGTGGTCAGTTACACTGTTAATGGTCTTAAAGATCCATCTTATAGTTAACTTTATTTGTAATTTTATTGTTATGATTTTAGAAGGTGGCGGATCTGAACACGTTTTCACCTTAGCCCATTTTATTGAAGGAAAAAAAGAATTGAAAAAAAACTGTAACGCACCTAAGCTGTTCCCCCTCGTGAGTGGAACATTCCCGCCCTTCCCTACGCATGCCCAGTTCCCTGACCTCCAGCTCCCTCCGTTCAGACAGCACCTGTCTCAGGTTACTGACCCAGAAGTTCTCAGGTAGTCCGCGAACACCTGGAATAAAGAAAAACTTTGTCCTGAGATGGCCAACTCCTGTCATGAGACATGACCTACATAAGCTGATGAGCGCAGCTTTTGTATAACTAGTTAAAACAGCAGGGAGATATATATATGAAAAGGGCACCCAACATGGCGCAATGAAAACTTGTAAATGACTTTCAAAAATCAGAGATGACCTTGGTTCTTCCGTGGATCGACTGCAATATCGAGGTTACCTGACAGAAATGTCACTCATTAAGGAACGTAACCCTTCTGACGACCCAAATGAACAACGAAACTGTCACATTATAATTAGCTATATCTTAGGCATGTCATTTGAGGCGCAAGCCAAAAATATCACAGAATCATCATTAACTCAACTGGCATGGAAACGAACAGAGCCAAATTTAAATATGGAAAAGTAAGAGAACGTCTGTCCCAAAGTTGCCGACAGTCTGTTTAGTCTCTTTTGTACGTTTGCCGATTTTGTACAGCCGTGTTAGTTGGCCCCAGAAGGACCTCAATTTGACTCTCTTAGACGTTGAAAACAGCTTCAGAATCTTTACACAAACACTCAAGAAAGTAAGTTTAAGCCGGGCGAAATTGGCTTAACGTTAACGCCCAAGTTTTGTCTCTGCCGCTGGGTTTGGTACAAACTCCTGTTTTGCTCTTAAAAAATCACACAACTCACCTGCGAAGGAAGCCTAAAAGATCTTAATATAGCAGTACCAAAACTATATCCATAGTACACTTATCAAATTAACATTTCACCGAAGTTGAAGTGAAAACTAAAACATTTGAACTGAACTAACCTACCAGCCGGTTGGACGTACGTTTTGTACAAACCCCAGACTCGTTAGGTAATCCCTACATTCCTCGCACTGCTAAACACGCCAACTCACATACCGCGACTAAACACATACACGACAAGAAAGCTGAACCGGCCAAAGAAAGACTTCGTGATTTCTTAGGGATAATGACTAAACGTCTTGGGGATGAAGGCACGTTTGCAGAAAGTCTTACGTATATTTAATACGTCTTGGATCCGGACATGTTGGTATATTTTCGTGGAATGCCTTCGTGGTAGTCACTGTTCGTTATGGGAAGGTGGCCAAAATGTCAACAGCGGAAATACGGCAAATCAGGACTATGGAGGTTTAAATTGCAACTTAAGTCACAAACTAAACTATGGGATTTGGATATTCGTTCTTTAGTCTGCAGAGATCGACAGTTGACATTAAAAGTCTTCAAGAGATTCGACTATGTGTTTGTTTTCTTATTATGTCCAGTTAAAGATATGTAGACCAACCGTCACTAGGATTCAATACAAGGCATCTGAAATATTACAGTATATCCCCGACTCTTCCTAAGGCTGTCCTAAATGTACGATCGCAAATGTGTCATAAGAAGTGTCTGAATGGAGCATTGAATGACTACGCTAAAAAAAAACTTGCTCTTAAGAGACTGAGCCTGACGTCTTCCTAAAGTAAGGCCATGACATTAACATTCTCGGGCCCACCATGCCTAATGTAGACAGTTCTTACAGAACGAGTGAACTTCTGACTACTCTAGACATAAACAAATTTCTTGAAGACATATTATCCAGTGTCTGGAAGCTTTTGATAAATCCTTTCTACACCTAGGACATGATTTTCCACCCCACCATACCTTGTGGACAGTTCTAGC
This sequence comes from Branchiostoma floridae x Branchiostoma belcheri, assembly GCA_019207045.1. Lineage (NCBI taxonomy): Eukaryota > Metazoa > Chordata > Leptocardii > Amphioxiformes > Branchiostomatidae > Branchiostoma > Branchiostoma floridae x Branchiostoma belcheri. Next base: position 28,193,252 of record CM033024.1, on the reverse strand, counting down.
TGACAGAACGAGTGAGCTTCTGACTAGTACTCTAAACTCTTACATAAACAAATCTTACACATTACTTAGAGACTTTTTCACCTGTGTCTTGAAGTTTCAGCGACTCCATCTCTACAATTAGGGCAATACAAACTAGTATCGCCTGTAGAAAGTCGTCGCAGAAGTAGCCTTTAATTACTACCCTACGAACACAATTCTTACAAATTCACCTGTGTCTGGAAGTTTGACGTCCTTTCTACAGTTGGGACATGACATGGATATCCTCCAACCCACCATGCCCTGTAGACAGTCTTCACAGAACGAATGGGCGCACGGCAGCAGTTTGGGTCGCGTATACGTATCAAGACAGATGCCACACGTTAGCATCTCGTTCCCAGAACCGCTCGACGACGTCCTCGAGCGTCCGCCAACCGCCGCCGCCATCTTGGATTTGTCTTGGGGTGTCGTTTGATCGTGACGTCACCTTCTGGGAATGTCTGTGTTGAAGTTTTCGCGCCTTCTTTGGCTTGAAGTTCATTCCTGTGGAAATAGAAGACTGTGATGTAATCAAGGAACAAAATATACGATCCCTAGCTTGAATTTGTCCTGGCTGTTGTTTGATCATGACGTCACCTTTTAGGAATGTTCCTGTTGATTTTGGCGCCTTCTTACGTAGTTTTGATTCCTGTGAGAAGAGGAGACGGCGCTGGCTTGTTTGATACAATAATATCTTCTTTCTTCTTCATCTTACGAAAAATCAACAACTTCTATCTAGAGTTTTTCTAAGATCATTAATGGAAGCTGGGTTCTAGGAGACAAGAAGAACCCGATGTTTTTGTCAGAACTAGCTGAAGTAAGCCGCTCACTATTGAAGACAGTTGTTTATCTATTTCATGTTACCTGCATACCCAAATGTTGGTGACCCGTTCAGAACGGTAAAAACAAGAGCTACTGAACCATGATAGTCCGTAAACAGGCTTGTAAGGGGCCGTCACATTCTCAACCAGTCGGCCCAATTTGATCCAATTTGTAACGATCGCTTGGGACTCGAGCGCATTTTTCGCTTGAAAATCGACCCTATTTGTCGAAAGAAGTAGATTATTTCAAACAGGAGACACAATTTCAAAGAACATTTACCATTTAGAAGATCACCGAAGTAAAGAGCAAGAATAGCAAGACTTGGTTTGTGCAGGTTCTAAGGTAGTAGTCCAGTGGTTTGCGACCCTGCCTCTTAAGACAAAGTCGAAGAAGTTGTGACTCTCAATCCAGGCTGTGTCGCCCATCCGAAATACATGCTACTGGAAAGGGTCACAGTCCCATTCACTGTGCTTGTCCAAAAGAGCTTGGGGGAATGTCCCCGGTACAATGAACCTATTGTATTCAATGTCCCTGATATAAAAAGATTGTCTTGAAAGTGAGCTAAACTGGTTCGAGAACATTCTCCCTTTCTATAGTCCGCCCGTGCCGCAACAAGGTTTTGCCCCGGTGGTGGGGACAGGTGGACCCCAGCCCGCGGGCACACCTGTCCTCTCACCTGCCGGGCAACGTGCTGATCTACCTGGTCATCGCCTCACCTGGACAAACCACATGTGTGGTGGTGGTCAATACTGTGCCTAGTGTCTCACAGAGTCTCTAAGCAAATTTGACGGAAAAACTTTTTCTTTAAATTCTGGTACATATCAAGAAATATAACTGAAAATATCAGAAACGTGAATCATGTGGATAGTTCATTATAATTCAAGAAAAAATATCTAAGAAGTGGAGCGGAAGGTTTTGATTGACAGAATTTGTCCACGATAATTGTTACCCTTGCCCCATTTGCTCATTGTCCGTATGATAATCATAATGTGCTAGAATGACGGTTTTTAACGTCCTGGGAGGCCTAGTGTCATCATTTCTGAACAACACCCATTTTCAAATATTCATAACCGTTGCCACATTTCATAACATTAACAGTTTTGTACCAAATTTCATACAGACCTCACATTGGGCTGATCCAAAAATAACGGGGGAGGAGCAATTTAAAGATCAGAAACTAGTGCATGGCCAAAACCTCATTTTGCTCCTCTTTCAACCCCTCCCCTTGAACAGCTCATTTATATACTACGAAAGGTGCACCCTACACACTAAACTGGTACGGAGCAGTGTTAGGCTAACGTCATAATTCAAAACAAGGCCCAGTAGGGCTGTTTAAAAAAAAACGAAAATAGAATTCTAGAATATAGACGTAAAGATATACACAGATAATGTCCATGGCTAATCTCTTTACCTCTTCAGTAGTTTTTTGTTCTTTTATATCATACTTTTTGTTACCGAAATTTAAAGCTGCCCGGCCGGGCCCCGGTTTGGAAAAGCTCGTGACGTAGTCCTCAGGAGTGAATCAACACACAAAAGACTGTCACCAGAATGTTCACAACTTGCTGGCAGGAACTATCAGACTGCGTAAGTGACAGCTGACACTCATCAAGTCTAACTACAGCACTAATTGTGTATGCTACACGTAGGTAACTAGTTTCGCAGATACACTAACGCTGTAAGCACAATACGTGTTTCGCATACTTCAGCCACCATAGCTCCCCTCCCCACAGTCTTCTAGACATCACACCTGTCTACCTGTGCAGCTCACCTGATGTACGTCCATACAGGCGACGTCCCTACGTCCCAGACGTTCCAGGTGTACTCGGGAAGCGCTGTATGTGGTACCTGCAGATCACAATGGCGGTTGAAGGTTTAAATGCACCAGCCTGGAGTCACCTCTCACCTCGCCTCTACAGCTGAGCTATTGTTGCGAGCTGAGGCTCTCTTGGAGGTTTCAGAACACACGTAAAGGTAACTTTCTCTCTTTCCTGGGCCGTCTACATCTCTACACGAGTTGCTACGTGTATGAAAATGTGGATGTATGAATAGATAAACGTTGTCAAATAAACGAATCAATGAATGTAAACTGCTTAATGGCGTGCTAACATACCTTTTCAGAGCCTCACATAAGTGCAATGATAAAAGCCGTTATTGTCAGTTAGCCCTGAGGACACGATACAACTAACAGTAGAGTGACTTCAGCCCCAGAAGGACCGGATGTGGATGGGAACGATGACCTATTTAACATCGAATGTTTGCTTGCTGGGTACACGTGCGAGGCATAGTAAGCTTACCAAATGCTGCTGTGAAAGAATTGAGCATTCATACCTCATTTATCGCAATACGAATTCCCTACGAAGTCGTGGCGCGAGAGCCAGCCGCCGTGATTAAAGTGTTCAAACAAATTTACCCCCCCCCCCCAACAAAAACACTACCTGCATGACCTATACCCCTCTCAGATGCATATCTATGAGAAACAAACACACCCTCTCTATCCATGTGCATAGCAAAAATACCACAGAATTCGTTTCTTAATCAGTCGATCACACGATAGAATACAGTACGCAAGAGTGGGCATCTGTCATGTCAGCGGTGCACAACATCATTCAGGCTACAATTACTGTAAATGCAGAAACTTGCGCGGTGGTTTTATGTTCGCGGTTTTCGCGGTTGCCGCTTCACCGCGAACGCGCCGCCTACGGCGCCCCCTTTCGCTACATGTGCGCACTATATATTTTCCCGGTATTATGATATCGGTAATGAAATGTTTGAGGTGCATAAATACTACGGTGAAGACACACGAATAGTCGTACGATTAACATTTTTTATTCGCATTCATTAATTTCTCTTAATGGCCTACACCATGGTAGAAAAGTAGTATTGTAGTACGTATTTAGAAGGTAGATACGGTTAGATCACGCTAGCACTCTAGCACTATCAAAGTCAAAGGTGGACTGCTCTGTCCGTTTGTAGCACACATACCGAGTAGCCAGTATCAAAATTGCTTTCGCGATCGACTGGCGGTTTGTAGAGGTGTCATGTTTTCTATTATGTGACTACAGTACAATACAGTAAATGCATTCATATTCGCGGGGTGGCGCTACCGCGAAATTAAATACCCGCAAGCTTAAATATGTTTACAGTATTATGTATCTGTAGCGCTGATACAGGAATAGATTAACTGAATGTAGAAAATGTAATTACATCAAACGATGTGAATTTGTATGTGACTGAATCATGGAAGTCTAACCGTTTTGGTTATTGGTTAGTCTGTTTGTCACACATTCAAGCTTATATTTTTTTCGCACAATTAGTATGAATTTCATAAAAACTATATGATGCATCAAATCAACTCACTTTTTTTATATGTGTACAATTCGTCCTAATACTTACTAATAGGCCCCGAGAGAAGCCATCATTGCAACACATATTTTATCAACATGAACAACTCCAGAGAACAAGACAAGAACTCAGACACATGTACATGTAGGTCTTTTCAATACATTTATTCGTTTCAATACGTTCGTTCAACGCATCAATTCCTGTTCGTTACAGAAAATACGTTAAGAATTCGACAATATTCACAAAAATAGATACAAATATTATGTACAATCTACATTGTAGCAATTGCGTCGCAAAGCTGGTTTTGAGTAAAATTTAACGACTTAAACGACGAAATCGGAAAGTCGTTTGTTTCTTCACAGTGACGTCACATTTCAAACTTAAGTCGAGTGAACACATTTTAGTCAAAGTCAAGTGCAGGTAAGGTCATAAAAATTGTATTGTATGGATGTCTTCGTCTAGATACCCTAAACCGTGTGCTAGAGAGGGACAAGAAATTGTTTCATCAGTAAAGCACATTTTGGTACATTTTCATCGGTGAAAAGTAGAAGTATGCCAAGGTATAAACTATTTTTGGAATTTAAAATCAATCTAGACGTAAGATCACGATCATACAACCTGGTGGATAAATCTTATGACGTCACCGTGACGTCATTCTGATCGACACATCTGCATAGAACACGTGATACATTACTGGGTTGACGGGAATCGTGGGGGGGGGGGGGGGGGTTGTGTGCGTTCATAGTCAGGATATACCTACAAATCTATATAACACCTTTTGGTTGTACGATCTCGAGTCACGACAAGGTGTCGTCGTCTTAGATAGCTCATATCTAACTAAACTCTTGAACAATTTTAGAAGGCATAATTTTCGGCAAATATTCATTGTAAAAAAACTACTTTCGTTGAAATCGTCAATACATTATTTAATGATTTCAATTGAGTGTTCAACATTGAAAGTTCTCGTTCAAGGTTGAATCAAACCCACAAGGTCAAGGGTCACTCCCATGATGCTTTGTGATGAAGCTTGAAATATTTATTTACAAATTTCACATGTTCGAGGTGGGAAATTAAGATTTTTCAAACCCGTCTTTACTAATAAATATAATCCTTACTGATTAGTATAAAAATACCAACCAGAAATATCTGCTAGATATATATCTATAGTAAATATTTTCAATAAAAATACTAGTTTCCTCTCTCTTCTTCTATGTACAATATCTTCTTTTCCCTAATAACTACTTTTTTACCAGAACATATCTGCGTCTATCGTACATCATTTTGAGACTTTACAAAGATTCAGATCTGAGAGATCACACATTCCACTTGAGGACCAAGGTACTAAGTATACAGCGATCTATACTGTAGTGTTCTAATGAACTTCTATGTAAGCCCAAAATTGTGAGAACCACTGTTACAGTATCATGATCATCCGCAGAATTGTCGCTATGGTCCACCGTACTCAAACATGTGTATGGTCATTGCAGCATTGCCATTGTGGTCTACCGTAGTTACAGTCCTCTTTGGACTAGGTTGTTGTGGGCAAAGTTGGTTGAAGCTATAATCCTCAGCAACCTGTGGGCCACTGTAGTTACGATCATCGCAGCTTTGCCCTTCACTGTGCTCTACCGTTGTCATAGTCCTCTCCAGACTATACTATTGTGGACTACGGTAACTATGACCTTCCGCAGAGTTGTCGCTTTAGTCCACCATAGTTGCAGTTCTCTACAGCAGTGTAATTGTGGGCTACCGTAGCTATGACCCTCCACAGCACTTGGATTTCTTCTCCTCCTTCTTGTTCAAGTCCAAAATGTTGGATCTCGTCTCATCCAAATCCATCTGCATCATTTGTCTGGAAACAGCGTCATGTTCATGTTTACTTGTTTGTTTGTTTATTTCTATTTACATTACCCCCAATGAGAATGTAAGAGCATACGTATATACTAGGGCTGGGTACCGGTACAGAAAATTCAGGTCCAGGTCCGGTTCAGGTCCAGAGGATCAGGTCCAGGTCCGGACCTGAACCTGGACCTGATTCAGTTTGACTCATACCAATGGTCCATTTCACTAAAAAGAAATCTGTTTGGTGGAGTATTAGACTCATACTGGCGTTTTAAAATCCTACAACGCTAACTGCACCTGTGCGATTGGCTGTAAAACTTGGTAGAAATTACTATCTTCTTCTTATAAACACTACTCTACTTCACTCTTGTTATTTTCTCCACCTGCAAGTGCCAAAACGTGTGAATGCCTGATGAAATAATCTGTTAATTTTCTAATCGGTCCAACATCCGGTCCACCTTATTTTTTCAGGTCCGGTTTTTCTGGACAGGTGTGACAGCGATCTCGCCCCCCCCGGGGGCGAAATCACTAGCGATCTCGCCCCCCGGGGCGAAATCACTAGCGATCTCGCCCTCCCCGGCTAGTGATCTCGCCCCCCTACCTCGCCCCCCTTTAGCGATTTCGCCCCCCCCCCCAAAAAAACGGGTTTACATGACATTTTAAAAGTTGATTGGTATAAATCACAAATGTAGTTTCAGAATGATATAAGTACACGAGTTTGATACATAAATCCATTCATAGCATCAATATTAACGTAATTACATGGTAATAAGATAGTTGAACTTGTTTCAGACAAGGAGGGCTTGGTCCCTTGTATTCCCATTATTGCATATACCTGAGTCTTGACATAAGATGTATTTCATTGTATTCACCTGTCCTCAAGCAACCTATATATCTCCAATATGAAGTCTCTACCATGAAGTGACCACAAAAGAACTATGTAATGTCTTTATTAATTATGCAAATATTAGGTATTAATTAGAATAACGCACATTTTGGTATATGCACCTGGCCAAGAGATATCTTCACCTCCAACATGACTGTTTTTTCTAGTATTTAGGAACTGATGCATTTACCCGTGTTTCTTAAGACTGGTACTTTACCAGTGTTTGTGTAGCATTTAGCAACAGCTATATCAACTTGCGCGTAGATAGTGTTTATACTGAGAAACTATTATTTACGTACGTGTGTTTTTGTTAGTGCTTTGGAAATGTTTCCAGCACAAGAAAGAAAACACTGTGACAAATTGAAAACTTATAGCTGACGTATTCCGTACCATAGACGGTGTTGATTTATACGTTCGCAGTAGCACTGTTTTTATGCCACCTCAGCTGCAAAAATTGTCTTTTTCATTTCAATGTCATGTTTGCACCGAACAATATAGTATCGACTTTCGAGGTATGACATCTTTTGGTACGGTAATAAGGTGCCATATAGGTACCAGGTAACACACCATATACGTTACTCCCCAGGTGCAGTATAGTACCAGGTAGCGCACCTGTAATATGTAGTAGCCAGCTGCTCTGGGGGGGGGGGGCGAAAACGCTAAAGGGGGGCGAAAACGCTAGTGATCTCGCCCCCCGGGGGGGCGAGATCGCCGGGGTGGCGAGATCGCTGTCACACCGGTCCAATAAGAAAAACCGGTTTTGTACCGGTACGCTGTACCGATACCCAGCCCTAGTATATACCGCTCCTCCTGAGGTATGCAATATACACTAAAACGAATAGAACATAAAATACATTAAAGCACAAACATTAAGCATATTTAGAAAACAGTTTCCATAAGTTCTCTACTTTCACAAAATGATACATCTGGACTTGACTGGAGTACAAAGCTACAAAAATTATCAGTCTAGTCTAACCGTTTCTTTAAAACACTTCTATCCATATCTTCTCACCACATTGTAAACAACATTTATTTCAGTAATCGTTCTTTACGTATGTCATTGCTTCTTACTGATCTAGAAATGTACATGTATTTCCCGGAACCTCATGATCAACTTTTAGCGACAAAGGAATCTGTAAGTGCCTCTGACCTCATGAGTTTCTCCACGGCGTCTTGTACGTTGTCGCCTTGCTTGGCGCTCGTCTCGCAGAACAGGGCACCGTGCTCCTTAGGGGCGGGAGGAAGAAAGGAATGAATGAATAAATGAATGCACGAAAGAAAGGATGAATGAACACATGAAAGTATGAATGAATGAATGAAGCAGATATTAAGGTCATATCTGCTTGATGAATAAATTTGCGTTTAGTGTACTTAAGAAGACAAGTAAAATTGTTCTGAAAGAGTACTAGTAATGTGGACTTCCAGCACAGAAGAAAAGAACAAGGCAGGTGTTTGACAGAAAACTTACTCTGGCCATCTCTTCTCCGTGACCTTTGAGGATGACCTTTTGACCACTCTTGATGGCGTCATTGCGCAGGTCCAACTTGTTGGCGCACAACATGATGGGAAGGGTCCTCGGGGCGCCATCCTTTTTAAAGAGAAGAAACAAGATCAGGTTAAGTTTCGTGAAAAGACCTTGAATGACTAACGTCATCTTTTTCAAAACACTGTAAATGGAGAAAGTGTGAATGTCATTCGGCGTAAAGTAAACTTTGATGATGATGGTGTAGATATATCTGGGAAACCAAATGAAGCCTGCGTGTTATGCCAATCGAGACAGGGACGATATATCTGCTTAACTTTTTAGCTTTTCGGACACAAGCACAGAATTTCCAGTCTAGACAGGTTGTCGTCTTTGTCGTCAATCTGATCCGTTTCAGAATGAGCTTGACTGCCGGGGGATACCTATTGATGTTTCCCACAAGTAGGTCAGGGCGTCTACTGGTTAGCGGGTCCCCGGTCCATTCTAAGTCCGACTTGAATTTACCCGATGCCCGGTCGGGCCCAAAAAATACCCCGGGAGCCGCAAGGTGTCCAACGGGGCTCTGTATGGCTTACGCTCGAAAGTGCCAGTGAACTGACCGGCAGGACCCCTTTTATCCAATTGGGATCTAAGTCTAAGACGGATTATAAGACGGGAAGTAAGGTTCTCACCTCGACGGCGTCCACCCACTCCCGCACGTTCATGAAGGACGGTTCGTACGTGCAGTCGTACAGCAGCAGCACGCCGTCCGCTCTCCGGAAATACGACTTCGCGATACTCCGGAATCTGCAACCGGAAACGGAATATGTTTCACGTCAGTTTCGAACGGATGATTCTGGGCTAGAATGTGTGTGAGTTTGGGATAAATGGTTCTAAAATGGAAGATTTCCGTCCGTGTGCCGGAGACTGGCGTCGCAACACTCCGGAATCTGCATGCGACCGGAAACGGAAAATTATTGTAGGTCCGGAACTGATAGGTTTATGCTTAGGCAAGAAGTAACTGACTGATACTGACTTGCAACTTACAAGATTACTGAATAATATAGTCTGAAAACAGAAGAGAGAACCACAGACTAGAGACCGGAAATGGAAAGGTGAATGGATTTAACCCGGAAACGGAACGGAACTGACCTTTCCTGTCCGGCCGTGTCCCAGATCTGCAAGGTCACGGGCGTGTCGTCAATCACCATCGTCTTCATCTGGAAATCCACACCTGAGGAAAGCAAAAAAAAAACGTCTTATTACACTCCAGTTCAACTTTCTTAAGAGTCAGTGTCTCATTTTGGCGTTTTATTAGACGCAACTCAACATAATATACCTATAAAGTTACTCAAAGTAGAATAGCCGCAGTAGAATCACAAAATGAAAACAATCAAGAAATGTGTTTAAAAAACACCATGGGAGCTCATCATTGAAAGCTGCTATATGAGGCTCAAAATTGCACTTGCCCTTTGTTTTTCTGACACGTACCAATACAAAATCTCAAGCAGATCCATCCATACTTTCCTGAGTCGTCAACGTAAGAAAAAGATTATGAAATGTTTTCAGAGCCATCGTAACACTGTAAAAATGCCTCCACCACAGAGGCGTCGCCAAAAACGTACCTAGTGTAGAGTTCATGTTGGGTCTGAACTCGTTCTTACAGAGCCGGAGGATGAAGGACGACTTCCCGACCGCCGCGTCTCCCGCCAAAACGACCTTAAACATCTTCTGGTCAGCCGGTGCGGTGGTTCCGGTTAGGACCTGCAAAGGAGGCAACCAACAAAAACTTTAACGACTATCAGGAAAGAATATGTGTGTAAGTGCGCATGCGACTTGGAAATTGGACGGGAGCCAGTACCGACTTTTATCAAGGCCCACTAGCTGCCACTCAAATTGGACGGGGCCCGGGGGTCGGTGCCAACTTCCACCAAGACCTGCCAGCTGTCAATCAAATTGGACGGGGGTCGGTGTCGACTTCCACTTAGACCGCCAGCTGCCATTCAAATGGACGGGGGTCGGTATAGGCTTCTAATCACCTTTGACCTGTAATCGTTTGTTCACCGTGTGAGTGACAGTTATGAATTGAAACCTACCGTGATAAAAAAGAACGCGTCATCGTTATTTGTTAGTTACGTTTAAGAAAAGTAAAGCTAATTGATTAAAAGTACGTTGTGAGTGTGAACCAGTCACCGTTGGAGTATCGGTTGTCATCACTTTTCCCCCTCTCCATGTCTGTACACCGTGGTTAGAAAAGGGAATGATTTAGTAGAAAGGAGAAATATTAGAATTAATTTGTTAGTTGTCACAGAAATCTACTGGCCAGGTTGTATATCAAATACGCAGAATTATTACAAACATAAAACCGGTCTTCACAAAGCATAGGAGATGTAATGTAATGACTTCGATTCATAAATCATCAAGGCTCTTTTAAGTTACAATTAAATAGAAACCTTCAATTGGCCAGTAGATTTCTGTTGAGTTCATTGTCACCAATATTATATAACCTGTCACCTTTGTTTACTTGTTTTTGTTTTGTTTATTTGTATACCTGAGTTGACGTAGATACAGGCGGGACTTGTCTGCTTGGCGCGACATGGGCGACGTTGCCTGCTGACTGGATCTGCTCGAGTGACCAGAAAGTTTGATCCACGGATCATGAGAAGCAGATAGCTAGAATGATCCTCTTAGTTGAATTGAAGCTCTTAGCCTAGTAGTCTAGTAGTCAAAATAGTCTTTATCACTTAGTTATAAACAATCTATGTAGTTCAGCAATATTTCAATAAAACATAAAGCGCATAATATTGTTGGTAGAAGACTCTTGGACGCCCCTGAGCTGGGACGGTGGGCGGTACCGACTTCCCGTCACCTTTGACCCACCCGTCGTCACGTGATCTAAAAGCCCAATTTTCCTTCTAACAAAGGCTGGACCATCTCCTTGCTCAAACATGATATTCATGGTTCTATAGCCGAACAGTTAGATAACTGAAACACTTATTTTTCTATTATTTAAACCATAAAAGACAAATAAACACAGTGATACCGAACTCAAGCCATACGCTTACGTTAACGGCACCACTGGACAGAGAAAAGAAAATATACAAACGGAACAAAACGAAACGTGTAAACATGGGAAATGCTAAAGACAAACACACACCTTTCTGGGTGCCTGGGGCAGTACCCGTGTGCTGTGTTGTCTTTGTACCGTTGTGACACCATTATGACCTTTCTGTCTGAGTTCCAACCGGGAGTCGTCCTCGCCTTCCGAGTACATCGCTTCGTCCTGTGAGTCGGGAGCCTGGAGTGGAGACATTAGTTTGTCACATTTTTGATGTTGAACATCACTAATGCTAACTTAGTAAAAATGACTATCAAATCTCCTCTATTTCGCTCTTGTTATTTTCTTGGGCCGGTAAGGCCCAAAACACGTGAGCGCCTGCCGGTATAATCTGTCCATTTTCTATTTACAAATAGAATCTGGAATAGATGCAATAGGTTTGTTGTTTGCCGGCAGAGTGGGGATCGATTTGTATGCACTTGATAAGTCTACAACTGTGCTACAGATGTAACAGATTCGTTGCACAGTTAACTCCATGAAAAATGGAGGTATGTTTTGTATATGCATGTGTGTGTGCCTGTGTTTCCGGATTTTTGTTATCAGCATAACCCAAGAACCTCAAAATGGATTACAATGGTATTTCATAAGTGGCTATATGTTGGGGGAATGAAGGTTAGGGTCGATTTTGCCCCCCCCCCCCGTATGTGACCTTGGCACTGCAGTAGAAATTCCGTTTGTTTTTGTATATTTTGACCTGGACATGTTATGGTCTTGATTTTTGGTTGCAGATAGCTTGTTTGTCACGGTGGGGGTCTTGAATGTATAGAAGGTCGTTACTTTGGTACCTAAAGATGTTTTGCTACATAGCAATTTTCTGTCAATACAAAGTTCACACCTGTCCATTGTTCGTTTACCTGTGACAGGTGATGTTACCTGCAGGCACGAGGCAGGTGTGTTTAGATGTTATCAGTGGCGGAATGTTGTTTGACAGGCTTGTAGTTATCAAGTCGAACGACAGGGGGTACCATTGATCGTCTTTCTTACAGTTGGTGATATGATCTGACGTTCATCCAAATTTGGCAAACTTCGGGACATTATTTTAAATGTTGTGGTAGTCTCTTTACGTTCAAAGATGTAATACATACATGTATTGACAATTGAATTATTTCTATTCACTCCAAGTCAATGTAACATAATTTTAACCACAATCAGATATAGTCAGGGATATAGGCCATTTCAAATTGCATAAAGAATTGTGTAAGTTTGATAAGAAAAAAAGAAAAGGGTTTCAACTTCCACAAAAACAAACTGAAACATTGAAGATAAAACTTTTCATTCCTGTCCAGTCTAAGGTGTTTCAAACTAACACTGACGTCACTGTCTTATAGTCAGCAGTGACTAATGACAACATTAACAGGTTGTCTATGTGACCTTTGACCTGTCCTGATGACCCCAATAATTAGCTACCGTCCGCCAGACTGGTTTGTTTTGTCTGGGGGTGCAATCTTCCACCTGATTACCCACCATCAGATATGGGTGACTCACGCTACCGACCACATGTGTGTGGATAGACACCTACGCATTGTTATGCACAGTAGATAATGTAAACGTAACTTCTGAACTGTCTGTTATTAAGTTTAAGTGAAAGCCCAAACCGGCTAAATTACATGGGCGCTTGTTCTGAATCCTCTAGAGACCAATTTGATTGGGGGAAGAACTATTATACCTTCCAAATCCTGTTAAGACGTACGTCACGAAAAAAAATTAAGTTAAGGCCAATGAATATGTACAAGGCATGTCGTTGCATTATTTTTGGTCCGTTTTGAGTTTTTGCTGTCTTGTCTATCGTAATTTTCGTTTGCCTAAACTGCCCGGCCGGGCTCCTTTGCGGAAATGTGACGTTGTCCTAAGTGAAGCAAAATGCAGGTATATATTCATGATTGTTTATAATTTTTTAAGTCAATGTTATGTAATGTAATAATAATAAGACCTCAATTCACAGACATCCTAGACCGTGAACTGATCTGAACTATTTGGCATATCTTTTTGAAGTTGTTTTAAAGACTATTACTGGTTTTTGACCGTCGACAAAAAAGTAACTTCAAAGACTTATAGTAGCGGAACAGAAGTTGCTAATCACACGTTTCTTCCACTCTTAAGAAGCCAAAGAACCAACAAAGACAACCTTATCAATCAACTTCATGACACGAGACGTATTCCGGGTCACCGCGTCTGTTCAAAAGGTCACATCCGGGTTGACATCAGAGTGTTTTTTCTTGACTCGATGACAACAAAAAGTGGTACACGTCATTTGCAATTAGTATTCTGTGACTCAAAATTTGTTTCCAACGACTGAAGTAAAAACTCGTAGACTTCGGTTTGTAACAACAAAAAAATCCAAAACGTGAAATATTGGAATCTTAACAATATATATTAGTTCTAATTATTTGGATATTGTCATTGCTGAGTAAAAAAAATAAAGGCCTACTAACCAAGCTTCAGACATGTCATTTATGTAACCCGGATTACATGAATGAGAATTATGCAAGAAAAGTTGATCTCACCTCTGTTTTTGAGTCGTCTATTTCTGATTCCGTTCCGGAGTTTTTGCCCAGTCCGGAAATTGCCGTGCTCTGTGTGAACTCGTTATCCGACTCCTCCGGGTCCTTCATGGTAGAGTGTCCACTATCTGTAGCAACAAATGAATAAATAAACAAATAAATATGTTGACAAAAACAACAACACAAACCCACCATCCTTCAGTTCTACAGCATCCGTTGCAATTTAGATTATGCTATATGCAACATTGCCTACAATTTGAATCAACCGGATATACAAGGAAAAGACATCCATCCATCCATTCATCCATCCATCCGTCTGTCCGTTCATTCATTCATCCATTCATTCATAAAGCCATCCGTACATTCATTTTTCTACCAATTCATTCATTAATCCATCCATCCATCAATCCATCGATATCTATCCGTCCATTCATTCAAGCATCCCTCCATCCTTCCATCCATCTGTACGTTACACCTGAGTTATCATCGACACCACCTGTATATCACGCCTGTATCATCACGGTTCTCACCTCCATATCTCCCCTGTCGTTCGTCCCTGTACCTCCTGATCCGGTCCTGCAGGTCCGGGATGCGAGGCCGAGTCTTGGCGGTGTAGAGTCGCCTCTCGTCCCGAGCGTCCCTGATGGAAGAGGCGGTGCCTTCCGGACCAGCTGGCAACGGCTCTTCCATTCCCTCTGGGACTACTTCAAACGTCCCTTCGGTTTTGCTATGAAAATGTTTGGCTTCACCGTTTTGACCTGCAAGGAGTTCCGCGTGTCTTGGCTCGTCTAAGGCGTAAGAGAGGTCTCCTTGAAGAACATCTTCGTACGTAGGAGGAGGTTTCGTATTCATAAGACTTTGATTTTCGAAATCTTGAGTTCCTGATAGATAGGTGTCGCCGTTCTGATTCATGGCAATTGGATGACCGCCATTTTCCTTCAATAGGGATCCATCGTCGCCATCTTGTAAAATGTCTTCAAATGTTCTCAGGTACCCTCTCTTAAGCTGCTCCTTGGCAGGTTGCACGTACCCGCCAAGGAGCCTCTGTTGTCTCTTCTCTCTCCATGACATCTTGGCAGACGTCTCAGACGCTATGCGAGGCTGTCTAGGTCTCAAAGACGTTCTCTGTGTCAGACCAATAGTATTTTTCTTCTCAGCAGCCATGTTCAGATCGTGAAGGTACTGATCCAGCCTGTGTCTCGGGTCTACCTGAAATCCCGTTCCTGGATCTTCCGTGGGATCCAGGCCTTCTGTCTCAGCTCGGGTCATATTTACGGAAGTCTCCTCGCTCTCAGGTGTTTCGAAGGTGCGGAGACTATCAGGTGTGCTGAGATTACGCAAGCCCTCATCAGGTGTGTTGAAGTTCCGCAGGTAGCCCTGAAACTGTGACCTGGCCTGTGAGGCTGTGTACCTCGTGCGGAGATGTGAGTTCGCCAGGCGTCTCTCCTTCAGCTTGTTGATCTGCAGCAGCTTCAACTCGGCAACGCGATCTCGCGGTCGAATCGTCCGATCCATGGACTTGAAGAGAGCTGGGTCTGTGCCGAGTCTCTGTACAGGAGGCATGTTTGTAAGTGGATTCCTCTCCGTTCCTCCTTCCTCAATCCCTTCGGTGCCACCTG
Organism: Branchiostoma floridae x Branchiostoma belcheri; assembly: GCA_019207045.1. Lineage (NCBI taxonomy): Eukaryota > Metazoa > Chordata > Leptocardii > Amphioxiformes > Branchiostomatidae > Branchiostoma > Branchiostoma floridae x Branchiostoma belcheri. The sequence goes on along the minus strand of CM033024.1, from coordinate 28,177,645 downwards.
CAAGTTTCCCCGAGAACGCCTCCTCGTGTAACGCGGGTGAGTCAGGGTCTCTACCATACGACCTTCCGTTGGGGCTTAAGCTTGCTGCTGCAGGAGGGATGTTTTCGCAGTCCGCCATGTTTACTTCGAGGTTGTTCTCAGGGTAGGCAGGGTGAGAAATGTCGTCCGAGTAGTTCTCGTCGGTTCTAACGCCGAAGGCGGTGTGCTGCGTGAGGCCGTTACCCTGCTGCCTGCTCAGCCGTAACGAACCAGCCCGACCGAAGGGGGAGGGGCGCCGCACCGAAGCGGGTTCTGACTGCCGTCGGTCCGGGTAGGGCTCCCAGCCGAAGGCAGACAAGTCGTCGCCCGCTGTGCTCTCGGTAGCCTCCGAGTACCCTCGCTCCGAGGTACCTTCCCAGCTTAAGTTATCCTCCTCGTTGTGAGGGTCGAAAAAGTTGTGTCTATCCACCGGAGTGGTCTCTGGTTGCCTTCGGGGGACCTCGCCCTCCCTCCCGACATCATGTCGCTGATCTCTCCCGATATATGTGATGCCCCTCGGGCATCCGTCTCGTATCTCCTCCCAGCCGCTACTCAGACTGCTCAGAGATTCGGTCCCTCCACTGGACACACTCCCAGGAGGCGTCCGAACTTTCCTCAGTCTCCTGTTCTGTACATCCACAGTCTTAGCTTCAATCTTAGGATTTGCCTCTTTCTTGGTCATAACCTTGGTTTTACCGTCTGTCTCGGACTGTTTGGCAGGTTTAGTGCCCAGCCGTTTGCCAACGAAAAGAAGAAAGTCTTCCATATTCCCCTCTGTGGTTGTACCCTAACACACACGTAGATGTCCTGACATGAAGTTTTCTCAGATAAACTGTGGTAGATTTTTCCTTTCTTGTAAGTATTTCCTGCTACTATGTCTTCCGCCTTGCCTGAAGAAATTAAACCGATCCACTGTGACTGTGTACTATCACACTAGCAGACGAACAGCACACACTGACACGCATGTGTAGTTCCTTGAAATCAAGTGCGATAACGTCTTCGACTGAGGTTTCGTAAAAATTATCATCTGCTCTCGAGTATCACCTCTGTTTTCCCCAGTCTTGCCTTCAGGCACAAAGAAAAAATCCTAAGACGAGAGTGCTTCAGAACGTCTCCTTTATGAAAATATTCACCGTCACTTGTTCTACCCAAGAAGAAGAGTTGTCTGTACGCTGAAACCTGGTGATCTGTACACTAACAAGAGTTCAAATCGCGGGGCTAACGAACCATATATAATGAAGGCGCCACAATACCAGCGGAATCAGTAGGCTTATGTCGCCGACATTGCTTCAGGCAATGTGTTAGCGCAGTTCACCGTAGCCCGAAATACAAACAAATTTAGCCCCAAAACATTCACAGAAGCGTCTCTCATCGATGGTTCTTGACAATGAAGCTATTTGTGTTGTCCTGGCAACGCGAAGAAGATTGATAGGTGGATCAGACGAGAATTTGCCCTTACAGTTGAGGATGTGCTATAGGAAAACGTGACATCCGGAACGACCCGAGTCTGTTTACTGAACAAATACACAGAACAGGTGCAAGATTCTGCACTTAGAAATGTCTTTTTCTACGTAGCTTTTCTTAACAAGGAATCTTGTAGTTGTAAGCAAAAACAGAAGAAGGATCTTGGAATGATTGACAGTTGCAATGGACGACAGGACCACGATCAGACTCGACGTCTTGCTCGCGAAGAAACCAGCGTGACAATGTCTCTAAGATTTCCGTACGAGTACCATAAGAGTCTATAAATCGCGTCTCGTAGACTTTAATTTTTCGTCCCAGTTGTAACAAAGATCGTCACGTACAACATATTTTTGCTGCCGACATTCTGTTAGTTGTGTCGTAAATAATTTGAGGTACTGCCGGCGACAATGGCGAACAATACGTGACCCACATACATAATTACAGTCTCCGAAACTTTCTCCGTGTAAAAATCACACCTCTTCTTTCTCTAACGTTTCAGAGTCTGTCAAATATCTTTTTCCCCTCAGAAAAGTACGCACACGATCAATTCTGATGAGCCAAATTCTTCCGTGAATATTAAAAAACTGAAAATTTGAAAGTTTGTTGCCTGATTGTTGACCTTGAAGACTATCACGGAATCTCTTCCACCTTAAGGATTAAGAGGAATCCCAGAGTCTTCTTTTGTTAAGTTTTCTCCATGCAATCCTGAACAACAAAAGCCTTGTGACGAAAACCTGCTGTTCTCACGTAAACTTTCCAACCGTAGGTAAACCCAACATGGCGGTTACTAGCTGTTGAAATAGCCTCATGAACGATCTTCAAGAACGTAGCTGGATTAAATCATGGATCAATCCGGCAATTAGAAATCCAGAATCGAGATCTCGTGATCTTGACAATGATGCAGACGTCGTCTATGGAGCTAGTGGTGTCGGTGTTGGACGGTATGAACGCCACACGACCGGCAAACGTCCCCGTCCGGAGGGTTGTGTTCGGAAAGGAATGCTGACAGAACTTGTTGACCGAGAAATTCGACTACTGTATAAAATTATTGTTACAGTGCCAGCTAGTTTAACCCGGGACCGATCAGTATATGCATGTTTGGGGGTGTAGGAAGTCGATTGACCGTTTTATGTATATTTCAGGGCTGTAAACGGGATTTAAATGGTGCTTGGGTACGGTATTATTTGACATAGTGAAATGTACATAAACCCATTACTTGACAGTAGATACTGCGTGGGGCGGTGTTCTATATATAGATACAGTACCTAGCTATAGACTGGTATTGTATTTGTGTTCAGATTTAAGTACTGCTGTTACGTTTTGTCATCATCATCAACTTTGTGTACAAATGTAGATCATACGAAAGTCTCGCAATATGTCAATACATTGGGTTTAACTATTATGATGAACAATATATAATGTCATTATCATTGTGGATATCGTTTATATCACTGTTGTTGAAATAAAAAGTCGTGACCGTCCAAGCGTTTTTCCTTGAATCTTTTAGATTTTCTTAACTTTCACTTGACTTTTTACCACATATCCCATTGGGATACGGGTCCTAAAGAGGACGAGTCCGATCAGAAGTTGTCTACACTCGCCCCGGGGCATGATGGGACAAAACGGCCATTTTGTAGGTGGGTCACGGAATGACAGGTTGTCATGATACTCATTCCTTTCCCTTGAATACGTTCGTCCATACTTTCCACATCTTTCCAATTGCTACCGTTTTTATGATTATCCTCCGATTACCTGACCTATCATTTTATCTACATATCGAACCTTCCGTTCATCCATCCATCCATCCGTCCATCCGTCCATCCATCCATGCATCCATCCATCCATCCATCCATGCATCCATCCATGCATCCATCCATCCATCCATCCATCCATCCATCCATCCATCCATCCATCCATCCATGCATCCATCCATCCATGCATCCATGCATCCATCCATCCATCCATCCATCCATCCATCCATCCATCCATCCATCCATCCATCCATCCATCCATCCATCCATCCATCCATCCATCCATCCATCCATCCATCCATCCATCCATCCATCCATCCACCCACCCACCCACCCACCCACCCACATCATCATTATCAGAATCCTTACAAGCTAAGAGTAAATTTCTGCACATTGAACTAGAAGGTGAGAGCGTTATCAATTCATTACCGAGAACAGAGAACAGTACGTATAACGTGTCGGCAATGTGAAGCTTTCCCACCAATGAAAAATCGTGATTTTGATGACGAACATACCGATATCATTGCTGCATTTTCTCTTGCCAGGGTCGCAGGCAGTGAGGTCCTCTAGCGACGAGAGGCTGCCCCGCAAGCTCCGCCGGAGTTCAGGACTGAAAATATCAATACGTTATGATTAAAGATGATATGTAGATATATATCGATAAAACTATGTGTAACAATCAAAGTTTTCGACATATTTTTTTCTTCTTTTAGAAGTGAATAGACTCCATTCCAGTTACATTGGCCATTTGGGAGTTTCCGGGGTCAACCGGGGTCATTCCCCAAAACGAGGCTGACCAGGATGTATTATAGGTCAAGGGACTAGGTAGGTAGGTATCATAGGTATATATAAAATGGGTTCTAATGGAGGAGAATAGAATAAATAGGATAGAATTATGAGATTCAGATATGGTGTGGATGGAAACAGGGAAGAGACAGTGATGTGTGGCGAGGTAGAATAGCGAAAGCGAAAGTGCCTCACCTCATATCCGGTTCCGGTGTCATCATGTAGTCACTCATGACGGAGCCGTTTCTGTCTCTCTGCACGAAGGGGGAGGGCGTCCGCGTCGACTGGGGCAGGGGGGCAAGGGATTATTTTTGGTCAAATTTTACACCGTTTCTCATACATGTAACTATTATTCTACTTTGTTAGTTCTATTTTCTAGAATTTTTTTCTTTGGTCAATCTTATTCTATTTTTTTGTAGGAATGAGTGTCTTTTTGTTGATTTGCAATTGAAGTTGGACTACGTGCACAACCTAGTCAAGTAAGAGAATCAACCTGTTCTTTTCTAGCCATCTAGAGTTGTTTCAATATTTATTAGAAGACTATGATATCTGTAGATATTTCAGACGAGAAACAAAAGTGTAAGAACCCCTCACCTGTCTGCTGCTACTTCTCTTGTTTCTCCCGAGAGATTCCCTCAAACTGTCGTTCGTGTCGTTCAGCTTCTTATTGGTGCTTCTGTGGGCACAATAATAAAAAACAAACGTTGAGTCAACGGAGAAACAGTGTTTAACATCATGTTTACTTAGTGAGTTTCGGTATTCACTCAAGTAATGATTTCACAATTTGCAATTCCAGAACTCCCCATGGTTAAATGTACCTACATATATCTAGATATAAAAATGTGCGGAACACAAGAAGAATTCATTGAAAGTTATGCACAAGTTCATAACATGTGTTATATCATCTTACACAAAGCAGTCAATACATCCACAGCAAACAATCAGATACTAACAAGAAGCTTATATTTTCCACACTTGTCTCCAAATGATGGAATTTGTACAGACTCAATTGTGCAACTGATAGATAAAAGATGTATTGAGCTGTACCAACAAACAATAATATTTACAAATATGTAGAAAATTTCACCCCTCCCACGCTCTGGTCAAGGGTCAGTAAATAATTACCCAATCATTTATGGGTCGATTGAGCATGTACAACAACATGTAAGACATTTAAAGCTGAAGATAAAGCAAACTTAATTTGTCTTAAGAAAGTCGTTTAGACTCAAATGAAGCGATAGAATCGTTCTCTGTACCGCACAGTTCATACTGTCTGACGAAGGTTGTGATTGACAGCTCAACCAAACGATATCATTGCCACTACAAAACAGTCTTACAACTAACTCCAACAAACAACCAGACTTGGCAAAACCTGCATAACGTTCTTAGAGACTTGTGAAGATACATTAGAGACTCCCGAAAACCTGCCTGAACTCAAGATCTGGCGAAGAAAGTTCCCACACGAGTCTCAGACCTGACCCCGCCATGTTGTAGGCACACCTGAGAGTTAAACTGCTCTCTTTACAAACGGGTGACCTGTGACTCTTTAGGTGTTCCCAAAATAAACACACCCAGTAAGAGGTATGCCACACAACACGCCTTATATTTTCCATGATCTCATTCATAAACAGATAGTAGTTGTTGAGATTGGCCAAGCCGACATTTCATTGCAATATTTTTTTATCGAGATGTTGTACTCTTGACCCTGATAGCATGTGCCCCTTGACAGCAATCATTATGATTACAAGACAAGAGCTGGCAAAAGAAGGGATGGTGCATTGTTAAGATAGGGCCGGGGGTAATTTAACAGTAATTTTCAGGTACTGACTTTGCCATGCTTTATCATTGCTTCATACAAACATGCACAAGTAACGCGCTTTCTATCCACTGTATGGATAACGTGTTAAAATAGCCACATGACTAATTCTACATTGAGAAGGACTGGAATGTGTTACCGAAAATTTGTTGGTCTATTTTCTTTGCATTGCTATATCGACAATATCTGGCATACTACAGCACTTCAACAATATGTTCTCATTGGAGGACGACAAGAAATTCTAAGAGGACAACCAAATTTGTTTCCCATTCATTCAGCTACAACAAAGTCGGAACATTAATAATATTAGTGCTCATAATCTATAATATTTGTATAAGAAATATGATTGCTCATAAAATTAAGGTGCCTCATATGTAAACTAGAGTTCGGCGACCTCATACCTCCATGAAATATTGAGTGTTTTTGTCGATTTTATGTTTGTTGATGATGACTTGTATGTAATGATATTAGTGTTATTTCTACTAGTTGTGTGGATAGTTATCACATGGGCACTATGGTAACATGCAACAGGTGTGGGGAATCTTTATGATGTTTATATTATCACGTTATGATAGTACTGGCAACTTGCAAGGTAGAGAGTATGTTCAGAATTCATAACAAATAACTGCGACACATCAGGATACAAACACATCGTCAACACAAGCAATAAGACACAAAATGTCCATCAACCAATAACCACATATAGGTTACGGGGACAAGTTTATGCCAGATATATCATAATCCAAGTACATACCAACACAACATCAGCGTAACACCACGTGGAGCACGAAACATCTAACAGCACAAACGAAGTATAACACACCAGGTCCCCAAAGGCACAAGTGGATAAATACAAAGTTAATTATCATATTCAAATTGTCCAGAATCGGCAAACAGTTGCTCTAAGGAGTCAACTGTTACAGATACCATAACCAGTTGCTATATGACGTCAACTGTTCAGATAAGGTAAGTCCAAACACATCCACATAATAGATATGTAATAAAACCGATTACATACTAACAAAACTTCAGCGTGACGCAAGGTGGACCAAAGAACATCTAACAGCACAAAAGAAATATAATACAGCATGTCCCTAAACGCACAAGTACATGAATACAACTTATTATCACTTTCAAAATTGTCCTGGTTCCCCCAAACAGATGCAATACGATGTCAACTGTATATCGCAAATATAGGGGTGATTTCTGATATCATTACATCGATTATAACGACAGATACGGGGCCCAAAATTTAATCACTTCCAGCTATCATCACATCCCACCAACACATCAAGTATGAAACCAATCCACCCAGCCGTTCTTGAGTCGAGGCTATCGTTTCCCCCAAACAGTTGTTGTCAACTGACCAAAAAAAAAAACCATATGTTCATGGCTATCACTGGCGAAACAAATCACCTCACCATCTGCTTTGAGATAAGGTGATTAACAAAGAGGGAAACCACGATGCCTGTTCCAATATATCGCAGATATAGGGGTGATTTCTGATATTATTACATCGATTATAACGACAGATACGGCACCCAAAATCTCATCGATTCAAGCTTTCATCACACCCCACCAACACAACAAGTATGAAACCAATCCATCCAGCCGTTCTTGAGTAATCATCTACACAGACAGAGACACATAACAGAAAATATAACCTCCATTCCATGACATTTCATGGAGGTAAAAAAACAGTACTCACTGTAGCATCTCCAGTTGTCTGGACAGGCTCTGTTGTTCTGTGACGTAATCCAACAGAGAATTCCTCTCCCTGGTAAACAACGAAAACAAAGTATATTCAGAACGGTCGGTATTGATTGTTTGCACTCACGTGACCATGACGTTGGTATTGTCCACCATATTTTACGATTAGACCTGATGGCTGCAAGGTAGATTTAAGCTGTATGTTTCTGTACGGTTACTAAATTGTGATACCATACAAACGCAAACTTCTGGGTAATTGGCTCTTAAGATTGCGCGGTGTTATAATGCCAGATAATGGTTCTAAGTAGACAATTTCAGTTCATTATGAGGTAATTGTGGGTCTTAAGTAGGCTATCGCGGCTGTTTGATATTGCTGGTTCGTTATGAAATAATTACTGGTTGCTATGAGATGACTGTGGTCCGATATGAGACAATTACTGGTCGTTATGAGGTTATTGTAGTTCAATATGAGGAAATTACTGGCTGCCATGAGCTGATGATTGTTGTGCGTTATGAGATAATTTCGGTGCGTTATTGAACAATTTCGGTTGATTACTAAAAAATTTCGGTTGATTATTAAACAATTGTGGTTCGTTATGAGATGATTACTGGTCGGTATCAGATGATTATGGTTCATTATGAGAAAATTACTGGTTGTTATGAGATGACTGCCGTTCATTATGAAATAATTTGCGTGCGTTATCAAACAATTTCGGTTGATTATGAAACAATTGTGGTTCGTTATTACCACCTGTCCAAGTCTTCACACTTCTCCTCCAGCTCGGCCTGCAGCTGCGTCAGCTCGCTCTTCAGAACCGCCGCCGTCGTGTTCGACTCCGTCAGATTGCTCTTCAACTTCCGGTTTTCCTGGAAAACAGAGAGACAATAGATTATGGTTTGGATTAAAAATCGATAATTGATGTTGATAAATGATTTTACGATCAAGTTCATTTCCAGAAAGATATACATGGATGAAATGGATCAATTGATTGATTGATTGATTCTTTAACTTTCAATTTTCCTGGAAAATAAAAACCTAACATTTTACAAGTATCAGGGTGCAATCACATGGGAACGGTTACTGTAGTGTCAACATTAATCGCTAGAGGGCGCAACTGTACCGTGGGGTGCATGCTGTAAACTCACCTGCATGAGGGTTTCAAGTTTTCTCTTCAAGCTGACGACGGAGTCTTCTTTACTCTTGTCTTTTCTCGCGTTTGCCTCCATCTGTAATATAGAATATGTGTGAATAGGGGAATCATAATGTTATGATTATAAGATCGAACAATATTGTTTTATTTCAGTTATATATCAGCATTATAATCGTTTGCAATGATGTTGCAATTTGTACCTAGTTTTCAATCTTATCAACAAGTGATCTTGCAGATACGTGACGTCAGCATTTGGTCAGGAAGTTTATAACGCCCGCCGTCTCTGCTCAGTAATGGCTGGAGTGCCCTGGTGTATATGGCCTCATTTAAACCGATGGGCTATAACTTTCTGGCACATTTGACCAATTGCTTACGTCACGTATCCGCAAAATAAAGTTGATAATCACCTGTCTGCTTAAGTTCTGAAGTGATTGGTTATTATTCAGTGGCCGTTGAAAAAATTTGATCCGTGTATACCTTGGTGTTGGAAGAAATTTTGAGCATTGTACTTAAAGACTTTCCCAAATTTTCAAAATTGTTACATTATTCTGCTGCTTTTTCTGGTTCTAAATTACCATTTGGATTCTCCTAAATGCCAAAAGATGTTTTTGTCCCTTGCTCATCAAATCCACAAATTGCCTACATGTAAGCATAAAAAAATCTTCCTAAACAGCCCCAGACTTTCTGTTACAACAAAACAGAATCCAAGATCCCAAACAGTGACACCAAACTTCCTGTGCTATTTTGGGTGCCATTTCTTCTCCTTAATTGTCATTGAACACGAGTGACAAAAGATATTTTCGTCCGTCCCAGATTAAAAATAAAACGCTACACGAAACAGTAGCTCCTCAAACAGCGACAATGTGGCAGACTTCCTGATACTGTCACAATAACGTCTCAATCTGTCAGATCGCCGTTAAAACCCACTCCAGTACCACAGTGTACACAGTGCAGGTATTAATGGATGCAATGTAAACCCGTGATAGCTGTTACTGTGTAGTCCGACCCAGCTGGTGTTGATATGCTTTTGTTCGGGTTCTGGGAAGCAACTCTTTAGCCGCAGCTGGCATAGACTTTATTGTTGATGTAATCGCGATTTTATGGATTTTAATACCAGCCGATTCTGTAGTACACATGTCATAGGCGTAGGTGGGGAGGGTGGCTAGTGGGGAGGGGGGTCACGGCAGAATCTCCCCTCCCCAAAAAGAAATCACGGAGGTACCCGACAAGAATGATCACCGTATTCTCTCTTGACAGACTACTTGCTGTTGTCGACAGACTACCTTAGTACTTGAACACTCTCTCCAAAACGCAGAAAATGTCATTTTCGGGTTCAAGTTCAGGTCTTTCCAACACGCTGCCAGAAACAAATTTGCTACCAATGAGAGTCATGAGAATCTGTAATAGTTCTAAATCACGTTGTGTCCCATGTGGCAAACATTGTAACCATTAAAACTGTTATCAGCCGCGGTGTAAGGTTTTTATCATTGCACTCATGACAAGTACGTTATATATAAACTGGAGTCTCCCGAACAATTTTTCTACAATTTTGCTTGATGAGCAGGTGTAACTGTTGTAGAGGGGACAAACATATATAGTAACCATTAACATGTTGGCAACCGCAGTGATGAGTTGTCATACCTCTCGATAAATGCTTCTCAACAGGCACTTCAGCAAACGATGCGATAATGGCACCTGGAGATTACCGCTTGTGGCCTTAAATAGTATATGGTTCACTGTTAAAGACCCCTTCACACGAGAAGCGAAATGAGCCAGAATGCCGTCTGAAAATTCGTCTTAAATTCTTGGTTATTCGTTCGAATAATCACTGCATTCATTCCATTTCTTGTGGCCGACCAGAATGTTTTGTCTGGCTCAAAATATTTCATCATTTGACATAAAATACACTAGATATACAGTACAAGACTTTACAAAATAGCTTAACAAGATTCATTCACAACTGCCCAAACAATGCCCCGATCATATATTGAAAATGACTTTATACCTTTATCAGCTGCTAAGAAACTCACAAGAGAAGAAATCTTACCCACCTTCTGAAGTTTCTTGACAGACGCCTGCAGTTCAGCCTTCTCGGTTTCCCATCTTCTTCTCTCCTGCTCAAGTTCAAACTCAAGTCTTTCCTTTTCCTTAAAAAAAATCAAGAAAAAATCAGCAAAACTGAGAACAGTGCGACCAACAGCTATAACCAGATCTGTTGGTCCTCTTGTGTTGGCTACAGTCTAACATGTTTGTTTGACACCGTGCATTAGTGGGTTTACATTACTACAATTTAGCAGTAACACTTACATCTGTTCATCCTGGTGTGTACATTTTTCTCCATCCTCTAAAACTGTTGGTCCATCTACTAGTATATTTTCAACGGATGGTTGGGTACATTGTTACGTTACTACATTGTTTCATTGTTGACACCTGTCTCACCTGTTGTCTACACTTCTCCTCCGCCCTGCTGATCTGCTGGTCCATCTCCTCCTCCATCTGCTGAAGATGCTGCTCGTGCGTCTCATTGGCTCTGAAATCAATGACGTCATGTTACTTGCATACGACTTGATAAAGATGAAGTAATTGTGAAAATGCTACAAAGTATCCACCAATGAGGAACATTGAAATCTGACAGTATTCACTCGGATGGTCACTACTTTCATGAAGATCAGGAGAGAAGAATGGGATAGAGTAAATGAGAGGAAGCAAAAGAGAATCACTACCTTTTCGGTGATTGTCCAATTCCTGCAATCTTTCGTGATGGACAGAAGAAGTCAGCGAGGAATAAGAGGGATAAAGAGTGAATGACAGACAGGAAAGTGATTGAGTGAGTTAAAGAGATACAGAAATAGCTGTTACTTATTGAGTAATGTCTCTAGTCTATCTACCTCTGGTAGTTTCTGCTGTATTCAAGATGGGAAGAAGGAATGATTGAAGGAGAAAAGGAAAGAATGAGAAAGATAGAGAGATGTTGCCTTCTTAGGGACTTCTCTTGCTTATCTTTGGTGGTTTCTATAGTCCCTGATGGCGGACAGAATGAGGGAATGAGAGAAGGATAGAGGGGGTAAATGAGAAAGACAAAGGGGTGTTACCTTTTTAGTGACTTCTCTAGTCTGTCTATCTCTGTCTGGTGGTTTCTATAGTCCTTGATGATTGACAGGACGACTGTTTCAAACTGAGGCAGGAGGTGTGTGGCCGAGCCGTGGAGCTGCTGGTAGAGTTCGCAAACATTCTCCTGGCTGGATAAACAAAAACAAACAAACACGTAAATAACAATATAAACAACAACGGTGCGTCAGCTTGGCATCTGATGGTAGAGTTCGCAAACATTCTGCTGGTTGGATAAAAAACACGTAAATAAATAAACAAATACATAAATGGCAACCTGGCATCTAATAGCAGAATGAACATTTTCTTGGCCCGTAAGTCAAAAGAACAATTATAAAAAAACAAACAAAAAAAAACAACAAGTTGATAAAGAAAATAATAGAGGCCAACAAAGACATTGAAACATCATTGATCTAGAACAATCTACACATTTTTCTGCAGAAGCTACCAAATTATTGATACTTATAATTATTCATAAGGTATCATGTAATACGTAATAATTTTGACAAACATTAATCAAGGAAAATGGACTGAGAAAATTTTTAATCAGTTCTGCGTGTTACGGATGAGTTCAATGACCTCCTTAAGGCGTGTATGTATGCTTTTCTACACCCTGTTTAAAACACCCTCTGAGTATGCGGTAGTGTTTGTTTTGCACACATTCCCGGGTGTTTTGGACAAGCTGTCTTATTTATTTTGAAGGATAACCCTCCGAGTCGGACCGTGGGGAGGGGGGCAGCTGGAGATTTGCAAATAAACAGACGTTACAGTTCATGGAGGGAAGCTAGGTCGTACGGAAGAACGGACACGGTGGATTCTGACTGCAGTCCTGCTTAATAAGCTGGTTAGATTATTAAACTGCGCATGCACAGCGAAATTCATTGTGGGTACGGCGTACCGGGTACTTTGGGTCTGGCCGGGCCCCGGTTTGAATTTAAATCGGACTTAAAATGAACCAGGGACCCGGTATAGATAGGTGCCGTGACCGACCAGTGGGGAACACCAAGTGGCACCCCACGGTATACAGCAGTCCACCGGGACAAATTTGAATCTTCGAAGCCCGTCCGGGGCTACATACATTTCTAACGGGCATCGGTGCAATTTGGACCTAAACCTAACACTGCTATACAGGTTGTTTCCTGTGGACAGTGAAGGGTTTGGGAGAGTTCGCCCTGACCTTGTAGCGGACTTTCTCAGAGCAAGGACTCAGAACCAGCCATCAGATCTTATATTGTTACAGGACAAGTCGGCATCAGAAGAAAGTTTGTAACTAATGAGCTCCCCATTCATCCTCTGCTTTCAAAGTGTCTTTCTGTACGCACACAAAGAGCGTTGGATAACGAGGACGAATGTCATCTGCTCCATTTTGGTAACAACCTGGTCCATTCTCTTACCACAGAAGTGTACCGCAAGCATCGCGATCAGGTTAGGTCGACATTAGAAGAATATTATAATTATCTTTCCATTCAATGTCAGCTTCAATTGTACATTTCTGTCCGCGTACAAAAACAGTCGATAGTGAAGCCTGATGCCACCTGCTCCATTAAGTTACAGTCGGGTCCTGTTTCAATGGCACTGCAAATATCGCGATCAATAGTCGTAACTAGAGTATCTAGAAACCTAATTATTTCTTTGTTATGTTAAGAGCTAGGTACGTACCAAATATCATAACAATCCATTCACAGATTCTTTAGTTGTGTAACTCTACTAAAACACGGCCACCGCCGAAAACAAGATCTTCCAAATAAAATAAAGCAGTCACAAAGGTAAAACTACATCTACTTGGTTTTTTTTATCAGGTCATTAATGTAATTATACTATCCATTATGCTCATCATATTTGTGTGCGAGTAGATAAAATGATGATCATATTTGTTGAAATGCTATTATCTATACTAGGTTCAGACTAGCTACTGGCAGAACAAGAAAGGAAAAAAAAGAATGCACTAGCAAAATCAATATGTCTTTCCCTACCGGGAAACTATAATGTGGTTTTGATTGAAACCTATACTTTATTTAATATAGGAAAACGGAAGGGATATTGGAAACGAATGAAAACATCCAGCACAGTGCAATTGAAAACAAAAACAAAGAATACCAAAAAAGATAATAAGTGAACGAGGAAGACAAATAGGGAGAAAATACAAAACGTGTTTGGGTTGGGGAAATAAACATGGCTAGAGAAAGCACAGAGTTGGGAGCTAAGTAATCGGTGTGTACCCGTCATGCTTGGGCAGCAGTGGGGAACGGTGTGAACAGAGTGTGACGAAGTGACCTTTCCAGCATCTAAATGGGACAACAACAAGACAAAGACAGGACAAACGTGAGACAAAGACAGGACAGCAATAAGACAGGAACAGGACGAGTCTCATCTGTGTGTAGCGGCTGTGATGGGGTGGCCTTTCCAGCGATTAAATAGAACAACAACAAGACAAAGACAGGGCATACATGGGACAAAAAAACAGGACTACACAAGCCAAATACGACACCAAGAAGACGAAAACAGGACAAGTCTCGACGAAGTGCACTGGTCCTGATGGGGTGACACTTTCAGCATTTAAACATTACAGCAATAAGGCAAACTCAGGACAACTAGAAGACAAAGACTGGGTCAAAACATGACAAGTCCCGTCGGTGTGCATAGGTCCTAAAGGCGACCCTTTCTAACGATCAAGTAAGACAGCAACAATATAAAGACCCGGCACCAAGAAGTCAAAAACAAGACAAACCCCGAGTGTAAAATATTTTCCCGTCAAGCACAATTCTGAAAAATTTGATTTTGCTCTATTTCACTGTGATAGAATACTGAAAAATTGAATGTTTATGGACCTGTCGAAAACAGAGATTAGTCTGACGGAGTTGGATTGAAAAAAAGGCTCACGAGGCAGGAAAAAACCCTCACGGTATGAAAAGACTTTCGTTCAGTTGAAAAGAGTTCCGCTTTACAGTTTCAACAGACGTAATTTGTTCGGATCAGTAACAACTGCGCTAACCCCGTGGTGACAGACTTGCTGATTGTGTTTAACGTTAACTGTCTGAGGTTCATTGTTGACTTGCACGACCGTAGAGTCCCTACCGTGTTAAGGGCGTTCCCCCCTTTTTGTGCTGTCAACACTCACATGTTCGGGCGCGTGTATAGGATTACAAAGGGCCCGCGAAGGAAGATTGAGCCATGGTGATTTGATTGTATGGATGATATTCTGCACTGCAAATATGAAATTGATTATACAGATGATATTCTGCACTGCAAATATAAAATTGATTATATGGATGATATTCTGCACTGCAAAATTGTATCTTATTCTTTGACTTTAGATTCAATGTTGACATTCTATGACATTTGTATTCGTTTTGATGATAATTTACAGCATATGTTTTATCATTTGGTAGCTGCTTTGTTTTATTTACAATATGATCGATTTTGGGGGGGGGGGGGGTCAACACGGTCTTACAAAGAATAAGAAGCTTAAACGTTTGTTCTTGCATGACGTAGATGCAAATTCTGTATCGTTGTGCTTATAAACAGAATAGCTGAAAAACCCATTTATAGCTCTTAGACTTGTCATATTTCTCTACCCAACATCAAAACAGCGTCGTCAGCGAAAAGGGTACACTGACTTTGCAGGTGTAGAAACAACAGTGTCACCTTATAACAACTAGCTCACAACGTGGTGGAAGCATTACATCATTTGTGGGCAAAGGCACAGTAAAGTTCGTCATTTGTTGTTGTTTTGTTATCAAGTGCTTTTCAGTGCATCTATGGAAAATCTGGCAGTCGACAAGAATTTACGACAACTTCTTTTACACGACATCAGACGGTTGTAACGCTGGTTTACCTTTAAACGACAGTAACCTTTATCCGTTTTTTGTAAACGAAGTCCAAGGACGGTGGTTTCAAATTAGAACATTTTAAAAATATTGCAAATTTGAAACCACAGTCCGCAGACTTAATACTCCTAAATGTGCCATTTTTAAAGAGAACAGATGAAGGTCAACCCGCGGATAAAGGCGAACTAGCGTCAAATCTAAGACTATGCTAATAATTTTCATTTGCTATCAGTATCATGAACTTTCATGATCATGAACCATTGCTGTGTAAACTTGTCATGTGACCAAAATGACAGGGTTCCAATAACGTGAACATATATTTAAAGGACCGCGACTCTGAAAGGTGACTTAAACCTCTACGGTAACAGGGAGCTTGGAATGGCATGGCTTTACAATTTGTCAAATACTGATCAAACTGTACGTCAACAAATGATTCATTCCATCGACCCCCCCTCTCCTCACGCCACTTTAAGGTCAAGGGTCGTCGGTCGGTAAGAAATCCAAACATTCCTCCAAACATCCGGGTCTGAAGGGCAATTCACCCGTCATGCAACAGTCGGCAACAAAAAAACTGCCACACTTGTGAATCAAATACTGTACCTCCTCCGCTAGAACAACTGCTACACCTCAGGAGACACTAACTGTACATGGCACATAAACACCATATATATCAACACTATAGCCATATAAAACTGCCACACTTGTCATGTAACAAATAACCCCCTATCGATATTGTGGATAACAACAAACTGCTACAATTTTCGATACATTTGGTGTAGCAAATAGTCGCCTACTACATAGATTGAACACTTTTGACACTGGTTATAACGTTATGTATATGTAGTTAGATGATACAATTGAAAATTATCTAGTCTGGAAAGGGAGCTAAAGCAACAAAGCAGTTGAATGTTATCTATTAATTAAAGTACAGGTTATAAAACCAACAAAATCGAGTGTTATGAAACAAGAAGCTACAGGTGGTCTGTTATGAAAGAATAAATCCCCAGGTAGTTATTAAACCAATAAAGATGAGGTTACGAAACCAGAAGCTACAGGTGGTTGTGTTGTGTCAAAATAAACACCAGGTGCAGGTGACAGTGGTGGTGCGTTACGACGGAAATAAACCATAGGCGGTCTGCTAGGAAGTAAATGAAGTCACGTTATAAAACGTACACATGTACACAACTCTCACGCACAACATGTCTGCATGCACTATATTGATTTTGAATATTTACACTCTTACATACGCAAAGTAACGTTTTTTTTATCAAGCAACTGGATAGATTTTGGAAATCCAAAAATTTGGAAATCCCAAATTCGGGGAAATCCAAAAATTCCAAATTCTATCATACCATTCAACTGGAATGTTTGCATTTCCCCAATCACGGGTTTCTAAAATGCTGGATTTCTAAATTCTATCCAGTTAATTGCTTGGGTAACTGCTACATTGCGTATCTTATTACCTGGATATTCAACGTTCATCGACGTGCAGTATTCTAACAGTTACAGAACACTGTTCAATGATTTTCTCTCCAAATTCCAATAGTAAAAAGTTTGAAGCTCTACCGGATTTTCTACCGGACGGGATGAATAGTGAACCTAATATATTAACGTTATAGTATAACGTTTATACATACATTACACTACGCACGTTCATTTATATTACGCCACATATCATAAGTTATCTTTATATTACATATTACATTAATGTTTATCATGTTATCTTTATGCTAATCATAAACTTGATATTGAGAAACGTAATTTAAAAAAAATATTTCGGCTTTACCATGTCTAGACGGGGCTTTTAAATATCACAGTATGATGCAAGAGTTCCAATTTGCAACATTCTGTTGTCACAACGACGTTGCTACAATGTAGACGTTCATGCTATTCTTACAATGTAGCCGTTTGATTAAAGCTACAACTGTGGACGTTCATGTAGCATTTACAATGTAGCCGTATCGACTGCGATGTTTGCTTTGTAACGACCGCTTTTGTAACCTTCGCTAATTTAGTCCGGTGCGTGATATGGTCGCCATGGTTACTAAGAACTTTGGACCAAACAGAAGGGTCCTACGTGGGATCCCCATGGTAACGTAAAAATGTCAACCAGCTCGGACTAGAACAGACTGGTTTGGGGTGATTTTCCCCCACTTTTGCTACATTTCACATATTCACGACTAGACTGTGGATGATAATGACACTTGTTATAATGTCGCAATGCTGGTATATCATAATACCAAAAAGTATTAAAATTTTGTGTGGGCACGCACTATCTGAATTACTTTATCTTTCCTCCACTTCGTGCTAGGTACAATGACCCGAGTAAAGAAGTAAATTTGCCCTCCCTCTTCAAGAAGATAAATAAGTAACTACAAATAAACGTCACTTCTCTATGGTGTTCTGGAGAAGTGTGAAGGCCGTATGTATAGCGAAAACGTACAATGTAAATATTCGTTTTCAAGAACAAAAACGAGAAAGATTCAAACAATGAACTTACAATCAAGATCACCAGGACCCCCTCTCCAATCACAAGGAACCCCAATTTCTACGCATAAGTTTACCTCCCATTTAAGACCTCAACTTTATTTCAGAACTCAAACATTATTCCAAGACCCACATCCCTTTTCCAAACCTTGATACATGCTGATTTCACTGCTTAGCACTCAGCATTTCAGAAAATGTAAGGTTGTTGAACACACATACCACTACCAGTGGACGAGCCCTCTGCTGTAGTGATTGCACAAAGCTGTGTGGCCTATGGGCTATTGAAGTGGAGAGTTGTGCCAAGGATCCTTGGTTGTGCCGACCAGTGCACCATCTGGTGAAGGACTTTATCTCCTCACCCCCTCCCCTCACCCCCTCCATCAGAACCCCCCCCCCCCCCTTAATACCCCCAATAAAAGCTCTTAAGACGTCCTTCAGTAATGTTGACATCCTGCTCCCGGAGATGGGAGTCAAACAGACGTCCGAATTTTAGTATAACGTAACCGGAGTACTATTAATGTCAGGCTGACCCGGTAACGGTATGCAATTACCGGTAGATTATCAGACGCCAGGAGTAAGATATGAAACCGGTGTACTATTAATGTCAAGCTGACCTAATAACTGTATGGTATTACCCCTGTATGTGGTTAATTAATATGGAAAATGGATTTATAAATGAATTTCATTTAGTCAATATATATGAAGGAGAACAACAAAAAAACTACTTTCAATAGTGTTTCGGATGTTAATTGGTCAGTTGGTATAGTGAAGTCTATTGGTAAAGTGAAAGCTTTTAATCAAACTTTTTGTTTGAGTTAATGAGTGAATGAATGAATAAACAAATGGATGAGTGAATGAACGAATGAATGAATGAATGAATAGTTGAAAATGAATGAATGGTGAGGACTAAATGGACGTAAACCAACAAAGCTATAAATTTGAAGTTAAGACAAAAAGACCATATAGCAAACTTTTAAGTTTAACATAAAGGTATAACATTTTATAGCAAAACTAAATCTAACCTTCAGTAACATTAGAAAATGGCTTGTCTTAGATCTGCAGTAAGACACACATAGTAGAATAGTACATACAACAGTATGTATCTTCCATTGGATTATCAATATTCAACCCATACTGTTGATGTACAGATCTGATGTATCTGTGTCTGTATCTGTATCTATATAGCCGGTATAACCGCCGTTCGGCGTAACACACCAGCTTCTGTATCTGTATCTTAATATCCGGTATAACCGCCGTTCGGCGTAACACACCAGCTTCGGTGATGAAGGCTCGTTCAAAGCAACTCATTCTGTATGAACATCTACATACAAAAACCAGAGATGCTTTGTCAAGAAACCCAATGTATGCCTATGCTTAACCAACCCGGCCTACGAGCAGACGACACGACATCATTCAAACCACAATTATGACGCCGCAACACTACCAAGTCTTAGAACAACACCGACTTGCTTATTAGAACATATTTCTTCTACATTCTCGTCTAAGATACGAGTAACTGTTGAAGTCTTACCTAGGCAATAAGTCGAAATCTTCTTCATCGAAGCAAATGAAGTCGTTTTCGGACCACATTTTGAGCGCTCTGAATGGGTGTAAGTATCGTCTGATAATGACGTAATGTCAATATGACACCAGCTGGGACTTGTCGAACATGTTCTCAAGACTACTAACGCGTAACAGACAACAACAGTTTCACACTTGGTTGAACATTTCTTAAAATTCCAGTGAAATTCAAGCTAATATTCCACTGTTTGTAATAATATCTTATTCATGTATTACATAGTGTGGGGTATATTAATGTGTCATTATACAGTGTCGTTATAAAACCCAGCATTAAAATGTACCTGTTTTGAATTGGAACATTCCAAGGCGAGGCTATAATTAGCCCTGGAAGATAACATTTGGGTCATTCCAATGGCAAAAGGGGGCATCTTACAAAATTTGCTTGAAGCGTTTTGTTTATGTATGGTCTTAGCATATTACGATTCTGATGAAACAAGATGTCTTAAAAAGAGTTTTATCAATTTCTTTCTGATGAAAAATGGAAGCTTCCAAGGTACACAGGACGAAGGACTGATTTTGGACTGTTCCACTG
Organism: Branchiostoma floridae x Branchiostoma belcheri; assembly: GCA_019207045.1. NCBI lineage: Eukaryota > Metazoa > Chordata > Leptocardii > Amphioxiformes > Branchiostomatidae > Branchiostoma > Branchiostoma floridae x Branchiostoma belcheri. The sequence goes on along the minus strand of CM033024.1, from coordinate 28,157,414 downwards.
CCTGGAGGGGGCGGAAGAATCAAACACTATAATTGCCTCCCCTACAGCAATTTGGGACTTCCCTATAGTAGTCAGTCGGGGTAATAGGTCGTTGATTCGGGTCAGTACTATTCAGGTCAGATTAAATGTGTAAACAAGTCATTATGAACATTTTCATATTGTAGAATATCTATAAGTTCAGACTAAAGAAAGGGGCGGTCAAACGTATCTCATAGATCTAAGAAATCAAACCCAGTTAGCCTAGCTTAGTGTCAGGAATAATCCTTGACCCTAAAGTACAAGGTCCCGGGTTGGACCCACCTGACTCTGACGTCACTATTATCCGCCATATTGGACATTTAAACTTGGCAGTTACCGGGTAAATTTGAACCTGTCTTTGCAAAATATGATTGTCACTTTTGTTTGGTACTACACACGGGCAAATGCGAATACAGTTGCTAGGTAGAGTAGATTTTGTATCACGATTCTTATGACCTTTATTGACGTAAACGTAAATACAACTTGGCACTTGACCGTAGGTTCATTTGCACTTAGGCTGAGCAGGCCTCAGCCTTGCTGAAATTAAAAATATTTACGTACAGGTGAACAGGGCTATTTTCCCCATGCATATTTTTAACTTTCATATAGAATACACCTACAGACTAGAGGAAAACACAAACTCTTCTGGACGTTTAACCCCTCAGACGTTCATGCTAGTCTTAGACGAAATGTATCTCTCTCTCTTGATTGTAAAAAAAATCTGCGGACGGTAAGGTTTGGGTAACAGTTCAATATGTTTATCTTTCGCTGTGTTTGTTTTGCGTTTATGTATTTGAGGAAACCCTAACGGTTTTTGTGCTGCTTTCAGAATGTAAACCTGCATGGAGTTTACAAATAAAGAGCTCGGTGTGTTTACCAGAGTGTTCACCCTTGTTTCTGTATAAATAGGACTGTTATTTTAACCAGAATGTGTCAGTAGGCTTCGAAACTTAAATGCAATTTGTTCAGCTCTCAAATTGAAAGCCTCTACAATGACGACATAGAAATCTGAATATGTTAACAATTTCTGAAAAGGGAACTGTGTCTGCTATGACTGAAACAATCGGGACGTTTTGTTCTGCTTTCGGACATGGAATAAAATAAAATCAACCGAAAATTAACCTCTCCCTAATTTACATCGTAAAAGGCATACGTTTACCTGAGAATGTATCTACATGTGTTTTTTCTTGTGGACGTTTTATTGTTTTTGTAAACAGTTCTAATATTTTTCCATAGAACTGTTATTTTGACCAGAAATTTTCTGCAGATTCTAAAACTTGATTCTAGGTAGTACTGAAATTTTGAATATCTCTAGACATAATTCATAAATATCTAAACGCGTTAACCTGGCTGCAGTGAGGAAGTTTGCAAAATTGTCCTTTCCCACAAGAGCACAAGTTCGGTAGCATGGCAGGATTTGAACCCAGGACGTCTGGATTTTGGGCCAAATACCCATTAGCTACGCCACACGACCCAACATATGTCAGTGACTTTAAATCAAAGACAGAATAAATAAAATCGAACCTCTTCTGAGTTGACATCGTGAAAAGACAAACGTGTTTACCTGGGCAGTAGGAACAGATCCCGACCAGACCGGTGACTGAAATGACCCCAGGCCTCCCTTGTGACAGGGCTAGAAGTTCTGACCATCTGCCCTGTGCAGGCTGGCGAGGATACCGCCCTCCGTCGCACAAAAAGCTCCACATGTTTCAGCCCGTCTGTGAACTCATGCAAACTAATTCTCCGGTCGCCATCTTTGTCCAGTTCTTTAAAAACCGCCTCCACTTCGTCTCCATCCAGTTCGAGATTCTGACACAGGTTCTCGAAGTCCGATTTTTCGATGAACCCGCTTCCCGAGCGATCCAGGTTGCTGAAAATTTCTTCCAAGTCCTCCGGTTCGGAGCCGAAGCTGTCTTGTTCCATTAAGAAATTATCGTCAACCTCCATTTCAAGTTACCTGCTAAAATAACAACAAAGCCAATCCGTTCAGTGTTTTCAACGAAATCCTAAAATAGTTCACCCTCTTCACTGATAATGTGAGAGACTCATGTTTTGTCGTGCGATGCCGCTGTCAATCAAATTCCAGTCACGACGTGCGGATCAAATCTTGTCGGTTCGTTTGGAGAATCAGGTGAGTGATTCCTCACACAAAGGGTTGATAGGTCACGTCTTGCGACTTGTCTTGGCGGAATTCCTTTGAGATTCACGGGGAATTTACTTCTCCGAACACCGTACCAGTCCCTCAGAAAATCTTATCTGCTCGAGTTGTTAGCTCACTGACACCTGTTGGAGTCCGGGTCGTCCGGTCGACCCATTTTCACTCACACTCTCGTCCAACGAGGCCGTCAATCACTTTGAGAGAGAAGATCTAATTCCCGCGCTTTCTTGTTGCGTCTTCTGTGACAGAAAATATGATCAGGTGCGCTAATATGTCCCTACCAAACGGCAAACCTGGCACGTAAGAGCTCGTTCCCAGCGTATCCGGGCGGAAGGTGCCCTCTCAGAGAAAAGAGTCGTCCTACTCTCGTATCACTCAAGCAAACAAGTGGCGCGATGACGTCATGAGAGGGCACAACACATGTTGCGCCTTGTTTGCGCATCGCTGAGGTGCCAACGACAACCAATCAGCGTGAAGTGGGCTCGGGCATAGTGCAGAAGCCGTCAGTAACGCAAACTGTAAATATTTCTTCACGGTGTGGGGCATTTTTTTTTGTAAATCTTGGACGTCGGATTCACGAAAACAGTGTACTGGATATATCACTATTGTCTTGACAGCCTTATCACTAATTACATTGGCGCCTAATTATAATGATCTCGTTACAAATGACGCCTAATTTTTGAAATAGCAGCTGGTTATTGATTGCCAGGGGACAGTAGCATCAGTTCTTTATCTGTTGCTAGCGGCATCAGTTCAGAAACCTCTCAGCATGATTGGTTATATTTATAGTAAAGAGATCGTTGCAAGTATTTCAAAGGGATCATTTACATTTATCTAGTAAATGTTTTTCAGTGTTTCACCTTTTAAGGTGTCTTAAGAGATTAACAAACTTTAACAGAATGCAAGGCAGCCAGAGATAGCAGACTTCACCCATTTCCCATACAGCTTTGCGACTAATCCAATCCTATAGCAGTCAAGCACACTAAAAACTCTCCATCAGAAAGTCAGATATGGCAGACTTCAACCCTTTACCCATATTGCTTGATTTGTGACCCTGCAAGTCCAACAGAAAAAATAGCAGCTCGCAAAGAAACAGACGAACAGACAGATACATAGACGGACATACAAGCCGAAAAAGTACCTTACTTCTTTGAGCAGAAGTAACGAAACCTTGCTACGGTTCTTTGTCTTCTATTTTCAGCCATTATCGACATCATAGAAAGTAGCCAAGATCGATAAGTTTTATCGAATATAGATAAAAAGTTATCGATTAATCGATCCGTAGATAATCAATAAATAAGCCACAGAAAAAAGCAGTGTATTACGTAACTTCAAACGTTTTCATAGAAGAGCAATAGCACACTTTTTGTATACAATGACCTTGACCCACAACCCTCACCTAAACCCAAGGTCATCACGGTTTCAATCAGATAGGAACAATCCCGACGTGGTCTGGAAAAAGTCATTACATCCTTCATGACAAATATGCTAAACGGGCTTCGTTTCAAGTTGCTGGTTAGACTACAGACAGTAAATGAGCGACACAACAAAATACGCTTACTTGGCTATAGTAAGTCCCTCTACTAATACATGTATACACAAAAAGTGAACATAGAAAGCTCAAAGTATATGCATACATACAAGTATATATTACATTTATCCTATTGTAGCGTTAGCATTGCAGTATCGGGCCACGTTAGAAATGTAAATCTGGTTAGACGTACAGTGACTTTACCTGTATAATACACAAGTAAAATCTATACAAATAATAGTGGTTTGTGCTGAAATAAAATTCAGGACAAAAGATATTTTTAAAATGGTACTAGTTAACCCTGGATGACAGCATATTACGGGCAACAATGGTTAAACGTCACATACCAAATTAGACGCTACAGTCATGCAGTTTGTTATTAAGTCAAATTAATATCTTAACCACGTCCACGAGTGAAGCTAATGTTTTATAAACAGCGGATTAGCCGTTATATCAAGCTGTTGTACCGGCTGTCAGCTGGGCGTGAATGAAAACAAATTATCGTGTATTCAAAACACGGGCAAAAAGTCAGGCGGGCGGGGGATCACGTGGTGTAAAGGGTTGGATCACGTGGTGCAATAACCGGGGATCACGTAGGATCACGTGGTACTGTTGGTAGTGTCACGTGGTGCAACAGGTGGGGATCACGTGGTACTGTAGAAGACTTACTGTAGATAGTATCAGGTGGTGCAACAAGTGGGGATCACGTGGTACGGTAGATAGTGTCACGTGGTGCTACAGGTAGGGTCACGTGGCGCTGTACGAGGGGTACTATGTTATATAGTCAAATACTCGACAACGTGACTAAGTTCATGTAAGCTGCAGGAGTATTGCGTATATACTAATTGATTATCATTAAACAAAATTCCACAGATAAGTTACAATTTCTTTACGTTTTGTGTGCTTTGTTGTCTTTCAGATCATACACTTATACATATTGTTTCGTATTCCGATTATGAAATCAAGAGCCACATAGATACAGGTAGCTGTATAAAAAGTGGGCCTACCTGGTTTAATCTAACTCAAGTGTTGTGTGTTGTAAGTGATAGAATGCCCCTACCGTATGATACTTAAGAGCGTGCGCTCTAAAGATAAAACGTAAGGCAAAAGAAGAACGTTCAAGTTCCAAGGGGGGATTTTTCGTCATTGAACAATTTTTTTACAAGGCCATGGCCCATTACAATGTCACATCAAACGCAGCTTCTCCTTCACTAACATCTAAAAGCGACAAAGTGTCCTTAAATCGTGTAATAGGTGTCTTACCTTACCGCTTTAAGTTAGGGGTATAGTGTACTTTAAAACCTCTGTAAAGGCCATTACCGACAGACACGATCATAGCACTTTGGCCTGCGATTCATAGGTACAAGTGCTCCTTATGAACTTGATTGATGGTATGAAAGCTTTTGTAAGGCATTGTCACGTTTTTTTTGGAAACACTGTACAACGTACTTTACAGACAAGAGCGTTACACCACTGTGACACTATAGTCAACGATTAGCAAGATCCAGTGCAATTGTATTAAAAGCACTTGCAAGAAATGATACGCAAAGTTCTTAGTGTCTTAGGTTTAAACTGTCTATTGACTATACGTTTCTCCAAGCAGACGTTGAAAGGCCGGAAATCATAACGTTTTCGGAATGAATTATGCGTTCTGTGATTCAGATATCCATGTACAATCTTACAATAAACCAGTCACAAGCGGCACCTTGCGATTTACACTCAAACTGCAGTTTATCAAACTTCGTTCGCCATTGGATCCTTCGTATTGAAACAGGTGTGTTGAAATTTGTCTTCAAGCAACATTTGACCAGTCTTTGTTCTTCTTCCTTAAAAAAACCTAAGAAAGAACAGCTTTCTAAGATAGTCTCAAGGAGCTCGGGTAGCGTCTTGTTTCTCCACAGTGTGTTGCGTGGCGCTAGCAGGCCTGGCGTGACGTTAGGCTGCGCCCCGTGACGCTAGCTTGCGTTCAGGTAAAGTGACGGCAGGTTAATCATACCATGCTAACGGCACGGGTCAGCGGACAGGGGAGCTAAATATTTGGGTTAGCTTATAGGCGGAGGTGACATGGGTTTGAATAGCTGACTTACAGAGAGGTCATTTTCTTCATGCATTTCTTTAATCACATCACACGATTTTCAGCTAGGCTATGATCGGGACCCTGTAGAGAATGGGCACGATATTTTTACCTCCAATGTTATTTTTTTGATGATGCATGAACGTATAGTTATTGTTTCTTGAAGTTTGCAGGGAACTTGTACGACTTTCTGGAAAAAAAAGCCATCAGTTTGTGATTGTACGACGTTTGTGACCTGGCCCCAAGTTGAAAGTTCCGCCCGATTCGAGAATAGCTAGATGCGTGCGGTGAGAGGATTTCAGACTATCCTTAACGCTCAGGTGAACACCAAGGTAAACACACAGGTAAAACCCAGCCAGGTAAACATTTAAGATTACCTGGGCTTGTACGAAGGAGTGGACCTGAATACTTAAGAAGGGATATAACTACCCAGGTGTGAATAAACAATCTGGGGTAAGACCTGTCCGTCCCGCTCTGATTCTGATTCTTACCCGGACTGGATTTGTTTGTTTGTTTTGTCTGTTTGTTGATCAAAAATCTTAGTCAGTGAAAGAGCAACAGGCCTATAGGTCTAGGGTGAGAATGTCTGGCAACGCTGCATTGTGAATAGTATAGTATAGGAGTTGTAGAAACACACAGTCACACACACACAGACACAGACACACACGCACACACACACACACACACATGCATGTACACACGCACATACACACAAGCACACACACACACACACATGCACACACACAAATGCACACACACACACGCACGTGCATACAAATACAGCAGATATCCACAAACCTAAGACAAAGCCAAGTCTTTACCGAGGAAATAATAACGGGGAACCAGTGAATCACGTGACCGACAACGGCAACAGGTGGTTTTCATGATTGGAGGGCGTGCATGGAGGTTACGGCTTCACCAGAAGATCACAAAAATAACAGTGGCAAACAGCAATTTGAAAAATAAATTTTCAGGAAATTTTTCTTATCGCTTACGCTAAGTATGCCATTTTTGAAAAGCCTTGTTCTTTTCTTCAGAGTTCAAAGAAATGCGAAAGATGTTGACTAAACGACAAAGGCACGTTTGGCATTTAAACCATTTTCCAATTAGTTACAGATATGTTTTCTGCAGTGTTCTGTAAATATTTTCAAGCTTCCATCTTATATAAGGTGATTTGCAAATATGCTTAAAATCGTTCCACGACAATATGTCGTATCGGTGTCGGGAAGGGGCTGGGTTCAGCACTTCTTTATTCTCAACATAACCATCAGTTTCCTTAATTGTGCCGAAATATTTTAGAAATGTACACTCATAACTTCTGAACTTATTATTTTCGCCACGAAGCTTCCGGAATTTTTGTTTTCGGAATTGCTTGTTTTTGTGACAGTGATAACTAGAGATGGCTTGTGTTTATATTTGGCACGTGCACGGGTGTCGAAATGATTAGATGTTGGCCCCTTGCGGCTTGCTACAGTGCAGTAGCGGATCGTCAGGTTTTGATATCTGGGCATGCTGTGGGCGTGATTTTTTTTATTGTTAGATAGCTATTGTGAAAAATAGTATGTGCTGTAAGTTTGGTCCCCCTAGCAGCTTTTATGAAACTGCATACGCCGATTATGTTTTTGTGACTTTTCTGTATGTTATGCAGTAGTTGTTATTGTATGAAGCCCTACGAGGCGGCATCAGTCCGTAAGTGGCATCCTGCATGTTATCAACATGAACAGCAGGCTTTGACATGCCTTGTTCGGGCTACACAATGTACATGTTTTTCCGCGCAAAGATCACAGGAAAAACAACCAAATTGGCAAGCATTCTGCACATAACCCTACGAGCACACGTTTGACAAGGCCTAACTCCAATCACTTGTTTAGTACAGATGGTTTGGACAGGAGGAAAACATGAAAAATACCCAGGCATTCTTATGCCGCTTAGAAATATGCCTGGCAAAGACGCTGATGTCTTTTTTCCAGGTCTTTTTTCTTCTTTTATACATGTATATCAAACCCTTCTGCGTCCTTGAATCGATCCAGCTATGCAAGTTGAAATATGTAAATTCAAGACTGTTGAGCAAAAACACAAGCTTCAAAACTTGCAATCTCTATCTTATATGCAACGAACGACAAGATAATTTCTTTTTCCTTCTTTCCAAATTCTATGACATCCACTTAAAAAAGGCCCTCTTGGTCTCCACCCCATCATCGGATGGTACAGTCTTAGATTGAACACCGTTACAAAATCAAAACGACAGGATAAGACCTGTTTTGATGGAGCAAATCTATTCCTATCACCATAATGAAAATTGTTATGCACCAAAATGACTATTATTATGATCAAACGACGTCGTTGCCGTTTTTAAAATAGCCCAGCAGAAGAAATAACGTAGGCAACACTACCACTATCCATTTTAATGTGGTTAATACGGATAGTTATAATGATTTGATCAAAGTGATAAGAAAATACGCTTGGCAAATTACGAATCAACACTTTATTTACAAATCAAGATTGTCTGTGTAAGTGTCTGTGTTACACAAGCTGTCACTGTCGGGAGTTCATTTGGGTGCATGTCTGATCGGTTTCTGTCTATTTTCGTTCACCTCCGTAAGCCAAGAGACTGATTTTTTGTTAATTTAAAAATGAGCAGATTCAATAGAAGATGAGGATTCTCTGTCACCATGGACACCGGATTCTGGTAGTTTTAAGTCTCACAGTGATTGGTCCATGTGAGCACATACCCATAAACCAGGATTTGGATGTTTCGGAGTCGGACTCTCCTGACTAAGGATCGGGCCTGCATGCACATTTTTGTAAGGCGTAATCAGGCCATTTTAGTATTTGTAATCCGTATTCAGTCGCACAAAATTAACAAAATTCATAATCACTACCATCCCAGTCCCCCCGCTCCCCATGCAGGCCTTAGAGACTTCTAGATGCCTAACATGACAAGTGGAAAAGCTAGGATTCCAGCCATGACTATAGAAAACATATCAGCTGTCATCAGGCGATTAATTAGCGTGACCCCTGACCTCATTCGAGGCGACCATAACTTCGGTTGTGGGAAGCCACAACATTCTGCCATCGGGAGTGTGTTTTAGTCAATATTTTGGTGAAAACAGACGGGGTGGACAGTTGGAAGAAAATACCACAAGCAATCCGTCCCCTTTCACATCACAAAGCGAACAAATATCTGAGCTAGGGGTGGGTAACTGTACAGAAATTTCAGTTAGAGGTCAGGTTCAGGTTCATAGGGCCAGGCCTCGGCTCTGGCATTAACCTGGACCTAACTGTTTGTGAAAACTCGTGAATGGGCAATGAAAAAAAATGTCCAATTTTCTACAAACTTAGCTTTAAGGAATCTGTTCGGTGTATTCCAATTCAACTGGCGTTTTAAGAATCTAATCTTTAACTTTGACAGTAGATATTATTTTTGATATGTGTGATGGGTTCTTTGATGTTCTTGAGGTATGACTCGCCTCAAACACGTGACCCCTGGCTTTACGCTCCATCCAAAATATTACAACCCTTCTCAGTAGCATAAAAATCAGGAGAGCGGCATAAGCTGGAATACTGTATATGTAAAGGGTTAATCTATTGTACGGAACATCTCTGTTTCCCTCCGCGCCACATGAGACTGTTTACATCCCGCTTTGTTTGCCTAAGTCCGCCTGGCTCTGAAAGGACTTTGTGGCCAAAACACAGATTACGAAATATAACCACAACACTGCCTTGTGCTCGCCATGGGTTACGGGGTGGGGGCGTCCGCTTACAGTGCAGAAGGGTTGACACAGTAGGCACTCTAAATGTGTGTGCTCGGTAAACTACGGTGTTGGGAGACTTCGGAATTTTCATAAGAGCTAGCTTATTAGATCGGAAATAGTACGTGACACTGTGTACTTTAACATGTACATGTACACTCGACGCATTTTGCTGTGCGATCGTCTGCAATGGTATAACTTGTACTAAAAGAAAAGTGGCGTCTTGTTGGAGTAACGGTTGGCCCATAATTCAGAGGTCTTGGGTTCTAATATCTACTGATGTTGGATTCATGTTGTGCCCTTGGGAAATGCACTTTCCGCACTTCACCCGGCCAGGTGTAAAATTGGGTACCTGTACCCATGTCGTGCCCTTGACACAGTGGATGACACCCCTACGACATGAAAAGGGCTATGGAACTAACTTTACCATTTTGCTATTGGATCAGAAATAGAATGTGTGCCAATTAATGGGTCGGCCATACTCGTTACCGTACATTTACGCCATAAAATTACGCCAAATGATCTCAAGTTTGGCAAAACATATTCTATGGAATCTTCAGGGGTGGCTTTTTTTAATAATATCTTATTTCAAAATAAAGTAAATACGACAGAACCAATGACGATAATGGAAAAGTTCAGTCAACATTTATAGAAAGATAGATTTGGTCAGGACGTGTAAGAATGCTGCTTGGCACAAGTGTATCAGAAAACAAATACAGTATGGCGCCAAATAGTCACTATCACCTCACGGGTACAAATGCAGCGACTGCTGCTGTACCGTGAGAAATGTGGTGATTTTGGAGCGACGTTTGCTGTTGTGACGTCAAAGGAATGGCTGGCAGGTTACGTTTGAACGATCACCAACATTTCATGCAACAAAATCCCCTAATCTCAAATGGAATCTCCCCAATTTCTGTCAAAATTTCTGTCACGGTTGTTTGATTTGGGCTGATCTACTGAAAAATGGGGTGTTTTTTTAAACATCTCATTCGTGGTCTGAATATTATATTCAATTATTTATTTCCTTTCACAATCACGTTTCTGTCACCATTATTGATTTCATCAAGCACCCTTAATCATATCTGAAATGCCAACTATTTTTTAGTCAGATTTTAGACATATCAACGGAAGTTATTTCCTCTCAGAAGGGAAAACACAAGAAGTCTAGCCCACACGATAATCTAGATAAAAACGATCTGATTATCGGGGTGACATCTGGCAAAAGGGTGTAGCCGGTCAAGTGCCCCCTTCGAGAAAACAAACACCGTTTCCATAAAAGGCAGAAGCGCGGGAAATGAGAAAGAATGTGGGCAGCTTCTACATTCACTCTGACTAAATGAGACCAAGAAGGATAAAAGAACGGTAGATGATTGCGTGTTTACGCGCTGCGAAATACGTCAGGGCGACTAATCATTGTACGTTAGCCACCTGTGGATTCATACACAGCGACAGAGTACTGATGACAGGGTGCTTGAGTAGCTGCTATTTGGCGCGACTTATTACTTGGATGTCTAACCTTTGTCGACGAAACATTGAAATGTACTGATTATGTATCATTAAATATTAGATAACGCATTGTCACAGTTAAATCGCCTTCTGAATGATCGGTTTAACTATCTAATAAATATTTATATTCATACCGCACATCGTTAATGATATTACGGTAATTGAATTATGCTTATGACTAATGCAATACCTCTTTATGATTATGATTTGTGAGAAAACTCTTATAAAACTAAAGAGGTCTCTGAATACTTAACATTGTAAATGATTGTTGATAAGCAATACTCTAAAATAAGCAGTCTGCGTTTTATCTAGAAGCCATTGTAACCCTCAAAAAAGGTGTTTGTCTGTAAATAGCAATGTAATTCATACCTAACTGCAAGGTGGTACATCGAGCAAAGATTCACAAACATATTAATTAAAATACAATCTCAAGCAAGTGTTGCCATGTCTCAAATATGTAGAACTTAGAAACCAAGGCCCTACCCACACGCATTTATAGTATCATTTCTTAATTGTTATCCAATATCAAGATAGGAAAGAACATATTGAATCAAGACTTTCATAGATTTTAAATATCCTTAATGTAATTGAACTACTTACTCACACAGTGTCATGTCTTTCCTTGTAGAAGGTGGAAGCAAAGGCTCTACTCACGCACATATGTGGTATTATTTCTTATTTGTCATCTACGGTTGAAATAGAAAAGCAAATATTCCTTAAGGTTGCTCTCAGCACGTATTTACAGACGAAGAATTTCGGATGCCAAATAAGTTACCTCACTACATAAAGATGACATTTCGACTTCCTCCTTAGATTTCCATGTAAGGCGGGGTTTATGTCTTGAAGACGTCATGAAGACCGTTTTCTTACGGCGGAGGAGCGGTCTGATTATACTCGAGGGTCTCCAAGGAGACCACGCCCGATTGAAAGTGAAAGCGAGCGGGAAACATGAGCGGAGACTCGTACCCATGACCCATGTCCAGACCACTCCAGTATGTATTCAGTACTAAATCTACAGACGAGCATCATAGTTTTGCGACCCTTGCTTAGGCTTAGGTCACATTTCGAAACCGGGGCCCGGACGGGCAGCTTTCGGGAGTGAAAAGAATGATGATAAAGATACAAAATGTCAAAATAAGATACATGGGCATGATAGGTGTATATTTCTAGGAATAAAATTTGATTTTTCGTTTCTTAAACCATCCCAGCCGGGCCCCGAGTTGGAAATGTGAACTAAGCCTAATGGCCTACGTCTCGTTTCCAAACCTGGGCCCGGCCCAGTCGGGCATCTTTCGGGAACGTAAAGTATGACATGAAAGACACCAAAATACACAATGTATATTTTAAGTATACATTTCTTTTTTTTTGTTTCCATGAATAGCCCGGCCGGGAAATGTGACGTTAGCCTTCCCGGGATTCAAATTCGGGACCTTGGACTAGAACCCCCGACCCGTGTCCACAACGCGGTGGGTTCGCAGTAAAAAAAAAAAAAAAAAAAAAACTACAAACTTCGGTCTCACGAATTCGAACTAGGCTAGTTGTAATTCCCGGGAATCGAACTCGGAGCCTTGTACTAGAACCGCCGACCCGTGTGAACACAGTGTGAACTACGTATACGCTACTAGTAATTTCCTGGACTTGAACTCGAGAACTGCACGGGACTAGAACCAGCAGGAACGCGTTATGTACACAGCGACCCACTTCAATTACACACCTCGTGACTCTTCACCACACCACCTACACAGCTGGACCTCAAGCAGGGAAATAATGAAACCTACATGCAAAACAATACGCACCATGATATACAAGCTTCAATTGATTTGTATATCTCCACACCTGTCTGGTCTTTACTTTTGGTCAAAATCTGCGAATTTGCACATATATATGGTTCATTGAAGATATGCTTAGATGAACCAGAAAAGTACTCAAATCTACTAGATAGATTGCCTAGATAGGTCTCTACGTGAACTAAAAAGGTCTATAAATGAATCGAAGAGATCTTTTACTCTACGTAGTGTCTATACGAACTATGGATGCCTCTCAATAGACAAAGGAGGCCTATAACAAACCGTGTTTCTAAATGGACTAATGAGGTATCTAGATAAAATAAAATGGTCTCTAAATGCACTAAAGAGGTCTCCAAACGAACTAAAAGGTCTCTAGATAAACTAAAGAGGTCTCCAAACGAACTAACATGATCTCTAAATGCGCTACAGTCTCAAGCGAGCGATTTTCACAAAGTAGAGTTTCAGTGTAGTGGATCTCCTCACACGCATTGAACCCGAACGTGTCAAATTACCTAACCCGCGCCGACACGCACTCCTCAACACGGGCTGACTTTGTACCTTAAGAAAAAGGTGCGTCACTAGGGTTACATTCAAGCCTCTTTGCACACCTACACCTTACCTTGAACTTTCATCGTTCGGTTGACTCGGTGATCTGAGTCTTAAGGAAGCCATACGTCATTATAAGACGTCTACTCATGCACGTAGTTGCAGAGAATAAGATACAATAAGAAACAGATACAATGGTGTTTTCTATGAAAACACGGCATTTCGGTATTAATCGCGACAAATCGAATTAGCCTACATAGGAAATGAAAATTCCCACATCAAAAAAAAATGAACATCATTCGCCCTACCTCCCACTCAAGATGCCTGAAGGAAGAAGGGGCGTCTTAAGAGAAAGAAAAAGAGAATTTTCTCGTCTTAGGAAAGGTATATAAAATACCAAGACGCCCGGCGCAACATGAAAATATCTTCGGGAACTGCGCGAGTGAAAGTTGACTATTAGAGAGTACGCTTGTCTATTATCTTGTTATGGACGTTTGTAGCGGTTTCTGATCGCTAGAGGCAGTATAATTGTGTCAGCAACAACACAGCGGTCCGCACAAAGGCACAGGCAACATATGGCGATACATGGTATTTGTGGATAGAGATAGGATAAATTGGCATAAACGGCTGTCTTTCACTAGAAGAGATGTGCTGTTAGGAAATGCCCAAGACTCGCCAAGTTGCATGGCTGTCCCTTTTGCCTAATCTCAACGCGTTCTCTTTTGACAAGCTCCAATATATACCAGTATCACCTTTCCCAGGCCCGAAAGAATACGGCAGGAGTAGCTATATCATAACGGTCGGGTTAAAAACTACTTTTCCCGGTCAAATTGCTACTACTGCCGCTCGGTTGAATCGCCACTATTTGGGTCGTATTTGCCACCAACTTTACACGAATCCCACCGTACAGTCAACGGGTGAGGCAAGAGGTAACCGTGACAGGTGCACAAAGTACAGGTGTGACACCTTTTCTAAACAGGTGACAGCTAGGTACGACACCTACCAGGATATCTCCTCAAGTCCCCGGCCCAGCCTGGTCTTTACGTCTTCCTCCTCTAAGGCGTCTTCCAAGGTGGACTGGCTCCTTAGCGTCCGTCTTCTCTTCCGGGAGAGGTTCATGAGGGCCTCGCGGACCCGCTCGAAGCCTCCCGAGAACTCCTCGGCGGAGATCCGTCCGTCCCCGTCTGAGTCTAACTCCCGGAACACGGTCTCGAGCTCGTCCGGGCCCAGCTCGCCACAAATCGCCTCGAACTCGGCATGTTCTAGGAACCCGCTGCCGTCTAGATCGCACGCCTGGAAAAGTTGGCCAAGGCTCCAAACATCGTCCGCACCGTCACCCGCAGCCATCTTGGAATGGTGGGTATACATGGGGTTACTCGGGAACCCGTTGTCACTCAGTAAGATCCTCGGATATGTATGGGGGTTCTGCGGCTACGGGAAGATATGCTGATCGTTGACAACATCGTTTTGGGAACTGCTCGAATAATTCTCATGGAAATTCAACATCTGTTGTTGTTTTTACGTCTTGTCCAGTTTTCCAGAAGCTTGACAAATTTCTTTTTGTTTCCTTGCATAGTTCAAAGTGCTGAAAAGGAAGCTTTATAATACCTACCCACACACTACAAAGATCGCCCACACATATCACCTCAGGCGTTTATTCAATTACGCACAGTCTTATCTCAGTCAGATATCATATTGTACTGATCTTATTTAATGACATAACACCCGTTTGCAAAGGCCATCTCTTGTGATATATCGGTTGATCTTTCTTTCTCAAATATCGGCATTGCTGCATTGAAAGATTCTGCCATTAATATTTGCATCGATTAATTCAAATTTTCAAGGACACTTTCTTGTCATATTTTCATTGTTAATTTTTTACTCAAAATTACATATTACGCGTATTTTATCCCCACACGAGTGTTTCATCAGGATATTTGGAAAGGCCAATTGAAGCTCTACACAGTTACGTTAGCAGTACGAAATGTTGTTTATACCTGTCTGCTGCCTCCCATAATAACCCCATGCCATATGTATAGTTTTGTTTATCCTTCTTTTTTGGCCTTCTTGGCCATTATCATTTTTGTGGTAGCGCTGATATGATCTTTTTAATTATGGGTAATGCTCTCAAAAGCTAGGCGGTGACAATAAGCCCTCCACCCCGCCCCGCATTAGCCATGTTTAAAATTGCAAATCAGCACTCCCCAAGTAAAATCTGGCCGTATTTTCAAGAAGCCACTAAGGGGCCATTATCGAACTTGACCTTCGTCGTTTTTCCGACCCCTACCCAACTAACAAATATCGTCAGCATCCATCGAAGGCTTGTCGAGTTATACTGTTTTCAGACAGAAGGACAAACGGACGAACAAGCCCGAAGCATAGCCTTAGCCATTCTGGTTAAGGTAAATATAGGACTGCGAAAAAGGCTACTTTTTGGTGTTGCTGTACCTCCATGTTGGCCTCTGGGCGTGCCCAGCTAACTGTTTACACCTGCGTGACGTCACTACACACCTGAGGAGTCCAAACTTTCACACCCAGGTTGACAGAGTTCACGTGAAGGTAAACTCGTGGGGCATGGAGCGGGGTAACAGTGATACCGTCTCCATGGTAACGGGACAGAAATATGTACGTACGCATGTAGTCTGCATAATTGCATGATAAGAAACACACAGAAATCGTACATGTATTAAAGAGGTCTCTCAATGAGCTAAAAGGGTGTCTAGATGAACTAAAGAGGTATCTAAATGAACTAAATACGTCACTACGTGTCTTTCATGACTTAAATACGTCACTAAATGAACTATGTAGGTCTCTAAATGGACAGAATACGTCAATAAATATATACCAAACAGGTCTCTAAATGAATTCAATACGTCAGTCAACCAGTAGACTTGCTATACTCGACTAGACGTAGCTGTCCCTCAATGAATTCAAGATGTCTCTAAATTAAGCGAATAGGTTTCTAAATGAACCAAAGAGGTCCAAACTAGCTAAAAAGGTCTCTAAATGGACTAGATAGGTCTCTAAAATAACTAAATCTCTAAATGAACAAAAAGACTCCACTCAATTAAAACAAGAGTCCTCCACATACTACTTGTTGTCTTTGTCAACATTGTTACCTATAACTTCAAGCAAACATTGTTGTCACGATTTCCTTCACAAGTTGTGGACGTTCAACACAGTGGCTCTCCCCATACACAGTGAACCCTAACGTGTCAAATTACCCTACGTACGGACAGAGGTAGCTAAAAGTGATACCGTCACAAATATATGTGGCAATGGTCTTATCAAATTGCTTGGACACAGGTTTAAAGGTGCTCAATGTGAGACAAAGGTCCAACCTTTTTTTCCCATTTTCACTTCTGTTTATACTATATGAGTGTCGAACATTTTCACTTCTGTATATACCATATGGGTGACGAACAAATGTATTCCCATATATAAGGAAGTATGTTCAACGGCGATAGAGCACTTTTTGTATGTTTTTTTACAATGTACGTATGTATACACTTGTACCGCCAATGTTTTTTGTTTTACCTATTGTATCTACCATACCTCTGAAATACCATGGCGTGGTATATTATTTCAAAGACTGTACAAATATGGTATGCATCAGGGGATATTACATGCAATAGTTTGAAAGTCTTTGAAATAAAAGGGTCCAAGCTGCATTCGCATACTTCATGGAAGCTCATTTGTGTTGGTAGTAATCATAGCACAATGATAAACATTCGTTCATCACAAAAGTACACACGGATAAAATTTTTTACGACCACTGCCACCTTCTTCCGGATCAATACTATGACCGACCGCTTCAGAACATAAACTCGAGAGAAATGCAGATACGTGATCTTACTAACACGTGATCATGCGGATACGTGACGTCAGCAATTGATCAAACGTGCCAAGAAGTTTATAACGCCCAAGAAGTGCTTTAAAAGTGACAAAAAACGTCCAGACTTGTCCTTGACAAGTCTAAAATAATGACTGGGTATTAATCCAAGATTTTCGAAGGAAAATTAACTTGAAGAAACAACTTGCCCTTTCGGTTATTGCCCACCCCTACTTACGTGGGTCTTTTATCTGACAACTAAAAGTCGTTTTTCTACATTCTTTGTTGTCCAAGACATAGAAGTATTTATGAGCCCCCAAGTTGTTGACTTTTCTTTCAATAAGATTAGCCCCTTTCACTTAAGTATGTTGAACTTTTCACCAAGTTCGCAAACTTTCCTTGTTGGTTCTGTAGCCGCGTTGGTCCCTGTTATATTTTAAATGCCAGTTCCTTTCGCAGTCACAAAAGAATTTATTAGCCCAGGGTTGACTTTTCTTAGATGCAATTCGTTCCTTTCATCCAAGTAGGTTGAACCTTTCACCACGTCAGCTAAAGCATCTCTTGAATACAGTTTCCGTATTGAAGCCATTCTATTTATATTTCAATGCCAGATCGCGTAGGCACATAAGTATCTATTAACGCAAAGTTGTTGAATCGTCCTTCTACCAAATTCGTTCCTTTCACCATTATATGTTGCATTTTTCACCACGGTGGCCAATGCGCCTTTTCGCCACTAGTTTCTCATTAATTCCGGGTTGTATTTCAATGCCAGTCGATGTTGACTTTCGTGACATTAAAATCTTGTAACGAGTCGTAAAACTAAGTGCAGTAACAAGCGCCTATTACGCCTGAGACGTGATGTCATAGGGAATGTTCGTTACACGTGGCAGTGTGGGGTGGTTGTTACAGAGGGGTGGTACACTCTTCCTTTCGTTCAAGGGGTGAGTCTTCCCTTCACTCGCTTCGAATTGTGAATTTAGGGGATAATTCAAAGAAGTATTCACTGGATATTCAAGTATTGGATACTCTATTAAGACCACCGTTTCTCTCAGTATTCCATCGGTATTCTATGAATTTACTAACTGCAATGTGATACATTTGCAAGGATTGCAATATGGAGTGTTATTTTTTGTTGCTCTATACCAGTACCTGATCCCCCTAGCACACCCTCAGTCCGTCAAACGTAATACGTTGACAGCCCAGGAAATTATCAGACGCTCGGGTGGCAACACTGTAATGCAAACTGTAATAGGGCATTCAATACGGGATATAACAGTGGCTGTAATATCGTCCGTAATAAGGCATAGGAAAGGCAAAAATTTGTTTTAGGCTACCGGGCAAATCCTAGCAAAAGCTGCCTACACTATCATATTTCTTGGTGAATAGTGAATAGGCAGACCCTTGTAATGACTTGTCTCATCGTCAATAAAGAAAGAAAGAAAGAAATTCTACAGTCGTACTGTGTATTTTTCACTCTTTAAACAAACGATAGCTTTTTGGACATTTGATGAAAGAATATATAGTATCAACGTGTCTCTTTTCCAGGTATCCGATATTGAATATGCTTGTAACTACACGTACATCTGTATGATTACAAAATGAAGAAATGTTGAACATTTCCATGCCGTGATGCATTTCATTTTATACTATTCAATTGTATTAATTTGAAGAAAAAAAAGACAGAAGAAGAAAAAAAAACAGAATCCGTACCGATCCCATTTCTTTCAAGGCCGTGATACAACATCATTTTATTATGGGCTATAATAAGGCTCGTTATATGGTAAGTTGCCTGTAATCATTCGGACAAAGCCATTCCCGGGTCTCTAATTGCGGCCTCCTTCTAACCGCCTGCACGGGGGGATGGTGACTCCCGCGGTTTGTTTGGCGTCACCATAGCAACAGATGACGGCTGCAACCATGGTAACAGATGGACATGTAGTTTTGCGACACAGATATGAAAGGCGCATGTTTCAAGCAGATGTTTGAGTGAGAAATTGTGCCTTTTTTTTCAGCCCCGTTTCTTTTCCTTTCCTGACATCAAGAAATTTGTTATCCCAGAAACATGTTGCATTTGTTTATTGCAACCACGGCAACGGGATGCTCTACTGTCTCCTTGGCAACGTGAGAGAAGGTAAGAAGTTGTGAAACGGTCACGTAGGTTACTTTCCAAACAGAAGTTAATCTCCGGCTGTTTTTTTTTTTACTTATTCTTAAGTGTTTTTTTTTGGGGGGGGGGGGGGTCTACTTTGTACCGTTTTCTTTTTTCTTCTCCAAACAGAAAACGGTACAAAATTAAAGCCTGATAAAAACGCCTAAAACACATTTAATAAACATCCAAACTCGAACCTCTGCTTGGAGAGTACACAAACCGCGCGTCTGAACGTTCAAACGACCCGTTGCCATGGGAACGGAAACCGTTATTCCACACGGATCTGTCAGTCATCTCTTTGACCTTCTGGTTTACCCGCGCTGTGGAGAGGATTTTGCGGGTTTGTGAAGGCGGGAAAGGATAAAAAGTCTTTGATGTCTACCATACATGATGAAAGGGCTCCAGGGGGTAAAACCGTCGTTTTATGATGTGTCAATCATTGGTTGATATTTCGGAAATTGCCACACGTTACATAAACTGCGGGGAATCTTACTGGGAAGTATAAAATGCTACCGAAAAGTATAAAATCTTACCAGGAAAGTAGTTAATCTTACCAGGAAAGTATAAAATCTTACCGGCAAAGTAGTAAATCTTACCGGGAAAGTAGTTAATCTTACCGGGAAAGTAGAAAATCTTACCGGGAAAGTAGAAAATCTTACCGGGAAAGTAGAAAATCTTACCGGGAAAGTGGAAAATCTTACCGGGAAAGTGGAAAATCTTACCAGGAAAGTATACGTTGGATATCTTACGGGAAAGCCAGCAACAATCCAGCCAGGGAATTGTATAATCTCATGGGAAATTATTAAGATCCTACCGGGAATGGATAGATTCTTACCGGGAAACTCTGGTATTTAAAATTTTTGAAGTGTGACATTGCACACTTGCTGTATGATATTTTCAATATATGAAACAAACAGCTATCTGCACAGTCCATGGACACACAAAAAAAATTGCTGTGATGCGTCATTATCACTAGAAATGTGTACATCATTACATGTTATTCTTAGTATATCAATATACGACAAAAATCATATTTCTTCCTTAATCTTATTTTTTCTCTTTGTCTATGCAGTAGTAGATGTACTACAAAAAAAACTTCAATGTAACATGTTACTTTTGTTAGCAAGAAGGCGCAATTAGATTCAGCTTTATTGGTTCTTGGCATGGCAAATGACATTATAAATGCCACATTCAAATACATTCAATGATAGTGCATGTCATTGTGGTGTATATTGAGCTGTTTTCCTGGTGTAATATCTGGCGAGTTACGATCAACGTGTTGGAAAATTGTTTTTGACATTTGCCATTGACAGCTGCAGTGAATGCCTGTCATGGTCGTCTGTCTGCTAGCGTTATAATGATACGTGTAGACCTATCTTTACTCAGTTACATGTACGTTCGAAAGGATATCAATTGTTCACTACGGGTGGGGTCACGTACACGCACCAAAACGTGAACATCTGACGATATAATCTTCATTTTCTAATCTGCCCAACATCCGGTCTACTGATTTTATTCAGGTCCAGTTTTTTTCCGGACCAGTCCAACAAGAAAAAACGTTTTTGACGTTCGGTTTGAACATTGCATTCGCAACTAGTACTGTTTCTCTATTTCACTTAAAATAGGAAAAATCAATGATTTGGTCCTTCATTTGCCAATACATGCCCCAAATGTAATCGACAGTGCATGTAGTATCGAATAATGATAGTATAGACTGTAATATTAATAGATGATAACCATGCTAAGATACTAATCTAATGAAATACTAAGGTCTCGAGCTACTTCTATTGGGTTTGACTTATTTTCTTTCTGTTTATTGTTTATTTGTACATAATACAAATGCAAATTACAGCGAGAACAAAATGTCGTAGAAACCAGAAACCTAAAAGACTTATCATCATTTATTATCACCAGACTAAGTACAAATGCCCCAATAGTTATCTTCATATATGAGAAAGATATTTGGTCTGGTGCTTGCGCTCTCAACAATTGCAGATGTTTCTTTACTTTCACCTAATATAAAGTAAGATAAGGTTAGTTTCATAACCGAGGCGTAGCACAAGGCACCCCGTACGTAAAAAATACTAAGGAGCTGTGTCATCACACCAGTCCGACTTATTGTCTTTCAAACAGCTACTTGTGAAATCTACTGTTGATAGATTCAGAAGTCACTTTTTTTTAACATAATCTTTATTCATTTTTGAAAAAAAGACACAACAATACATAGTGGATGTACACAAAAGCAACCTAAACCAGGATAGACAATTTGCATTTTCCCAACTAAATTAATTTAACAGTGCATAACCAATGGGTCCCCACTTTAACAAGTGTTTTCCGGGTTTCTGTAAGTTTTGAGCAATGATGTACTGTAAGTCAGAAGTCACTTTGTATCAGATAACCACTGTACCTGGTCTACTGCATGTGAGTGCGCCTCCTGCCAGGATTTAAGGGTTCGATAGTCTGATCGATTGTTTATGTCGTTTTTTATTAATCTTAGTCTGCTGTATCTATTGTATTTTCATGTCGGGGCGAGGGCCAGCAAAGGTGTCACCACTTGTTCCCCCGCCCCTTCCACTTGTGTGGTGAATTTTGATAAACAAATAAACAAATAACGCTGTTTATTCTTTCTCATTATACATTCGTTATATAGGTGACCAGCCCCTCAATCTCTGTCCTGCTATTTGCTAAATAATTTAGGCAAATACTACAGGGTGTCTGCTACTTATATTAGCCAGTAACCATGGTGACAGCCGTATGGTCCAGGATAGGGCTGGGTACCGGTACAGAAAATTCAGGTCCAGGTCCGGTTCAGGTCCAGAGGATCAGGTCCAGGTCCGGACCTGAACCTGGACCTGATTCATTATGACTCATACCAATGGTCCATTTCACTACAAAGATATCTGGTTGGTGGAGTATTAGACTTACACTGGCGTTTTAAAATCCTCCAACGCTAACTGCACCTGTACGATTGACTGTAAACCTTGGTAGAAATTACTATAAACTCTACTCTACTTCACTCTTGTCATTTTCTTCCAACTGCAAGCGCCAAAACGTGTGAATGCCTGATCAAATAATATGTTAATTTTCTAATCGGTCCAACATCCGGTCCACCTAATTTTTTCAGGTCCGTTTTTTCTGGACCGGTCCAATATTAAAGAAAAACCGGTTTTGTACCGGTACGCTGTACCGATACCCAGCCCTAGTCCAGGACATTGACTTGACTTGTTTGGAGAAGAGGAGGACAAGCCTACTAGTAAAGCAATATGTTTCTGTTCTGTGAAGGCAAACACAATATTTGGTCAGGTGATTCAGACCGCTTTATATGTGTTATATACCTATGGCAGGTATTCTCACTATAGATACGTAGTCAGAGACTTGGAGAAAGCGGTACGCGTAAACGACGCCCTTGACACGTTACCAAACCTTCAAGACGGCATAATAAGGTGGTCAGTGTCTTGACACGTGAAGACGAAACAAGTGTTTTTCTTCAAGGAGACCTAGTTTCAGTACAGGTTCGTTATGAAACCAATTCACCCAGACGTCAGCATGATAATTGGTTCCTTACAAACCGCGTGGCGTAGCGGTAGCATGTTCGGATTTGCACCGAGAGGTTGCGGGTTCGAATCCGCCTACCGTGCCACCGATCTTGTGCCCTTGGGAAAGGCACTTTACACGACTTTCCTCACTTTACTCAAGTGAAAATGAGTCGTCCCTCGGATAGGACGTTAAATGGAGGTCCCGTGTATGGGGAGAGTCACACCCCATGCACGTTAAAGAACCCCCACACGTGCGATGGTGCGGTGTGGATCCGGAGCAAACCATTCTGTCTGGAGTTGGTGATTCACTACAAATCACCCGGACGGAGGCCTGGCGAACCTTCGTGTCGCATCAGCCGTACGGTGATTTACATCATTCACCATGCCCCGGAGAGGAGATAGGCGCCGCCAGGGGACTAAAATGCCTATTGATACAGCACAACATGTTGTGCTGCCTCTACGGCTAATTAATCAGCCTACGGCTGATTAAAAAAGGCTATGGGACGAACGAACAAACCGCAGGGCATCAATTAGGATCTCACATCCGCCCGGGGTATATGTTATCGCTTTCTGAGCTGTCAATCAAACCCAGCGTTTCACGGAGAGAAACGCTTACTAAGATGCTAATACCGGGGAATCTTTCGATGTTACGGGTGTTGGTCCTGATTTACTGTTAGTAAGGAAATGCTACGTATGACCACAAAGATGGTACATTTTACTCAGAATGCTACATTGTACTCACAAAGTGCACAAAATTCTACATTTTAGTAATAAATGCTGTACTTCATTCCGCAAAATGCTGCATCTTACAGACTTTTACATGTACATGCCAAAAAGCAGTTACTCTTTTTACTCTTTCTGCAACATGTACAGCATATGATTTTGGAAAAGGTCATTTTCAAAATGATATCCAGTTGTTTGAGTAACTGCTTTTTGACAAATCTTATAATTACCTGGATGTCTAATCTTCTTCGACGTTTTAACCATGTACATTTCATCAGGAGAATGATAGAATGAATTTTCAGACAAAGGGGCTAAATCAGAGATCTTTCAAACCACTGAGAAGGCGCGTCTTGTCACAATGAATTGTTCTTCTCATAAGAATCCATCCAAGTCGGTCGCTCAGCCTCTAAGGACCTTCAATGACGTATTCCTCCCCGCCAAGGACTTTCACTAACGAGCGTATTGTTACCACACACAACTTTCACTAATAAAGAAGATATTGCATGTCATTCGATACAACTTTCACTGACGAGCTTGTTGTTATCACAAACAACTTTCACTAACGAGCTCATTGTTACCGCTGAAGACTTTCACTGAATAGATTATTGTTACCTCTTAAGAGTTTCTCCGTACTAACGAGCCTGTTGTTGTCACAAACAACTTTCACTAACGAGCTCACTGTTACCGCTGAAGACTTTCACTGAATAGATTATTGTTACATCTTAAGAGTTTCATCGTACTAACGAGCCTGTTGTTGTCGCAAACAACTTTCACTATACGAGCCTTTTGTTGTCGTAACTCAAACAACTTTCACTAATGGTTTCACTAACTATGGTATTGTCGCAAATGACTTTCACTAAGGAGAGTATTGTTACCACAACTTTCAATTAAGGCGTATTCAGGACAATGCCGAAGCGCACGTGTTTATTCCTGGGCGTTATTTCTGCGCTTTGATACCCCGGAAGGAGCTTATCTTATGTGATATCCACAGACATCAAGACCTTTCACTACCGGAGGTAGCTGAGCAGAATTGAAGGAAGCTTTCAAACCATTAAGACTGATAATAGTTGACAGGAACTTTCACTGCCGGAAACCTGAGGAACCACAATGGAGAGAGGCGTTCAAGTAATCTTGACTCTTGACAAGTCGATAATGTTGTTTTAACGACCGGAAGCTTTATAAAGCGTCAAAAGGTAGAAGCATTAGATTTATAAATATTTCCCTTTCAGGCGACGCAAAATTATGATGGACCTGTCAAAAATAAGAACTTTCGAATTCATTTTCGCTAATATCTTAAACCTACAGTACTGTATTCTGGCAAGAAGCCGCCCATAATTAGGAAATACTAAATTTAGTATTCACCGGAAAGAGGAATTGTTTATCGTACACCATGCAACTTGATTAAACTATTAACTATTATGTAATAAAAGTCTTGTAATAAAGGCTTTGACACAAATTATTGGCTGCATGGTACCGGTACTTTTAGCCAAAAGCGCCACCTACCACGAGGATGGGAGCTGCAGCTCTTCCATGTGCCGATCGTCGTGCAGGTCTTGGTCGTAGGACGAGATGTCGTAAATCCCGGCCTGCGCACCGAGCATGTCCTCTTCGGTTTGCGACATGTCGTGATCGATGACTGTCGTTGGCAAAAGGCGATGTCAGACCGTCCGATTACAACCACGTCCGCAAGGTAATAATCTAGAAAACAAGCCAAAAGATGTAAAACAACAAGACTGTTACATGTCATTCATTCATTAATCAATTAATTCATTCATTCATTCGTTTGCTCATTCACCGACCCTTTACTTCATTCGTAAAGTAACAGTTACTCAAGCAACTGGACAATGTTTGGAAACGGTCAGACATTTCAGATACCATCCACTGTTCTTCGTAAAGACGATTCTTAAATTGTTTGTGCACCCCGCCAGTTAGTCTGTGTAACACAAACTCCGCTGTCCAGGGCCGCGGGGGCCGGCGGATGTTTGGCGGGCTGCTATTTTGCGAGATTTAATCAGGCTACCCGCCAGTTTGAATGGGGAGTTAAAGAGGCAATACATTAGAGAATGTACTATCCCACCCCAACAGGAAAGGAGGCTCATAGGCGTCGAACTTTCCGGCACTTGGTATCCTGCGCCCACACAAGACAAGATAAGCTCTTGTCCTCAAACAAAAGGGGCTCATTGACATTTTGTTAACTGTTTGCTCGTAGCTCTTATTAATGAAGAACATGATGAGACACGTCACTGACATCGGTAGCTACCCCCCCCCCCCTCCCTCGGCTGCTAATTACCCTCCCCCCGTCGGCTATATGCCACCCTCGTATTTTTGCAATGTAGTTAATGTCCCTATATTGCATTAATTCACTCTCCTCTCGATCAAAGGGAAACCGCCCTCCCACCCATGCCATGGGGCCCCGAATTTGATGCCACCTGGAATGAGGTTTCGGCGAAATTCAGAAGTGACGCTATGCCAGATTTTAAGAAAAGATACTTAAATGGGAATAGAACATCGAGACTGGCCTAAAACGATTTGGAATGTTTGCACCCACGTGATTATGACGTAAGCATTGTCCGCCATGTTGGACGGTTGAGTGCAAATTTCACAATCAAGTTGCGCACTGATTCTTTTCATTGAAAATTTCCCAATTAAGAGCCATTGTAGGCCAGGAGGAACAAACATGGTCTGAGCCTTTTAATTTTGGTCAAGTTTTTAATTCCTTTTAGTTCAGTAGATACATTGGCGTAAGGACAAACGTTGGGCCCTGCGGATGGATACAGGTGAAAACTAGGGGCACAGATAGGATCTGCTTGCTTCAGTCGATGTCACCTGTTCTAGAAGTTTTAGCCGGTTCATACCTCACTTTCTGTGTATGGCTATGATGTTCGTCCTTGTTACTTTTTGGTGGAGGAGAATTATTGAGATTGAAACTTGGGTTAAGAGCTTTAACGAAGTCTTGATAGATTCCATTGCAAGGGGAAGCTCAACTGGATCTCCTGCACAATACACGGATGTCTCAACTGAAGGTAGATATGTCTTTTGTGTATGTAAGGTCATTTTGTTTTGATATGGATGGCCTCCGATCCTCTGTCAATCCCAAATAACACCGTTTTCAAAAAAGATTGCCTTTGTCGTGAAATATAGCCAGGAAGGTTGAGCAAAGACTTTTAACACACAGAGTGCTATACTGAACAAAAAAAAATATTTTTCTTCGTTTTCTTCCTTACACTCTACAATATTAGTGTCCATTTCGTTAAATATTTCTCATTTTTCTTTGGGAAATTTACAGTATGGTTGAAAACTTTATTTTGATGGACGCAAATTGATGTGTACTTGATGTTATTTATAAGGTTGAATCAACACGGGCTATTCATTACTTTAGCCACGCATGCGCGATGGAAAGAAACTGACCAAAGAAAAACATGAACATCAAACCCTAACCTAACTGCCCTACAGCGTAAAACCGCCAACCAATTATAGCATGTTTGTACTAAAATGAAATAAATTGAATTGATTGGATATCGTCTATCCAATTATGGTTCACCGCGGGGCCGGATATGCACTGACGTCACCACCGGTATATCACACGGGCGACAGAAAATTACATTGATGAAATAAAGGTCACGAAGTCGTGCGTTCCTGGAAAGTAAGGAAATTGACTTAATGCCTGTCATCGGCATTCTTATGACCTTGTAGTAGTGCCTAGCTTATGGCATATAGGCCTGTAAAGGTGGTGTCTCACTGCACTTGGGGCACCGGTGAGGCACTGCGGTGTCCGTAGATGAAGACAAAGTTTTCTTACGTTTTGTGTATTTTGTTGTCTTCTTAGTCATACTTTTACGTATCACGCAATATCTAAATCATAAAAAATTGGCAGTTTTAGGGAATGAAAAGTATGATACAAAAGACATCAAAAACATAAACATTACCAAGAGTTATTCAAATCATAAATTGTGCAATTCTATTGACATAGGCTTTATATAATTAATTTTTCGTTCCCGCAAACATGCTGTTTTGTGGAAACAAAAAAGAAGAAATGTATATGAAAAATGTATACACATAATGCCCACGACTATTCTCTTAACTTGTAGTTTGGTGTCTTTTATATCATACTTTTCGTTCCTGAAAGCTGCCCGGCCGGGCCCCGTTTTGGTGTGACCAGGAGCTCGACGGAGAGGCTGCTACCAATTGAGCTACAGGGACATCCCCGATGTAGCGGCCCTACATCAGAAATATCCACATCATTAATTACAGCCTGTTTGTCAACTCACGTGAATTGGACTGGACGGAAAAAAACAGCCACCCAATTACGGTTAGCCGCAGGGACCGGAGGTGTGATGACGTCAGAAAGGGACCATCAGAGATCTCATCAAAAGTGACAAAGACACCTTGCTGATGGGGGGAAATGGTTTATTATGAAGATGAATCCCACTTTTTTTATTAGATTGCAGTTTATATATATATATAGTAACGATAGAAATATTCTTTTTTTAACCATATCATAGGAAAGTTCCCTCACTTTGAATCTTTGTCTAGTGTTGAAAAATTCATTTTTCTTATAATCATATGAGTTTTGATCAAACGACATTACACAAACACGCCTCAAGGTACTTTTTGAACATTACTAAGAAAATAGAAGAAGCCGAACAAATGTATTAGAATAGTTTTAGAACCCATGTTTTAGATTAGTCTTACAAACCATGTGTATTGTATTACGACCTTTTGTATCTATATATGCCTGTACTTAGTCCGATAGGGCATGGATGTGCAATAAAGGCTATTACTAATTATGTTTAAGGCTGCTGGTTTCTTGACTCCTGGGAATCGAACCCAGACCCGCCTGTTCACAACTCAACGCCGCTAACCGCTAGAAGGTCAAAAGGTCCAGCCCAAAGGAAAAACATACATCAAAATCTTTTGTACATATAAGTACAGGACAACCAGGAAATAAAAGCTGGCGTGGGGTTGAAAATAAGGAAGGACCTTGACGTGTTATCACCCAAGCCGTAAGACGTGTGTCTTGGCACGAGAAGACAAGAGCGAGTCGGCGAAGTATTCTTAACTCTAACGACTTAATACTTCAATGGAGATATATATAAACGGAGATCTTCTTGACACACGAAATTCTAAGAATCACGTGGCAACCAAAGACTTCTTGAAAGCAAGGCAGATGATTCAAGACAAAAACAGGTCTTGACATATAAAGGACAAAGACAATCGCACGCGTATGTAGATGTCACACAAGGAAGGACAATGACACTTAACAAAACCTTAAAGAAGGCCTGCGACAAGTCAAGTGTCTTGACACGTGAGGGCAAAGTACCTGAAAGCTCGGTAAGATGATGAACCTTACAAGTGGAATGACATTGCCGCAACCCTTATCTTGAAGAATGTACAATGCGTATGTCTCAACACGTGAGAATATTAATAAAGGAACCCCACAACACGTAAAAGCCTGTGAGTAGGCGTAGCGCATCTGAAAATCACGTTGCACCCAATTAGAGTCCTTAAGCTTGGAAAATAAGAAATATACTCGTGGCACTCATTTTGTCTTTGTAACAAAAGATGACGTAACTCGTGGAAGACAAGAAAAGGGTCTTGACATGTGACAGACAATGACGCTCGGCCTTGGATCTGTGGTTTGCGTTTGTATCAGGTTGTGTGATCTATTCCTTTCTTTTTATTGGCCCACGCTGACTTAATTCTATGGGTGACATCCTCTAGAGACTCCAAAACTAATGCGCGAGGGCGAAAAAACAGAAAATCCAGCAGAAAGAATAAATATTGCGAAATCACGGGACTTAACTCAATTTCATTCTTTCCAGGCTTGGTTTGTCTTGTGTTCACCTGTACTAAGACTGCTTGTGACAGTCGTCGCCATTCAATAATGTTTGCATTGCCATTCTTTAAAGAGGGGAACAAGAGTACTGTAGCCCCATGCCTTGACCAAGTGCCTCCTTACTCTGGAGAGCAAATCCTTTGGCAAGCATAAAATTCCGATTTAGGCTTAGGTCACATTTCCAAACCGGGGCCCACAAGGGCAGCTTTCGGGAGCGAAAAGAATGACATGGAAGACATCAAAATACACAAAATGTCAAAATACACAAAATGTCAAAATACGATCTATGGGTATGATATGTGTGCAATCAGTGTGGTCTTATGTATATATGTATTATTTTGAAAACTGCAGTAAAACCAAGACTGGTACACGTAAAGACAAGAGAAAACAAAGACAACAAGTAGCTTACAACTTAAAGGACATTGAGACCTACCCTTAAGGCGTCGTTGTCATGTCTCTACACGTCAAGACGTAGGTAAAGGAACATCTTGACACGTAAAAAAACTGAGTAGGCGCACAGCATTTTAGAATCACGCAGTAGTCAATTATAGTACTATTGATAAAGACATTTGACAAAGACGCTCGCACACAACAACAAGAAACGGGGCTCTAAACATTTGACAAAGACGCTAGCGCACAATTGCAAGAAAAGGAGCTCTTAACATTTGATTAAGACGCTCGCACACGAAAATGAAATTCAAAGAGACAAATAAAAGTAGGTTTACAAGAACATATTGACATTTAATCATCAAATCTTGATAGAGCGTGGCGCTTGTGCCTTGACATGTGCAGACGGAAGAAAGCGAGTATGCGAAGCGAAATTCAAAGAGACAAATAATAATAGGTTTACAACAAGGACGTTATATCACATATGTGATATAACGTCCTTGGTTTACAAGAACGTCTTGACATTTAATCATTGGAATCTTGATAAAGCGTGGCGCTTGTGCCTTTATACATGAAGACGAAAGAAAGCGAGTATGCGAAGCAAAATTCAAAGAGACAAATAATAATAGGTTTAGAACAAGGACGTTATATCACATATGTGATATAACGTCCTTGGTTTACAAGAACATCTTGACATTTAATCACTGGAATCTTGATAAAGCGTGGCGCTTGTGCCTTGACATGTGCAGACGGAAGAAAGCGAGTATGCGAAGCGATTTTGATTCTTACGAGTATAGCAAGAGCCCTTGAAAGGGACGATAATGAGGTCCGAGAAACAAAACAAGAAGAAGAAGAAAGGTGTACAGAAATAACGCGTGCAGTTCTACCCGCACAGGTCGGAGACAAAAACGTGGTTGTTCCTCACGTGTTTTCTCCGTGTACAGCAAAGAGAGTGCACGGCAAAAACGTCTCTACCGAACTCCCAACACCAAGCATTGACGTCAAACTGTCAGCACGGGTAATTATAGACCGGCGTGAATGACGTCTTGACGACATACAGTTACGTTACATGCTGAGACGTGGTGACCTAAGAAACTTTCTCTACGTGCGAGCAATTCACTATCCGGTCTATCTCAAGCCATGTTGATTTGAGTTAAGCTAAGGGGACAACCCGCCGGCGTACGTGCAATTTGTCAGTACGTTTTTTGGGAGACCACGTCCGCCACGTACTTCCGAAAACGTTCAAGCTGTACAGGGCATACAGTCACCCGCACTGGCACGTATGCGGGTTGAATCCGCAGCCCGATGGCACACAGATCTAGAGTTCTACGGCGTGTCTGCGCGCTCCAAAATATGTTGGATTCCTATGAGTTCGTACGGAGGCGGTACTTACAACTTACGGATCCCCCAAAATTGCCCACGTTTTGGCACGTAAACAGCACGTATTTGCACGTACGGCAAGTTGTTCCCTTTAATAGCTTTATATGGTTTTTAACCATGCTGTAAATCGCACAAAGCAGCTTCAAAATGAGCAAATATTTGTAATAGATTGCAAAAGAATAATTGGAAAACGCATGGAATGGCAAGATAAATTCCGAGGTCAAAGAATGATAATTTATGTAAAAGAACAAAACTGAAGCATCTATTGTTTGGTATACCATACTGTGTGTACAGTTCTGCTTTCATGTTCAAGATTTCAAAATGAAGGCAACTTTTTAGCCAAACTTTTTCATTCACACGCTCGCATGAGTTTCCAGAGGATGTCATCCATATTATCAAAGCAACATGGCCTATATCTTAAAAAACATGATTCGTACTCGACTTAATAAATATTCTTTTATCTGTATATCTTAGGTAATGACTATGTATGATTCTTGCTATCTTGTACTCGTACCTCGTCTTAAATAAAGAAAAGAATATTAGACGAAACAAAATCATCTGGGCCATATGAAGAGCTCATTAAAAAAAGATCGTGATCATCATTTTCCTGCAGGCGGTGCCGTTTTCAAAATCAGTCCGTAAGACGTGACGTGGGATGTCAAAGTGGCCAGGCTAGCTGACACGAGATCTCTAGCGGTCACGGTTTAAATTCCTGGCTAGACGTCGTTGTGTCCTTGGGAAAGGCACTGTACACGACTTTCCTCAGTCCACCCAGGTGTAAAAAAAATGGGCCCAGTCACAATACACTGAAACAACAGTCACGCCTATCTGATATCTAACTCTAACTTTGCCTAATAATATCTAAATACACTCCAAGCGTTGTTCAAATCTATCTAGTAAAGGATGTCTCTACCGTGCTTGGTAACAACGAGTACCTTACTAAGATAGTTTTATCTTGTTACCACTAGCACTGGAAAGGAGGCCAGGGGTACTGTTTGTACACAGTGTGTGTTCACATGTACAGCTGTACCTGAATATCCTTCTGATGGCACATTTGTACTTATTGAGCTCCAAATGAAAGGTGGCTATTTTTGGGCACCGTTGAGGTATTCCATCTTTCACTGTTGGTTTAACCATGTTATTCTTGCTAGTTAGTGCATGCAAAGAAATCGACTATTCCTGTCATACCCATAAGCATAAGCCGCACCAGGCCTTCATTGGGGGTTACGAATAACAGAGTAGGCAATAATAGGGGAATAATTGGTCAATAAAGTCAAATATTTCCAGCTGTGTGGGCGAATGTAATTCCGATGGCCAAACTCCCCTGGAAACTTATTCTCCTCGATAGAATGAATCATTGTTTAGCTAGTGCTGTTATTCAGGCAGATACACACAAAGCATAACGTACGTCGCTTATCTTATACCCTATAATATCATCATGAGAGAATTCCTCTGCGGAATCTTCAAGACGAAAAATCGCTCCTTCGTAACCATGGCAACAACGCAAGACACATCTTCAGGCAATTTGAGAAAGAGGTACGAAATAAGATCATAGCTTACCGTTAGAAAAGGAGCTGAGTTTGAAGCCAGGAGACGAAAAAAAAAGTCGTCTGATTGGAACCCGGATCTGAGGGCTGACCCGCGCCGTTACACATCCACAAACACGCCTGGTGACGTCACAATCAGACGACAGGCGAGTGAAAGTCCGGTGTCAAAGGACGTGGGACGATACCAAGTGCAAAATGGGGAGGATCAACAGGTGGTTTTGACTTTTCAAATTATCTCTTTGGTACAGTCAATCCTGCCCAAGCGACAACCTCTTCTTAGCGACCACCTGGCCATTACGACCGTTTTTTCTCGGTCCCGAAAATTTCCCCATTGACGTAAGCATTACGCAACCTCTTCACAACGACCATCTGGCCAAAAATTGGGACAGCACAGGACCAAATACCTGCCCATAACGACCGCTTCATTTCCAACCTTGAGGCGTATATATAATTTTGTCTGAACTCGCCAGATATGGTGGGAACGCGCGAAAGAAATATTTCTTTTCAAACCTGATTGATCAAAGAACAACAAAACAGATATACTATAGTATAGGGAATGTAGCCTAGTTCAATCGTGTCTCTAGTATATGTATCATTTTTGCCATTGCTTCCAACTCTGCAACAGGCACACGAAAGAAAATTTTTTACATTTTCAAATAAAAGTGACCACGAAGGTTGTAGAAAAATCAGCTAAACAAACAGACATTTCAGGAATATTGCATGATTTCATCACAACTCGTGGTTCTGTCAATGATATGGCAAACAAAGGGGACCATTGCTAATCTCCAAGCAGATCCTACAATGGCATAAAATAGTACCTAACTGGCCAAGGAGTGTAGTCAGCCAAGAGGTGTCCATTTGCCATGTAGAATCTGCCTCCAGTCGGCTAGAACAAAGGCTATTTGTCCCAGTGCAAGTCGCTCGTAAAATAATTAGCACATGGCAACAGGGAGGGGCAGCAACACCATTGTTGAATAGAAATGCTCCTCCCTGTTTCAGTGGAGGCAGATCTCCGGTAGCCAAACACACTCCTAGGCTAGGCCGGCTTCACTCTTCTGCCAGCTTTTGATACTATCTTATGCTACCGTAGGATCTGCTTGGAGATTAGACCATTACGCCCTATAGGGTTATAAATAAGTATCAAAACAGGATGGATAATTGTCCAGGGGAGTCAGTGCTGTAAGAGTAACATTTGCAATGAAGCCCTTTTCTAGCAAAACTCCCCTGGCATATTATTCAACTTATCCTCACTATAGCCATCATAATCAGTATGGTGGAGACTGTGGTGAACAATTGGACTCATTCAGCGAGAATGGTTACATTTGCGACGAAACCATTGGTGGCCAAACTCTCCCTGACAAATAATGTGTCCTCCCATCGTAGTTGGCCTGTCTATAAATGGTGAATGGTGAAATGTTTTGTTACAAGGACTAAAGAACATGGTTGAGCAAATAACGGGTCCTTTAGTCCAGTTTGTTTCCCCATCGATATGTTGTCGCAACCCTTGGTTTAACAAATTCAAAAGCATCTAACGTTATTTTATCAGAGGGCAATTTTTTTTCCATTTCACTCGAAAATCGGTGCGCGCGCAGATGTCATCCGTACAATCAAGTCAGTAGCTATTGTTGTCAACCTTGTAGTGCCTTGTGGCCCATAGGGTTAGCCTTACTGTTTTAGTAGCAGGGGTATATGTTTACAAGGAATGGTTGCTAGACCTTTCACTTTTACGTCGTTGAGGCATCTCGAATTAGGGACCTCATCTTACACCCCTTCCAAAAGACTGGTGCAGCCCCAACCAGCTGGATGCCCTTCCCCGTGATCAAAATGGAATCTCCCAGTCACCAACTACTTGGAACCAGGAGCTCAACTGTGCGGCTACTACCAGTTGAGCCACAGGGACATTATTTTCACTGGAAAATCGGTGCACGCGCGCAGATGTCATCCATAGAACCGAGTCAGATGGCTGGCAGCCAAAGCTCAGGCGGGAAAACAACAAAATCGATCCACAGATTCGACACAAATGGCGACAAGTCTACCGGTCGATATTTGTTGTGGTGATCACGTGATCATCAGCCTGAGGGCAATGACCTTTTGTGACGGGAGATCTGGCCACAGCCGGATGGGAAGGGGAAGAAAAACTTACTTTGGCTGCTTCCCAAAAATATTCTATGTATAATAAAATATATATAATATAAAATATCCTGTGTAGGTAAGATTTGATCCACCCACACCGGGATGGACCCATACTCTTAGGCCATGTTGATTTGATTATATGGATGGCATCCGCATGCACATCATTTATAGGTCTTTTCCTTGAAAAAATGAAGAAAACAAGTTTTCAAGCATACCGTGATCCGAACCAAGCAGCCTCAAAACAAGCAAAGATATGTCGTGGATTGCAAAGACAAGTATCGGAAAACTTAAACTGATGTCATAGAACATTCCAAAGTCAAAGAAGATGTGAATGTACCAAAAAAATGAATGCCTTATCGACAAACGTCGTAACGTGTGGGCCGGTGTGGCTCTCTTCGTACTGTGTATGAACTTCGGTTTTATATGAGAGAACGTCCCTTATTGAAGCTAGGTACTCATTTTCACCTGAGTCGAATGAGTAAATCGTCGTGGAGTGCCTTTCCCATGGCCAATTGCAAGAGGACAACATTGGGGCTTGCTAGGGATTCGAACCCAGGACCTTCAGATTCAAAAATCCTAATCACAAGACCACCTTGTTAATAATACCCTTTAGATTATGATTTGATCATATGAATAACATATCCTCTGGAAAACCCAAACCTGATTCGAGCGTCCGAATAAAAAAACAAAACAGTTTGGAAAAAAAAGGGATGTCTTCATTGTGGAGCAAAGGTGGTCAATATTCTCATGGACGTTGAACAATGACACAACACAAAGAATATTATGCCAAACAATAGATTCTTCATTATTTTGCATAACTTTTTTCTTTGATATTTCAATATTTTTTTGCAATCTACGGGTCATGTTTGCAGCTGCTCTGTACGATTTACACTATGGTTCGAACCTTTTATCTTTGGAAAACGGACAAAAAGTTTATGCGCTCGTGGCCTTATTAAAATGAAATGGAAGGCACTGCAATGTGTTCGTGGAAGAAACAGGAAAGAGCATCTCAGTGAGGACGTCATGGAAATTCCAAGGCGGGAAAACTCGTGTCTTTAGACAAAAGACGTCTTATGGTTGTGACGTCAGACGACTTTATTTTGTTACGGAAAATGGAGCCGGGAAAGAAAAGAGGAATTCTGATGGGAATGCAGCAGAGAGAGGGATGACGTCAGTCGGTAGCGAAATGTCCATATTTGGCGATTGGAACATGGAAAACAACATTTCTTAAAAATTGTCAGCCCTTGGTGCTAGTGCACGTGTTTGAGTATACATGTGTGTGCGCACGTATATGTATCTTGTGTGTGCACATGTGCGTTCAGTTGTGTTTATGTTCATGTGTGTACGTGTGCATGTGTGTGTCTACGTATACGTATGTGTATCTCTTGCACGTGTGTGTGTGTGTGTGTCTCTCTGTGCACATGTGTGCGTGTGTATACATGTTTATGTGTGCGTGTGTGTGTGCGTGACTGTGTGTGCACGTATGCGTTTGTTCGTGTGTCTTTCTGTGCACCTGTGTGCGTGTGTGTGCATATGTATGTATGTATGCGTGTGTGTGCGTGAGAGCGTGTGTATGTGTGTTTGTATGTATATCTGTGTGCCGTACGCGGTATCCTGTTGACCCCTGTATGTTTTTTTATTATTTTCAAATTGGCTTCTGTGCGTGTGTGTGTGTGCGTGTGTGTGTGTGTGTGTGTGTGTGTGTGTGTTAATTTAGGCAAAGTTATGTGCCATCGCTGCGCATAATCAGACAAAAAGCTTTCTCTACGATTCATGGTCAATCGGAATACGTCTTACGAAAAGGGGTTAAGTACCTATATTTGTCCACTTTGTACCTAAAACACAGTTCCTTCTATATGGCACTATGTTTATGTAATGATAGAAACACCCTATTTATCTGTACAGAATGTATAGTAAGCAGATTTCCTCATTTTAGACACACATTTATATCCCTCATGTGTTTTTGATGCGTTAAAAGACAAAATTCTCTATCTTAATGATTTCAGACATTTGTATACGTTGTGAATGAGTACAATTTGATGTAGATTAAAAATTAAAAATTTAATTTGATGTAAAGATATGGTCTAAACAATTGTAATATTGTGTATTTTAGAAAGATTAAACCTAAATTATTACTACTTTTAACAAACAGGCTACATTTTCACCATTGTTAAGAAGAGAGAAGAAACCGAACTTCAATGCTAGACTAGATTTATTATAATTTTACATGTATGTTTTGTCTTTCTCAAGACCTGTACTTAGTTCGGTCGGGCAAAAATGTATGCACAGTTAAGATCATATCCATTCCTATATAGTACCACGTATATGATTATGACATATTCTCAAGATAATATCAAACCCCTCAGGAGCACGTCTGCAAGATGATTGATCATTTCCAACAATTTCTCAAGAAATGAGAGAAGACCTTACCTTTGAAAATCGGAAATGACCTTCTCCTTCTGATGACGGTTGTAAATAAGGTGGATCCGAGAGTCCCGTGGTTCTCGTCTCCGAACTGCTGAGGTAGGGGACTGTACGTTATTGCAGCCGGGGACGCAGCTGAAGGGCGGGACTGTACATTACTGCAAGAGACGGCGTTGGTAATTGTACATATGGTGATAACAATATAAAAAGTATAAATGGGAAGCAGGGAAAATAGGTAGGGGTGAAGATATCATTGCATGCTAGACATGTAAGACAGCTAAGGGGGTTTATATTACCGCCGGCGCTCTGCGCTAAATTCAAGAAGGCGCAGTGGGTACGTATTATGTAAAATTTGGCAGGCTAGTCACGCTTAACACTTATGCTTTTTTCTAAATTCTGGCGTCAATTATGCTGTTACGTTCAACATACCGATGGCATTCTTCGTTGGAAATAAGCGACAAATTTGAAAATACGTGGACATAAAACGGCAAGCCATTTCCAGTTTAGTGTGGATTTTAAGCAACAATAACAACCGGAGTTCGAACCCTCTACCCTTTGATCACTCTTGGGGTTGTTGATCTCATCACAAGATGTCAGTACTTACACCCCCCGTTGGCATTACAGATCAGTCCCTAATAGAACCATCCCTGCCAATTCAGCAACCCACCCCGACCCTTAGCCTCAATGGTTGATCCCTGATATTGATTGATTTTGACCTCTTCAACCCCTTACATGAGCGGAACAAAAACCCGGATATCCACAGAGCTGAGAATGTTTGCCGAGGGGCTTATTGCAATATTACAGTCAATAACGTTAGAGCTGGGCAAATAGTCACAGACGGCATGTTCACAGGACTGCAGTTCCATCAAGGGTCACAAGGTGGCGCTACTGTACGGTCGTTACACTTGGGGAACGCAACATATACAATACAGCCTATAACATTAGAACTGGGTAAAAAGTCACAGGCGGTGTGTTCACAGGTTCCGCCACGGATCTACTTTCTTTACAACAGTGTTTAGCAGCAGTTCTTTGCAACAAACCTTCCCAACAGTTCTTTGCAACAGACCATTGCAACAAACTTTGCAACAGACCCTTGCCGTGACAAACCTTTTTTTATACAGCACAACAAGCCTGCACAACAGACCTTTGCAACAGCCTTTTTCAACCTCTAGACGTTTTGCAGCAGCTTTTTTGCAACAGACTTTTTGCAACAAACCATTGGCTTTGCAACAGACTTTTGTGACAGTCCTTTGCAGCAGACCTTTGCCGCAGGTCTTTTTTGCAACAGACTCTTGAAACAGTACTTCGCAACATACCTTTGCGACAAACGTTTGAAACAACACTCTGCAACAGACCTTTCCAAC
The DNA here is from genome assembly GCA_019207045.1 of Branchiostoma floridae x Branchiostoma belcheri. Taxonomy (NCBI): domain Eukaryota; kingdom Metazoa; phylum Chordata; class Leptocardii; order Amphioxiformes; family Branchiostomatidae; genus Branchiostoma; species Branchiostoma floridae x Branchiostoma belcheri. The sequence continues at coordinate 28,118,731 of CM033024.1, read as the reverse complement.
AAACGTTTGAAACAGTACTCTGCAACAGACCTTTCCAACAAACGTTTGAAACAGTACTTTGCAACAGACCTTTGCGACAAACCTTTGCAACAGACCTTTGTAATAGTTCTTTACAGAGGACCTTTGCAACGATTCTTTTCAACAGTCGATCATTTGCGACAGTCTTTAGCAACGGTCCTTTCCGGCAGTCCTTTCCAACAGACTTTTGGAATAGTCCATCGGCACTTCTCACAGAAGAATTCTACTTCTTACAGAAGACAGTATTCGTTCGAGACTGTAATCCTCATATAGAAATCGAAATTCTAAACAATACTGTAAATGTATTTAAGTTCGCGGGGATTTAATTTCGCGGTAGCGGGAAAAAGGACTTTTCGCGGTGGATTTAAGTTCGCGGTAACACCATAGACTGCAATCTAATATCAGTATAGAAAAATGCTCGCGAACATTAATCCACCGCGAACATTTCTGCATTTACAGTACCCTACGTATACGCTGAAGGGCTGGTGTGAGTTATTTTTAGCGAATTACGCTCAGCATTGACCGACGGTTAACGTTCAGTGTTGACCAACGGTGGTCGACGTAACATACATACCTCCGTACCCTTTGAATCTAAAGCATTATATTCAAATAGTACATTGAATCACGTGATGGCCGCTTCCACGTAGCAACTTTTGTCTGCCTTATTTTCGAGTAACTTCCGTCCCTGGTCTGCACGTCGCCGCTTTTCTGAAGCGTTACTGATTTTTTATTGAGACGTAAAAGGCAATTAAGGCTCTATCAGAAGATGATGATCTGTGGTATCATCAGCTCTATTCTCGGGCTCGTGTTGTACATAGTGGGGATAGCGACTAACGCTTGGCTGTCGGTTGGATATCAAGAGTCCGGACTGTGGCGGGTGTGTGGGACGATCTTTGGAGTGACGCAGTGCGTACCTACGCTAGGTAAGTTAGAGAGCAAAACAGACAGTATAATATACTAGATTTGCATCTAATTATAACTTCCTTTAACCACGCCTGACCGTTGCAATGGCCGAGAGGGTAGAGTGTTCGCCTTGCATTCGTTAGATCGTGAGTTCGATCCCCGGCCGAGTCATACTCATACCAAGACGGTACATGGTACATAAGAGTCACACCTGGTACATAGTATAATGCTTGTGGAACATATACCAATATAATACCAGTGGACTATCTCGGCCCTGCTGTAGAGATTGCACAAAGTTTTGTGGTCAAACGACTTCTAAAACGGAGATGGGTGCCGCCCTTTAACTTTTACAACCAAAGGTCTATATAGTAGAACTCAGCTTGATTTCCAAACAACAAGCTAGTGAAATGAAAAAAAAAGACTTAACTGTGCTTTCATCGCCACTATCATAATCTCCCAAAAGTTATTACAATAAGGCATGAATAGTAGAACTCAACCTTCCAGAGGCGCACAGATGGTTTTCTGAGACCGGACTGCAACTCGACTTACAAAACAACAAGTGAAAGTAAAAATGCGTTAATTATAACTTTGCTTTAACCGCCAATGTCATTATCACATGAAAGTTATTTTAATAAATCATGAACAGGCGCTACATGTATACAATGGAATAAATATTAATCGTAGTTGCCAGGAAAAGAAGCAAAATGTTTTGTACCGTAAAAAGAAACCCAAACTGAGTTGAAACATTTCAGAAGGAAATAACATTGTTGCCATGTAACAATGTCGTCCAGAACATTGTATTGCTAAGCCTTATTGACTATTTGCATCACGAAGTCGCCCCAAGATTACTCAAAAGTTAGTGTCTTCTTGTGTCCCTTTCGTCACGTTGGTTTTATTCATACAAATAAACTAAATCTACACACTGAAAAAGGGAAAATTCTGAATAAATGGGAAGCATTCAACCAAATCTAGTTTTCGATTCGGAGTCGAAATACGCGTCGATTTACCGTTATGCGTTGTTACCATGGCCGTGGTCAAGGTAGGGATTCACGTACAGTTTGCGTTGCTATGTTAAACGATTTTCTGTTTGCGTTCGTTTGTTGCAACAAGATAAATTGTACCCCCTACTGGCATGTGATGAGGGTCTACGTGAGGAGTTGGCAACGGTAAATTTAGGAGAGCCGGCAACGCTTAACGATAGAATTTGGAGCGCCGATAACTCTTAATGGTAAATCTTAGATTGTCGGCAACGCTTAACCTTAAAATCTAAAAGGGCCGGTAACGCTTAACGAATAATAAGATCGCATAACGGTAATTTTTTAATTTTCAAAATTTCCTTTGTGGACAATGTGGCACTGCACAAGTTAGTAAATTGTTTCAATAGTGCCATATACAAAGTACAGATAGAAGGTATTTTTCCTCCACGACCGAAGGTACCCATTTTACACCAGAGTGATGTGAGGAAGGCCGTGTAAAGTGCCTTTCCCCAAGGGCACAACGTCGGGGGTAAGGCGAGCATCGAACTGGGTTCCGAGCCCAACACTCTGCCAGTTACGCCACACACGACACCATGAACGGTAAATTTGAGAGGACCGTCATAACCTAACGGTAGTTTCAAAGGCCAGGAAATGCTAAACGGTAAGTTTTAGAGGCTCCAGGCAAGGGATTGGCGTTAGATTTAAGAGAACGCCGCATAGAAGCCTTTGAGATGAAATGCCTGCGAAAAATCCTCGGCATTTCCTTACCTGCAACGAGGGACAAACATGTCTGTACGTCATCAAGCAGAGGCAGCATGCGGCAAGCAAGAACCACTCCTGTCGACGGTCAAGCGCAGGAAGCTGAACTGGTTTGGCCACATCTGCCGACACAACTCCCTCGCTAAAACCATACTACAAGGCACAGTAGCAGGAGGGAGGAAACGAGGCAGGCCAAGGAAGACGTGGCTGGACAATATCAAGACATGGACTGGCCTAAGCACTGAACAGCTCATCAGAGGGGCAGAGGACAGAGAGAGATGGGCACGGATTAGTGCTACCGGATGTCGTGGAGCCCCTACGACCACTGAGGTTACGGGCCGTGAGTGAGTGAGTGAAGTTGTTGTTGTTGTTGTTGTTAACAGGTATCAGTCTGCTGCCTGGTGCTTTTAACGCAGCCCGTGCCTTCGCCGTGATCGGACTTGTGCTGCTCCTCCCCGGCATAGCTGTGGCCTGCTTCGCCGCCAAGAAGAACTCCGACAAAGGCAAGAAGACTGGTGGGGAAATGATCATTGCTGGAGGTGTGTATGACAATGGCTTTTTATTATGATTATCTTATTACCCCATCAACCCATTACTTAATCACGTGACTGTATTCAGGTCAGGTTTCTATAGAAACTGTTAAAGCAGTAAACAAATTGAAAAAGCTAGTTCTTTTATGTTTGCTGGCATGTGTATTTCCGCACATGTGCTTGTATACAAGGAGACTAAAATAAGAATTTAAGAAAGAAGTTGTAGTTTATGTCGACTTTTACTGTGCGGCCAGGTTTTTTCGCACACAAACTTTACCTAAACCAAAAAAAATGTAAATGCGACACTCACATACGGAATTTAATGTACGCACAGGTGTGTACCCACTCATCTCGATAGGATCGTAAAATTTCTTAGTCATTCTGCACTTTCCTCTACTGTACAGGGATATGCGGTGCCCTTGCTGGCGCCATCTACGCCGGATACGCCAAGTCGTACGCTATTGCACCGGGCGTGTCTGTCCCGTTTGGCTACTCCTTCTACATGATCTGGGCCCAGGCGCTGTTCACGTGGGTGGGAGGCGGCGTCATCACCAATGCCGGCACCAGTGACGTACAGGTGGATCCAGAAGGACAATAAACTGTCTGTAACAGGCGACAGTATAAACAGCTCCCTGTCCACGAGAGTTTGTGTACATTTTGCTCAATGAATGCAGTGGAAAATGAAACACATTTTATCAGTCAGTGTACCCACTATAAAACCGAAAGAAATACATTATGTCAAACAGTTGCCACAATCTAACCAAGCTTTTGCCACCTAAGAGATCACCAAAAGACTATATTTCTACTAAAAGCACAAAATCTCACCATCATACAGAACGTGGGACAGTTCATTAACCACTGCCTTCAAAGAAGTCAAACCCGATAATAGTATTCATTGTTCATATAGTTGTTTAGACACTAGTTCTATATACCACACTGATTAATTCTCTTAGTCCTTGAGCAATTAGCCCTAGGCATGATTTTGCAAATAAACATACAATACAATTCCGGACACTCTGATTCCGGAAAACTTGAATAATTTCAAAATAGATTGGCCAGCTGAATCAATATTTGTAGGACTGGTGTGATATATCAAAGGATAATGAATATGTAAGTTGCAATTAGATGTCTCCACGAATAAAGCCAATTCTGCAGAATTCTGTGAGCCAGAATTCTTGGACCCTGTGCCAGAATTCCGCAGGCCTTTCTTCGTAGAGACATTTAACTGAAGCCTACATATTCATTATCCTTTGATATATCATACCTACAAATATTAATTCAGCTGGTCAATCTATTTTGAAATTGTTTAAGTTTTCCGGAATTAGAGTGTTTGTCCGGAATTATACTGTCGCCTGTTCTGTGCTCGGCCAATGGAGCATTCCCACAACAAGGGGATATCTTTAAAAACGGCCGTTTCAAAGTTATTCTACTTCACCAAATAGCTTCTAGTCTATTGACTTACTGTTGCAAATCTTAACAATGGTCGAGACGACACTGTTTACTTTGGATGGGCCTTCACCTTTGACATATTACCCAGGATTCCTGTCGCTCGCACATGCCTGGTGAGCCCTGTGAAAGAGCTTATACATGTAGCATGCTTACAAATATTCTGTGAAAATTTGCCGAGGCAAAACTGTAAGCAGTCAATAAATATAAAATAATAACACATAACTCAGTTCCATCAGTTTAATTTCCACTCCACTCTTTGATTGATATGCATAGATCAGTTCAGTAAAACAATATTTGTAATTTACCACAAGCATATAATTGTTTTCCGAATATGCACCTAGCAAAATAGGCTATAAGCTAGCCTTCACTACCCATACACTAGTAATAGCCTTCATTTAAATGTTGTCATTTTTTATGACTTTATCGCCTTTGAAGTGAGCTATTCATTAAAAATATATGGTGTTTTCAAGACCTTATTAAGAGTGTCTTGCATACCTGGATGTCTGAAGTGTGCAATACTTGGAAATCTGAATTGTTGATGTTACATGAAACACTTCTTTGTGTTTATTTTCTCAGCTTCTTTCCGACCAAAAATTCCCTTAAATATATGTAAAGATCTGGTTACTTTTCTCATTCTTCTTATACATGAATGCATGATTAAGTAGTGTACAAAATACATTTCCTTGCATCCCTGTAATTTTGATAGCGTTCAATATCAGCTGCACCAGACAAATTCTATCTACACTTCTCATTTTTTCCCTTTTAGTCTTTAAAGGATCCATGAATAGTTGGTAAATGACTGTTAAAAAACAGTATTTCCGCACAACTGACTGATTCTACCTCGCACTGCAGCAAGTACTGCTGCTGCAGTACTCCAAACTGCAGCTAGGTGTCTCTGCTGAAGAATGCTGTACCCAAACTTGGGATACAAACTCGTGTTAGGACAGCATTCTTTTGAAATAAAAAAATTAATGCAGTTTTTACACATACTTCATTTTTATGATATACATGTAAAATAATGTAACATGAAACTATCAGAGTACACAGCTGTCACAGCTTGTACTCACAAAAGAAAACCAATATATTACACCCAACAAACAAAACTAATGAAAATCTACATAAAATAACACGCACAGCATGGACTGGATGTCAGAAACACCTGCTCAGCTCCAATTATACAGCTGAAATACCTGTACAGCTAGGATTTTACAGCTGAAATACCTGCACAGCTCCGATTGTACAGCTGAAACACCTGCATAGCTCTGCTTTTACAGCTGAAACACCTGCATAGCTCCGATTGTACAGCTATAACACCTGCATAGCTCTGCTTTTACAGCTGAAACACCTGCATAGCTCCGATAATACAGCTGAAATACCTGCACAGCTCTAATTTTACAGAAAAAATATCTGCACAGCTCCAATTTTACCTGGACTTCATTCAGTCCGTCCATCTCCCTGCCTAAACAAGTTAGACTAACAGGCAAACAATACCAAGTAACATGGTGTCCTAAAGGAATATACTGTAAATGCAGAAATGTTCACGGTAGATTAATGTTCGCGGATTTCTCAGTGACCACTTCACTGTGAACATAAAACCACCGTTTTTCTATTATGGTATTAGACTGCAGTCTATGGCGTTACCGCGAAATTAAAACCACCGCGAAAAGTCCTTTTCCCGCTAACGCGAAATTAAATCTCCGCGAACTTAAATGCATTTACAGTACTTCTAAAATAATGAAAATGAAATTTCAAAACCAACCAACCGATCTTAACAGTCAACACTTAAATACAGAAGATATCATCATAGTTTATGTTGAGCACAAATATAATATTATATAGCTTTGTGCTATTGTCTTCTTGCCAGTCGAGATAAATACGATTTGCTATTTGCATGTAAATAGACATCCATAAAAGCAGCAATCGATACCTGAAATAGCTGTAAAGGAGATATATAATAGGATTTCTGTGTAATATCATATTTTCCATGCACCATAATTGCATTGAAAAAGTCTCCATTGTAAAGAAAAGAATTTTACATCACTCGTGAACTAAGAACACCTCAGGCTTATAGGGCAAAAGACATAGTACTGACTACTAAGTATCACCTTTGGCATCAGGGTTAGGAGTGAAAGGTCAAAAGTCAAGGGTCAACAGTAAAGATTCAAGGGTCAAGCACCTGTCAAACATTTCTGTCAGGTCAAAGGTCAGATACTAATTTAAAAAGGATTGAACAGATAAGTATAAGGTTTTTTTTTGTCAGTTTTCCTGGTGTGAAGTTCTGAAACAGTACCGTAAATTTTCAAATTTTTGCAGCATCCTTATTTTCCCTCTTAATTTTTGCAGTGCCTCTCAACAAGCAAATCTGGATACAGGAAATAAACTGCAAAGTGGAAACTTCCTTTCTACTCCTTCCTCAAAATTGAATCCCCATGAAAATTAATAGGTCTCCAGAATATGACATCATAGTTCAAGGGTCAGGTACCGGTGTGAAGTGGGTACACGATATTTGGTTCGAAGGTTTTAGCAGCGAGGGTTGCGTCCCAACCGGCGCTCACGTCTGCGTTCCGTACGGCACGTCCTGCAGGCGGTACTTCCACAGGAACCAGCCAACGCCCATTCCGATTATAGCACCAAGCAACACCGTTCCTATGGCAACCCCCGCCACAGTTCCTGCCGAGGAAACGAGAGTTACATTTGCTTTGTTTCATTATAATTTCATTTATCTATTTATCACCTTCACTAAGAAGTAGGGGTGGGTACCAGTACAGTGTACCGGTACAGAACCATTTCTTTCTTGTTCAACCAGGGCCGGTCCGGAAATAACGGACCTGAAAAAAATCAGTAGACTGGATGTTGGACCGATTAGATAATAAACAGATTATACCGGTACCACGACGGCAGGCATTCACATGTTTTGAGGCTTGTTGGTTCAAGAAACTAGCAAAAGACACGTAGAGAAGAGTCATTTTTATCAAGTTTCTACATTTACTTGGTCTAATTTAACAGAGGCAGGTTAGCATTCAATTTGTTTATGTGAAGATAGGATACTCCACCAAACAGTTTCCTTTGTAGCAAAATAGGCCTTTGTTCTGAGTATTGCCCATTCACCCACAATTAGGTCCAGGTTCAGGTCCGGACCTGGACCTGATCCTCTATACCTGGTCTGGAACTGGACCTGATCCTCTAGACCTGGACCGTACCGGTACCCACACCTAGTGTGTGTGTGTGTTTGTGCATGTGCAGATGTGAAGTTCCTTGTAAGACGTCTTACCTGGTTGGTAGGTGTTGGAAGGTTTGTTCCTCTCCATGATGAAGCTGATAAGGTCCTTGTTTGTCTCCAGCGTACCTGGCAAGGCGGTGAGGTAAACTTCCTGGGAAAACATAGGTAAAATCCAGCATTAATCAGTCAATCAATCAATAAGTCATTGACAACCAATCAATCAATCATCAGGGGAATCAAACTCTCCTGGAAAAATTCTGTACAAAAGGTCAACAATTAATCAATCCCACAATCAATTTATGAATCATCCGTGAGCATCAATTGTAACTACATGTAGTAAGAAAGATGTCCTAGCGGTCCTGGGTTCAAATCTCCTGACGTGCCCCATTGACATTGTGCCCTTAATTGGGAAAGGTGGTTATGGACCCTTGGACAGTACGTTAAATGGAAATTCCACAGCCACACCTTGAGCACCTCAAAGAACCCAGTACACTTATCGAAAATAGTAGGATTCCATCCCAGTGTGTCAATGTCTAATATAGGTCTGTATGCCCAGCTTGTATATTATTCAGTTCAAACCTGGTATGTGACGCCATGAGGCGGTTTACTGGTATACAATACAAACAAACAAACAAACAAACCTGTCCACGTGAGGGATCTGGGGTGAACTTAACGACCATCGTGTTTCCGTCCACGCGGTTCTTGAAGTCGTTGAAGGCTGCGTCGAGCGTTTTTTGCGGCTGCATCTCCACACTGTCACCCTGCACATCGGGATGTGCCAGTAGAGTCGCCCCCACCCACAGGGGACCGTCTGTCGGAGTGTGCTGAAAAAAAACAACCAATAAATCGTGGTGTCAAATTCAAGTCAAATTCAAACCTTCCCGCGCCTGATGGTGCATAGGGTGGCACCCATCTCCGTTTCAGTAGCCCTGGGCCACACAACTTTGTGCAATCACTACAGCAGGCTAGGGGGCTAGACCACTGGTAGTGGTGTGTGATGTTCAACTCCCTTCCATACTATTTCCCGAATGCTGAGTGCTAAGCAGAAAAAGCAGCATGCACTACTTTTAAAGTCTTTGGTATGACTCAGCCGGGGATTGAACTCACGACCTACCGAATGCAAGGTGAACACTTTAACCACTCGGACCTTACACTATGCGTGGCGCATATCGACACTGATATCAGTGTAGCGTAATGGCGTAATGACAGTATTTGGGCCAAACCCTCCCTAGAAAGGTCCTGGGTTTGAATTTCCTGACAAGCTTGTTGATGTTGTATACTTGGGAAAGGCACTTCACACAACGTTCCTCACTTCACTCGAGTACCTAACTGCGGTTAGGGACGTCCCCCAAGATAGGACGCTAAATAAAGGTCCTGAGTGTGAAGACAGCCACACCTCGAGCACGTAAAAGAACCCACCACACTTATTGAAAACAGAAAAGAGTAGGGGTCCCTCTTGGTGAAAAAATAAATCTTCCTAGATATGCTGCTAATTGTATTCTTCAATACAAACCTGGTGTGTTAAACCATAAAGAGTCTTATCGTGTATGCAAACCAAACAATTCAAAGGGGTCCAATATGATGTTTTCTTGTTTATTTCAGAATTTTATAAAAAGCTAGTGAAAGTGTGGACCTACAAATGCATCCCGCCCCTACATAAAATGAAAGTGAAAATGTGGACCTACCTTACCTTCTATTTTACCTTTCATTTTTGGTAGTGTACTGAGGCATCTTTACAATCTACAAACTTTACAATCTTTAAAGTTTACATATGGACCTACCAAAAAATCTACAAAACAGAAAGTGAAAGTGTAGACTTACCCAGACGTTGGTAACCCGTAGTGGGTGTATCCCAGCAGCCTTTGCCACTGCGGACTGCACGCTGCGGTAGAAACGGTACTTGTCTCCCCTGATTAGGTCGTTATATAGATCTATAAAGAGAACAGCCACCTTTAATTAAGTTATATCATATAAGTACAGTTTTCATATAATATGACTGTTGTTAGAAAACACTCTGTTTGATGATGATGACAACGTAAGTTCTTGGAGCCTTAAAACTCTTTGTCCTGCTGAGCCCGTTTATATACGGGATGGAAATATTTAACCTTTGTCATGCTGAGCTGTATTGTTATGAGTTTGGGGGTATTTCTCATGTAAAAGTTGCATACCACTGCAGCTCATCGAATGGGGGAGTAAATCTGCAGCAGGAGCACAGAACCGGTCAAGTTTTACTGATCTGATGAAGCCATCAGCTCTGGGAGGTTAAATTGGCCCAAAAAATAGCCAGCAGGACAAGGGTTAAAGACGAAGGTGCGCAGAAAACTAAGACGTCTTAACCCACCTGGCATCTGGAAGAAGACGGGTTTCTGCATGCTGGGGTCCTTGAAACACATGGAGATGTCGAAGTGCCAGAGGAACTGCTCTCCGGAGTCGTAGTTAAACATGTTGAACACTAAGTCTGACTCCCGTGGGGTGGACGTCTGGTCACGCTGTGGAACAAGGGAATCATGAAATTAAAGGCTATCAGAGATGACAGACCCAGTGTGCTGAGGTCTGGTCCCTCTGTGTACAAGGCAATCAGAGATGGCAGTCTTCGCCACTATACCCACACATCACACACATACATGTACACCGTAAGATGAACATCCAGACCGACATGCCATTTCACTTCCCAGCCTTAAAATGCCAAAACCAGACATCATCGCTACTCTTTTCCGCATGGAAATTCAGTCATTGTACCAGGGTTAAACTCAGTGTTGATCCAAACTGCCTTTTTTTTCTTTCTAGGTCTTACACATCTCTGCCTCCTTCCCTCATTTCCACATTCTCTATTCTCTCATTTTCTCGTCTTCTATTCTTTCCCTCTTTCCCCCTTTCTCACCTTCCAGCTGCCCTTCATGTGGAGCCTGACTGGCACCTGTGATTGGTTCATCGTCTGGCGAGTGGTAGTAGTCCAGTTATCCTGGCAAAACAAAAGAGGAATGTTACCATGGCAACAGGGACAACCGGCACCTGTGATTGGTTCATCGTCTCGCGGGTGGTAGTCGTCCAGTTATACTGGCAAAACAAAAGAGGAATGTTACCATGGCAACAGGGACAACCGGCACCTGTGATTGGTTCATCGTCTGGCGGGTGGTAGTCGTCCAGTTATCCTGGCAAAACAAAAGAGGAATGTTACCATGGCAACAGGGACAACGGGCACCTGTGATTGGTTCATCGTCTGGCGGGTGGTAGTCGTCCAGTTATCCTGGCAAAACAAAAGAGGAATGTTACCATGGCAACAGGGACAACGGGCACCTGTGATTGGTTCATCGTCTCGCAGGTGGTAGTCGTCCAGTTATCCTGGCAAAACAAAAGAGGAATGTTACCATGGCAACAGGGACAACGGGCACCTGTGATTGGTTCATCGTCTGGCGGGTGGTAGTCGTCCAGTTATCCTGGCAAAACAAAAGAGGAATGTTACCATGGCAACAGGGACAACGGGCACCTGTGATTGGTTCATCGTCTCGCGGGTGGTAGTCTTCCAGTTATCCTGACAAAACAAAAGAGGAATGCTACCATGGCAACAGAGAGAATTGGCATCTCTGAACGGTCCGTCGCCTCATGGGTCGTGGTCGTCCAGTTATCCTCGCGATAGAAAAAAGGCATGTTACCATGGCAACAAGACACAACCGGCACAATGCATGTAACATCATGTCTCACAGTCTTAATTCTGCTAAGTACTTACTGAATGACACATTAAAAACAAGTGAGTTAATAAAGATTCTACATAATTATGCAGAATCAGGAATCACTGACTGAGAGGTGTAACTTACTATAAGGATTCTAGCCAATATCTATTTTAGCGTAATGGTTAGGGCAAAGCGATCAATCTGGGGGTGGTTTGGAAGTGGGATCTTGCCCCTCCATGGTGAGATTTTGAAAAATGTAAAGTAAAAAGTTGGCATTGTAAGGCCTACGGTATCCATGAGGTGACATAACTCTCTTAACACCACATGAAATTCGAAGGATTTTTTTAGTCAGTTTGGAGTGGCATATCATCATTTTTCATATTTGATTGACATTTATCAACAAGTTAATGTTGAAAATTAGCATAGTAGTACTCATTCTAGTGCGGTGGTCACAAATTATAGAGTAGTGGCCCGTTACACTAAAATGCACTTAGCTAGAACCCTGGAACGTATGCAAACATTTTCCACGCAGTGGTCTTGGGGTACCCGCCACAATTATGTTGTACGAGACCATAATAAGAAGTTGAAAAGACGTTCTACTCACGGCTGAGAAGTACCACTGGTAGGTAAAGTCTGTGGAGTACTTGCTGCCCTGTGGAACGTGATAGTCCACCTCCCTGCTGACCCACACGTCCGTCATGATGTCTCGCACTCGGCTCTACAGACACGCAGAATAGAAAGATAATTATGCCAGTAACGGCTTTGAGATGGGAGAAGCGGGTCTTTCAATCATTCGTTTGGTTTGCATGGATGCATGGATGGATGCATGGATCGGTCAAGTTAACCAAACCTAATAGCCCTTCCATACGCGTGACTACGTAATTGAGTTAGCATGGCCGAACGGTCTACAGCTCTGGGTGCAGATAGTGATTTGCTTTTGCAGGAATGGATCGTGGGTTCGAACCCCACTTGTAACAATTTTATTTTGGTTAGACAAATCTCATGTAATGTTTTTGCAGGGCTAGCCCTTTGTAATAGCCATAGGCTAGTTGGGCAGCCCTGGCTGTGTGTTCGTTGCAGCCAAACCAATAAATAAAAAAAAAATAAAAAAATAATGTTTTTTTTAAATAGAAGACAGATCAATTCAGTAATTCGATGCATAAAAACTATTTTTTTCATGTGATTTTACTTAACATACAGGTTTTTCCCAAAATACGCACCGGCCAGCTTTTTTCAGAAGCTTTCTTGTTTTGTCACATACATTTTGCTTTGTAAGGCTATGTTCATTTGATGAATATATGGGTATCAATGACTGTCTAACTGGTGAAATGGCTGAGTGGGTAGAGTGTTCGCCTTGCAACGGCCGAGTCATACCAAAGACTTTCGAAATGGTACATGCTGCTTTCTCTGCTTAGCACTCAGCATTTGGGAAAGAGTATGGAAGTTGAACACACGCCACTACCTGTGGACTAGCACCCTGCTGTAGTGATTGCTCAGAAAAACATGTATGTGGCCCAGGGCTACTGAAATGGAGATGGGCACTGCCCTATGCGCCATCAGGCGCGGTAAGGAACTTTGACTTTTATCGATGACATCTGCGTGCATCAATATTCGGTCGTTTTCAAAGTTTAACAAATAAGAAAGTTTTGAACCATACTGTAAATTGTACAAAGTAGCGGCCAAATGTTAGCCTGGGTACCATCCTATTTCTACCGGGGTTCCCTACACTCACTTCCCTAAAAAAATATTTTTTAGGGGTAGCGAGTGTAAGGAGCCCCGGTAGAATACGGATGATACTCAGGCTAGCCAAATGTGACGTAGATTGCAAAGAAATATCGGTAAAGGTTTACTTATGTAATATGTAATAGAATGTCACCATCATTCCAAGGACAAGGAAGAAAGATGCAAAAGAATGACAAAGAAAAATCCATTTTTCGGCATACTATATCCCGTGTGTTATGCTATTTTTTAACCTTCCTGACCACTTTTATTCCATAATGAAGACAACTTTTTTCTTATTGCACGCTTGCATCAGTTTTGGGGTTCCAAGAAGAAGTCATCCATATAATCAAATCAACATGGCCTAACTAAACAGAACAAACAAAGCTACAGTATATAAAGTCACAAAAACATCACATTTGTGAGAAATTAAACTAAGAGTATAGAAAGTCTGAAGGGAAATCAATGCCAATATTTAAGGTAAGTCAAGGTGGACTTTCAAGGTCAATGGTAAAGGTCAAGACTCCTTGCTCACCACTCCTGAGTAGGTGAAGTCCTTGTCGTCGAAGTGGAACATCTCGTAAGACTTCTTCATGTGGACCTTGGTGTGGTCATTAGCGTCGATGTCAGCGTCAAACGAGTAGTTGGAGATCGGGCGGACGGTGCAGTTCTCAGGCTGGTAGCTTATTAGGTACTCCAAACCTGTAAAACACATGAACACATCAACAAACAAGGTAGGCAGAGACGACAGATATCACCACCTTACCCATACTGCTTATAGTGACCACCCTTCCAGTCCAGCAGAAGAAAATATAGCAGCACAGCAGCAAATGTACAAATGTATAAGTGTGGGAATGACACTTTGTACATTATTGAGAATCACACTGTAAAACACACAGGCCCCCGAAAATACTCTGCCTTGGGGTGAAGAAATAAATTATCCATTTGATGATGCAAGCAAATAAAATCACAATTATGCACTGAAACTTTTAGACTGCAGTTGTGCTGTAGTTACATGTACACATTGATCATATCCCAACATAGTTTGCATCATATATGTACAGTGTAGCTCTCAACATTCCAATAAATTAATGAGATATCTGTTTGATGTACTATTTACATGTGCGAACAAACTGTTAGAAATAGGTTGCAAGCTTTTGGCTTAAACTGCAACCTCTGAACCCTGACCCTTGCCCCCTGACCTGAGTTGTAGTCGTGGATGGCTTTGTGCTGGACAGGGCCGAAGGACCAGCGCTTGCTTCTGTTGCTGGTTGGGTGGAAGTCGATTCGGAACAGCTTCGCCTTGTAGTCAAAGTACTCCTATAGAAGGGAGGGGGGTGGCAGTTTAAGTCAAAGTACTGTAAATGCATTTAAGTTCGCGGGAATTTAATTTCGCGGTAGCGGGAAAAGGGACTTTTCGCGGTGAATTTAAGTTCACGGTAACACCATAGACTGCAGTCTAATACAATAATAGAAAAATGTTCGCAGTGGTTTTAAGTTCGCGGTAAAGTGGTCACCGCGAAAACCGCGAACATTAATCCACCGCGAAAAATTTCTGCATTTACAGTACCCATGCCCGGACTGGTAAGGGGGAATGATCCTGAAGATTCCGAAGTCAAGGTCTTCATCGACATCCAATGGATGAACATCATCATACAGGCGTGAGAAGCTGGGGACAGTGTTTTGCTGATTTCAAAGAAAAGATAAAGGGCAAACTAGAGATAAATATGTGTACTGTCACACATACACACAGGGTCGCTTTTAAGTGTAATTTATGCTAGGTGAAATTCTAGCTATGTAATCATAAAAGGCAGATGTGAACATATACAGCCCCACCCAAGTGGTGAATATCTACCTTCCCAGAATGCATCAATACACATCCAACAATTCACATCCCAGATGGCTTACTGTGGCCCACAATCATATGGATTTCTTATGTTACCTTTCAAAATACAGCATCTAGTATAATATTATCAGTATATTTTTAAATTCTTGAATTGTCAACAGACTCAATTAGTCCATGAGAACGTCTTGATCTTTGTTACTTGCCTACAACTTTATAAATTGTGTGATAAACATTGATGCAATATTCAGGTCAAAAATTGTTCCCAAACTTCACCAAATAGCAGTGTTTTTCTCAAAACACCATTAATTGATGATGCTATACTACTTGCGCATCGGAAAAACACAAAAGCACTAAAAAGCACCCATGGAAAAGTAAAGAAAATGATATTTGTCGACAATTATTACAAAAACAATATATCAAATATCATTTTCTTTACTTTCCCATGAGTGCTTTTTGGTGCATTTGTGTTTTTCTGATGCGCAAGTGGTATGATATCATCAATCAATAGTATTATCAGAGAAACACTGCTGTTTGGTGAAGTTTGGGCCCAATTTTTAACATGAATCTTTGCATTAATGTTTATCACACAATTTATTAAGTGCTGTACAAAAGTAACAAAAATCGACATTCTCATGGACCATTGGAGTCTGTTGACAATTAAAGAAAATAAAGATTTGCTGATAATATTATACTAGATGCTGTATTTTGAAAGGTAACATAAGAAATCCATATGATTGTGGGCCACAGTAAGCCATTTGGGGTGTGTATTGTTGGATGTGTATTGATGCATTCTGGGAAGGTAGATAGGCACCACCTGAGCCCCACCTAAACAGTCCCTTCTGCACGAAGAAATGGACTGTCCCCACCTGAATAGACCCTCCAGCAATAAGAAAGGGACTAGCCCCACCTGAACAACCCCCTCATTCAGCAAGTTCTAAGTACTTGAGACACACGTACAAATGTACACTCGAGGTGCAAGGTACGCTCGACCAAACAGAAAACAGTACACGTAATAAAGCTTGCCTTATTTTACTGCCTGCATAAATTATGCAGATGATCGTCAAAATTTGCATAATTAACATGTTGCTACATTCCTCTCTACTTTAAGGAACATATGGTATGAATATCATGCAAAAGTGTAACAGCTTTTTATAATTTTCAAATTGATATGCAAATTATTGCCTCATTTGCATAAATTTCACATCTCATGGTAATCTTAATGATAAAAATTAGATTTGACGAAAATATTAAACACCTACCATTTAACAGTAAGGCTGTATTGGTAATTTTCATTTGCTGAAATTATGATAATGAGCTCCCTCAAAGATACACTAAATATAGCAATTATAGCAATTATCTATTCAAATGGAATAACAACATATATTCCGTCAAATCAGAAAAATAACTCATCTTCGTCCTTACGTATTGATAGCACTTTAGTCTTGACCAAACGTTATTCAATATCATTTTGGCACAATTTGACAAACCCACAAACCAAAGTGCACAAGAGTCTTGCCCCTTTATATAGCTTGACATGATGAAAGTTAGGTAATGAATTTAGTAGCTTGTGAATAAGTAAGAGATCTAATGAATAAATAATAGAAAGTAATGAATAAATAAATAATAGAGACACGTGACATTTCTAATAGAGGTGTGACTGATTGTGACGTCAAATTCAACATGGCGGCACCCATGGATGGTCAAAATTCAACATGGCGGCACCCATGGATGGCAGCAAAACGCGACCCTGTAATTATGAACTTTAATGCAATCTTTACAACTGGATTAAATTCAGGGATTTTCTTCTGAACATTTAAAGTGACATCCATCACTCTTCTTCAGTGTTCAACTAGAATGAATTAAGGTACTTGTATTGTTCTGCCAATTAATTTTTTAACGCTGAAGAAGAGTGATGAATGTCACTCCAATCATAATCCAGTTGTAGAGAGTGCATTGTCTTTATAATTTGTTCCCCTGGATGTCTAACCTTCATAAAAGTGTCAGTATGAATAAAATACGCATTTGTGTGTCAAGGACTTTCTTATTCTGGAAGTCAAGTCCTAATCTCCAGGCAGATTTACCAGTGGTATTAAGATAGTATCTAAGCTGGCTTTGACTTTGCCTTGATTTGGATCCACATTTAGCCTAACAATGTAGTTAGCTAATCTTCCTGTGGTCCTCCACATAAAATTACATCGATGCAATATCACATAAGGCCACAGCAAGTCAATTTTATGGATGACATCAGCGTGCGCATTAATTTTCGCCTGATTTCAGGAAAAAAAACGAAAAAATTTTCTTCTGCAGGGATGGTCAACATGACGATAAAGTATCCATGCAAATGAGCAAATATATTGTGTTGTAGCCTAATAATTGTACTTGTATATATATAGAAGTGACACTTGCGAGGTACCCAGGACTGTAGTTGTAGAAATGAAACTTATTAGATACTTGTAAAAGTGACACCAATATGGAAGCTATGAGTGTGGTTACCAACTTTGTTGGTGATGCCAGTCTACCACATTAGTGTCACTTATCACACCAGTACATGTGTTTAATACAGGAATGAATGCCTTGTTGGCTCTGATACCATGTTTTGTCCCTTTAATTCTTTTTACAACAGTCATCACAACTTTATGGTGCCTATTTCTGATAATGTAGCCATCTTGTTTTTTTTCACCCATCTTGTTTTTTTTTCCGCCCTATCGCACTATTTTTGCAGTCTGCAGAGGATGTCATCCATAAAATTTACTTGCTGTGGCCTAAAGGACATGACAGAAAAATTACAAATGAAACACACTAAAATTACTGGCTAAGGAGTACAGCCCCTGGGGTACTCTCATGTCCCTAATAAACATACCCTCCGGAATAAACATACCCCCCGGGCAAATCGTCAATATCTAATAAACGTACCCCCCGGAATAAACATACCCATTGGAAAATTACCAAATTGACATGTATTTAACTGTGACCATGCTACTTCTGTAGCAGGTAAGCAGGTAGGTCTTTTTATTCATTTATGCCTAAGAACCACATCAGTTAGTTCTATAAATGATGAGCAGAAGAACTATAGATATCTTGTTCGGATCGTGATGTTTTCTCAATTTTTTGATAAAAGGTAAAAATTCGCAGTGAAACCTGCCTTAGGGGTCACCTGAGTATAGGGGCCGATAACTGGCCATTCGGTCAGTTTTCGTCGGTCCCTTGGATTTTTCCCGTTGACCTAAGCATTAAGAAATAGTCTATAGCGGTCACCTGTCGAATGCGGTCGCGGCCAGACGATTTTCAGTCCGGCCGCTATGCCAACACTCGCGGCCGCCACGGGCGCGTGGCCGGCCGCGTTACGCTGCGCTAAATAGTAAATTATCCACGAGGGGATCACTTTTTTTTCTGTACTACATCAGCAAAATGTCGGTTCAACTTGGACTTTTTATGAAGGAGACATTGAATAAAGGAAACATTGTACAAAATTATGTGATAATTTTTATGCGAAGTGTTGTTGAATTTACGTGGCGTTTTTTCTCATCTCAGACTCTTTGCACTTCTACCCTTCTCTACATCGTCATTTCTGTGCAGACTGGAAGGCTATATGGGCAGATTTTACAAATAGACCGTCCGTTCATGTATCTGATGTTTTATGTTCTTCAAATGCATGTAAGCTGTCCCAATTTTCTTATTCCGCGGGCCAAAAATGGAAATCTCCGTCTTTGCGTTATTCTCGAACATGGCGTCGCAGCAGCTGATAAACAAGGTCAATAGGGGTCAGTGGACGACTCCACTTTTAGCAAGGTAAAATACCGCAGCAAGATTTCTGATGTGTAGCATAAAATACAGTGATTACGGTATAAAAACGATTAAAATCTATTAAATGAAAGTTATTTATGTGAAAACTAGACTAAGGTTGATTTTTTGTCAAAGAAATAAGCCTACGTAGAGAAAGTTTTATTTCGACGTGACCATCTCGGCATAATGGCACATGCATCTACAAAGGAAAGCTGTGGCTTAGAAATGATTATGAACTTGCTGTTTTTACCGACGAATTCCTGTCGTTTGTGAGAATTTGCGGCGTCAAAACTCATATCACAAGGGAAACGAAGTTATAGTTGTTATTTTTACGTCCAGCATTTATTATGTGAACGAATCACTCTTCCGCCTCGCTGCCGAAGCGCATGGAACCACAAGACCGGAAATTATTTCCTCGTGCAAGCTTAAGGTGCTGGTTTACGATGTGAACAGAGAATATAAACTACTACTAAATTAAAACTAAAAGTTATTTATGTAAAAATTGTATTTCATAACGTCAGTGTGGTGTTTTATTTTCCCCCAAGAACAACATTTACTTCGTAGCGTCATAGCGAGATCGACCGAAATCACCGAAAGAGTACCGCGTACGCGTATACTCTCATGGAAATCCGCGCAATTTCGCCCGAAAAATAGGGAATTTTGAGCAAAAATACCGCGGAAATATGGGCAGAAACCCCCAAAATTTCAATTCTTTGAGGGTCTTGGCTTAGCAAAGCCCCAATTTTCAGAAAAAAAATAAACGTACCGTCCAAAATAAGAACGTACCGGGTGGATTGTGAGGCTGAAAAAAATAAACGTCCCGGTACGTTTATTAGGGACATGAGAGTAGCCAAACACACTCCTAGGCCGGCTTCACTCCTCTGGCAGCTTTTGATCTTATGCTACAGTCGGATCTGTTTTGAGATAAGGAAGTCTGCCCTTACCCGCATGTAACGCACAGTCTGGTTCTTCTCGTTGATCATCTCGACCTCCGCGTAAAACTGGTCAGGGGTGGTCGGCACGGGTTTGGTGTTGACCCGCCCGGGGCAGACGTACCCCTCCGTTTGGTACACCCAGTTCTGGTCATGGCGTGTGACCGTATGGAAACCCTAGAAGTGTGGCAAGATGGTCTTGTGGTTAGGAGTGTTTGTTTGTTTTTTTGTTTGTTTGTTTGTTTGTATTGCATACCAGGGCTCTAGCCGGCATCCATCCTTCCGTCCTTTGACGTAATTTTGACGCTGGGAACAGACAAAAATTTTGCCAATTCCATTCTCTGTGACGCACAAAAATTAATTGGCATTGGAAAGATGTTAATTGAACCACACTGGGTCTACAAGCAAAATTCCCCCCTCAAAATAGAAGAAATTGCATTTCAGAGGGTCTAGATTAAAAATTTTCCAGGGTGAGCATGCCCCGGACCCCCCTAGGATCGTTGCACCTTCGACAGGATTTCCAATCAAAATTCAGGGAACGGAAAAAAAATTCGAGCTGGCTAGAACAGTGTTGCATACCCAAAGACCATCTCCTATCAAAAACACACCAGGTTTGTATACTTAAGAGTACAAGCTGCTTATCAGGACAGATTTTTTTAATCCACTCTCATCGGGAAGGAACCCCTGCTGTTTTTTATAAGTGTGGTCCAGTCTGGAACACCCGTATCAAGCATTTAAATGGCAACACGGGTACTGTATGACATAAATAGCACTCATGAGAAAGAGAATGGGAGTGGAACATACTCTGGTGGGGACTACTAACCTGGTATGAACCAGTGGGAACTGGTGGGATCCAGTATGAACAAGTATGAAATGCTATGGACATGTATGAATCAGTGTGAACTAAGTATAGACCGTTATGAACCAGTATGAACTGCTATGGACTGGTATGAACCACTATGAACTTGATGGACCAGTATGAACCAGCATGAACTGCTATGGACTGGTATGAACCAGTATGAACTGCTATGGACTGGTATGAACCACTATGAACTTGATGGACCAGTATGAACCAGCATGAACTGGTATGGTCTGGTATGAACCTTACCTGGAAGTCATAGATGTGGTGGATGGACTTGTACGTATCCGAGGGCCCTCTTGTCTGGGGGTTAAATTCTAGCCCTGCAAAAATAGAGGACAATGTAATTGTGTCCAATGGCAAAGAGAGTAGATTTAACACAGTGAGCTTGAGTGAAAACACCAGCATGTAGAACTAGTACAGTGCACTGCTTGTTATTGAAAAACCATGATCATGCATGCTCCACTCTCAGTCTTGATGTGGTATTGCCTGATGCTTTCCTGGCACCCCACACACCAACAACGAGCTGTCCCTACTCCTAACACTCCTCTCAATGCCTAATGTATTGTCCCAATTGTCCCGCCTTCTTGCCACCCTACACATACCCGTAATGAACTGGCCCTACTCTAAGTATATCCCACAACAGCCAGTGAACAGTCCCTGAGTACTTGTGTTCCTGCCACCCTACACATACTCATAGTGAACTGTCCCTACTCTAAGGACATCCCACAATGGCTAGTGAACTGTCCCTGAGTACTTGTGTTCCAGTAACACCCTACTCATGTGCAAAGTGAACTGTCCCTACTCTAAGCACATTTCACAATGGCTAATGAACTTTCCCTGAGTACTGGTGTTCCTGCCACCCTACAGACACCCTTAGTGAACTGTCCCTACTTTAAACATACCGCACAATGGCTAACTTTTGCATTTGATATACAAATCTGTTTTTGTCTTGTACATATATAATTGTATTGTTAGTATGTATGCCCCTAGTGAAAACAGTACCCTGTCACTGAGAGAACACCCTAGTAAAAGAAAATTAAACGAACCAAACTCACGTTTCCCGCGTATCTCGGCGCGAACGGGAATCTCGTCCTGGCCGGAGGCGGTTGGGTACCCGGGGACGGAGAAGTAAAAGTCGAGCTTGTATGTTGAGTTCCAGGTGGCATTGTGCATACACGAGTACCAGTGGTTCACTGGGATCCCGCGTACAGTCGTCGTACCTGCAGATCAAGAGTATACAAATGAAATGTATATATGGCCCCCTAGTTTATCAAAAAATAATCAGTTTCATCTAATTAAAAAACAAACATTTTCTACTAACTACAATTAGCAGATATAAAGAAGTGTGAATGTATGTTCGTAGCTTTCATAATTCACATGGAAACCTTAAGTTTTATATATAAAATGAATACTCAATAATCGTATTCTACTACGTGAATTCGACTTCTTCTCGTTTCTTTGTGATATTGAAAATGTAGGAACAGATATGCTTTATGAGTAAAGGTTTGCCTAAATTCATAAGGAATATAAATGTACGAAAATATTGACATTCCATCTCCACTGCATACAGAAAAGAAATCAAACCCTTCGAGGGGTTTTAGAAACTGATTTAGAATAGATGTCGTTTCCCTTTTCATGCATCTAATAAACTCTGACTTTCCCTCTTTGTTAAGCATACAATTCTGTATTGCCTTGTTAACGATTGGCCTACAGGCATGATCCCGCAATTAATCAAATTATTGGAAGTTAACTTCGAGCCCTGCTAACTCACCGTTGTACGTCTCGTTGAACTCAGCGCCAAAGTGTAGAATGAACCCCGCCTTGTTGATGTGGGCGTGGCCGTGCTCCATGTGGTAGGAGAAGAAGTTGAACCGGGAGGTCGACATGTTGGAGGTTTTACACGTGCCGTCTAGAAATGGCACGAAACATAATTCAGACTCATTTGTTCATGTTTAAACTAAAATGATGTGCTTGTACTATTTCTATCTCTGCAATTCTAATCAGTTAGGAAATAGTCCATGTTTTAGATTAGCCACATTATTTTTAGTCATTTCTGGGATTTTTGATAAGTTACAAAAAATATTTCAATATTTCATGACGTGCTGGACGATGTGATGGTAAACATAAGTGCATTTGCTTGCAAATGTTGCCTTTTAAATTCATATCATGCATACGGAAAACAACTTAAGGAAAACACTTCAAATAGTTAATGTAGAAATAGAATTAGAATAGATGTCATTTCATTGTCCTTCTTTGTGTAGAATACAACTTCAATATCTTACCCTATAAAGCTATCAAGTTATACTATTTTGCTTGCTGTATTTTCCTTACATGGTTCAAAACTGAGAAACTGTAATGGAACAGCCCCAAAACGGCAATGTTCACGATACTTACTGTCGTATAAGGTGAACTTCTCCAGCGTGCTGTAGTCGTACACTTGGTGGGTCCTGGTCCCGTTTCCGTACGACAGTAGCGCACCCCTGCCAAGTAAAATGGAACGGTCTTGTTATGGCTGCCCCAAAGTTGGTGATTAGTTACATTGTACTTACTACTGTAGCTGTTTTACTTTAAGTGAGTGAGAGGTTTTTGCTGTACTTTGAGTTTACATTTGTTTTTTTTTACATTTACACTATTCTGGAGTAGAGTAGTTGTACAAAAGAGATGTATTAGTCTAGTAAGAGCAACCACCATAAATTTGAAGTCGAGCAATGACTGTTAAAAGTTTTACAGTCCATTTTCGCATTGCTATGAATTCATGTTATGTGTCTATTAATGGATCAAATGACTGTAGATCATACTGTAGTCAGGATTTGAAATGCATTTGCAGAAGAAACTTTGAAATTGAAAAGACTTACCGTGACAGCCATTTGGCAATTATCAGTTGGTATACAAACATAAAACTGCAGCTAGCATTTATTTCAAGCTTAACAATAAAGGGTATGAAACTTATTTTGGGGAATCGGTGCAATGGTGCACAGAAAGAAATCAGGGTACATGTCAGCAAAACATAATTACAAAATAAATAAATAAGTAAACAAACAAAGCACAGGTCACACCTGTTGTTTGGGTAGTCGTAGAACTCACGCTGAACCATGGTGTAGTTCTTCTCCAGGATGTTCGCCTCCACATGGACCTGAAACCTTGGCGGGAGCTCGGGCAGCGGAGGGCCGGGATTGGTCGGGTTCGGGTCGCAGATGGACGGATCGGGTCCCTGTCCGGTCACCACGGCAACCAGGCAGCCAATCAGCAGGACTAGAGCTGGCCTCATGACTGCAGAACATACATAAACCTGTTATTACAATCACTCACTATTCGATTTATCGTTGGGTTTTCCCTGTCAGGCAAGTGTTAGAAGTGCTTGCACAAAATAAATAAATATGAGGCTTGAATGATGGCAACTCGCGAGCAGCTTCTATCTTTAGTTTAGGGTTGGCACTTTAGATTTAGGAGATAAAGATCTAACCTTATATCATAATATCTTAACATTTACTCTTCAGACATTTGGAGACGGTTGTGACTTTTATCTTACATATATGACATCAGATGTTAACACAGAAAAAAAATAATGTGCTGGCACACCTCATACCCCCCTCACACACCCTCTTCTCAGGGCTCGAAATTCATTTTTGGGATTAGGTGCACTGGTGCACCCAGCTTAAAAAATTGGGTGCACCAAAAAAAAATTTGGGTGCACCATTTAAATTTAAGTAATAACCGAATAATAAAACTTAGTTACAAGCTATCAAATTCTTAAACAAGTACCATGACAGACATTTTTATTATCTTTCTAACACTTAGATGTCTAGAATATGATGTATACCAGTATACTTTGATATCTTTACATACATAAACTTAGGAAAATATTTGGGTGCACCCTGTGCACCCATAGAAAATAATTGGGTGCAGAGCTCCAATTTTGGGTGCACCTGGGTGCACATGCACCCAGTATTTCGAGCCCTGCTTCTGTAGTACTATAGTACCCTCAAGTTGGGACCTTGTGCTGTTCTGGCATAACCTAAACCTTTAGTGTTAATAATGGTATATCACATATTTTTTGTTCTCAGAGGTTGCCAAACTTCTGCACAAAATACTCTTAAAAAATTATTAATCAAATTGGTATGGCATGGAACAATGATAACGATGTCATTGTAAGAGAAGTTTCCCACGTGCCTGATGCAGGTGTACTTTACCTGGTAACCTGATACCTTTGTTTACTTTGTGATAGCCATGTTTGTTCACCTCTCACCTGTGTGTGAACACGGCAGCAATCCTGTGCCGCTCTGTAAATGAAAACTCACTTCAACATGTCCAACTGCCAAAATTAATCTGACTCTAAAAGTTCTCAATGTGGCAACAAGGACTGTAGCGATATGTCGTCAAGTTGTAGCAAACCTAATAGTACTAGAGTAAAGTAGGGGTTGTGGGAGGTCAACTATCCCGAGAACAAACAAAGGTGATTGGTTGGTTACTGTTCCTTTTGTGGGAACGTTTCAGATCAGATTTCAATTGGAGGATTTAATGTCATATTACTAGGAGGTTTTTTTTTGCAATGTTTTACATGTACAGGGCTCGAAATTCATTTTTGGGATTAGGTGCACTGGTGCACCCAGCTTAAAAAATTGGGTGCACCAAAAAATTATTGGGTGCACCACTTAAATTTAAGTAGAATGTCAGAAAAACCTAATAACAAAACAAATAGTTACATGCTATCCTTAAACAAGTACCATGACAGACATTTTTATTATCTTTCTAACCCTAAGATGTCAAGAATATGATGTATACTAGTTACACTTTGATATCTTTCCATACATACACCCAAGAAAATATTTGGGTTCACCCTAGTGCCTGTGCACCCACAGAAAATAATTGGGTGCACAGCTCCAATTTTGGGTGCACCTGGGTGCACATGCACCCAGTATTTCGAGCCCTGCATGTACGACTTTGCAGTTGAAACATTTCTGTACTACATTAGAATTTTATCTTGGTGGTGTCGTGAGTTCGCAGTGGAGAAATACCACTGAATGCTCGTGATCTCAAAGCTGCCCAATTAATTTTTCTGTATCATTTCTTCATACTGTTTGTTTTAAAAAATTCTGGTTCTGGCAAGTTGGAAAACCAAGTTTTGGTCACCTTCCAACAGTTTGTTAATCTGTTAGCTAAATTCCTAAAGGGCTAAGTGAGTAACACTAACAGTAACACTGAATATTGTTTTGTTAATTAGTTTAACGAGCTTCCACATAAATTTTAGGCTTCGTACTGCCTAAATTTATTTATTCATTTACTGAGGGTCTGCATGGGGGGTCCTGACAACGCTTTACGCTAAATTCGGGACGGTCGACAACGCTTTACGTTAAATTCACGAAGGCAGGCAACGTTTTACGCTAAATTCATACAGGCTGACAACGGTTTACGCTAAATTCTGGAAGGCTGGCAACACTCGACAGAGGCGGGGTCGTGCTCCAAAAGAAAGATTGAAATTTTGACTCTCTGAAACACTATTCCCTGCATTTTGAAGGGAAATTTTCGCTGGCAAACAAAGCTAAGTTAAATGGCATTTCTAATTAAAGAGTCCCAGGGGTTCAGCGCAAGCTTATGAGGGTGACGCCAGCCAACTTATTTTTGCAACGTCGAGCGCCGAAGGAAAGTCCGGGAAAATTTTGAAATCCTGCCCCCCTGAAACGCCAGTTTTTTTGGCTATTATAGAAAACTATAAGTGAAATTACATTTCTATCAGTAAAAAATGTGTTTGAATCCTAGGGTATCTCATAGTCTAGCCTATAGTATGCAATAATGTACAAAGGCAGCTTTGGGGCATCAAACACTGGGAGTTTTATTTTCACACAAGACAAAAGTTCTCCCGTACACAGAGATATCTATCTATACAAGGAGTATGTCAGTACAATACTATCCTAAAGCTCTTTTACACATTACATTAGTACGTACAACAGACGTTTCAAACTTTCATCTACAAACAGTTCATTCATGAACACATACGATTTTTACTAAGATCATTAATGTCGCAAACAACTATGACAAAGAAAGAAGGCAATACAATGGATTGACTAACAGATATTAGGGTCGGGTGGGATTAGGGTGCAGAACAAATTGCGAAGCGTTGCTGCGTGCTTAGCATCTGAGAGCAAAGTGTCACTAACGACGGACGTTATCTATTTATAAGACAGAAGGAGATGATTCCTTCCCGTTGACTCATCTTTACAACCTACTGAGTCAGGACAGATTGGGGATGTTCCCTGCTGAGATCATCCGGCGTCCATCTGAAGTGGACACGCTAGTGTTCACGTGCGGCTTTCCGAGAAGCGGTGGTCTTCAAAACTCAAATGAATAATACATACATCCATTTACACTTTGAATCCTAGGGTATCTCATAGTCTAGCCTATAGTATGCAATAATGTACAAAGGCAGCTTTGGGGCATCAAACACTGGGAGTTTTATTTTCACACAAGACAAAAGTTCTCCCAAAGCCCAAAGCTGATATCATGATCTAAACAGTAGTGATAACAGGAAGTCAATGTTACCAGTTACTTAAAGTAGAGTTCGTAGTCTTTGTCCCATCTTATTCATTACGGTGAGACGGCCTTGCAAGTTGATTGCTAGATATACAAATACAGAATCAGACTTCCAATCTCCCATGATTTTGATAAGGTCAAGCGGAACCCCGCATTCTAGCAGGTAGGACGCACCACCCCTACGGAAAGAATGACCCGCGTACAGGGAGGGTTTGAAGCCAAGAGCGGAGAGACTGGAGCGGAGTTTGCGGAGGAACTTAGGATAAGTGAGCGGCGTTAATGAGCCAGTGGGCTCGCTATATAGGAATGCAGATTGATCGGGTAATGCCCCGCATGTCTTGGAAAAGGCCAGGGTTAGAGCAGCGCAGGGACAAAGTGGTGAGCCAGGGATGGCCGGCAGTGGAATTTCGAGAAGCCTTTCGCCGAATTGAATAGTTTTTGAGAACCTACAAGTGACTGTAAAGCCCCATGCAGAGAGTTTGAAATCGCATCGACTGAGATGTTTTGAAGCGGAAAAGGCGTTTTTGGAGGAAGGAACCAAATTGGCCTTCCGAAAGAGGCAGAAGAAGGCAACTAGGCAGGCCGCCCAAAAGGTGGCATCGACACTCAAGGACAAATCTAAGGTCGATAAGATGCCGAGCAGAATTGTAGGGGTGATTGGTAACTTTCTGCGGGGCATGTCCCCCTTGAAACGCCGAATGCCCCGCAGAACAGTGCGTAATTGCCAATTTTGCAGGGTTGGGTTAGGCATGCCAAACTCCTTATGGAGTAGGGAAACAATGTTCAGATACTGCCGGACGCTAGTGTAGGTTAACGACCGGGCCAGGAATGCCGCATAGCGACAGACGATCTCCGTGGTAGCGGGCACTGGGGGGTAGCCCAGGAAAAGGCAGAACTGGAGGTACGCCCGGAGGTGGGTACCGTAGGTAGATTTGGTGCTATCTGCGAAGGTGGAAGCCCGGAATGCACTGATTTCGGCATCCAAGTTCCTTTCCAAAGTGGTGGCCAAACCGGGAGGCGGTGGGTGCCCTGTGAAGGAAGAGGGCGAGAGGTCAGGACGTGTCCGGACAGCGGGGTGGCTTTCTTGTCCACCCATGCGGAGAAGAGGGTTTGAAACCGGCGAATGTGAGCCGGGTCATGCAAGCGAGAAATAGAATCAGCGATTGTGTTCAGGCAGCCTCTGACGTAACGGGCTGTAATGCGGAAATTATAAGCTGCAGAAAGCCAAAACAAATGCCGCAACTCTGGCATAAGGTGTGAGGTACGCGTGGTGCCCTTATTGATGAAGGACTGGGCTGCTATATTATCTGTGTGAATAATCACATGTCTGTTTGACCATAGCGGAGCCCATCGTTTGGCAGCATAACAAATAGCAAGTGTTTCCTTTTGATTGATGTGTAAGTCAGAATAGGCGGGGAGATCCCTGGCCCAGTTGACGTACATCCAGTCCCCGTTGTAAAACGCGCCGCCCCCGATGGGACAGGCGTCAGTCATTACATCAACAATGGGTACATCTTCTAAAAAGAAACGAGTGCCGTTGAACGTAGACATGAAGTTTGTCCACCACAGAACGTCTAGTTTGAAGTTTGCGGAAAGTTTAGCTTTATGATAAGGCTTCTTAAGCTTGTTTAGGGTGTCAAGGATTCTACGCAAGAATGTTCTCCCGCCGTAGACCACCCTACATGCCCAATTGAGCTTCCCTGCGAGGTGCTGCAGTTGCCGCTTAGTGGCGCGAGATTTATGCAAGAATTCGGCCAGTAAGGATCGAAATTCGGGAAGCTTTGCAGTAGGGAGTGACACAGTTTTGCTGCGACTGTTAATTTCAACTCCCAGAAAGATAATGCATTGCGAAGGTGGAACTAGTTTGTGCTGCGAAATTTGAAAGCCTAGTTCCTGCAGAAGCTCCATGAGCAGTAAATATGCTTGAAGACATTCGCTGTATGTCTTGCCAATAATGAGAAAATCATCGAGGTACACAATGATCATGTCAAAGCCTCGGCGTTTCATCATGCGACGAACCGATTGAGTCAGGCGATGAAAAATGCCAGGTGAGCTTTTGGCTCCGAACGGAAGCTTAGTATCATAGAAATAGGTAGGATGTTCATGACCGTCAAACTGCCATTTACAGCCTAAGTACCTATAGCAAGAGGGATGGACGTGTACTGAGCGATAAGCAGATTTGAGGTCAATTTTGGCCATGTAGTACCCAGGTTTGATTAAGTCGAGCGCGTCGTCAACGGTCTGAAATTTGGCTTTGTCAATTTCAATATAATCATTAACGGCCGCCCCGGTGGGCTGACTACAATCGTGAATAAGGCGCAAGTCATCGGAGTCAGGTTTAGGCACTGCCCCGAAGGCGCTGACAATAGTCGGTTTGTTCTTTGTGGCAATGTAGTTACCAGCGGTAATTTCTTGAGAAAGCAGTCGCTCGATTTTAGGTTTGCTGTCGGCATTTGTGACAGACTTGTAGTTGGCTACCTCTACCGGCGTATTGTTGGGACTGTCCAGATTTGTAATGATCCGAAATCCATTTTTAATACCGTCAAGTAGAAAAGTTTTGTCGGGGTCATGCTGGAGTTCACGCAGCCACGTGCTGTAATCTAGTGGGCGTGAACCTTGTGCTGAATGCGGCTGTAGTCAGTTAGAGGATGGGGGCGGGGAAGTCAGGCCGGGCGACGCGTGCCGGCTCTGCGGGTGTCTTTTACCGCAGTTAGGGATCCAACACACGTGCTCATAGCGACACGGAGAGTGGGGACACCCCGCAATGGCAAAGTTATACTTCTTGCAAATCGGCTTGCCGCTGGCGGCAATGGGGGAGGCAAAGGAGGGCTTGCTAGCCTTAGTAGAAAGATTTGTAGCGGTCGGGGGAGCGGCACGAAGCGGGTCGAGATGTTTTGTCACCAGATGTTGGGAGTCCGCCCCCCACCGAAAGTGGTAGTTTGCCTGTAGGGTGCGATACTCCCGATCAAACTCCAATACTGATGGCCAAGTGTACCTCTGGCCAAGCTCTAAAATCTTTATGGTGTATGCCATGTAGTCATGCATAGAGGTCGTCGATAATTTGTTTGTGGATAGCAATTTGTACATAATTTTGGTATTAGCAATGGCCCACTGGCTCACGGTAACACTCCGCAGCGCTGGCTTCTTCCCCCCCATAGAAACCCACAATTTAGTGCCCTCCGCGGTGGTGGCAACCTGCTCGTGTTTAACGATGGAACTGGGAGACAGGAAATCTAAAATCTGTAAGGCCGTCTCACCTGTGTTGGTTGCCAGGTAGATTTGAGGGTCCTGATCTATCCGACGAAGCGGCGCAGCCGGTGATGGAGTGCTGGCTGGGACTGTGGATGTGGCCGGCACGGTGGTCGGGCGAGACAGCAAGTCGTCCAGGGCCAGCGACGAAGACGTCAGCTCCTGCATCGCTGCCTGGATCTGCGGGTGTTGCCGCAACTCCTGCAAGTTCGCGGGAGGCGGCGTTCCCGCAGGAGCTGGTGCTGGCGGCGGGACAATCGGCGGGGTCGGTGCTGGCGGTGGAGGCGTTTGGTCAGTCGTCGTGGTCTGTGCAGGTGGCGGCGGCGGCGTATGGTCTGCCGGGGTCTGTTCTGACGGCGGAGGCGTTTGGTTTGCAGGGGGTGGTACGGGCGGTGTGGCCCCTGGTAGCTGCTTTTCTGGAGTTGCTGGCGGACTGTTAACTGGCTTGCCGCTGGTGATGTCGAGTTGCAGCGCCCGCAGGTCCGCCTCCAAGTCTCGAACTTCACGAGCCAGGCGTGCTCGCTGAATGGCCGACTGCAAGTCCTCTCGCTGTTGCTGCAAAGTTTCCAGATCCGGTATCTGGGGAGAGTCAGCGGCTGCCGGCGGGTCTGGAGAGGGAGTCGGCGCTGGCCATGGGGGACCTGTGCAGAACCTTCCTGCTTTTGCGTGGTGGTGGTCTCGGATAAGGATCCCACATTTTTTGCATGAGCGTTTGCTCTTCTTCGGTGACATATTGCAGAGCAGAACAAATTGCGAAGCGTTGCTGCGTGCTTAGCATCTGAGAGCAAAGTGTCACTAACGACGGACGTTATCTATTTATAAGACAGAAGGAGATGATTCCTTCCCGTTGACTCATCTTTACAACCTACTGAGTCAGGACAGATTGGGGATGTTCCCTGCTGAGATCATCCGGCGTCCATCTGAAGTGGACACGCTAGTGTTCACGTGCGGCTTTCCGAGAAGCGGTGGTCTTCAAAACTCAAATGAATAATACATACATCCATTTACACTTTGAGGTTGACACGTCACATCCCCCAGCCATGATACATATTTTTTACGAAGTCGATGACCGAAGGTGAATAGAGTGGCAAAGGAGATCCGGCTAAATTTTGAAATCTTGACCCTCTATAAAACGATATTTTGTGCATTTTGATGGGCAAATTTCTATTAGCAAAACAGATCTTTGAGGTTGACACACATCCCCAACATATTTTCAGAATTTCGAGTTCCAAAGGCGCGAGGCGGCACAAGGAGGACCATGGAAATTTTGAAATCTTGACCCTCTAAAATGATATTTCCTGCATTCTGAATGGCAAATTTTGCTGGCAGACTAAGCTAACTTCAATGACATTTCTATTTGCAAAAAAAAGAAGATTTTTGAGGGTATATACCATATTTTTACCATGTCGATGACCGAAGCCGAAGGTGAAAGGAGTCGCAAGTGAGGTCCGGCGAAATTTTGAAATCTTGATCCTCTGAAACGCAATTTCCTGTGTTTTGAAGGACTAAATTTACTAGTAGACTACGTTTCGACTTACGAAATTTGGGAGGCCAGCTACGATTTACGGGTAATTTTTAGGCTTAATTATGCTTTACGTGAAATTTTTAGGCTAGATTACGCCTTACGTGAAATACACTGGCTACGCTTTACGGTAAATTTTCCATCCTCACTACGAATTACGTGAAATAAAATAGCTTACCCTACGAATTACGGGAATTAAAAAGGCCTGCCTACGCCTTACGGAAAAGAGCATGCAGACCCTCTTTACTTTATTAATTCATATCTTACCCTTCAAGAGAAGAGAAGAATTTTGCAACATTCCTTTAAATATGGAACTTTTCTATCCCTGTACTAGTTACACATGTACAAGAAATGTTCAAGTTCATTCAAATATAGCTTGGAAGATGAAACTGTAAATGCAGAAATTTTCGCGGTGGATTAATGTTCGCGGTTTTCGCGGTAACCACTTCACCGCGAACTTAAATCCACCGCGAACATTTTTCTATTGTGGTATTAGACTGCAGTCTATGGTGGTACCGCGAATTTAATTCCACCGCGAAAAGTCATTTTTCCCGCTACCGCAAAATTAAATCCCCCCGAACTTAAATGCATTTACAGTACTTTTTTTTGATTGAGTGGGTGACCGTAAGGACGTTGACACGTTTCTGCTTGAGTAGGTCAGACATATGCAGCTGTCTTATATATATATATATGTGACAAAAATTGACTTGTTGCAAGAATATACAGTCTATAACCAAATAAACATCACAAAATACTCATCACTGTTAATGACAGCATTACCCAACCACAATCGAGGTCTTCAAATGTTGATTTTTCTCTTCGACTGGCCCATTTAGAAATGCTGAAGTCTTTGTGTGTGCACGTTTTATGTAGGGTTAACGTTAGGTTAGGGGACCTGGGTGGCATCATTTTGACAGGTTTAAACAACTCTTTGAGTGAGATATAAGGACCATGGACCTAATAGTTTCTTCTTTGTGACGTGTTTAAGTACTTGCCTACGAACTTGGTCTTGACTGATTGACAAACGCAAAATAATATGAAGCTAAATAGAGTTAGATGCAAAACACGTTTTTCACGTTCAACGGAAACTACCAGTACCATGATCGTCACTGTCCCCACTGTCAACTGTGTTTGGCAAGCGGACAAACGTCACTCATCTATCTATCTAGCTGGTACAGTATCTTACACATCTTACCTGACGTCTTACGTACGTCTTGAGCGGTTTTAAGACGTATTCTCGTGTCTCTTGTACGTCTGGAGTCCGCAAGGCCCGCGTTTTTACTCACGGAAGGTCAGAGGTCAGTCACGAGACTGCCGGATGCCTGGGGCTCTCAAAGGAGTTTTATGAACAATGTAATATTGCTAATTCTCACTCTCTGTACGTATTTCATAAGAAGAAACATAAAACTATGAATTAAATAAACCAATGAAAGGTCCAGTTTCATAATGAACGTGGTATGGTGTTTTGTTATCGTTGAATCAGTCGTTACCCATGACCTCTACGTATACCCTCGTATGGCGCTAATTTTAGACCTGTCCGGGTTGTTCAGCTTGTGTAACAAAAGAAATGTCGCCCGATGTCGCAGAATGGCAGTGTAGTACTAGTAGTCTTCCATAACGTTTGTTACATAACTCCACAGGCGTGAAGTATGTAACAACATGAACGTTCACATGGACTGGAAAGTTAGTACAGTAGAATCCAGTTAAGTGCACAACGGATAAACGCACACTTCTGTTAACTGCACGGGATACCAAAATCTCAAACAGGTGCGGTCCAGCTACATAACTTCGCTTTATTGCACCAGTCGGTTAATTCTACGAAATTCACTGGCAAATAGGCCGTTCAATTAACCGGCTTCTACTGTAATTACCCAAGTAGGTTAAAAAGACTCCTTCAGTCCTTGCATTACCCAAAAAATTCGAAAATTTTTACTTTAAACTGTCGGGAAAAGCTCCTTGGCTCTTGACAAGAAAACTTAGTAATACAATGGAAGCCAGTTAATTGCACGTCGGATAAACGCGCACTTCGGACAATTGCACGGAATCCTAAAATCAAACAAGCTCACATTCACTCCGTTGTTAGTGACTTCGCTTATCTGCACGACGAAAAGTGACCAACGCCGGATAAATGCACGCAAATTTGTCAAACATTTTCGACAAACTGACTGAAAGTTCGTGCTTTGCATCGTCACACGCGATATAAATAAGCCGATAACTGCCTGTGCAGAGGCGCAATACAGTAGAGTCCAGTTAATTGCACAACGGATAAACGCACACTTCTGTTAACTGCACGGAATACCAAAATCCCAAACAGGTGCGATCCAGCTTGATAACTTCGCATAATCGCACCAGTCGAATAATCGCACGAAATTCACTGGCTAATAGGCCGTTCAATTAACCGGCTTCTACTGTAATTACCCAAGTAGGTTAAAAAGACTCCTTCAGTCCTTGCATTACCCAAAAATTTCGAAATGTTTACTTTAAACTGTCGGACTCTGGACAAGAAAACTTAATACAATGGAAGCCAGTTAATAGCACGTCGGATAAACGCACACTTCGGACAATTGCATGGAATCCCACGAAATTCACTAGCAAATAGGCCGTGCAATTAAGCGGCTCTGCTGTACCGAAAATATGTATGAAATTGTTACTTGGAGGCAAAAGAAAGCAAAAATGTAGGAGGTGACTGGTCGTGGGCGGCTTCCACTTAACATGACGCCGGCAATAGGTCAAGGACGGGGATACTCCTGAGCAAGGACGGTATATAACGTCCTTATACAGTAGAAGCCGCTTAATTGCACGGCCTATCTGCCAGTGAATTTCGTGCAATTACCCGACTGGTGCAATAAGGCGAAGTTATGTAGCCGGGCCGCACCTGTTTGAGATTTTGGTATTCCGTGCAGTTAACAGAAGTGTGCGTTTATCCGTTGTGCAATTAACTGGATTCTACATAACTTCGCTTAATTGCACCAGTCGGGTAATTGCACGAAATTCACTGGCAAATAGGCCGTCCAATTAAGCGGCTTCTACTGTAGATAGATAGGTAGACCGATTGATGACTTCATACCATATGTACAAATAACCGAGAGATCAAATTGGACATAGATAGTTCCAATACGACTTATATATTTCTTCTTTGTTAGTTGGCTGGATGTCGGTCGGGTGCCAACCGCGCCGAACACCACCCGACGACATGCCAACCCATTCCAGACCTGCCGTGCACAGCCGAATATTTAAAAAAGATTCAAAACATTCCCCTAACGCAGGTGAAAAGCAGCCGACTAACAAGCCGAACGTCAGCCCATGCGACCGGGCCGAACACCAGCCGACTACAGCCGACCTAGCTCCCGAATGACCCCTGAATCAACCGCGTTTTCGAGACACGAATACACGTTTAGGAAAAATTAACTGCCATATTTTGTGTTCTTGAAATTAACTTCGGTACATCGCAATCCTTTAACTGAGTCTGAAAAAAAAACATCGTGGCAGGACACCACTAAAGCAAGTGTCTCATTTCCTAACCGGGGCCCGGCCATTTTTTTTTTTTGGAGGGAACGAAACAGAAAAGTGGGCCAAATCTTTGTTTTTTTTTTTTCTGAAAGAAGGTTTGTTGTGGCACGGAAAAGTATGATTTCACCATGTAAGAATGTTGAAACGCTTTTGTCTATATAGCACAGGAATGATAACCTCAGACAAGTGCTGACCTACTTTCACCTGTAATTACTGAGATGTGTGTTCTTAACGCCTATAGCTAGCAACAATGTGGCTGGCCATAGCATAGACATGGTCCACCCTTCTTGGTGGAAGTATCTAAGAGATCAAGGTAGTTAGCGAGTTTAAAAAGATGAAGAATTCTCCACACTGACAGTATTCAGAAGTCGCTCTAAAATGATAAACCGGTTGTACAGCCTCAGGCTGTATGCAGAAATGGCGGTACATGTAGACGTATTTGTCGTAGTTTCATCAAGTTTTTTGGGCAAGTAAGCAAGTAATTTTTGCACACCTGAGTCCATGGCTACGCTTTAAGAAATAGAAGTCTATCTCATGGATTTTGGAAACTTGGATTCTTCAAGCAGATGTAAACGCCCCGCCTTTCGCACTTTAAATGACGTACATGTCGTAGTTTCATCAAACTTTTGTCTTTCATATTTTTTTTTGGGCAAAAAAGTCATTTTTGCACTTCTAGGCCCATAGCTGGGCTTTAATGAATAGAAGTCTATCCCAGAATTTTGGAAAGTTGGATTCTTCAAGCAGATTTGAACGACCAACCTGTCACGCTTTCAATGACAAGATAATTAGAAGACTTCTTTCCTTCTTGGAAAGACCCCTCGGTGTCAGCCTATTCGCAGGCTCTACGAGACAGACCTTTTTCGCCTGATTGCAAATTTGTTCTACCGCACACGGTCTCTATTGCACCTGATTAATTATTGCCAACATCAGTAAAGAAACTGGGAAAATAAAAAATAGAAACTGAGCACACCATGCGAGCAGAACCGATATGCCGTCATAAAAAGGGCCCTCCTCACATAGCCTGCTATGTAGGCTACTTCCGTGGCTGAACACTTTATAAGCACGTCCTGAGTGCAGTTGTGCCTCATTTTACTCTGCGCGGCTTTCTGTTGATTCGCACGCGAGGTGGTTGTTTTCGACCAGTCTCCAAGCTTCAAAGGTATGTACTGTTGTACAGTTACTTTGTATCATAGCTAAAACGCACAAACTTTGAATGTGAGAATCGCTTGAACCAGTGAAATTGGTTTGGTGTACGCGCGCGTTTTCGGAGTCGACTTGGAGTACGCTCCGCAGAAGTCCGACTCGGTGGAGTCTGTGTGAATAGAATTTTAGGGTACTCAAGTACCCTTCTCCCCGACTCGACGTAACTTCGGAACGGTCGTCTTGCTGGGGGGTGGGGGGTTTGGTGTGCTAACCTGGATACCAGACTGTTACAAGGGACTACACCAGTCAACTCCTCGGCTCTGGGGCCGACATGCCCCCGAGGAAATTATTCTACAACAGACCCCCTGAGTTTAAACGTCCTACCTGTCCATACAACGGCATACATGTCCACTGCACTATGGAAACGACTTGTGTTTGTATATATACAAAGATTCGGGCGCCGTAGCGCGTCAGGAAAGTTGTGCGAGCACGCTACATTAAGTGTGATGTTTTTAACGATGAGGTAAACAACGAAAAAAACAGGTTTACCATCGAATGACCTTTTAGTGCAAGCTGTCCAACGTTCTGCGGGTAAAGCGTTTGATTTCACCAGAGCTACTGCGGGCTGAAAAGGTTAGAAATTGGACATATGCGTCACTAAAGATTGCGAAAAAGTATTCTACCAGGTCAGTAAGGCCATGCCGGTTTGGTTATATAGATGAAATCCGCACGTGTATGGATTTTTTCTCGTTTCAAAATGAAAAAAAAAATTCGATCGTACTTTTTTACAGAGTACAGTTCCATCCTCCGTAGTGACCGCTGCTACGTGGGATGATACTCAAGCTAATAAGAGTACAGTGCGTTGTACAGAAAAATCACAAGGCTACAAATATTCACCCAGTTTCCCTTTACCATAGCTGAAACGCATAAAAATGTTACCATGACGATCGCCTGAACCGGTGAATTTGGTCCAGTGTACGCACGCGTTTTCGGAGTCGACTTGGAGTACACTGCGTGTCGTCACTTAAGTTTCTATTAAAATTTGCACGCCGTAATGCGCCAGGAAAATTGGACGAACTGGCTATTAGATATGATATCAACAGAAACGAGATAAAACATGGTCATCATAGAATGACGTTTAAAATAGTGCAAGCTTCCCAACGATCGGTGTGTAAAGGTTGTTTCTAAGTTTTCACCAGATGTTAAGTACTGCGGGCTGAAAAATTAGTTACAAAATGGAGAAATACGTCACTAAAGATAAGTAAACGGAAAAGTGTTCCATCTGGTATTAGAATCTTCTTCAGGATCTTATTTACTGCATGGGTCCTCATTTATTTCACACAGCTTACACCTGTCTTCAAATGCCTTCTCAGACGCTCGCAAAAGATATTGGGTGATATTTGAAAGGTCTAGCTTTTATGAACTTATGTACCTTATCCGATTCATTTGTTTACGTAATCGCCTTACACAGTCCTTTGTAGAGAACGGACAAAACGCCTTGCGATCATTCTACCAGTGAAACATGTGGCTCATCGGAAATTTTCTAAAGAAAATGTTTTTTTAATGATTCGTGTGTCATTTGGTAATGCTGCGTTACATTTAAAAAAAAAAATCGGCATTCAGACAAACAGTCCAAAATGCGACGCAGAAATTATATACTGACAAAGGGTGACCTAAATTCCCCTATAATTACTAGCCTTTCACTACGCTAGCGCTAGCCACGCCCAGATTTGAGAAATCCGCAATCTCCTATTAGATTCGCAATGATCTCGTCTGTCCTCCTAAATAACCCCTAACAATTGTCGGGAGACCATGTTTGGCTATGTGTAAACGGAGCTTTAATGATAACCTGATTCAACTGTGCTTTCCAAGCAAGAAATACACGTTATGGAAACATGAAGGGCCAGAGATATGGAATATGACCATTTTTGTGTTGTTGAAATCAATTTTGGTACACATCGCAATCCTTTCTCTGACTCTGAAAAAAAACCATCTTAGCGGACATGATACCACCAATGACAGGGTCTCATTTGCCGACCAGGACCCGGTTTGGCTTTTTGCGGGCGCGATCGTGAAACATGAAAGTGTGCCAAATCTTTTTTCTTCTTAAACAAGGTTGTTTGTGGCACGGAAAAGTGTGATTTTATGTAAAAAATATTGAAACGCTTTTGCCTAATGTTCAGGAATGATAACTTCAGATAAGTACTGACCTACTTTCACCTGTAATTACTGATGTGTGTTCTCACCGCCATACATATATATATATATATATATAGCTATAACTAGCAACAATATGGCTGGTCATGGCATAGACATAGCCCATCCTTCTTGGTACGATGGAAGTATTTAAGATATCAAGGTAGAAGCGAGTTTAAGAAAAAGAAGAATTCTCCACACTGATAGTATTCAGAATTCGCTCTGACATGATAAACCGGTTGTACAGCCTCAGGGTACATGCAGAAAGGCTTATCAGGATGACGGTACCTGTAGACTTACATGTCGTAGTTTCATCAAACGAAGTTTTTGGGGCAAGTAAGCAAGTAATTTTTGCACATCTGAGTCCATGGCTACGGTTTAAGAAGTAGAGGCCTATCCCAGGATTGCCAGGACTTTGGAAAGTGGGATTCTTCAAGTAGATGCGAGCGCACCGCCTGTCACACTAATAATGACGAGATAATTAGAAGACATGGCCTTCCTCTCAGTAAAGAAACTGGGAAAATAAAAAATAGAAACTGAGCACACCATGCGAGCAGAACCGATATGCCATCATACAAAGGGCCCTCCTCACATAGCCTGCTATGTAGGCTACTTCTGTGGCTGAACACTTTATAAGCACGTCCCGAGTGCTGTTGTGCCTCATTTTACTCTGCGCGGCTTTCTGTTGATTCGCACGCGAGGCGGTTGTTTTCGACCAGTCTCCAAGCTTCAAAGGTATGTACTGTTGTACAGTTACTTTATATCATAGCTAAAACGCACAAACTTTGAATGTGAGAATCGCTTGAACCAGTGACATTGGTTTAGTGTACGCGCGCGTTTTCGGAGTCGACTTGGAGTACGCTCCGCAGAAGTCCGACTCAGTGGAGTCTGTGTGAATAGAATTTTAGGGTACTCAAGTACCCCTCTCCCCGACTTGACGTAGCTTCGGAACGGTCGTCTTGCTGAGGGGTGGGGGGTTTGGGGTGCTAACCTGGATACCAGACTGTTACAGGGGACTACACAAGTTAACTCCTCGGCTCTGGGGCCGACATGCCCCCGAGGAAATTATTCTACAACAGACCCCCTGAGTTAACGTCCTACCGGTCCATACAACGGCATATATGTCCACTGCACTAAGGAAACGACTTGTGTTTGTATATATACAAAGATACGGGCGCCGTAGCGCGTCAGGAAAGTTGTGCGAACACGCTACATAAGGTGTGATGTTTTTAACGATGAGGTAAACAACGAAAAAAACAGGTTTACCATCGAATGACCTTTTAGTGCAAGCTGTCCAACGTTCTGCGGGTAAAGCGTTTGATTTCACCAAAGCTACTGCGGGCTGAAAAGGTTAGAAATTGGACATATGCGTCACTAAAGATTGCGAAAAAGTATTCTACCAGGTCAGTAAGGCCATGCCGGTTTGGTTATATAGATGAAATCCGCACGTGTATGGATTTTTTCTCGTTTCAAAATGAAAAAAAAATTCGATCGTACTTTTTTACAGAGTACAGTTCCATCCTCCGTAGTGACCGCTGCTACGTGGGATGATACTCAAGCTAATAAGAGTACAGTGCGTTGTACAGAAAAATCACAAGGCTACAAATATTCACCCAGTTTCCCTTTACCATAGCTGAAACGCATAAAAATGTTACCATGACGATCGCCTGAACCGGTGAATTTGGTCCAGTGTACGCACGCGTTTTTGGAGTCGACTTGGAGTACACTGCGTGTCGTCCCTTAAGTTTCTATTAAAATTTGCACGCCGTAATGCGCCAGGAAAATTGGACGAACTGGCTATTAGATATGATATCAACAGAAACGAGATAAAACATGGTCATCATAGAATGACGTTTAAAATAGTGCAAGCTTCCCAACGATCGGTGTGTAAAGGTTGTTTCTAAGTTTTCACCAGATGTTAAGTACTGCGGGCTGAAAAATTAGTTACAAAATGGAGAAATACGTCACTAAAGATAAGTAAACGGAAAAGTGTTCCATCTGGTATTAGAATCTTCTTCAGGATCTTATTTACTGCATGGGTCCTCATTTATTTCACACAGCTTACACCTGTCTTCAAATGCCTTCTCAGACGCTCGCAAAAGATATTGGGTGATATTTGAAAGGTCTAGCTTTTATGAACTTATGTACCTTATCCGATTCATTTGTTTACGTAATCGCCTTACACAGTCCTTTGTAGAAAACGGGCAAAACGCCTTGCGATCATTCTACCAGTGAAACATGTGGCTCATCGGAAATTTTCTAAAGAAAATGTTTTTTTAATGATTCGTGTGTCATTTGGTAATGCTGCGTTACATTTAAAAAAAAAATCGGCATTCAGACAAACAGTCCAAAATGCGACGCAGAAATTATGTACTGACAAAGGGTGACCTAAATTCCCGTATAATTACTAGCCTTTCATTACGCTAGCGCTAGCCACGCGCAGATTGGAGAAATCCGCAATCTCCTATTAGATTCGCAATGATCTCGTCTGTCCTCCTAAATAACCCCTAACAATTGTCGGGAGACCATGTTTGGCTATGTGTAAACGGAGCTTTAATGATAACCTGATTCAACTGTGCTTTCCAAGCAAGAAATACACGTTATGGAAACATGAAGGGCCAGAGATATGGAATGTGACCATTTTTGTGTTGTTGAAATCAATTTTGGTACACATCGCAATCCTTTATCTGACTCTGAAAAAAAACAAAAACATCTTAGCGGACATGATACCACCAATGACAGGGTCTCATTTGCCGACCAGGACCCGGTTTGGCTTTTTGCGGGCGCGATCGTGAAACATGAAAGTGTGCCAAATCTTTTTTCTTCTTAAACAAGGTTGTTTGTGGCACGGAAAAGTGTGATTTTATGTAAAAAATATTGAAACGCTTTTGCCTAATGTTCAGGAATGACAACTTCAGATAAGGACTCACCTACTTTCACCTGTAATTACTGATGTGTGTTCTCACCGCCATACATATATATATACATATATAGCTATAACTAGCAACAATATGGCTGGTCATGGCATAGACATAGCCCATCCTTCTTGGTACGATGGAAGTATTTAAGATATCAAGGTAGAAGCGAGTTTAAGAAAAAGAAGAATTCTCCACACTGATAGTATTCAGAATTCGCTCTGACATGATAAACCGGTTGTACAGCCTCAGGGTACATGCAGAAAGGCTTATCAGGATGACGGTACCTGTAGACTTATATGTCGTAGTTTCATCAAACGAAGTTTTTGGGGCAAGTAAGCAAGTAATTTTTGCACATCTGAGTCCATGGCTACGCTTTAAGAAATAGAGGCCTATCCCAGGATTGCCAGGATTTTGGAAAGTGGGATTCTTCAAGTAGATGCGAGCGCACCGCCTGTCACACTAATAATGACGAGATAATTAGAAGACATGGCCTTTCTCTCTTCGTTCCTTCTTGGAAAGACCCCTTGGTGTCAGCCTCTTCGTAGGCTCTATGAGACAGACCTTTTTTTGCCTGATTGCAAATCAGTTCTACTGCACTCGGTCTCTATTGCACCTGATTAATTATTGCCAACATCAGTAAAGAAACTGGGAAAATAAAAAAATAGAAACTGAGCACACCATGCGAGCAGAACCGATATGCCATCATAAAAAGGGCCCTCCTCACATAGCCTGCTATGTAGGCTACTTCTGTGGCTGAACACTTAATAAGCACGTCCCGAGTGCGGTTGTGCCTCATTTTACTCTGCGCGGCTTTCTGTTGATTCGCACGCGAGGTGGTTGTTTTCGACCAGTCTCCAAGCTTCAAAGGTATGTACTGTTGTACAGTTACTTTGTATCATAGCTAAAACGCACAAACTTTGAATGTGAGAATCGCTTGAACCAGTGAAATTGGTTTGGTGTACGCGCGCGTTTTCGGAGTCGACTTGGAGTACGCTCCGCAGAAGTCCGACTCGGTGGAGTCTGTGTGAATAGAATTTTAGGGTACTCAAGTACCCTTCTCCCCGACTCGACGTAACTTCGGAACGGTCGTCTTGCTGGGGGATGGGGGGTTTGGGGTGCTAACCTGGATACCAGACTGTTACAAGGGACTACACCAGTCAACTCCTCGGCTCTGGGGCCGACATGCCCCCAAGGAAATTATTGTACAACAGACCCCCTGAGTTTAAACGTCCTACCTGTCCATACAACGGCATACATGTCCACTGCACTATGAAAACGACTTGTGTTTGTATATATACAAAGATTCGGGCGCCGTAGCGCGTCAGGAAAGTTGTGCGAGCACGCTACATAAGGTGTGATGTTTTTAACGATGAGGTAAAGAACGAAAAAAACAGGTTTACCATCGAATGACCTTTTAGTGCAAGCTGTCCAACGTTCTGCGGACAAAGCGTTTAATTTCACTAGAGCTACTGCGTCCTGAAAAAGTGAGAAATTGGACATATGCGTCACTAAAGATTGCGGAAAAGTATTCTACCGGGCCAGTAAGGCCATGTCGGTGTTGTTATATAGATGAAATCCGCGCGTGTATCAATTTTCGCTCGTTTCAAAATGAAAAAAAAAGTTTTCGATTGTACTTCATGCAAAGCAGCTACAAAATATATGACGTATGTATCGCAAGACGGATTATTGAATGTAGAATCCGACA
The DNA here is from genome assembly GCA_019207045.1 of Branchiostoma floridae x Branchiostoma belcheri. NCBI lineage: Eukaryota > Metazoa > Chordata > Leptocardii > Amphioxiformes > Branchiostomatidae > Branchiostoma > Branchiostoma floridae x Branchiostoma belcheri. The sequence goes on along the minus strand of CM033024.1, from coordinate 28,075,291 downwards.
GTCAACTCCAAAGACAAAGACAACAACGCGAAAGAGCAAAATGAAGAATATATTGTGTGGTACACCACGCTCCATGTGTTTTGCCGTTTGTTTAACCTTCCAGATCGCAATGATTTCGCAATGAAATTGTTTAATTTTTTGGTGGTCGTAGGGTCTTCCAGGGTAAGCCATCCATATAATCAAATCAACGTGGTCTGTTTATTGATAGATCCAAAATCGGGTGATGTCACAAAGGTATAACGATATTGAAGGGACAGTGAAAAAAGTATGAGACTACCATGGAAGTAGTATGGTGGCCTTGAAAAGGAACACCTGTTTCACCATACCGTCCACTGTTGTGCACGTGGAGAAGCGTGTTAATGAATCGAATGTTGATCCAGAACACTACATGGCGGCAAACTGATGGTAAAGCTTGCAGAATTGTCTCAAGCAACCATGGTATGACCAAATCGGTGCCACATTATTATTTTTGAAACACAGAAAAGGTGGCGTTGTCAGCAGACAATGTAGTTTTTTTGTCCACATTAATGATGCCACGCGTAGATTTGAGAAATCCACAATCTCTTATCAGATTTGCAATTATGTATCTAGTCCCCTTAAGGCTGGAATGATGAAAGACATTCTATATAATCACACGTCTTTTGTTCTGTGTCGCAGGAAGAAAGAAGATACCGTGGCCTGACGTATTCGTCTGTACACTTCACTCGCATAGATCCACACTTACGTACCGTCAGTTTATTACGGGGTTAACATCACTTGGAGGTCAAGGCAGTTGGAGCCCGAACCAGTCTACGCCAAACAGTATGTAAACTTTTTCCATGCAATCGCACATATAACACACAAGAATTGAAAAGAATTTCGTAAAGTCTTTTTTTTGCCATGGATTTTTCAAACCCAGCGTTTGAAACGCCACTTGTACAATGATTACCTTATCAATATCGCTATTGGTTAGGCGAACCTGCGTTTGCTAAAGTCCCCACTTTTAAACTTGGAGGTTGATGAGATGGGTCTTACTTGTTCAATGGTGGCTGGCTGAGATTTTGGGACAGGCATAACTTGTTGCTTCTTTCCATTTGTTGGGAACTAACGTTGTATCTGGCGCAGCGCAAAAGAGTCATTGAAGACAAAATGTTGCAAAAGGGCATGCTGTAGAGGGAAGCTCTATCCTCACATACATACGCAATGAAGTATCCATACATGATTTGTAATTACTATGCTGCCTTCATAGGGCTCAATGTTTTTTGATGTCCACAAATTTGCCGATGCATTTCTCTACAGAGGCTTGCAATTGTAGAGGGTTTGCAAATGTACACAACATTTGGCCCCCACCTCCAAAAACTACCTCGTACTAAAAATCGTAGATAAATGTTGCGCGCCCATGATGACCCCATTGCCCGTCAGACCGCTTACTTGATACTCGGTTGTCATTTTAACAAAGGAGTGTCATTTGTCATAAATCCAGTCGCCCAGATGATGTCCTAGCCCCCGGCGACACCATTACTGAGAAAGCCTGGTCTTCTAGCTGGAGACCAGAAACTTCTACATGTATTTCTCCGTTAATGGGACTCGTGAATCTAATGCTGCTCCTTAGTGTGTACCGTTTAGTAGGCTGAGGGAGCATTTTCCTCTGAAGATCTTTTTCCATATTTTCTCTGACCCTTATTTGTACCTCATACAATTGTATCTAGACCGATTTAGCTTCTCATGAATAAATTAAGATTCCAACGAACAAATATTGCAGTGCCAAGGAGAGCTGAAGAAGTACAATCAAAGCTGACAAACGTGCATATACGTATACACACACACACAGACACACACACACACGGACGAACACACACAATCACACACACACACACACACGGACGAACACACACAATCACACACACATACACACACACACACACACACACACACACACACACACACACATACACACGTACACACACGCACACATAAACGCACACACACATGCACACACACACACACACACACACACACACACATACATACATACAAGCACACACATGAAAACATATATTAACTGACAATTCCTCCTTCATGACTGAGGTAGTAGAATCTTTGATAGCGAAATATTACCATACTTCCAGTCGATGGAAAATATTTGCTTTTATCCTCTCATAGAAAAGAAAATGTACATTTTAAAACAAATTTTAACCCTTTTACGCGAAAGCTCATTGATATGCCTTGTTTAGAATACGGATACGCAGTTTGTACTCTTCACGCAATACAAACCTGGTGTGCTACACAAGCTGTGTTACGGGATATACAAGACAAACAAACAACCTGAGCTTGCAGGCGAATTCCTTCAGCAGTTTCAGTTCAGTTCAGTTCATTTGGCAGTTTGATTGGCATGTTATGTGGGCCGTCTGCCTTGTTTCACTTGACAGCTAGGAGGCGCTTGTACACGTCCCAGACTTGCGGGGTACATTTACGTAAGGTGGTATCTCACTGCACTTGCAGCACCGGTGCGGCACTGTGGGGTTAAAAAATACTCAAATAATTTCAGAGATAAAGAATGAGTTTTCTTACGTTTTGTGTATGTTGTTGTCTTCTAAGCCATATGTTCACGTATTACGCAATATCTGAATTATTTTTAAAAAATCGGCGAAAATAACACAACAGTGCCACAGTGAACTAACCCTGCAGTGCCGCACCGGTGCCCCAAGTGCAGTGCGATACCATCTGTCGATGTGTGTCACAGCCCATAGAAGCACCATCTTCAGAGGAAGTCAAACCTTTCAAAAAAGTGAAGGTTTTATTTTACTTTGTTCGGAAGGTGTGAAAAGATAAGAACACGTGTTTATGCTCCAAAATTAATCTCCTGTGCTCCTAACTCTTGTCAATATCTGTATGGTTGTGAAACTGGACAAATATAGCCGATATGCCGAAAAGGATTCTTTCAATTGAAAGATGAATCATTGGAGAAAGTCAGCGCTTTTATCATTTCCTACGAAAAAAAAGGTGCATGTCTTTAGAACAAAACATCACATGAAAACTCTGGCATCTCATTGTAAGCTTTGTTTGGACAGCATCGATGTCACGGTGTCAAGGACCTAGCTACCGTCTAACCTAAAAAAAATTGTTGTCAATATATGCATAATCTGACAAGGCATCGATGAGGTGTGACCAAATAAAACACCTACCTGACCCCGCCTTTTATCTCGACACAAAAGACGATACAATTAACTCTTCGCCCCAGGTAACAGCTTTACTTGGAAAGCCTACGACCAGATAGAGGCATTTTCTCGCTTTCAAAAGTGGGCAGACCCTCAGAATTTTGACAGCTATGGCCCATCAGTCACATTCACTCCGAGATATTTTTTTTACTACGCTCGGTCTCAGCTTTCCGGATGCCGGGCTGCATTTCCAAATGCCCTCCACTTCGTCCTGCATGCAGACATCATGTGGATCGCTTGAGGACGCTTTTGTTACATCGTGCATTGCGAAATGTTTCTGCGGGGCAGTAGTGGAGGGGAAGCGCGTTAAAATGCATGTCTGACGTCTGAAATCTACAAGAGCATAAAACTGCAGGGCTAGTTCACTGCGGCACTGTTGTGTCATTTTCGCCGATTTTTTAATAATTTAGATATTGCGAAATTTGGAAAAGAGGAAGACAGTGAAAAAGGTGGGAAGATAACAAGAATGGGCCGGGTTGAGCCTTAGTAGATGCAGCTATGACAACGTCCGAGGAAATAGTTAGTAGGGGGAGGACGATGGTCGCGGTGATCTTTGTGTTCGCAGAGCTCGTTACCAAGTCGCCTGCAGATCGTGCAGATCGTGCAAATCGGATGGTGAACGGCCGTCAGTCGGGCGACATTCGCCCGACTAACGTATGTCTGCAAATATTGAATTTCTTTAAATGTAAGGATAATTCTAACATTGTGGCCCCTGTGGTAGTATGTTGACTGGCTTTGTGACAGACTTTCTTTTCTTTCGGCATTTCTAGTATACCCGCGCATTCCATTACTTGATTAAATATTTGTGTATATAGTGTTTGTATATATACAAAGATTCGGGAGACGTAGTGCGTCAGCCTAGTTGTGCGAGCACGCTACATAAAGTGTGATGCTTTTAACGATGAGGTAAAGAACGAAAAAAAACAGGTTTACCATCGAATGACCTTTTAGTGCAAGCTGTCCAACGTTCTGCGGGTAAAGCGTTTGATTTCACCAGAGCTACTGCGGGCTGAAAAGGTTAGAAATTGGACAGATGCGTCACTAAAGATTGCGGAAAAGTATTCTACCAGGCCAGTAAGGCCATGTCGGTTTGGTTATATAGATGAAATCCGCGCGTGTATCGATTTTTTCTCGTTTAAAAATGATAAAAAATCGATCGTACTTTTTTACAGAGTACAGTTCCATCCTCCGTACTGTGACCACTGCTACGTGGGATGATACTCAAGCTAATAAGAGTACAGTGCGTTGTACAGAAAAATCACAAGGCTACAAATATTCACCCAGTTTCCCTTTACCATAGCTGAAACGCATAAAAATGTTACCATGACGATCGCCTGAACCGGTGAATTTGGTCCAGTGTACGCACGCGTTTTCGGAGTCGACTTGGAGTACACTGCGTGTCGTCACTTGAGTTTCTATTAAAATTTGCACGCCGTAATGCGCCAGGAAAATTGGACGAACTGGCTATTAGATATGATATCAACAGAAACGAGATAAAACATGGTCATCATAGAATGACGTTTAAAATAGTGCAAGCTTCCCAACGATCGGTGTGTAAAGGTTGTTTCTAAGTTTTCACCAGATGTTAAGTACTGCGGGCTGAAAAATTAGTTACAAAATGGAGAAATACGTCACTAAAGATAAGTAAACGGAAAAGTGTTCCATCTGGTATTAGAATCTTCTTCAGGATCTTATTTACTGCATGGGTCCTCATTTATTTCACACAGCTTACACCTGTCTTCAAATGCCTTCTCAGACGCTCGCAAAAGATATTGGGTGATATTTGAAAGGTCTAGCTTTTATGAACTTATGTACCTTATCCGATTCATTTGTTTACGTAATCGCCTTACACAGTCCTTTGTAGAAAACGGGCAAAACGCCTTGCGATCATTCTACCAGTGAAACATGCGTCATTTGGTAATGCTGCGTTACATTTTTCAAAAAAATTCGGCATTCAGACAAACAGTCCGAAAATGCGACGCAGAAAATATGTACTGACAAAGGGTGACCTAAATTCCCCTATAATTACTAGCCTTTCACTACGCTAGCGCTAGCCACGCGCAGATTGGAGAAATCCGCAATGATCTCGTCTGTCCTCCTAAATAACCCCTAACAATTGTCGGGAGACCATGTTTGGCTATGTCTAAACGGAGCTTTAATGATAACCTGATTCAACTGTGCTTTCCAAGCAAGAAATACACGTTATGGAAACATGAAGGGCCAGAGATATGGAATGTGACCATTTTTGTGTTGTTGAAATCAATTTTGGTACACATCGCAATCCTTTATTTGACTCTGAAAAAAAAAACATCTTAGCGGACATGATACCACCAATGACAGGGTCTCATTTGCCGACCAGGACCCGGTTTGGCTTTTTGCGGGCGCGATCGTGAAACATGAAAGTGTGCCAAATCTTTTTTCTTCTTAAACAAGGTTGTTTGTGGCACGGAATAGTGTGATTTTATGTAAAAAATATTGAAACGCTTTTGCCTAATGTTCAGGAATGACAACTTCAGATAAGGACTGATCTACTTTCACCTGTAATTACTGATGTGTGTTCTCACCGCCATACATATATATATATATATATATATATATATAGCTATAACTAGCAACAATATGGCTGGTCATGGCATAGACATAGCCCATCCTTCTTGGTACGATGGAAGTATTTAAGATATCAAGGTAGAAGCGAGTTTAAGAAAAAGAAGAATTCTCCACACTGATAGTATTCAGAATTCGCTCTGACATGATAAACCGGTTGTACAGCCTCAGGGTACATGCAGAAAGGCTTATCAGGATGACGGTACCTGTAGACTTATATGTCGTAGTTTCATCAAACGAAGTTTTTGGGGCAAGTAAGCAAGTAATTTTTGCACATCTGAGTCCATGGCTACGCTTTAAGAAATAGAGGCCTATCCCAGGATTGCCAGGATTTTGGAAAGTGGGATTCTTCAAGTAGATGCGAGCGCACCGCCTGTCACACTAATAATGACGAGATAATTAGAAGACATGGCCTTTCTCTCTTCGTTCCTTCTTGGAAAGACCCCTTGGTGTCAGCCTATTCGCAGGCTCTATGAGACAGACCTTTTTTTGCCTGATTGCAAATCAGTTCTACTACACTCGGTCTCTATTGCACCTGATTAATTATTGCCAACATCAGTAAAGAAACTGGGAAAATAAAAAATAGAAACTGAGCACACCATGCGAGCAGAACCGATATGCCATCATAAAAAGGGCCCTCCTCACATAGCCTGCTATGTAGGCTACTTCTGTGGCTGAACACTTTATAAGCACGTCCAGAGTGCGGTTGTGCCTCATTTTACTCTGCGCGGCTTTCTGTTGATTCGCACGCGAGGTGGTTGTTTTCGACCAGTCTCCAAGCTTCAAAGGTATGTACTGTTGTACAGTTACTTTGTATCATAGCTAAAACGCACAAACTTTGAATGTGAGAATCGCTTGAACCAGTGAAATTGGTTTGGTGTACGCGCGCGTTTTCGGAGTCGACTTGGAGTAGGCTCCGCAGAAGTCCGACTCGGTGGAGTCTGTGTGAATAGAATTTTAGGGTACTCAAGTACCCTTCTCCCCGACTCGACGTAACTTCGGAACGGTCGTCTTGCTGGGGGGTGGGGGGTTTGGGGTGCTAACCTGGATACCAGACTGTTACAGGGGACTACACAAGTTAACTCCTCGGCTCTGGGGCCGACATGCCCCCGAGGAAATTATTCTACAACAGACCCCCTGAGTTAACGTCCTACCGGTCCATACAACGGCTTATATGTCCACTGCACTAAGGAAACGACTTGTGTTTGTATATATACAAAGATTCGGGAGACGTAGTGCGTCAGCCTAGTTGTGCGAGCACGCTACATAAAGTGTGATGTTTTTAACGATGAGGTAAAGAACGAAAAAAACAGGTTTACCATCGAATGACCTTTTAGTGCAAGCTGTCCAACGTTCTGCGGGTAAAGCGTTTGATTTCACCAGAGCTACTGCGGGCTGAAAAGGTTAGAAATTGGACAGATGCGTCACTAAAGATTGCGGAAAAGTATTCTACCAGGTCAGTAAGGCCATGCCGGTTTGGTTATATAGATGAAATCCGCACGTGTATGGATTTTTTCTCGTTTCAAAATGAAAAAAAAATTCGATCGTACTTTTTTACAGAGTACAGTTCCATCCTCCGTAGTGACCGCTGCTGCGTGGGATGATACTCAAGCTAATAAGAGTACAGTGCGTTGTACAGAAAAATCACAAGGCTACAAATATTCACCCAGTTTCCCTTTACCATAGCTAAAACGCATAAAAATGTTACCATGACGATCGCCTGAACCGGTGAATTTGGTCCAGTGTACGCACGCGTTTTCGGAGTCGACTTGGAGTACACTGCGTGTCGTCACTTAAGTTTCTATCAAAATTTGCACGCCGTAATGCGCCAGGAAAATTGGACGAACTGGCTATTAGATATGATATCAACAGAAACGAGATAAAACATGGTCATCATAGAATGACGTTTAAAATAGTGCAAGCTTCCCAACGATCGGTGTGTAAAGGTTGTTTATAAGTTTTCACCAGATGTTAAGTACTGCGGGCTGACAAATTAGTTACAAAATGGAGAAATACGTCACTAAAGATAAGTAAACGGAAAAGTATTCCATCTGGTACTAGAATCTTCTTCAGGATCTTATTTACTGCATGGGTCCTCATTTATTTCACACAGCTTACACCTGTCTTCAAATGCCTTCTCAGACGCTCGCAAAAGATATTGGGTGATATTTGAAAGGTCTAGCTTTTATGAACTTATGTACCTTATCCGATTCATTTGTTTACGTAATCGCCTTACACAGTCCTTTGTAGAGAACGGACAAAACGCCTTGCGATCATTCTACCAGTGAAACATGTGGCTCATCGGAAATTTTCTAAAGAAAATGTTTTTTTAATGAGTCGTGTGTCATTTGGTAATGCTGCGTTACATTTTTAAAAAAAAATCGGCATTCAGACAAACAGTCCGAAAATGCGACGCAGAAATTATATACTGACAAAGGGTGACCTAAATTCCCCTATAATTACTAGCCTTTCATTACGCTAGCGCTAGCCACGCGCAGATTGGAGAAATCCGCAATCTCCTATTAGATTCGCAATGATCTCGTCTGTCCTCCTAAATAACCCCTAACAATTGTCGGGAGACCATGTTTGGCTATGTGTAAACGGAGCTTTAATGATAACCTGATTCAACTGTGCTTTCCAAGCAAGAAATACACGTTATGGAAACATGAAGGGCCAGAGATATGGAATGTGACCATTTTTGTGTTGTTGAAATCAATTTTGGTACACATCGCAATCCTTTATCTGACTCTGAAAAAAACAAAACATCTTAGCGGACATGATACCACCAATGACAGGGTCTCATTTGCCGACCAGGACCCGGTTTGGCTTTTTGCGGGCGCGATCGTGAAACATGAAAGTGTGCCAAATCTTTTTTCTTCTTAAACAAGGTTGTTTGTGGCACGGAAAAGTGTGATTTTATGTAAAAAAATATTGAAACGCTTTTGCCTAATGTTCAGGAATGACAACTTCAGATAAGGACTGATCTACTTTCACCTGTAATTACTGATGTGTGTTCTCACCGCCATATATATATATATATATATATAGCTATAACTAGCAACAATATGGCTGGTCATGGCATAGACATAGCCCATCCTTCTTGGTACGATGGAAGTATTCAAGATATCAAGGTAGAAGCGAGTTTAAGAAAAAGAAGAATTCTCCACACTGATAGTATTCAGAATTCGCTCTGACATGATAAACCGGTTGTACAGCCTCAGGGTACATGCAGAAAGGCTTATCAGGATGACGGTACCTGTAGACTTATATGTCGTAGTTTCATCAAACGAAGTTTTTGGGGCAAGTAAGCAAGTAATTTTTGCACATCTAAGTCCATGGCTACGCTTTAAGAAATAGAGGCCTATCCCAGGATTGCCAGGATTTTGGAAAGTGGGATTCTTCAAGTAGATGCGAGCGCACCGCCTGTCACACTAATAATGACGAGATAATTAGAAGACATGGCCTTTCTCTCTTCGTTCCTTCTTGGAAAGACCCCTTGGTGTCAGCCTCTTCGCAGGTTCTACGAGACAGACCTTTTTTTGCCTGATTGCAAATCAGTTCTACTGCACTCGGTCTCTATTGCACCTGATTAATTATTGCCAACATCAGTAAAGAAACTGGGAAAATAAAAAATAGAAACTGAGCACACCATGCGAGCAGAACCGATATGCCATCATAAAAAGGGCCCTCCTCAAATAGCCTGCTATGTAGGCTACTTCTGTGGCTGAACACTTTATAAGCACGTCCCGAGTGCGGTTGTGCCTCATTTTACTCTGCGCGGCTTTCTGTTGATTCGCACGCGAGGCGGTTGTTTTCGACCAGTCTCCAAGCTTCAAAGGTATGTACTGTTGTACAGTTACTTTGTATCATAGCTAAAACGCATAAACTTTGAATGTGAGAATCGCTTGAACCAGTGAAATTGGTTTGGTGTGCGCGCGCGTTTTCGGAGTCGACTTGGAGTACGCTCCGCAGAAGTCCGACTCGGTGGAGTCTGTGTGAATAGAATTTTAGGGTACTCAAGTACCCTTCTCCCCGACTCGACGTAACTTCGGAACGGTCGTCTTGCTGGGGGGTGGGGGGTTTGGGGTGCTAACCTGGATACCAGACTGTTACAGGGGACTACACAAGTTAACTCCTCGGCTCTGGGGCCGACATGCCCCCGAGGAAATTATTCTACAACAGACCCCCTGAGTTAACGTCCTACCGGTCCATACAACGGAATATATGTCCGCTGCACTAAGGAAACGACATGTGTTTGTATATATACAAAGATTCGGGCGCCGTAGCGCGTCAGGAAAGTTGTGCGAACACGCTACATAAGGTGTGATGTTTTTAACGATGAGGTAAAGAACGAAAAAAACAGGTTTACCATCGGATGACCTTTTAGTGCAAGCTGTCCAACGTTCTGCGGGTAAAGCGTTTGATTTCACCAGAGCTACTGCGGGCTGAAAAGGTTAGAAATTGGACAGATGCGTCACTAAAGATTGCGAAAAAGTATTCTACCAGGTCAGTAAGGCCATGCCGGTTTGGTTATATAGATGAAATCCGCACGTGTATGGATTTTTTCTCGTTTCAAAATGAAAAAAAAAATTCGATCGTACTTTTTTACAGAGTACAGTTCCATCCTCCGTAGTGACCGCTGCTACGTGGGATGATACTCAAGCTAATAAGAGTACAGTGCGTTGTACAGAAAAATCACAAGGCTACAAATATTCACCCAGTTTCCCTTTACCATAGCTAAAACGCATAAAAATGTTACCATGACGATCGCCTGAACCGGTGAATTTGGTCCAGTGTACGCACGCGTTTTCGGAGTCGACTTGGAGTACACTGCGTGTCGTCACTTAAGTTTCTATTAAAATTTGCACGCCGTAATGCGCCAGGAAAATTGGACGAACTGGCTATTAGATATGATATCAACAGAAACGAGATAAAACATGGTCATCATAGAATGACGTTTAAAATAGTGCAAGCTTCCCAACGATCGGTGTGTAAAGGTTGTTTCTAAGTTTTCACCAGATGTTAAGTACTGCGGGCTGAAAAATTAGTTACAAAATGGAGAAATACGTCACTAAAGATAAGTAAACGGAAAAGTGTTCCATCTGGTATTAGAATCTTCTTCAGGATCTTATTTACTGCATGGGTCCTCATTTATTTCACACAGCTTACACCTGTCTTCAAATGCCTTCTCAGACGCTCGCAAAAGATATTGGGTGATATTTGAAAGGTCTAGCTTTTATGAACTTATGTACCTTATCCGATTCATTTGTTTACGTAATCGCCTTACACAGTCCTTTGTAGAAAACGGGCAAAACGCCTTGCGATCATTCTACCAGTGAAACATGTGGCTCATCCGAAATTTTCTAAAGAAAATGTTTTTTTAATGATTCGTGCGTCATTTGGTAATGCTGCGTTACATTTTTCAAAAAAATTCGGCATTCAGACAAACAGTCCGAAAATGCGACGCAGAAAATATGTACTGACAAAGGGTGACCTAAATTCCCCTATAATTACTAGCCTTTCACTACGCTAGTGCTAGCCACGCGCAGATTGGAGAAATCCGCAATCTCCTATTAGATTCGCAATGATCTCGTCTGTCCTCCTAAATAACCCCTAACAATTGTCGGGAGACCATGTTTGGCTATGTGTAAACGGAGCTTTAATGATAACCTGATTCAACTGTGCTTTCCAAGCAAGAAATACACGTTATGGAAACATGAAGGGCCAGAGATATGGAATGTGACCATTTTTGTGTTGTTGAAATCAATTTTGGTACACATCGCAATCCTTTATCTGACTCTGAAAAAAAAAAACATCTTAGCGGACATGATACCACCAATGACAGGGTCTCATTTGCCGACCAGGACCCGGTTTGGCTTTTTGCGGGCGCGATCGTGAAACATGAAAGTGTGCCAAATCTTTTTTCTTCTTAAACAAGGTTGTTTGTGGCACGGAAAAGTGTGATTTTATGTAAAAAATATTGAAACGCTTTTGCCTAATGTTCAGGAATGACAACTTCAGATAAGGACTGATCTACTTTCACCTGTAATTACTGATGTGTGTTCTCACCGCCATACATATATATATATATATATATATATAGCTATAACTAGCAACAATATGGCTGGTCATGGCATAGACATAGCCCATCCTTCTTGGTACGGTGGAAGTATCTAAGATATCAAGGTAGAAGCGAGTTTAAGAAAAAGAAGAATTCTCCACACTGATAGTATTCAGAATTCGCTCTGACATGATAAACCGGTTGTACAGCCTCAGGGTACATGCAGAAAGGCTTATCAGGATGACGGTACCTGTAGACTTATATGACGTAGTTTCATCAAACGAAGTTTTTGGGGCAAGTAAGCAAGTAATTTTTGCACATCTGAGTCCATGGCTACGGTTTAAGAAGTAGAGGCCTATCCCAGGATTCCCAGGACTTTGGAAAGTGGGATTCTTCAAGTAGATGCGAGCGCACCGCCTGTCACACTAATAATGACGAGATAATTAGAAGACATGGCCTTCCTCTCAGTAAAGAAACTGGGAAAATAAAAAATAGAAACTGAGCACACCATGCGAGCAGAACCGATATGCCATCATACAAAGGGCCCTCCTCACATAGCCTGCTATGTAGGCTACTTCCGTGGCTGAACACTTTATAAGCACGTCCCGAGTGCGGTTGTGCCTCATTTTACTCTGCGCGGCTTTCTGTTGATTCGCACGCGAGGCGGTTGTTTTCGACCAGTCTCCAAGCTTCAAAGGTATGTACTGTTGTACAGTTACTTTATATCATAGCTAAAACGCACAAACTTTGAATGTGAGAATCGCTTGAACCAGTGACATTGGTTTAGTGTACGCGCGCGTTTTCGGAGTCGACTTGGAGTACGCTCCGCAGAAGTCCGACTCAGTGGAGTCTGTGTGAATAGAATTTTAGGGTACTCAAGTACCCTTCTCCCCGACTCGACGTAACTTCGGAACGGTCGTCTTGCTGGGGGGTGGGGGGTTTGGGGTGCTAACCTGGATACCAGACTGTTTCAGGGGACTACACAAGTTAACTCCTCGGCTCTGGGGCCGACATGCCCCCGAGGAAATTATTCTACAACAGACCCCCTGAGTTAACGTCCTACCGGTCCATACAACGGCATATATGTCCACTGCACTATGGAAACGACTTGTGTTTGTATATATACAAAGATTCGGGCGCCGTAGCGCGTCAGGAAAGTTGTGCGAACACGCTACATAAGGTGTGATGTTTTTAACGATGAGGTAAAGAACGAAAAAAACAGGTTTACCATCGAATGACCTTTTAGTGCAAGCTGTCCAACGTTCTGCGGGTAAAGCGTTTGATTTCACCAGAGCTACTGCGGGCTGAAAAGGTTAGAAATTGGACATATGCGTCACTAAAGATTGCGGAAAAGTATTCTACCGGGCCATTAAGGCCATGTCGGTTTGGTTATATAGATGAAATCCGCGCGTGTATCGATTTTCGCTCGTTTCAAAATGAAAAAAAAAGTTTTCGATTGTACTTCATGCAAAGCAGCTACAAAATATATGACGTATGTATCGCAAGACGGATTATTGAATGTAGAATCCGACAGTCAACTCCAAAGACAAAGACAACAACGCGAAAGAGCAAAATGAAGAATATATTGTGTGGTACACCACGTAGGGTCTTCCAGGGTAAGGCATCCATATAATCAAATCAACGTGGTCTGTTTATTGATAGATCCAAAATCGGGTGATGTCACAAAGGTAAAACGATATTGAAGGGACAGTGAAAAAAGTATGAGACTACCATGGAAGTAGTATGGTGGCCTTGAAAAAGGAACACCTGTTTCACCATGTACCGTCTACTGTTGTGCACGTGGAGAAGCATGTTAATGAATCGAATGTTGATCCAGAACACTACATGGCGGCAAACTGATGGTAAAGCTTGCAGAATTGTCTCAAGCAACCATGGTATGACCAAATCGGTGCCACATTATTATTTTTGAAACACAGAAAAGGTGGCGTTGTCAGCAGACAATGTAGTTTTTTTGTCCACATTAATGATGCCACGCGTAGATTTGAGAAATCCACAATCTCTTATCAGATTTGCAATTATGTATCTAGTCCCCTTAAGGCTGGAATGATGAAAGACATTCTATATAATCACACGTCTTTTGTTCTGTGTCGCAGGAAGAAAGAAGATACCGTGGCCTGACGTATTCGTCTGTACACTTCACTCGCATAGATCCACACTTACGTACCGTCAGTTTATTACGGGGTTAACATCACTTGGAGGTCAAGGCAGTTGGAGCCCGAACCAGTCTACGCCAAACAGTATGTAAACTTTTTCCATGCAATCGCACATATAACACACAAGAATTGAAAAGAATTTCGTAAAGTCTTTTTTTTTGCCATGGATTTTTCAAACCCAGCGTTTGAAACGCCACTTGTACAATGATTACCTTATCAATATCGCTATTGGTTAGGCGAACCTGCGTTTGCTAAAGTCCCCACTTTTAAACTTGGAGGTTGATGAGATGGGTCTTACTTGTTCAATGGTGGCTGGCTGAGATTTTGGGACAGGCATAACTTGTTGCTTCTTTCCATTTGTTGGGAACTAACGTTGTATCTGGCGCAGCGCAAAAGAGTCATTGAAGACAAAATGTTGCAAAAGGGCATGCTGTAGAGGGAAGCTCTATCCTCACATACATACGCAATGAAGTATCCATACATGATTTGTAATTACTATGCTGCCTTCATAGGGCTCAATGTTTTTTGATGTCCACAAATTTGCCGATGCATTTCTCTACAGAGGCTTGCAATTGTAGAGGGTTTGCAAATGTACACAACATTTGGCCCCCACCTCCAAAAACTACCTCGTACTAAAAATCGTAGATAAATGTTGCGCGCCCATGATGACCCCATTGCCCGTCAGACCGCTTACTTGATACTCGGTTGTCATTTTAACAAAGGAGTGTCATTTGTCATAAATCCAGTCGCCCAGATGCTGTCCTAGCCCCCGGCGACACCATTACTGAGAAAGCCTGGTCTTCTAGCTGGAGACCAGAAACTTCTACATGTATTTCTCCGTTAATGGGACTCGTGAATCTAATGCTGCTCCTTAGTGTGTACCGTTTAGTAGGCTGAGGGAGCATTTTCCTTTAAAGATCTTTTTCCATATTTTCTCTGACCCTTATTTGTACCTCATACAATTGAATCTAGACCGATTTAGCTTCTCATGAATAAATTAAGATTCCAACGAACAAATATTGCAGTGCCAAGGAGAGCTGAAGAAGTACAATCAAAGCTGACAAACGTGCATATACGTATACACACACACACGGACGAACACACACAATCACACACACACACACACACGGACGAACACACACAATCACACACACATACACACACATACACACACACACACACACACATACACACGTACACACACGCACACATAAACGCACACACACATGCACACACACACACACACACACACACACACATACATACATACAAGCACACACATGAAAACATATATTAACTGACAATTCCTCCTTCATGACTGAGGTAGTAGAATCTTTGATAGCGAAATATTACCATACTTCCAGTCGATGGAAAATATTTGCTTTTATCCTCTCATAGAAAAGAAAATGTACATTTTAAAACAAATTTTAACCCTTTTACGCGAAAGCTCATTGATATGCCTTGTTTAGAATACGGATACGCAGTTTGTACTCTTCACGCAATACAAACCTGGTGTGCTACACCTCAAGCTGTGTTACGGGATATACAAGACAAACAAACAACCTGAGCTTGCAGGCGAATTCCTTCAGCAGTTTGATTGGCATGTTATGTGGGCCGTCTGCCTTGTTTCACTTGACAGCTAGGAGGCGCTTGTACACGTCCCAGACTTGCGGGGTACATTTACGTAAGGTGGTATCTCACTGCACTTGCAGCACCGGTGCGGCACTGTGGGGTTAAAAAATACTCAAATAATTTCAGAGATAAAGAATGAGTTTTCTTACGTTTTGTGTATGTTGTTGTCTTCTAAGCCATATGTTCACGTATTACGCAATATCTGAATTATTTTTAAAAAATCGGCGAAAATAACACAACAGTGCCACAGTGAACTAACCCTGCAGTGCCGCACCGGTGCCCCAAGTGCAGTGCGATACCATCTGTCGATGTGTGTCACAGCCCATAGAAGCACCATCTTCAGAGGAAGTCAAACCTTTCAAAAAAGTGAAGGTTTTATTTTACTTTGTTCGGAAGGTGTGAAAAGATAAGAACACGTGTTTATGCTCCAAAATTAATCTCCTGTGCTCCTAACTCTTGTCAATATCTGTATGGTTGTGAAACTGGACAAATATAGCCGATATGCCGAAAAGGATTCTTTCAATTGAAAGATGAATCATTGGAAAAAGTCAGCGCTTTTATCATTTCCTACGAAAAAAAAAGGTGCATGTCTTTAGAACAAAACATCACATGAAAACTCTGGCATCTCATTGTAAGCTTTGTTTGCGCAGCATTGATGTCAAGGTGTCAAGGACCTAGCTACCGTCTAACCTAAAAAAAATTGTTGTCAATATATGCATAATCTGACAAGGCATCGATGAGGCGTGACCAAATAAAACACCTACCTGACCCCCGCCTTTTATCTCGACACAAAAGACGATACAATTAACTCTTCGCCCCAGGTAACAGCTTTACTTGGAAAGCCTACGACCAGATAGAGGCATTTTCTCGCTTTCAAAAGTGGGCAGACCCTCAGAATTTTGACAGCTATGGCCCATCAGTCACATTCAATCCGAGATATTTTTTTTACTACGCTTGGTCTCAGCTTTCCGGATGCCGGGCTGCATTTCCAAATGCCCTCCACTTCGTCCTGCATGCAGACATCATGTGGATCGCTTGAGGACGCTTTTGTTACATCGTGCATTGCGAAATGTTTCTGCGGGGCAGTAGTGGAGGGGAAGCGCGTTAAAATGCATGTCTGACGTCTGAAATCTACAAGAGCATAAAACTGCAGGGCTAGTTCACTGCGGCACTGTTGTGTCATTTTCGCCGATTTTTTAATAATTTAGATATTACGAAATTTGGAAAAGAGGAAGACAGTGAAAAAGGTGGGAAGATAACATACAAGAATGGGCCGGGTTGAGCCTTAGTAGATGCAGCTATGACAACGTCCGAGGAAAGAGTTAGTAGGGGGAGGACGATGGTCGCGGTGATCTTTGTGTTCGCAGAGCTCGTTACCAAGTCGCCTGCAGATCGTGCAGATCGTGCAAATCGGATGGTGAACGGCCGTCAGTCGGGCGACATTCGCCCGACTTACGTATGTCTGCAAATATTGAATTTCTTTAAATGTAAGGGTAATTCTAACATTGTGGCCCCTGTGGTAGTATGTTGACTGGCTTTGTGACACACTTTCTTTTCTTTCGGCATTTCTAGTATACCCGCGCATTCCATTACTTGATTGAAAAGATTCCGACAACAAAAGAAACAACATTTATTGATATCTTGCCTTTCTGTGAGGAACGTTTTGTGTTACTTTGTCCGCGTGCAAGAGGTCATGGGAGGCTCTTTATCGTAGATTCATTTTTAGGGGGGGAATACACAAGACCATCATAAGATCTTAAAATCAGCCGACCTTCCTGCGATCGCGAAGTACGTCCGAAGATCGTATATAATGTGAGGGGGGTATTAGGACAGCCATGCATGTGTCCTACACCGTCCAGCTGTCTTGCTGCACAAAACGCTCTCTTGGATCCTTGTGGGTGGTTGGCTCTGTCACTGCCTGCTTAAAAATCATATTATCAAAACCGTACGACGATCGAACGACCTACATGTGACCTCGCCCTTAATAAGAAGCCGCAGCCCAGTAAACGTCGTAAAGTATAGCAATAGAAGCAATTTGGTTGTGCAGGTTTCAGTGCCTTAACGACACCCAGAAACCTTAAGTTTGAGTTCCTGGCCACGTTGCCTGGTTACGTTATTGTAGCAGAACATCCGTTTTTCTTTTAATTTATTTTCCTCCTGCAGGCTTGTTTGGGTCATGATTGTACACTGGAGCGCTCGTGCATAGCTATTTTTGCTCTTGAAGAATAAACCTCATGACTTTTTGTCTTGCCGCAGGTGGACAGAATGGATCACCGTTGGGTCTGTTTGACCATTTTCCTGGTGTTAATGGCGGACACGGCGAGAAGCCAAGGTAAGGACTCCTGTGGAGAACGTAAATCGAGAAGATATGGGTGGATAACCATGACATTTGGTCGGTGTGTAACGGCGTAGAAAGGAAGGTCACGTTCGAAAATGGTTCACCTGGCGTTTTCCGTTAGTACTGCAGTGGGCTGTATATGCACGTGGGTTTGTCTGTGGACAATGTTTGGTACCGGTAGGTGTGCAGCGGTTGAGAAAAGAAAGGTCAAGTTCGGAAATGGTTTTCCTGGCGTTTTCCTACGGCATTGCAGTGTGCTGTATATGTATGTGTTTGTTTGTTTGTTTGTTTGTGGACAGCATAACTTGTTAAGCTGCAGTTGGTTGTGTGTGATACTTGGAAGATACAAGGGATGTCAAGTTCCATAATGACCTTCCTAGACCTTATTCTCATTTATGTATTTCTGCATGACTTATCTGTACTGGATACTGCACAAACGAATCTTAGATGTACGATAAGCTTCTCTTTTTTTCTTTGTTGGCAGACTTCCTGCAACGCTTTCAATATATTGGCAACATGTATTCCGATCTTGCAACCGCGGAGAGATTTGATGTCATCGACATTGCAGAGTGTGCAAGAAGGTAGGGTCGCTTCCCCAATTATGACGTGTGTATTCAGACAAAATCTTACCCCTCATGGCCTCGCGAAAAAGAAAGAGAAAAACTTCACTCAGTCAGCTCATTGGTGCCGGTGAAAATCTTCCTTTCAACCTCTGATAAAATGGCGCCATGTTGGGCCAGTTATTTGAAACGCACACTAGACAATATATTTATTTGAATGTAAGTTCATCTGTGACGGTAGTAAACATTATGTTACAATTTTAAGACCTTATATCCGTACACAAAGTAAAGCGCTTACCAACAAGCTTTCGATCAGTCCTCTGATCCTTCTCAAGTTGAAATGACCCAATACCTAAGTCACACATCTGGAATGGGCCGGGGGTCGATACCGACTGCCAAGCACCTTTGACCCTTTGCTGACGTCACACTTCCGTTCCGGATGTGTGACTTAGGTATTTCATTTCAACTTGAGAAGGATCAGAGGACTGATCGAAAGCTTGTTGGTAAGCGCTTTACTTTGTCTACGGATATAGAGTCTTAAAATTGTAACATAATTTATTTATTTGTTCAATGATTCAAAGACAGCACTTACAGTCTAGAGGTGAAGTAGAGGGGATCATTTAGAGTGATTTCTCACATACTGGATTAAAATCACGTTATAGTCGCGTGACTGCAAACATCCTATCAACTTTGAAGGGGATCCGCCAGCGATCCGGCATGCAAATTGATCATGGTCGAATGTAGTTCAGGGCCTAAAACTTGAAGATTTTTTTTCTTGGAAAAATGGGTAGAAATTCTAGCAGTTTTGAGGTCAATGTGACTGGGGAGGGTTTCTACTTTCTGATTATGGCCCAAAAGCTTTTTATGGCCCAAAAGAGTTTTTGTGGTTATCAGGGGATATGAAGTTGGGAATATTTCCTGGCTGTGAAAGGGCCTCTTCCCTTGGTGGTTATGCGTTTGAGGGGGTGGGAGGGTTTTGGTGTATTTTTCTAGAAATTATGCCGTAAGATTTCTAATGACAGTGGGGTTTTATCACAGCTGAGATGATGGGCTTTCATATGAGGTTAAGTTTGTATGCCAGTAACGTCAGAAAGGTGAGTTATTGGCACTGTCTTTCTGTGCCTTTTTGAATACATTTCAATGGGCCAGGGATATGCTGGTGGATCCCCTGAATGATCACAAAGCAGTAACGAAAGTGTGAAATACTGATAGACTTGATAGTCGTAACGAGATTGTTTTTGTTGTCCTATAGGTGCTATGAAGCCACTGATTACTACTGCCAGTCGTTCGAAGTAGGCTATAACGCCATATGTTACACCAATGAAAACAACAGGGCAACCACGTCAGTCAACATGTACGAGTCCAATAACTTTGTATACTACGAACGAAAGGAAGGTGCGTCTACTCTTCAAGCAAGACTGCTTGTCTTCTTGCTTTTCTTTGTTTTTTTACGCGTTTCCAACGTTAATCGTGTTTTAATTTTAATCAGTGTTTCTCAGTTCAAGTGTTTTGCTGGCGGTGGAATGAGTAAACCGCGCATGATCAAAACAAACCTTTTCACACCTCGCTGGATTAGTAACTTAGATTAATCTTTTAGAATCCAGTACTCATTATCTAAAAAATAATATTTTAAAGGTTAATTGACAAAGAATTCGATGTCGTTGGCAATGTCACCACTCTACTCCAAAATCCGAAAATGATTTTCAGAAATGATGAAGCAATCATTTAGGTAATAGAGCCAATAATCATTATGAGGTTTTGTTAACACCTTTGCCAAGAAGGTTATGTTTTCAGTTGCATCATGGTGTAGTAGGTCTGTGTGTGGGTCCGCCGAGTATAACTTAAGAAGTTAGAAATTGATCTTGATGATGGTAGGTGCGTAGTAGTTGTGTAAAGGGAAGCCATGTTCGAAAATGGTTTACATGGCGTTTTTCTACAATACTACAGCGGACTTTTGATTTTTGTTCGTTTGCTTTTTTCTACTATTGTATGTACTCTCCATTGAATATATTTTTCTTTGGCATTAGTAATAACCTTACACTTTGTACTTGTAGCATTATATGTTTAGGGGTGCCGTTGACATGACTATGTCTGTAACAATCTGCAAATCTAAACTCATGTGTTATAACGCTCCTATCTAATTGATATCTTGTCCGTGCAGTCGACGAATGTGCAGAAGGAACCGCCAACTGCAGCCCTCAAGCCACTTGCTCCAATGTGACACCAGGAAGTTTTACTTGCAGTTGTAACGCTGGGTACACTGGAAACGGTGTCACCTGTACGGGTAAGGCCATGTTCTATTGTGATTGTGACAACAACAGGCTGAGGTGGGTGTGGTAGAACTTGCACGGACAGTCGGACCATCCTCCTACGCACGGTCCCCAACGACGCTAGCTAACTACGCCTGTGTGGGGACCTTGCTATCTGAAGGGCCACCCCGGTTACTGCCAACCTGCTTATGAATATTAATGAGCTTACACTTATATGGGAACCAGCCAATCAGCGCCCATCAGGCCTGTGCGAGATCCCTTTGAAAACTGAAAGGCCAAGTAAAGGCCTATTCTCTGATTGGCTGACAGCTGGTTTGTGGCGAAGCTCACAGTCAGCGGGGGTGGCCCTTCAGATAGCAGGGTCCCCACCAGGGTTGTAGCCAGCACCTGTCCTTCAGTCCTTTGAAGGAATTTTGCAGCTGGGGACTGAAAAAAGTTTTCCCCATTCCGTCCTCTGTGACAGACAAAAATTGATATGTAAAGATATAAAAAAACTGAAACCCATGTATTCTTCTTCACCAAAACAGATGCCATTGAACAGCTTAGTCTACGAGCAAAATTTGCACCTCAAAATGCAGGAAATAGTGTTTCAAAGGGTCCTGATTTAAAAAATTTCTGGGACCCAGACCCCCTAGAAATGTCGCGCAACGTCACGCCATGCCCTCGGTGCTCGATAGGATTCCCATTCAAAATCAAGGGGACTGAAAATGATTTCAGGCTGGCTACAACCCTGTGCACATATAAACCAATATACACCTTCCACATTTCCTGAATGATACTAATATCTAAATACTGTTTTGTGTTGCTATTCAGACATTGATGCCTGCCTGGCCAATCCGTGTGACGCCCAGGCCACCTGTACGGATAACCCTGCCCCTGCCCTAGATGCAACTTGCACCTGCAACACTGGATATACAGGAGATGGTCTTGTTAGTGGAACTGGATGTGCAGGTATTTTGTTTGGTAATGATATGCACATGAAAACCAATATGCACCTTCCACATTTTCTGAATAATACTAATATCTAAATACTGTTTGGTGTTGCTATTCAGACATTGATGCCTGAAAAACATGAAGTCAGAGATGATATCATGGCCCCCTAGCAACTTTCCAAGGTACTGCAACAGTACTTCTTGACTTGATATGATAATTGTGTTATGGATATTCGATTGTCATAATTTTTCTCTTGGACCTGTAAAGGAGGGAGGCCTCCGACCCCATGTCTTATTAAAATGTCTCCAATAAGAAATCCATGCCCCTCACTCGTGCTTATGAAAGTGCCACTTGTGGCTTAAGTCAAACTAAATTAAGAGCTTCATTCGGGTTGTTTTTTTCCAGCTTGCTCCACCCTCTACTCTGGACTGAATCCTTCCCACAACTTCGGCGTGTATCAGAACCAGTGCTTCTGGTCCGGCTCCTTCCGCACTCCACGGCTGAACTACATGGCGGCCAAACAAGCCTGCCAGGCAAGTTCCTGCATTCATTCAGTTGTTTTCCAAATCTGAATATCTTATATTTTGTTGATTTCTGGTATGAGGTCCCCTTTTATCCATTTGTATCATGTTTAGCCATCAGCGTGCCTTTATGTAAGATCAAATCAGACTGGGGAAGACCTCATTGTAGTCTAGATTGGTCTTGGTCTTACCCCGAGCACGTACTTATACTTCTGATTATACGTGATTTCATCTTGTACAAAATAAGATTACACAATTATGCACAAAATACAGGATGAAGGCGGCACTCTGGCCATGATCAAGGACGAAGCAACCCAGACGTTCCTGCGTACCCATCTGAGGGGCACTAGCGGCCATAGACAGAGGTAAGCGTTCAGAAACACATACTATGTTGGCATTGAGATAAGTACTTCGTACTGAGGACATTAAACGCAAAAGCACCCTTACACAACCGCGACCGCGAGCAAGCAAACATACACACACCACACAGACACAGGCACGCACACGTCATACACACATACACCCCAAATACACAGAGACACACACACAATAACAACCCCCATACACACAGACACAGAAACGCACACACACACACACACACCACACACACAGGCACGCACATTCCACACACATACACACCACACTAGCAACCCCCATACACACAGACACAGACACAAAGAGAGAGAAACACGCACACACAAACGCGCACACACACACACACACACACACAGGCACACACACACACACACACACAATAACAACCCTCATACACACAGACACAGAAACGCACACATACACACATACACACACCACACAGGCACGCACACACACACACACACACAAACAAACAAAAAAACACTTTAACGAACGTTTTTGTAAAGGTCATAGATATTTGGCTTTAAATGGTCACATCTTTTTCTCTGTGAGACTTATGACGGAAGGACGGACGTCTTGTAGGTTCAGTTCATTCGCATATTCATACACTCTGCATCCCCAGTCTTTCTTCATGTAATTCATTCAGTAATTATTGAACACTTATTCATTGCCATTTACTTGATTTAGGAGCTATTGGATCGGCCTGGACGACCGTGACGCGGAGGGGACTTTCCTCTGGAACGACGGGACCCCGCTGGGCGAGTACGACGAGTTCCGTTCCGACGCCCCGAACCGGGCACGCGACTGCGTCACCCTGTGGAGGACTCGGAGGGTGGCTCGCTGGGACATCATGGACTGCAGCGTTCTCAAGCCGTACATCTGCCAGCTGGGTGAGTGGGACTTTGATATAATGGTATCCCTACCCGTATCTCTGGGGGAGTTGGGCTTATACAGCGCTGTTCCTACCCGTATATCTGGGGGAGTAAGACTCAACCAGGGCATCCTTACCCGTATCTCTGGGTGTATTGGGCTTATAACTGGGTAAGAACACTTTACAATGTGTGCGTATATCTGGCCTGGGTGAATATGGCTTACACGTGTATACAGGGAGTTCTAGCGTACGGTTTGGTGATTAGTGTTTGTAAGGGAATTAACATGTACTCGTACAATATGTAGAAAACAGAAAACATGCTATACTGAATCATGATTCAATTGAGTTTTAATAAGTGCGATCATCTTCGGTGGGAGGTCAGGGTCAGTGTGGACACGTTTTGTGTACTACTTCCATAGATTTATTTTCGTTCAATGTTTCGTTTTCTTACGAGTATCTCCCTTTCTTACAGGCGGCAACGGCAGCAAGTAGGACGGTGACGATCTGTGACATCACTTCACGACAAAACGGATCTAAAGATGTTCTGACGTCACAACGACGTCCTGATGACGTCAGAGCATCTTTCCCTCTGTTTTGGATGCTACTGGTGTAACAGGATAGGCGCAGCTACTTTTCGTCTCGAAAACGGTCGTTGCTTTCAAGAACGGTCGTCGCCATATCGTTGACCACTCTTGATCTAACCCGACGGTTTCATAGTGTTTGTGGGGTAACATTTCAATTACAAACATTCGACAGTATCGTGATAAATGGTAAAAAAAAATAATCGAAAAAAAAACAAGAAAGTTCGTCAACACAGGTTCAAACACGAGTCCAAAAGGCTAATCCCTAGCCGTCGGGCGTGGCGTAACTGGTAGTGCGTTTGGCTCGGAATCTAGAGGTCCTGAGTTCGATCCCCGCCGTGCCACCGACGTTTTGCCCTTGGGATTGGCACTTTACACAACCGTCCTCACTTCACCCAGGTGTAAAAATGGGTACCTGACTTCGACCGGGGAGGTAAAAGACTAACTTTACCTTCTGTCTGTACCGAGTATGTGGCACTGTTACTAATGAGTTACAAAGACTTGAGTGCAGTGCCACACACATGTGTCCAAAAAGCAAATAAAAAAAGCAAGTCAAGAAACATTGCGGTAAGGATAGAGCTTGCAAACGGAGCTACATAAGACATGATCAGGCGACGACATTTTTGCATGGCGATTACCATTTACGAGACGAAAATTAGCAGACAAAATGCACGGACAATGGACAATGATAACACGGATCATACACATTCGGTCACACGGATTCTGCTTCTTGGTTTATAGGCTATATCTTGCCGTCTTCCATGTGATAAAACTTCCGCAGAAGAATGGTCGAGCACCATGAAAGCCAATTGGTGTGACCAACGCCAACAGTGTCACAGGACCAAAAGAATGAAAACTTGCATTGTGATTAATTTTTTTTTCAGATTCTTTTTGTTCTGTCACACACACACACACACACACACACACACACACACACACAAACACACACACACACACACACAATCATATATATACGAGGGGTGATCAATAAGTTCTCGGCCCAGAAATAATAAGAGCAACTCTTGAGGCACAACGTCATAGTATGAAGCCTTTTATCAATATCCTCCAAATTTCAAATCATTGCAGTATTCGTTGATTGCAAATCAGAAGGTAAGTGGTGAGAAAAACAAGACTTAGTGTGAATTGTGATCAGACATGTGTGGGTCGAGTTCCCCATGTCGTAAATTCTTTGTCTTTAACAAAAGACATTGTAAAAATGTTTGATAATGATTCTCCTCCTATTTCAAGCAGAAAGAATTGGCTGTCTGACTTCCAGCAGCGCAAGTTGACCCGCACACCTCAGGTCGCGGCTCAATTGTCCACGTTTTTGTCCTTCTCCCTTACCTAACATTACTGGGTGTCGCCTGCAAAGCAATGATCACAATAATTTGAATTTTGGTACACATTCATATATGACTTCATACTTGACATCTATGCTTCGAAATCTGAGTTGCCCTTATTATTTTTGGGTGAGGCTGAGGACTTATTGATCGCCCCTCGTGTGTGTATGTGATACATAGAATGATTGTACTATATGCACATGTATATGGAGATCTACATATGGCACATTCATTTTGCTTTTTGTTGTGAAATTGGTCTTGTAACATAGTTATAGTTACTGATACTCATATCATATTCAGAATTCTGCTCATATAATAGATACAAGTGAGTTAGACCACCGCGGGCAAAATCAACCACCACATGCAGGCCCTCGTTTCTTCCCTCACACCATCAAAAAGTGGAGAGAACTTGACCCAGGCGGGGTCTACATATTATAGGGAAAAACTGAACCGGCCAGTCACTGTATTACAAGCACACTAAATCCACCAGTCTTGTAATTTGTTACCTATGTTCTTTATATTTTATCATCATTGATGTTCCTTAGTTTCTTTATATCGATGACTTCTTCTGTAACTTACACAAACTGCTAACGGTAGGACAGTTTAAGATGAATGGATTTGATTTAGTTGGAACAATATACTTATATTATGGTGTACTATCGATTTGCGTGCTAAAATTAGAATTGCATGCTTCATTCCAAGTTACCGAGAAGGTTTAAACTAATATCTATGACTAAAGTTGGAGTATTTTTGAACACTAAAATCTAAGCCAAAAACGTTTTACATTTATAAAAAAACTGACATGAAAATTTGAATTTGTTTGATTTCTTAGTTTGAAAACATCTTAGTGGCTCTAAAAACGTCTTTTAGAGTTAAGTTTTAGATAAATGAAAGTTTTCAATGATTTTCTTGACTTAATGTCAAATATTCGCAGTATTTTCCCAAGTTTTTGCACAACTGACAAAATATATAATAAGTCAAAATAAGGTTCGAATTTCTTTACACATAATTTGAAATAATTGAAAACATTTCAAGATGATGATAATGACAACCCTCTCAGTGATTTGAATGGATTCCAATATATTTGTGTGTTTCTGTATTGTAATGTTACTAACGTTAACGCAGATAAGATTTGGGCATATGCTTCTGTACTTAGATGTAAGTGTTTGATTCGTAGAAATGTTTTGGATCTAACGTTCGTTGGTTCTAAACTGTAGGTCATATAAAGCCCAATTTACACCTGTTTCTTGAATCTGTGGTACTACGCATCGTAGTGTACTACTGTCTGTCTGTCTGTCTCTGTCAGTCTAGCCAGACTATGACAAACTACGCAAAAGAACTTGTACCACTGTAGTAGACTACAAATTCGCGTCCGGTTTACAATCACTGACATGAAGCCACTTTCAGTGGGAATTTCAGCACGCTTTGTATTTGTGAAAAAAAGTATAATTGTTTTCTGATTCGAGACACCCAGGAAAAAAGCCTGACAACTCGGTTTACAGATAAAACTATGATGTTGTCAGGCTCTTTTCCTGGGTGTCTTGCGTCAGAAAAATACCCTACTTTATATCACAAATACAAAGTGTGTTAAAACTTCCACGCAAAGGTCACAACAGGTCACATCAGGCCACTACAGTTTCTCGGCAATCATAAAACAGCACATGTCCTGCTTGATTCCCTGTCAGTGAGTGTAAACCGGGCGCGAATCTGTAGTCTACTACAAAGGTAGACTACGGTGTGTAGTACTACAGATTCAAGAAACAAGTGTAAATTGGGTCTAAGTTTATTGGTTTTGAAAAAAATCCACGGACCCCCTCCCCTAAAAGAATAAACAATGCATGCTGTTGAGATTTTTTGTCTGTCTTTATTTATTGAGACTCCTGTTACAGATTCAGTAAGTAAAAATGAATGTTTAGCACGGACCCCATCAGAACCCAACAGTAACAAGATAACGTAAAAAAAAGCTGCACGGGGAAAAGATTGTAAAGGCTGGTTTGATTGAGTGAGTGTGATGGAGATATGTGAGACAAGATCGTGCGACTTCATTAGGAACGAGGAAGTTAACATTATGTTGATTTTAAAATACTAGAAGAAACGACGAAAAATATGAAGACTCCATGTCATGAGTTCTTTCTAGCGAAAAATCGGTGTTTTGTACCAAAAGTTACGTCGAGAGGCGAACAGTGAGCGCCACACCACGGTGAGGGAAGGTCTAATTTCCAAGGGCACAACTTCGGGGTGGGGGGCCTCTGGGTATCGAACTCTAGGCTGACCGCAACGCTCTACCATGGCCAGTTACGCCACTCTTGGGAGAGGGTTGTGGGGGTGGGGAGTACAGAAAACCAAAACCGGACGTCAAACACGTCTCAAAGTCACCTCGCCCCCGCTATTAGAAATCCAGCAGGATGTTGATGACATGAGAGAATCATGAGATGTTCTGACAAATAGATATACCCGCAGCATCCAGCATGGCCCGCCCTCCCCCTTAAGGATGACAGCTGTTGTTGCGGGGGGGGGGGGGGGTGAGCTAAAATACAATGTATACTAGAGATTTACGAGGGTCTACATGGGGAGTCCTTGACAACAATTCACGCTAAATTCGGGATGGCTGACTACACTTTACGTTACATTCACGAAGGCTACCAACGCCTTACGCATCATCCCACTACGAATTACGTAAAATAAAATAGCTTCCCTACGAATTGCGGGCAATTACAGAGGCCTGCCTACGCCTTACGGAGAAGAGCATTCATTTATAGCGGTCGGTACGGCGCTCCCCTGCCCTCGCCGATGTGATTTTCAGGCCCCGGTGACATACAGTAGACCCCGTTAGACGACTCTCAGGTGCCAGAATTACCCCGAGATGTGAGCCATTCTCTGCACGTACACATACCAGCAGTGTTTACACCGTAGAGTCGCCAAAGGAGCCATCGGTATGACGCTCCCCTGCCCCAGGCGGAATGATTTGCAGGCCCCGGGGACATTGATCCCGTTAAGGTATATAGTAGTAGAACTCATGGATGAACCCTGGGGGTCCTTGACGCGGGTACATAAAATAGTACGGATAAACTTGTTGAAGGAGAGGTAAAAAGCCTTATTTGAGGGGCAGCCAGATATAACCTGTGCTGCGTAGTCACGAAAGGTGTCGACTCTGATCTGTATGCTGTATGGTTTGGATTGTGAAAGTTTTCTATTTCGTGTATAAATGCGCCTCATTACGTAACTGCCCTTCTAGTGTAAGCCGGCTGCAGTTATGTAACCTCCGCAGAGCGGCGTTTCAAAATGGGCGTGAGAGGGCAATTGCGCCGACAGGATTTTATTATTAAAAGATATTTATTTCCAGACCTTTCTATCTGAAATCCACAACGATAAAAGAGTTGCGACTGCAAAAAACAAACTACGAACATACAGACTATTAAAACAATCTTATAAAGAAGAAGAATATCTTAAGACTGCCAATGTACGACACAGATCTACCATCACAAAACTAAGAATCAGTTGCCACAAATTACGAATCGAATCAGGAAGACATAACCACACTTCTCCAGAGCAAAGAATATGCCAATTTGGTAGTTTAGGGAAAGTAGAAGATGAAGCACATTTTACTATGGATTGTCCTTTGTATGATAGCGATAGAATCATTTTATTTGACTATGTGTTAAGTAAATATCCCCACTTTAAATACTTGAATATTAAAGAGAAATTTATATTCCTGACAGCTTTTGCCATGATAAACCAACTCTAACCAACCATACAGCTAGCTAATCTCCAAGCAGATCTTGCTGTGGCAAATGGGAAAGAGTTTAGCCGGCAGAGGAGTTATTGGCCTCTGCCGGCTAAACTCTTTCCCATTTGCCACAGCAAGATCTGCTTGGAGATTAACAGCTAGCTACATTTATACAATTACCAAGAAGCGAGAGGAAGTCGAATGTCCTAGAATAGATTAGACGCACATCTACATATATAGATGTGTATGACTGTTTCCATTGTTACATATATGTGATTCTTACCGTGTGACCTGTACTTAGCCCAGGGGGGAAAAATGTGCAATAAAGGTCTTCATTCATTCATTGTTTTTCAATATTTTGTGTCGTGTACCCTGAACTATTTCTAAAGTGCACCCTACTATATTTTTCCCCGTCGAAGCCAGTCACCTTGAGGCCCTTAGCTATAGAAATACCCATAGGCCGAAAACTGTGTTCTGCTACCTTAAATGACTCTCAGATGCCAGAATTACCCCGAGATGTGAGCCATACAAATACCAGTAGTGTTAATACCGTAGAGTCGCCACAGGAGCGGTCGGTACGACGCTTCCCTGCCCCCGCCAGTATGATTTGCAGGCCCCGGGGACGTATATAACACATTGGGCAAATCTCATTGCCAAACTTACCCCGAGAAGTGAGCCCTTCTCTGCACGAACGTACACCAGTGTACATCGGGTGTATATTTTGTGTGTGTGCGTGTGTGGTGTGTGTGTGTGTGTGTGTGTGTGTGTGTGTGTGTGTGTGTGTGTGTGTGTGTGTGTGTGTGTCTGTCTGTCTGTGTGTGTGTGTCTGTCTGTCTGTGTGCGGTCTGTCTGTCTGCCTGTCAGCAAGGCAACTAAAACGGCTGAATTGATTTGTTTCAAACTTATTGTGTTGGTGGGATGTGACGAAAGTTGGTGGAAAAGCTTAAGATTTTTACACTTTGGGCCCCCTAGCGGTCCCCCTAGGTAATGCAGCAGAACTTCATGTTTTGATATCTTGCTTTTTGAAAAAGCTATGGTAATGATTTTATAATGTTAGATAGCTGTTGTGCTTGGCAAGAAGTGACATAAGTTTGGGCCTCCTAGCAACTAGGTTTGTAATTGCAGGGGCATGGGATTTTTGTCAATTGTGAACTGTGTAAGCTAATCAATGAGAGTATTACCATGCATATATTATGTAAATGTGAGGCGTTTGCATTCTACAAAAGCTCTAAATATTTCATGGAGGTATGAGGTCGTCGAACTCTAGTTGTATTTGCCTTTGGGACAATGTGGCACTTGTCTTAACAATGTACAAAGAACAATATTAGTGTTATTATCCGTTGTGTCTAGGGCACAGTATTAGAGGCCGGAGCCCATCCCTCTCCTTATACTGCCTTTTTACCTCCTCAAGCGAAGTTGATGATGTACCAATTTCACAAGTTGGAAAGAGAAACGCCTGGTTTTGCTAACGTCACATTTCCACAAAGGGGCCCGACCGGGTAGGTTAGGGGCTGATTTGTTGCAATTTCGGGCGGGGCCCCGTGAGACCCCTGGCGGCTGCCGGGCTAGTTTGGGGCTCGGGAGGGGCCCCGGTTGATTCTAAGACGGACTTAAAATCAACCGGGGCCAGGGCAGGAAAATACGCCGAATCAAAGCCGTCAACTAATCGTGAACACATCGGCAGGGTTCCCTACAGTATCCGCTAGATACCCGCCCGGTACCCCGACGGCACTCGACGGTACAGGCCCAACCCTCTTCCATTACAAACTATTGCATCCGTTGTGTCATCCCGGAACACCGCCAGGGCCGCTGACGGGGTCCCTCGTTCATCAAACAGGACCATTTGGGCCATGGTCACATTTCCACATAGGGACCCGGGCGGGTAATTACGGACAGTTTTTTGGCTCTTCCGGTGGGGGTCCTGTGGGTCTCCCAGCGGCTTCCGGGTTATTTTTGGTCTCGGGCGGGGCC
Organism: Branchiostoma floridae x Branchiostoma belcheri; assembly: GCA_019207045.1. NCBI lineage: Eukaryota > Metazoa > Chordata > Leptocardii > Amphioxiformes > Branchiostomatidae > Branchiostoma > Branchiostoma floridae x Branchiostoma belcheri. The sequence continues at coordinate 28,044,136 of CM033024.1, read as the reverse complement.
CCGGTTGGTTTTAAGTCGGACTTAAAATCAACCGGGGTCCCGGCGGGGAAAATATTAGGGAAATATCATCAATTAAAAACTCACTTTCTACTCTTCTCAATGGAAGGTCTCACACGCATGAGCAGGTCATAGAACATTTGAGGCTCCATGCGCACAAATGACTTAAAGTTGCAACAGTGTTCTCGCATTTATAGCTTGCTCATCAGCGTATCGTAGAACTCAAACATGGGTCGGCGCCTCAACCAGAGCCCAACCCAACATCTTCTTCTCTGGCGTTGCCGTTCCGCTTGTCTCTCTGCTTCCGAGCAAGGATGAAACGGTGACGAGCCGTCGCCACCCTCGAGCTTAGCCTGAGCTGAGCAAGCGGCACGTGCTCACCCTGCCAGTGCAGTGGCATTTTCTGCTTCTACTAGTGTTAGTACCAAGTGGCACACTTGCAAAATTCAACGAAGACGAGCCAACCAGTGCTTATACCCCCCCCCCAAAAAAAAAAACACATGATGGTCGTGGTTCGCGGGGCGTACGGGGTACCCATGACATCCCCAGGCCAGCTCACGGCTGCCTGCCGAACATCGAGCGATAAAGGTTTAAAGCATACGACTATTGCGCGAAAGCCGCCAGAATGCCCACCGGAGCCCCCCAGGACCTCTAACGGGATGCGTGAAGAAAAAATGATTTGTGACTACGTGAGCCGATGTCTGCCCGGCTTCAGAGCTCGGCCGGGGCCTATATCGGTTAGACACCGCGCCGACACCCTGGGTAATGTGACGTAGGCCTTAAGTGAGGAAAGCCGTGTGAAATGTGTCTTTCCCACAGGGCACAACGTCGGTGGTATATCATAATCCCCAAGCATATCCTACGGTAGCATAAGATAGTATCAAAAGCTGGCAGAGGAGTGAAGCCGGCTTAGGAGTGTGTTTAGCTACCGGGCCAAATGGACACACCTTGGCTGACTACACTCCTTGGCCAGTTTGACACTATCTTATGCCATTGTAGGAACTGCTTGGAGATTAGGTATATCAGAGGATTCGAACTTAGGACCTCCGGAGTGTAAGCCAAACGCCAAGACGATACCTTAAGCTATTAATTTCGGGCTCCGGTGAGGTGGAACCCGTTGGACGACTCCCCGCGCCAGATTTAGCTCCCCACGGCAAGACGCTAAATACCGAAGACCTGTTGACAGTCGGACACGGTTCAGTGCGGAGAGACGCGCCGCCATAACAAGGCCTGTCCCAACAACAAGGTAAGAGTACAACATATCCCAACCTTTAGGCTAAGAGTCTTTTACACCTGCGACAAATGCACGACGTTCTCGAGAAGGTCGTGGGCGGTTCGTACAAAATACGATTATCTTGTGACGAAATACTAGTCTGTATGTAAATTGTACCTGTTCCCTTGACATTAGGGCAAGACTAAAGCTGCCCCGAGCAATTTCCGCCAGTCTTCATGAGACTTTTTAGGTTTGGAAATGTGACAAATAATTTCAATATCTCGTTTTGTTGTTTTTGTGCAGTTTCAATAGATACTAAACCATGATATGAGTATCAAATCTTACACTAAAATCACATCGCAAAGAACGTTTAGAATATGCATGTAATAGTAGAACATTTACTAATGAAGAATTAAGTTCGGACCGCCTGTTTTTCTGGGTTTGTACGGTTGTGTCTCTGTCTGCCTATCAGTGTGTGTGTGTGTGTGTGTGTGTGTGTGTGTGTGTGTGTGTGTCTATGTGTGTGTGTCTATGCTTGTGTGCCTTTGTGTGTGTGTGTCTATGTGCCAGTTAGTGTGTTTCTACGACGTTCGAATACGCAGCGTTTGTATACATACTAGTATTCTATTTCTGTCCGCGGGACTGAAAAGTTCGCTTGTTTGGCTGTCTACCATCTTCGCAGTGTCTTTGTTCGGGTCTTAATTCTGTTATGTTTCCGAATAGAACCTGTAGATTTACCTAATACCTTCGCTGGACGAGGGAGGCGGGCTAACAAAAACTTGTTGTGTCCCAAAATGTCTGTCGGAGCTGCGTTAATTATACAGCCCTGAGGGCGATCTACAAGAAAACACACGATACATACATCAACTTGTTTCAGTGTACTCTTCACTCTCCACAAAGACGGACTGTACACGCGTTAGTGATCTTGACTAAACTCAAAACAGGGGTGACTTCGGTTGTATGACGACTTGGGTTGTATCATGGTACTATCAAAGATCTTTGTACAGGATTTCATTTGACGTCGTCTGCGACACCATGTTACATGACGCCGTACGTCTTCAAAGCAAAGCGTACTTAGATGTCACTACTTAACCAAAAGTCTGTATACGAGATACCCGTTTGTTAACTCGTTTGTGGTGTGTGCAAACTTATGATACCTTATTCACCCACTCAATTTCCACTGCATAACATTCAGAGAGTTCACGAGGCCAGGCACAAGAATGTTGTGCTTCTGGTCACGGTCCTGAAAAAAATAAGGTTTCATCTTCTTCTCCTTTTTTTCTCAGCCGAAATGATCCAACAATTGCAGCCATTTGTGAATTACGCGATGTGTGTTTTGTAAAACAACGTAACACTCACTAAACCCATGCAGACCCTATCATGCATTCTCTATACGTATAGACACTTATCTAATCGTACATATTTTCGGAATAGATTAGGAGCGCTTATACCCCCCTCATATGTAGCGAAAATCGATCAGACGACGAGTCTGCGAGCTCTAAATTACGAGGAGGCATGACCCTGACGGGAAGGGGGGAACTCTGCCATTTCTTCGTCGACATCAAGGTCATGCCTCCTCGTAATTTAGAGCTCGCAGACTCGTCGTCCGATCGATTTTCGCTACATGTGAGGGGGGTATAAGCACACAAAGAACTTGGCCAATTGCTCAGTAGATAGTAGAGACCTTGAGTACTCCCCCGCACAGGTAGCTTCAGTCAGGCGGAACATCAAACACTCTGCCCGCAGGTGAGAAAAGACACAGCACACCTGTTTACTGCCGCTCCGGTATGCTGAGCCTAAGGATGGTACAGGTGTGCGAGTAAACACGAAAGTCTGCCACCGTCGTGGGTATATCAAACCCGTGTGTGTTGCGTAGTGACATTTTGGAGTTAGGTAAATTTTGCGGTCGTTTTTGCTGAACAGTAAAAGTCAGTGTAAAATACGCAATATTTATCTTAACTGTCCCTCAGGTGTGAGTTCCGTATTGAAGTATTGGAGCCTAGGTAAAGTTTGCGAAAAGGAAGTTGCTTTTTACTTCGACCCATAGTTGTGCAGCCTGGTTATCGAACCGAAAAACGTGGCTTCTTATGCCGCAATGTTATCTAATCCAAAAAAACGGAACGCATGCCAGAAAACTACGAAGGCCCATAGCTACACACTCCGTTCTTACCCCTCCGTCATTGTAAGCAGCGTGATTAAAGTGGGTCAGATTCTGAAATCTACGAAGGCCCATAGCTACACTCTCCAAAGCCTCTGCGGAACCTCACTACAGCTGCCGTCCACTTTAACCCTCCCTCCCCAGGTGCCTAGTTACTCAAAGCGGATTAACCCTGAAGTCTACGAAGGCCCATAACAACACATTCCGTAAAATTTCAGTATTGGCTTTAGCGTTTCTACCATTAAATCAATGTGGCTCAGAATTGACGATAACGTATTAGCTAAAAAGATGCATGCGGAAATCTCTACCAATTGCTTTCCTTCCTCCGCAATCTGTTTTTTTCTTCTTTCCCTTCTAAGAAAGCGAAAACGTGATTGACTAACAATTGTATGCATTTATCTAAGTAGACTGTAAAACTCTGTTGCCAAAGTCGCTCTGTATCTTGCGATTAAACAGTGCATTTTTCCCGTTTCAGAAGAACAGATAGTCTCCCTTTGAAATGCAGCTTTATTCACCAAGAAAAACGACATGATGGCCAGCCCGGAGCCAGAGCCTTGGAAAGGGAAAATTATCCACTACAAGAAACTGCCTTCTGCAGATATTGAGGAGATTGGGAACGAGTCGAGCAGCTCCGAAGAAGACCTGAAAACGAGGATCAAAAAGTTGGCAGAAAATGGGACCGGAACAGACAGGGAACGAGGTTATAACGGAAGCGGAACAAACGGGGAACGAGAGAATGCCGGGAGCGCTGAGAGATTAGCTCTTGATGCGGCGAGCGTGGCGGTGGACACCTGGGAACGAGGGGCCGTGCCCAAATCTCCGGACCAATGGTCGTCTGCGCGCTCCTCATTGGTCTGGGAAGACGACGAGCCGGAAAAGTCGTCAGAGCCGGACCGGCGGGTAGTCACTGAGAACGGGTACCACCTAGCGGACGTGCGCCTCCCTGCACCCCCTGTGCACAGGAAGACCTACAACAAGCCAATAGAACTGTTAGAGGGGAGCAGCAGCTCTAGTAGCAGCCTGACCCCTCCGTATCACACCCCTGCACGCATCGAACCGAACTCCAAGCGGACCGCTGGGCCAGTCAAAATCGGACTGCCCGAGGAACGCTTGAGCGCCAAATGTACCGAAAGAGTAGCCAATGGTGAGTATCTCCAGGAACATGTGGATCATTTCTGGCCCGAGGGACTCTCTAACCATGGGGAACGGGTGAGTGTCGAAATGCCTGATGAAGTAGTGATTTCTAGCCATCCCAAGGAGCTGATTGGGACTGAAATGCCAGATGAAATCGGTATCGCCGAGCGGCTCAGCAAGGACAGAGCCAAACCAGGAAGGCCCGGGGAACGAGACGGTAGTAGCCATGAAGTTCCCGGGGTACGAGTCATTAATGATGAGCCAAAAGAAATAATCATGGAGGAACCTACCAGTGCTGGAAGTCCCGGGGTACGGTTCACCTCTACACCAACCGGAAGTGGAGATACGGAACCAATCAGCATTTCTAACGTCATCGCAGACTTCCAAGAGGTCATCAATGAGATACCAGTAACAGGTACATCACTTGTAATATCGACTTTTAAGCCCATGAAAGTCAAGTTATGATCAAAGCTTCAATCTGTCCATCCAAAAGCAAGGGAGCTGATATCTGACCACAATTTGTCAATCAAACCTTCCTCAGCTTGTGCTGACCCACTCTTCTGACATCAACGGCGGGCGATACAAACTTTGAAACACCTTTGACCTATCATTGACGTCACGTTTCTGGAGGTTAGATATAGTTGGTCAATGCAACACAAAGAAGGCCGTAATTTTGACCGAAAATTACTTCGTATTGCCTTTGGTTTAGGCTTGATTATCCATTGTTAAAAAAACACAATTATGATGGTAAGGTCCTGCGTTAGTCATCATTCCCTATTTCTTACAGAAACGCCACTATCTAGCGGTTCTAGCCAGGCGCTATCTCCGCTGCGATGGGACACCCACCTGCCGACCGCCGCGCGGACCGGAGACCCGCTGGGGTACGACATCTACGCCCGCAGCATCGCCGAGATCGTCACGGACGAGATGACCGAGATGCCGCTCACGGTGGGCATATACGGCGGATGGGGCATGGGCAAAACGTATCTGCTCGGCAAGATGAAAGGTAGGATATATCCATATAAATGGTAAAGTTTATTTCAAATTTTTGCCCGTTGGTTAATTGCAGGTAATATGATTTATACAGTGTAAAAACAATATCATAAGTGTCTACGCTAGTCTAAAACTAGTAAAAGCTAACTCTAGATCCTGTGTTATTGGGTTCGACTCCTTTTTCGAAGACAGTGGAAGACGAAAGATCCCACCTTTTCTATTATGTGTGGGTTTTGTGATGTTAGAAGAATTGTTTTCTTTTTGTCAGTTAATGTAAAGAAGTTTGGGTGGAATTCGGTGGCCTCTTAAGATCTTCAAACAGCTCTTTTCTTTCGTGATCGTAGAAAGAGCAGTTTGACATAAAATGTGTTTCGTCTTCCATCACGTTTGACGTCTATATACATACACATGGGCATATAGGTCGGGTGGGCAAGGCGTATCTGCTTGGTCAAATGAAAGGATATATGGCTAAGGCATACATGTACACAAGGTAGGCAAGATTATATATCCAAATGCAAATTTGCATGTACTCTGGCGTGTATGAACTGTGAGACATCATGATGGTAACTCCGTATGTGCATTAATGGCAAATATAGGTCCAGGGCCAGGCCCAATTTAAGGTTGTGTATAGACTTCATAGTGATGCAGCGGAATCCTACCTAATAAGGACAAAACGGTAATTTTTCCCAACTTGCTTTCTTCACCTGTTGCAGAGATGGTGGACGAAATCATCGGGAAGAAGAGACGGGAACACGAAAGGTACGTGGAAGGAGAGGTGGACGGCCTTGAACAGAACAAGAGCCGCGGACAGAAAACCAGGTTCCCTACCGCCCTGTTCTCCGTCCTGCTGACCCTGTTCCTGCTGAGTTTGGCCGCGACGGTCGCCTGCGCCTTCCACTTCGACCGGGTGTGGGTCGTGTTCCTCGTCGGCACGGTCAGTTTAGGCATAAATACTGGCACTGCACGAAAATCGTGATTTACCAGTAGCTATAAATGTATGATAAACGCTGCTTTTGGTATTTGATGCTTGACACAACGATCATGAGTAGGGGTGGGTACCGGTACAGAAAATTCAGGTCCAGGTCCGGTTCAGGTCAAAAGGATCAGGTCCAGGTCCGGACCTGAACCTGGACCTGGTTCAGTATATGAGAACTTGTGAATGGACGTTGCTCAAAACAATGGCCCAATTCACAACAGCGAAATCTGTTTTGTGGAGTATTCGACTCCCATTGGCGTTTTAAAATCCTACAAGGCTAACTGCCTCCGTAAAAATTGGTAGAAATGACTATAATAGACTCTACTCCACTTCGTTCTTGTTATTTTCCTCGACTGGTAAACCCCGAAACGTGTGAATGCCTGATCATATAATCTGTTCATTTTCCAATAGGTCCATGCCAACACCCGGTCCACCGATTTTTTTCAGGTCCGGTTTTTCTGGACCGGTCCAATAAGAAAAACAGGTTTTCTACCGGTACACCGTACCCAGCACTAATCATGAGACTTGTGCAGGATTTATCACTAAATTGTTAGGACAACCAGTTCCAGACGTCCATTAAACACAGAGCAGGATAACTGATCATGAGTGGAACAATAACAACTTTTTCAGGTGACGGCGTTTGTCTTGTTAGTGGCTACATTGTTGTACGGGTTCAGGCGACAAATCCAAGGATTCTGTACAGAGAGAGTTCCCCTACTGCAGAAGTCTAACCCCATGCACTGGATGGTCGGTATCTACTTAGAATGGGTGAAGCCGCCGAACATGGATGGAAAAACACAGCACAACAACCTACAGTATGAGGTTAGGACTACCCTGCTTTTCACCATGTCCCTAGCGCTCAATATAGCCCCCCTCCCGGCAACATGACGGGAAAACACAACACACCAGGCGAAAACATTACAATGCAGACAAGAATTGCCTCTATACATCACAATGTCTATAATACACCCCCCTCCCAAACATGGCGGAACTCCGTAGTCATAGCCACGTAAAGTAATATCTGTATTAGATGCTGCGGGAAGCTGTAGACTGTTCCAAGGTACCCTATTGTATTAAATGGCGTCGACCGTACTGCTCTCCAATATGTCAGTAAAAATCTATCCAGTTGTCTGAGTAGCTGTTATCACAGTGCGTTTCTCTTTCCTAAATGTTTAACCTCTATCAACGTTAACGTATCGTCTGTTTTCTTTTTTCTCGCCCGCCAGGTGATATGGGTTCACTTCAACGCTTGGGAGTTCTCCGGCTGCAAGGTATTGTGGGCCGGCATCGTCACCACGCTTTGTGACGCCATCGAGGGAAAGGTCGGAAGCAGGCCAACAAGGTTCTTCCGGGTCATCCAGGTCAGTTTACGTCACTTCCTTTGTATATTGAAATGTCATAGGGGCAGTTGAATTGCGGTGATAAAAGAGCAGGACGGGGGCCGATATCGACTTCTAACCATTCGACACATTACTCGCTTGACAACATGTATCATAATGATTATAGTCTCCAACTGATGGTTTACGCCAGTTTTTTTGCTTGCATTGTATCATCTCTGATGACTTGAGTTAGTTGAGTAATAACTAGTACCCAACCCTGACTCACAGGGTCAGTTGAATGGAGGCAAGAAAAAGGCCCTGTTCAGACGAGCGTGGTTCAAACTCCTACTGTCCGTTGTGGGTGTCGTCATTCTGGTGGTGATCGTCCTGATTCTCATCTTCTCCGGAGGCGCGGCAGAACTGGACAAGTTCATGCAGGGCCCGCAGATCAAAGCCATCATCGGCAGCATCACCGGCTTCCTCGGTCTCGGGATCGTCGTGCATCTTAGAAAGGGAGTCGACATCGTCAAGAACATGGTCAAGTCCCAGAAGGAGAAGCTGGACGCGCAGATGAAGAAACCAGACTTTGCTGAGCAGCTGGGGTTCATGTCTGAGGTTTGATTTTGTTTGTTTGTTGTTTATACCTCCGTAAGCTTGTGGCATCAGCAGTTGGTCAAAGATGCCAGGAAGTTTGTATCGCCCCCTGGCCAACTGCTGGCGTCATGTATTTATAAGGTCACGTGTCCAAATTGTCTGGTTATTTGAATCCAAAAAGCGGCATGCGCAGTAGAGAAGTCGATTTTTTCTGTTGAATGAAAGTGGAGCATTCGATGAGTCTAGATATCACTGATGTTGATACTTATACGTATCATTGTTTTTATGTGGATTAAAGAAAGACAAGTAACCTTTTTTTCTAACCTAGACATCTTTTCTTCTACATCATAAAAATAAACGTTTGCGGGTTGTGTTTTTTCTCCAGGTGAAGTCGGAGGTTCAGACGGTGACGTCACTCCTGAGGTTCCTAGAACGTGTGATGGGGATCCAGTACCGCGTCATCATCGTGGTGGATGATCTGGACTGTTGCCCTGGCGACCGCGTGGTGGGCGTGTTGGAGGCCATGAACATCCTGCTGTCTGATGAGGAGAGCAACATCATCTCCATCGTGGCCATGGACCCGAAGATCATCGTGAACTGTCTGGAGAGTCGTCTGACTGACACCATCACGAACAACTCCAGCGGGTACGTAGCAAAAGCTGTTAAATAACTGTTTTATTTGAAATTTACGTATGGGTTGTTTACCAGTCACGTAACTTGAACCCGAGGTCATACCACATAGATACAATCACCACTCAGCTACGACAACGTTTACAAGATATATACGTGCAAAATTGGCATTCCTCTATTCGGAACAATTCCAAACTGTCCTCTCTTTCTACATTGAACAAGCACTACAAGCAAGAAAATTACATTTCAACCATACAGAGCCTTGACATTCGTAGGGCAATCACACAACTCCGAATTGGCTGTCACAAATTACATATAGAAACCGGGAGATTCCAAAAAATCCCTATCGACCAGAGGGTTTGTCCATTCTGTCCAGAGCTAATTGAAGACGAATATCACTTTATGGTTGTATGTCCCAAATATTCTGATATAAGACATACTCTGTACAGAAGGTTGTCATCTTATACACAAGGATTTATCTCAATGGACCTGAAGTGCAAATTTAAATACATCATGACATGTGACAATCCCTGCATGACAGATATAGGAAAATATATCAAAGAAGGTTTAGACATTAGAAATACCTCCAATGATTGTAACAGCCTCCAATGATTGTAAGAAACTTATCCCATACTACAACTTCTGTATTAGTTAGATAAGCGTTAAGTTATAGAACTGTAGTTATGTAGATGCCATACTTTGTACCCCGTACAATTGTTGTGCAATAAAGCTATTATTATTATTACTAATGTTTATTCATTGTTAAGTTGTCTAGGTAGGTATCTGAGGACGATTTTCCTCGTCCTGGTATTTTGTTCATATTTACATGTCGTCTACCTGTTCGCTTTTGTGTCGATAGACGTGAGTAAGCAAAGCAAGGAGAATTTACCCCCAGGAATATTGTATGATTCCCAGTGTTTCAATGCCCGCGTGTTGTTCACGGGCTGTTCACGTATTTGAAGGGGATTGTCCGATTCCCAGTACTAGTGTTTTACTGGTAATCTGTTGTGAACGTGTTGTCCACGTGTTGCTTGCATGTTGTTCACGAGTTGTTCACGTGTTAATAGGTACGAGTATCTGAAGAGGATTGTCCAATTCCCGGTCTGCCTGCCTGAGCCGAGCGTGGCCGACAGACGAAAGTTGCTCTACACGGTTGTGGATGGGAAGAGTGGCATCCTTGTCCGAAAGTTTGTGTCTGTCAAGACGGGCAGAATCTCCTTCAAGGCAGGTACCAAGGCACGCCAGATGTTCCAGAGGGATGGAATGGGACAGACTTCAACCAAAGGCAGACCTTCGCTGTGGACGGCCCTACCGGATGCACCCTTTGGGCTTGAAAACCAAGATGGCAGCCGCCAAGACGTTCCAAACCAAGATGGCGACACCCAGGAGGGTCCCACCGCTCCACTGCTATCGACAACACAGCAATTAGATGAAGTAGACGCAGCAGAGAAAATATTCAAGGCAGCGCTGGAGACACAGGTTAGCACTCACGAACTCCTGAACAACTTCAGGCAAGACGTCGTGTCTGAAAGTTATAAAGACTACTTAGGTGACGTCATACAGGCATTGGATGACGACGATGGCGACGCAGACAATGACATCATGCCGTATATCCATGGCAACGCTCTCCACATCACTAGCTTGTACCACATACTGCGCATGACTGTGAAGGTTCTCAGGCACAGGCAGCTGCTGCAGTGCATCACGCCTCGTCAGGTGGCGTCTTGGGTAATTTTGGTGGAGCAGTGGCCCTACCGGATAAGCTGGGTACTGCAGTACGTCGAGGATTGTCAGCAAAAGGACCGAATAAGGCGACGTTGCCATCAGGCAGCCGGACGGGATGGGCAGAGCTCTAGATTGTGTGAAGAGGGGAAGGATGAGATTAGCAAGTGAGTAGTTTTTCGACGTCATCAGCAAAAATGCAATCTTTAGAAAATAAGTGTATACTTTGTCGTCCCTCAAGAATTGTAATTTGACTACATTTTTTCCCCTTTTTTATACCTAGCAGCAATGTAGACACAGTAGCATTACATGCCGACACCCCATTTCTGAAACTATTGTGGTACAGTCCAAACCGTCCGCTAGGAATAACCTTTTCGTGGGAGGAAAGCTGGGATTGAGTCAGGGAAGATAGGACGGGGGGGATCACTAACATCTGTGATGGATAGGGGGTGTAACGTCAAGAAATTCAAATAATTACGCAATATTTCACGTATGTTTTAGACCTTTCATTTTTGTTTCTTCCGTAGTGACACCGCACTGGATTACGTGTTCGACAAGGTGAAACCGGAAATGACGCAGGTGGACCCGGAGGGTTTCCGGCGGCTCAACAACCTTGACGGAGACCCGGAGATGTTCGAATTGCTGCTGACAGAGTCCAAGTTCACCGTGAAGGTAACGCTAGTTCACCTTTATTCGCGGGGTAACCTATATCCGTTGTACCCCAAACAGGATATTTAGTGATATCATGTTGATGGACGGTGGTTTCAAATTGCATTTTTTTCAATATAATGCGGTTTGAGACCACCCTCTGTCGACTTGATGTCTCGAAATAGCCTGGTATTAAATACAACGGATAAAGGTTACCCCGCGAATAAAGGTGAACTAGTGTTACGTGCAGTTCTTCAAAATACCGCATGAGGGACACGTCATCTGTGGTATGGAGGTTGATCATGATTAATCCATGTGTTTTATCGAAGTAAGTGAAATCATTTTTGTTTTATTTCAGGACCTGATGAACCTGCTCCCCTGCACCATCAACTTGGACTATTCCATCCAGCGGAGGATCGCTACAGCCAGAGAGCTCTTCGTGCAGTAATGCCAGGATCCGCTAGCTGGAATAGGTCGTGCCGAGCATCGCATATCGACTGATTTTGTGATGACTCCTTTTTTACGCCGTCACGCTCAGTTCTTAATTACAGATAGATGATAGTTAATCAATTCATTTCATAATACGCCAGGGTATTCATACATACAGTGTGGATAGGCTCTGCAAGAGGTCTCTCTTAAAGTGTATTATTCAAGTAAAATGATTCGTTTATAAATGTGAGATATCCAGATAAACAATATTCAAAGATAAACTTGACGGATGCAATCCCTTCTTTGCCTTATTAGATATATTACAACTGTATTTTGTACATTTTTTGTACATTCTTTATCGTGAGATAAGGTGACAATTAGCCACTAGTTGTTCTTGAACGTCTTTACATTACCCAAGTTGTAATGATACATTTTATTTTCAGTTACATTTTAGCAATTCCATATCTTACAATTGCCAAAGGTGGTTAGGACGAAAATATCTGTTGAAGCCAAAGAAAAAAACATTCTAAAAACAACAGAGGCTTTGGAGAAATAGTTGTTTAAAGTCATGTAAGGAAAAGATAATACTCATACCTGGTGCATATAACCAAGAATCTATTGTGTTCTAAACAATGTTGGCGCTCACGTGACTGTGATGTAAGCATTGTCCGCCATACTGGGCGATTAAACCCGGAGGTAAATTTAGATTTGCCCTAGCTAATCGGTACGGTGTTTGGTCCAGAACCAGATATCCTGGGTTTGAGTCCAATGACATGCTCCAACATTGAGCAATTAAAAAATTAATGAACTTTTGACGAATGTCCTTGTTATCAGCTGAAAATGAATGCATAGCTTCGGTTGGGGACATCCTTCAGATAAGAAGTTAAATGGAGGTCCCGTGTTTGAGGAGAGGCACACCTCGGGCGCGTTGCTTAAAGGCAACCTAAGCAATATTACAGCGTCAAAATGGAAATGTTCTGAATATGGCAATCTGTATGATATTGACATCTACTGCACTGTATTCTCACATTTACATCTTTATTTCATACTTTGAGCGGTTAAAAACGGCCCAGAGACAAGATATTCCTTATTATTGTACTCCCCAAAAATAAGGACTTGATCTGGAATCCTTGTGCAACTTCTTCCCGCGACATTTTTAACAGCTCAATTTATGAAATAATGATGTAAATGTGCTAAAATAGTGCATTAGATGTCAATATTATACAGACTGCCTTATTCAGAATATTTCCACTTTTAACAATGTAATATTGCTTAGGTTGCCTTTAAGAACCAAACACAGTTATCGAAAGGAGTAACGGTGCTCCTCGCAGGATCGGTGCGAGTGGATCAAATAAATCTGTTAGGATATGCAGCTTGTGGCGTTTAGTTCAAGCCTGGTTTGTTGTGGCATGAGCCGGTTTATGCATCACAAATAAAACAAAAAAGAAAAGACACGTAAATGCAACATAAATGCAAATTGTACAATCCTCTGGGTTTAACCAGCCAAAATGGCGGCTGTGACGCCATGTACGTAGGAACATCCAATGTGCCATGATAATTTGCCAACATTTATATGAAATAAAAACTGGATAAAAGAATAATCGTGGGCCTGTGTCTTTATCTTGTTGCTGTTTCCTTACCTAACCAGGTAGCCTGACTAGCAAATTATAGAACAACAAGACAATTCAAACTTGACAAAAAGTCTGCAAGATGGTAGTTTGGACAAATACTTCCTTACAGAAAAGTGTTTCATTAGTTTTTCCAAAATGTTTTTAGCTGCAGTTAGTCTTCATTTGAGTGTTGCAATTGCCAGAGCATTCCTGTCTCAGGAGTGTTCGTAAACGAAGAAGCCTTAACCGGGTTTTTCAACTTTGATGACATTCCTACAGAAAATATAGGTTCAAACAAACAAACAAACAAACAGAAAATATATGTCAAACAAATAAACAAAGGTTCAAACAAACAATCAACACTTCTTTAAGTCCTTGAAAAATAACACATGTTCCTAAATATCTGTTTAACCGTTTATTTATAGTATAACAGTCCCGGTCCAGGGCGTATTTTGACGGAGTTCCTAGAGCAATGAGGACGTTAACCTCATCGGGTTGTTTCCGGTGTGATGACGTAGTTTCCGGCGCGACGACTTCATCTGTAAACTTTATGGTTAAAGCCTTTGTTTTACGCTTAGGGGACATTTCTAAACTATGGTCTAACCTGGCCTTTTGCAGTAATGAAAAGTATAGGACGACGACTGTTTTTCTATCTTTTGATTGTTTTGTCTAAAGTTTCGTTCTGGTGCAGATTTGGAAATGTGACCAAGGCATGAGCTGCGACTCTAAAACACAAAGCCGCCGGTCCACCAGGGCGATAGTGTTACCATATCTGTTTCATCCCAGTCATTTATCAATCCGTATGTAACGTGACAGCAGGGTACATAACAATGGTGGTCATGTTTCTGTGTACGTTACCCTTCCATTGGCGACGGACCGACCCAGAACACCACATCGGGAAAAGTCTTTCTACACACTAGTCTAGGCCAACCGGTAAGTACAGGATCTGTCTATGCTTGTAGGATGTTACAATTGCAGGAGTCACAGTACTAGAGACGTTGGACTTCTTCATTGTTTTGAACTCAGAAAACGTAATTTTAAACGGAAATTGTTTACCCCTAGACCCCCACTCAATAAGCCTGGTGAACAAACTGGGACGCATACATACTTGAAGCTTTCGTGACTGTAAAATGCCTTCGTGTGGCACAAAGCACTTTTCTGTTGACTTTCGTGACAAACGTAAGGCAACGCTGACTCTTTAGATTAATCACTAACCATCTCTCTTACTCATTCTCACTTACTCATCCACACACTTTCATTCACTCACATAGCGACCCACTCTCACCCACTTACTCAGTTAATGCCACCTTTCATTCTCTCACTCAGAAATACACGCTCACTAATACCACTCACTATTCACAAAATGAATTAATACACTCAATCACTCTTATATTCATCAATCCACACTCTTTCACTCACTCATTTAAACTCGCTCCCTCACTCAATCACCCTCTCACGCACTCACTCTCACTCACACATTTACACACTCTCACTGACACTCTCACTACCTCTCTCACACACTCACTATAACTCCAACGCAGGTCTTGTCGTAAGTTACTGTTGTTTTCTTTTTTGCTGGCCGTTAAATCTTTATTCATGGGAGTCCCTGAATCATCAGAATGTGGTCCTTAATTCTCTTGCAGTGTCCCTCATTTTGTGACGGCCTGACTCGAAGGTGATACATGTCTGTACAAAGTAGTGTTGATAAGCAGTGTGCCGCCATCATGTCTAGAGAACGACTCTTACAAGCCCTACAAACCTACCTAATCCTTTATGAAGGATATGGTTAAGATTTGTCGCATATCAATTAGACATTAAGTCAGATGTCAACTTTTCAACATTGAAATCTAATAAAGTACAAGCAGAGATTTTATTTGCGGACTGTAGCCAACACTTTTGCCGTAATGTTTACATTGTTCTTATAGCGCAGGCATGAAACATGTCTGTTTTGAACAGAACACCATTAAGCTCCTGTCACCCGAACCTGTCTCCATAGAGACGGTAACCGCACCCCTTAACTAAGGTGAGCAAAGGGTCAGAGCGATTTGATACACCGTGTATAGTTGCCAAGTCAGGCAACGTCCTTAAGGTTAGAAGAGGTTTTAAAGACACCATGCAACAGGTGTGGGAGGAGTTTAAGTTTTCATGGTAGAAGTTTTTAACAAGTTTTTGAAGGTAGTCCCGTTGTCTTTTACGGCCAGTTGGGAAGTACGTTGTTATCCATTGTGTCTGGAGCACGGTGTTGGAAGGCAGAGCCCAACCCTCTAGATCTCCTTATACTGCCATTTTACCTCCTCAACTGAAGTCAGGTACACATTTTTTACACCTGCGTGGAGTGAGAAAAGTCGCGTAAATGTATCTCCCAAGGGAATAACATCGGTGGCATGTCAAGGGTTCGAACCTCTGGGCTTCTGGGTTCTTGGACACCCTAAGTATTACTCTAATACGACAACGATATACACTCAGCATTGTAAACAAATCAAAATATTAATGATAACAGACATTTTACACATTTTTCCTTTGACATCCAGAACCATGCCAAAGAACAGAGTTGGCTGGGAACGAGAGCAGAGCTCTCCTGACGAAATGAGCGACGACGCACAAACTCGGGAACGAGGTAAAACATCGGCCGATACCACTCACACGGCGGGGGAGCAGCCGCCAAACAACATAGGAGAAGACCATCGCAGAAATTCCCTACATCGTGAGGTAGACAACAAATCTTCGGGACGACTTGATGGGGAGGGGGGCGACCAGAGTTCCACCCTTCCGATTGAGGACGAGACCAGTAACACTGCTACGCTAACTACACGTTGCTCGGACGGAACGGAGAACTTTACAGGGGACAAGTCGTCACTCGAGCATACGACAACGTCTGAGAAAACGGCCCTAGAAGAAGCACAAGTCATACAAGAATCAAACCACACAAAATCCGACGTTTTCAAGTCGAGAAAAATCGAGCCAATTCATTTTGGACAAAATGACTACTTCGCGGATGGTTCGACTGACAGCGCCACCATGCGGTGCCAGGTGGCCTATGCAGGAGACGTACCACCACTGAATTCGAAACAGCGCCCAAACAACTTCTCCGGTCGACCAACCAAAAGTGAGCTACTTCTCCATATGTATTCAATGCAATTGTAGACAAATCATACTCCAAATGCAAATAAAAACCTTCCAACTTAAAACATATTCTGTTTTTATCTCTACTATATCTGAAAAGCGAGGAGAAATTGAATGTATCTTATGTTTAGCATATTTTACAATTATGGGAGGAATAAAGAAAACCACAACGTGAAACCCAGTTGATGATTTACTCACTATAGCAAAATGCATAAACCTTGTTTGGGGGATATAAAATCAGTCACGGGACCACATTCTCCATTCTTCAGCAGCGACACCTTGATGCAGTGCCAGAACCTGTCATTATAAGCATGTTCACCGTTCCCAGTACGCATGTGCAGTGATAGGAATTGTGGGTAATATGTCAAAGGTGAAGGCCCTTGTCATGCAAACAGTTCTCTTATCGACCATGGTCTCGACTTGCATAAGGTTCTGGGTCGGAGTTCAAATCTGACCGGATTTGGCGGAAGGGTGGTGTAATAGGCCGGAAGTGCGCTGTTGTCTCCCTAGCTTTTGCTCTCTATTGCTTGGTGATCGTTATAGCTGAGCATAGATTTGTCGTATTTCCTGAAAAGCCCATGGGTTGTATTATTTTTGTGCGAGGAGTAGTTGGTCGGCCAGCGAAACCATTTTTGTATTAGTCCGCTGCAACGGTGATGCGGTTTTTCGCCTGATGACCCAAATAGCAGCGTTTTTCATGCGATTTCGAAGAAATGACGTCATCGGAGATTGCAAAAAAGTTATCACATGGAATTTTTTTTATTTTCATTTTACGTAAACATGAAGAATTTAGCTTCTCTGCCACGTAGGCCGTTATCCTGGGAAAATTCGTTTTTTCCAAGCAGCTTCGATCAAAAAAGTGTTAAAAAATGATAGTTTTCGGGTCCAAAATTAAAATTTCAATACATATTCTACCCAAAATAAAGAGGCAACAGACGATACCCATAGGTTTGTCGGAAAGAGGCAGTAAACGGCTTTCCACCATATTGATTAAGTTTCGCGTCTTACGTTTACTAGCGGAACTGTAGCCCTTCGGCCTGAGGCTGTCCGCCAACCTCCGAAATCGTAAAAGAAACTCCGGTCCGAGACCTTAACAATATCCAGACTTTTTTGTTTAACTCTCAGGATCCTTCAACTTTGACATATTACCCACAATTCATGTCGCCGCACATACGTACTCAAAATGGTGAACGAGCTTATTGCCCCTTGCAAAACGTGAAAGACGTTCGCTGAACGGCTAAAAGTATCTACAGTGTTGTACAAAGTGTATGACAAAGAAAAAGACAATATAGAAACGAAAGGTAGTAGATGTTGCCTGCAACATCTGGTCGTTTCTAAAATCATGTCCATTTGGTTGAGTAATTCGTATTTGGCGTATCTTAACGTTATATCCTGGATGTCTAACCTTTGCCGATGAATAAAATGCTTCCTTTGCTTACGTCAGGAACGTCAAAAGGCTCAAAAAAGAAGCGCTCGTCGCGGTCGAAGAGCCCTGACCTGCCGGACGTGGTTCACGATGGCGGGAGTGACAAACCGGAAGTAGAACACCAAGGTGACCCCCTGGGCTACACGATCTACGCGGCCAGCATTGCGGAGATCCTGACGGACGAGCGGCTGGAGATGCCGATTTCTGTGGGCATCTACGGCGGCAGGGGCATCGGGAAAACATGCCTGCTCGCCAAGATCAAAGGTAGCACTGCATACATACAGACATCCATACCCACACACTCAGGCACAGAGACGCACACAGGCACACATGCACGCACACACATACACACACGTACACACACACACGTGACTAGCAGTCAGATTCATCATCCAGCGCTGCAAAGTAGTTATTGATGGAAGGAAAAAGTGAACATATGTTGGGGAATATGATTATATACACAACACATGTACCTCAAAATCGATTCTTCACATCCCATAGTTTTACCCTGATATATATGTAGTCCGCTGACCATCATCATTGTTCCTCTCCCGCAGGTTTGCACTGCTCGCTTGTTCGCCCTATCACCAATCAGTTGCGCTGCCGTGTTCGGGTACATCCTGAAACTTTTCACACATCAAGACGTCAGGATTGAAAGCATGTGACCTAGACTTTGAGGGAGCGCGTTTGCCAGCCTGATTTCAACTTCCATGTTTTCATGCTAATGTTTTTTTTAACACAGAGGAAACCAACAACATCATCGCGGAGAAGAAGGCGAGGAAGGCGCCACCAGTAGAGGAGCTGACCCCCTTCCCTTTCCGCCTCTTCACGGTCGTGTTCCTGACGTTCCTCTTCACCCTGGCGGCTACCATCACCACTGCAGTTCTACATCCCACCGCATGGATCGCCCTTCTACTGCCCACCCTGCTGGCGTACATGTGCTGCCTGCTCGTCATGCTGTTCGCGCGAGGATCCGATCTCAGGTAACATACCATATTGTTTGTTTGTTTGTTTGTTTGTTTGTTTGTTTGTTTGCAATTGTTTGTTCTGCATATCCAGCAGCCACCCGTAGTCAGGCGTTACACACAGTTTTACAGATCAAATTTCAGGTAACACACAATTTTGTTTCAGACTTGAGTCAGTTTCAAGATGTTCTTTATGTAGCATAGACGGTCTTTCTCGTGTAGGGCTGTTAAGTCATGTAACCAAAGCTTTGGGGCTAATAATTAGGATTTTACCATGGGGACATTACTGATCGAGGGGGGGGGGCATATGTAGTACATGGATGTCTAACCTTCATCGACGTATCACACCTAGAAGGGTCCCTAATCTTTTCAAAAACTGTATTTGTTTCTTTTAAGTGTTCGAGGTGTGACTCTCCTTAAACACAAGACCACATTTCAACGTCCTATCCGAGGAATGTCCCTAATCAAAGCTAGATACTCATTTTCACTCGAAAATGAGAGAGGTAATAGGTGTGAGGTGACTTTCCTAAGAGACAATATTGGGAACTCCTAGGGATTTGAACCCAGAACCTTTGGATTCGGAATAAAACCTAACCTTGCCAATTTCAGGCGGAGATCCAACCCGATGCACTGGATTCTCGGCATCTACCTGGATCTCATCGACCCACCATGCATTGCGCCAGCCTACGTTCCAGAGCCAGAGCATCACGAGGTACGTTTTTCAAAATGTCCAACCAGACGTTAAGTTATTGTGTCATATATGTATGGGCCACGATAACATTCCATACGGGTGTTCCGGTTCAGGTGATAACTTTAATGATAAGTTTGTTTTACTCCGAGAATCAGCGTCCACAATAATGGCGGTTACCAACAGCGAGTTTTTACACTTACATTGATTATCATATATCAGTTAATTTTGGTGGATTTCAACGCCTGGGAGTTTCCGACTGCAAGGTATTGTGGGTTGGCAACTTCCAGGCACTTTTGACCCCCTCCCAGAGTCACATGTCCGCAATCTTGGTGCTTACTAACAGCAAATTTTTACACTTAAATCGATTATTTGTCACATGATCAGGTGATCTGGGTGGATTTCAACGCCTGGGAGTTCTCCGGCTGCAAGGTATTGTGGGCCGGGATCGTCACCCGTCTGTGTGACACGGTGGAGGCTGTGATTGGTGCTCGACCAACTCGCTTCTACAGATGCATCATGGTAGGTTGTTTGTTGTTGTTGTTGTTAATTTTTAACATTTCAAGAATGTAATATACAGTGACGCCGCTCGCACCCCAGTGACATGGTTTGTATTTGCGGCACCACTGTACAAAATATTCAACGAAAATATGGATCGAGAACGAGAATGTGAACACCACATGGATACTTGGGTAATTTGTCATGGACATCAAAATTTGACATAGAGCTGGTGTGTTACGCCAAAGAGCAAATTTTATACGGCCTAATAGAAATTCAAAGGAATACAAGGTTTATGAAAATGAGTTAATGTTGTATCGAAGTGGGTGGGATAGGGTCAGGTCCCAAGTGCCGGAAGTTCTGACACATATGCCTCCTTTCCTGTTCACAGTCACTGTCAAAAGGTAGTAGCTTACATCTATCCGTTTCCAGAATCTTCCAGCTGCTTGGGTAACTACTTTTGGGCTTATCTTATTACCTGGATGTCTAATCTTCATGGAGGTAACTTGGCATTTTCTGCAGAGGAAAGTCGAGATGAGACTGACGAGGAGCCTGCCCCGGCGAGCCTGGCTCCAGATCGTCGTCCTGCTGACGCTGGTGGTGCTGCTCGTCACCGCTGTCGGGATCTACCTCAGCGTCATCGGGATCGACCAACTGCGTGACGTCACCACTACCGCCGCACCCAGCGTGCTGGCGTCGCTAGGGGGCGTGCTTGGACTGTTGGCGGTCGTGGCGGCAGTCACCGAGGCGATCAACGTGGTGAAGAACGTCATCCGGTCACAGAAGGTGTTTAATAACGATAAGTGATAACAGGTCTCTCAAGAAGTTTATGCTTTCGGATGCGGGTCTATGACTATGTGAATGCGTGTTTCTGTCTGGGTGTCTGCGTATGTGTGTGTTTGTGTGTCTGTCTGTGTGTTTGTGCGTGTGTGTGTGTGTGTGTTTGTGTGTCTGTCTGTGTGTTTGTGTGTGTGTGTTTGTGTGAGAGAGAAAGTTAGTGTTCTGCGTGTGAGGTGAGCGTGTGTGTTCGTGTATCTGTCTGCCTGTCTGTCTAGATCTGTCTGTGATGAATCGAGGTGGTATGTCTTGATATTTGTCATGCATGTAGGTCTTTATCAGACCTCAGAATCATAAAACTTGGGCCGCTTGGCTACTTGCCATGGTACTGCAGGGGAACGTCCAATTTTGATTACCTGTTTGTTCTGGTCGTGATTTTTATCTATCTATGTTTGCTAGCTTACCCCTGGAAGCTAATTTTATCGGTGCATACAGAAAGTGTAAAAGCGTAAAGGCTAGGAATGTCTAGTATTTAGGTCTAGCATTTAGCTCTACCCGAGATACCCTATTCATAACCCTAATTCTTTTTTTCACTTACATACACTACTTTGGGGTGAGCCTAATGGTATAGTATTGTATGCGAGTAGATTGACACAAGGATAGAGGGGAAACATTCTGCATTTTTGCAAAAAATATTGATCTTGTTTGCTTTTTTCCACTTTGAAAGGACAAGCTGGACGCCGAGATGCGCAGGCCCAACTTTGCGGAACAGCTGGGCTTCATGTCATTGGTCAAGTGGGAGGTGCTGGTGGTGACGTCACTGCTGCGGTTCCTGCAGTGCGTGACCCGGATACAGTACCGCGTCATCATCGTCATCGATGACCTGGACTGCTGTGCTGCGGACCGCGTGGTGGGCGTACTGGAGGCCCTGAACATCCTGCTGTCTGACGAAGACGCCAACTTCGTCACCGTCTTGGCTGTGGATCAGAAGACGGTGGTCAACTGTCTTAAGACGGAGCTTCCCCAGACGGTGCCCACGGAGTCTAGCGGGTATGATTTCTTTTCCTTTTTACTTGGAATGGAGTATCGTTTATGCTTACCTGTCTTACCTATGTGAGTGAAAGTGAGTGTGTTAGTGTGTTCGCTTATGTGTGTGTTTCTGTTGTGTGTGAGTGTATGCTCATGCTGTGTTTGCATGTGTCTTGTTAATGCATGTTGATAAAGTCATAGATAAATACTAAAAATTATTGTTTGCAAGCAATTTTCCTGCTTCCTGCTTCCAATTTTTATAAAAGTTTGTGGAGGAGAGGATTAGGCTCCGCAGTAGATAACCCACTAGCTGCTCCCATGCATCGTCTTGAAAAGTTATGTGACAAACTTTACCTTTATTTTTCTAACGTCATGTCCAGGTACGAGTACTTAAAGCGGATCGTGCGGTTCTCGGTCTGCCTCCCGGAGGCGAACGTGAGCGGGCGGCAGCAACTCTGGCAGCGGGCCGTCAGGAGGAAGGACTCGGTACCTCTCCAGCAGAAGGTGTGTTTGCCTGTCTGTCTCTGTGTTTGTGTGCCTTCCGGAGGCGAACGTGAGCGACCGGCATCGACATTGGTATTGCGCGGTCCGAGGAAAGGCTCGGGAACGTTCGTGGGGAAAGTGATGGTTGTTTCCATTCCCTCTCAACACTTTTCTGCACATTTGCAGCACTAACCATATTAAAATACAGAATTATTCACTGGCACATGTCATTCTGAAAACATAAGTGATTTAAAACGTATAACAGTATCCTAGCTTACTTATACTTAAGTCTGCTCTTAGTGCCATTGATTTTCTTTGTGTATATTTTAAATATTTTTAAATAGTTTTGACAAAACTAATGGAAAAACTCAACAGAGTTGAATGGAAATAACCAGCTAGCTATTTGCAATATTGATAAGTAAAATAGATAATGCGTTGTAAAATCTTTTCAAAGGTGGCGAGAAGGGATCCAAGGTCAGACTTAGAGGTCGCGACTTTCTTGGAAAAAGTGGTTCAGGTCCTTCATCACGACCAAGACAACGACGAGGACAATGACATCATGCCTTACGTCATGGGCAACGCGCGGCACATCACCAGCCTCTACCACGTACTGCGCATGACCGTCCGCGTCATCAAGAACAGGGGCATGCTGGGACGGGTCGGACCGAAGCAGGTGGCGTCATGGGTAGTGTTGGTGGGGCAGTGGCCCTGGCGGATGGGCTGGGTAGTGCAGTTTGTGGAGGATGGGGAGCAGAAGTCGAAGATCCGTAACCGCGCTCGACTTTCCACCATCACAGATGGAACACCACAGGCAGCAGACCAGGGAGGGCAGACCAGGGAGGGACTTTCACGGTAAGAAGTATTTCTTCAGACACCTGTGTAGCAGCCTGAATGCCATCCTAACCAACAGGGAGAGCATGGAAGCTCCGGTAAACTAGATAGGATGGCTCTCAGGTAACGTGCTGTCAACTTGCGTCTGTCTTGAGTGAGATAGACAGAAAGAGGGAGATAGAGAGAGAGAGAGCAGGTTCTAATAAGCACTCGTGAGGCAGGTTCATTAGACTAAGTAACAGCAACTTAAACATAGTCATCGAAGAATCTGTACAATGGAGACTTGAAAGAGTTACAATGCCAGCGGACAAAGAGTACGATATGGTGTCAGAAGTGGGATTCTAACCTACACCCCACCCCTTGCATTGGGCACTACTTACTTCAGTGACTCTGCCTCTGGAACAAGGTTGGGAACACGTTCTCCGTTACAACGAACTTGTCGGTCTGGAGGTAGACTGGTTTATTTCAAAAGGATCCACCTTGGAATGTTGTTCTACATTTTAGCTGCTTCTGCTTCTTTGATAGTGTCATGTTTTACATATAGCTGTTGAATTTGCTCAGTCCTCTCAAAATATGAGTAAAATAATTTCATGATCAAATACCCAGACGAAACTAAGGCCACACTACAAATGTGGACTAAGTGTGACGATATGACATAAGTGATGACGGCTTCCTCTACTTGTAGGAAGACGAAGCTGCACGAAGTGTACGGCTGGGTGAGAGAGGAGATGGCGCGGGAAAACAACAGGGAGGGCTGGAGGAGCTTCAACTCACTGGATGGAGACCCGGAGCTGTTCGAGCTGCTACTGATAGAGTCAGGATTCACTGTACAGGTATCGTGTTACACTTCTGATAGAGTCAGGTTTCACTGTGCATGTATCGTATTATACATTACTGATAGAGTTAGGCTTCGCCCTGCTGATATCACAGTAGATTACTGAGACTCAGGTTTCACATACGTGACATAGTCAAACTAGAGTTCCACGAACACATACCTTTGCCAAATAAACCAGGTTTGTTATGTAGAATGATGTCTGTAGACATAAATTTGTCACTCATTACATTTTATTTTATATGCCTGGAGTTGGTTCATAAAATTTTGCCATTGATTATACAAATTAGATCCATATTTACACTATTAATATCAAATTGTATCAAGCATCACTTAAGCTATCAGCATACCAAAAATCATGATGATCCTTTCATTCTTGACTTATTCTCTTTCAAAGTCTGAAACAAAACCGGCATCTGCAGTTCAAGAAAAGACATTATAGGGGACCCAAACATACACCACTTACTCTCTGCCATCTTTCTCAACTACATATGTGACAAGTTTGAAAGTCTTATCACGGAATGCAGTGGATCTATCGACTTTCCTCATCAATTATGCAAATTAGCTATTAATTGGTATCTCATTATGTAAGTTTTTACTTAGGCTATCTACATACCAAAAATCATGACGATCCGTCAACACGTTCATATTTTCCATTAATTATGCAAATGAGATCAACATTTGCATAATTGATATGTATTGACAGTTCTTTTTCTCAGCTACAAATGTGACAAGTTTGAAAGTCCTATAATGGAATGCAGTAGATTTACAAACTTTCCTCATTAATTATGCAAATTAGCTGTCGATTTGCATAATTAGAATTCCATCATGTAAGTCTTCCCTTTGGCTATCTACATACCAAAAATCATGACTATCCGTCAACACATTCATATTTTCTCATTAATTATGCAAATGAGGTCAATTGCATAATTAATATGCGTTGATATTTTTCTCTTTCTCATCTAAATATGTGACAAGTTTGAAAGTCCTATCATGAAATGCAGTGGATTTATAAACTTTCCTCATTAATTATGCAAATTAGCTGTTGATTTGAATAATTAGTATTCCATTATGTACATTGTTACTTGGGCTATCTACATACCAAAAATCATGACGATCCTTCTACACGTTCCCGAGTTATTCTCCTCCAAAGTTTGAAAGGAAATCGGCGGCTGCAGTTCCAAACAAGCCGTTAGGGGGTCAAAACTTACAGCACTTAGTCTCTGCCCCAAGGGCTATTTACCATTTAAGCATCGCGACCACAACATGTCCAGAACATGAGATATAAAAAATTGAGTTTCTGCTGCAGTACCTTAGCAAGCCGCTAGGGAGCCCATTATCGAACTTGACCTTCGTTTTCCCAACCCCTACCCACCTACCAAATATTATCGGGATCCATCCGAGGCTTCTTGAGTTATGCTGTTAACACACACACACACACACACACACACACACACACAGACACATACACACACAGACTCACAAGCACAAAACATAACCATAGCCATTCTGGCACTGTGGCTATATTTGGGTGTAATGGTTACCTCATGCCCAAGCCTATAGTGTAAGATTGACAAGAAGTGACCCCAAAGGTCATAGTTGCTGCAAAAGAGGTCAACACGACTATGAACCAGACGATACGATTACAAGAAAATTGTTTATAGGGACAGTACATTATACATGATGGGGTATATACATGCTATGTACACATAAGATTTAATAATCTGTAGACCAAGAATAAGGGCAACTAGGGAGCCCAAACTTATGTTACTAACTCCTGAGCATAAGAGCTTTCTAACACCCAAAATTCGTGACCATATCATGTTTAGAAGATGAGAAAACACACCCGGAAGTTGCTAGGGGGCCCATTATCGAACTCCCCCTTCGTTTCCCAGACCCCTACCCACCCACCAAATACCAGCTGCATCCGTCGAAGTC
This sequence comes from Branchiostoma floridae x Branchiostoma belcheri, assembly GCA_019207045.1. NCBI lineage: Eukaryota > Metazoa > Chordata > Leptocardii > Amphioxiformes > Branchiostomatidae > Branchiostoma > Branchiostoma floridae x Branchiostoma belcheri. The sequence goes on along the minus strand of CM033024.1, from coordinate 28,018,123 downwards.
TTCTCGAGTTATGCTGTCCGCAGACAAAAGTTTGCAATTAAACCGGCGCCTGCACTTCCATGAAAGCCACTAGGGGGCCCAAACTCGCAGCAATCACTCCCTGCTTTAAGGGCTCCCTAACGCTCAAAAATCACGACCGCAGCATGTCCGGAACGCGAGATATCAAGCATGCAGGTCCTGCTGCAGTACCTTAGCAAGCCGCTAGGAGGCCCATTATCGAACTCGACCTTCGTCTTCCACACCCCTACCCACCCACCAAATATCAGCTGCATCCATCGAAGTCCTCTCGAGTTATGCTGCTCACAAACGGGGAGAACCACACCACCAAACCGAAAACATAACCTTAGCCATTCTGGCAAAGGTGTTGCGCCCCGAACCGTGCCTTGCCCCAAACCGTGCCTAGGCACGGTTTGGGGCAGTCCCTGCGTGTCCCAAACCGTGCCTGGGGTAAAAGCACGGTTTGGGGCACGCAGAGACTGCCCCGAACCGTGCCCAATCGCGCACAGTTCTGGGCACACAGGGGAACTTGTCCCATACTGTGCTTTGGGGCGGAGCTTAGTGTTTTTAGGGGAGGAGTCTGTCCAACGTGCTTTTTTTCCTGCAGCCCCGCCATCTTTGTTTTTCGGCGCGCTGGGGTGAGGAAGAATCAACGTAATTCACGCTCGTCTTGGAGCAGTTACAGACTTAGAGTTGATGTGGCAAAAACAGATGGATGTCTTAGCACTGATTTCTACAACAATGATACATATAGACCCAAGACTGTAGATTTAACCACAAGGCACGGTTCTTGGTAAAATACGGATTCAGTTCGTTGTGTCAGACCTCAGTGCAAAATCTGAGGCACAGTTTGTGCCCCGAACCATGCTTTGCCCCAAACCGTGCCTGGGCACAGTTCGGGGCAGTCCCTGCGTGTCCCAAACCGTGCTTTTGCCCCAGGCACGGTTTCGGGCACGCGGAGACTGCCCCAAACCGTGCCTAAGCACGGTTTCGGGCAAAGCACGGTTCGGGGCACAAACTGTGCCTCAGATAATTGTGCACTGAGGTCTGACACAACGAACTGAATCATTAAGGCTTGGAGACTTGATCAAGGTGCAGCTGGACGTTGTGATGTTTATATGTGGTCTATTTTGTAATTATCTCTAGATGGATGCACTATAGACGTGCTAAATTCTGTGTCTTCGATGCACAATTATATGGATAAAAATCATATAGTGGGAATCAAAAAAGACAAGAAAGTGTTTAACCTGCATTCTAATTTGATAAATTCCCCGCTAACTGTATATCATATTGTATTCATCAGCGTGCAATTACTGCCAAACGTTTCCAAGTCTCGAAACAGAATCTTGCAAAATCTCGCAAGATCAAGCCTTATTTGGAAACATGGGCGTGAATAATTAGTCATCACTATCCCGTCAGTCATAGTGATTGACAGCGCTTACGGGCACAGACCTGGGCAGTCGGGCTGTGCCCCATTCCGTGCCTGAATGGGCACGGAACGGGGCAGGCACGGGTTGGGGCACGACAAAGGTAAATACATCAGATAACAACACTGTAGCTGTCCGTTCTCTTTTCCATGAGATACTGAATCTGCTTCCTTTGTTTTTTCGGGACATGCTGAACCTGTTCTCTCTAGATCTATTTCCCAGGAGATGCTGAACCAATTCCCTCTGTTTTCCAGGACATGCTGAACCTGTTCTCTCTACATCTGTTTTCCAGGACATGCTGAACCTGTTCTCTCTACATCTGTTTTCCAGGACATGCTGAACCTGTTCTCTCTACATCTGTTTTCCAGGACATGCTGAACCTGTTCTCTCTACATCTGTTTACCAGGACATGCTGAACCTGTTCTCTCTACATCTGTTTTCCAGGACATGCTGAACCTGTTCTCTCTACATCTGTTTTCCAGGACATGCTGAACCTGTTCTCTCTACATCTGTTTTCCAGGACATGCTGAACCTGTTCTCTCTACATCTGTTTTCCAGGACATGCTGAACCTGTTCTCTCTAGATCTATTTTCCAGGAGATGCTGAACCTGTTCCCTCCGTTTTCCAGAACATGCTGGATCTGTTGCCTCTGTTTTCCAGGGCATGCTGAACCTGTTCCTTCTGTTTTCCAGGACATAATGAACCTGTTGTGTCTGTTTTCCAGGACATGCTAACCTTGTTACCTATGTTTTCCAGGACATGCTGAATCTGCTGCCCTGTACCATCAACTTCAACTATTGCATCAAGCAGACCATCGCAGCCGCTAGGGGTCTCTCTTTAGAATAGATCTCTTCGCGTAGAAAAGTAACGTTCAGACCTTATCGATTTATAACGATAGATTGTTAATCTATCTTCTAATACCAAAGATTTGTGGAAATCGGTTCAATGCACCTTTGATTAAAAGATATTACTGAACAAATCATGTTTTCGTGTTATTTTTGGATGTGTGAACTTTATTTTCGTTCTTGTCATTCTGAGAGGTCCCTAATCGCCATTTGCAGTGCACATCGGACACCTCGCCACACCAGCACAGCAAGTAAAGAAAGAAATATGGGTACAGGTCAGCCGATTGGGACCTTGCCAATTGGAGCTCGGAATCCTTAGTATTCCTTGTTACTATGGACACTAGTCATCATACCTCAAACAGCATGGTTACAGAGAGTTGGTAATCTGACAATAATTGGTCCCTGTTAGTTGAAAATCCTTTGTGGAGCATCATACTGTCCCTATGGCTAATCAGTTACTATGGGACTGATGAAGATGATAATGTTAGCAGATATATGCATAAATCAACAATATTAGGATGTCCCCAGTTCTCCTGCAGTGATTTAGCAGTGTTGGTGTCCCATAGACCCAAGAGAGGCCAATGGATAGGTATCATGTGTATCTTCGTATGACTTAACCCCAAAAGTTAAACCACATGTGAGCTGGAGAAAAAATCACACACCAAGAGATTGCCAAGAATATTGCACCTATTGCACAGAGTAATCTTTTTCCATATTTATGATTTGCTTCGGACAGATGGCTGCGCTCTAAGGCAGTTCAAGGATGGGCAGATTGCTCTCTATGTGGATATAGCATAGCCCCACCCTCCCTTGGAGTTTGTTGCCAATGTTGGCATCCATCCCTCGGGCTACGCCCTCGGGGGACGCCAACAAACCCCTTGAGAGGGCGGGGCTATGCTATATCCACATAGACTCGCACCGCCCATGCTTTAACCATTACATAATGCTGATCACGTGGACGTATCCGTTTCCTTTTCCATGGAAGCCGGCAAAACAAACCAACAAACAACGCCCTAGTACATTCTTATAACGGGAAAATATTGAGCGAACTTTTCATTGAAGAAACTTATAAATAAGTGACACACTGCACGGCTTGTGCCCAGTGCGGAGCCCAAAAAATCTGCACCGACTTCTCACCTGAGCAAACGGACTGGTACAGAGAAACGAAACTGTGGTCTAATCTGGCTTTTCAACCGTCCCAATCGTGGCGTCGGGCGTGGCGTAACTGGTAGAACGTTCGGCTCGGAATCTAGAGGTTCTGAGTTCGATTCCCACCGTGCCCCCGACGTTGTGCCCTTGGGAAAGGCACTTTACACGACTTTCCTTCTGTCTGTACCGTGTATGTGGCATTGTTAATATAAGTTACAAAACTTGAGTGCAGTGCCACATCGTCCTCGTCTGTCCAAAAAGCAAATAGAAAAAAAAAACCGTCCCAAGAAACTTGTAAGCGAAAATATGCACCTCCTACACCCATTGACAAGCGGGACGTAAGGAGGTAAAGAAACCGAGCCGACTCAAACGGAGGGAAAACTCTAGTTCCCGACGGAACAGGTACTCGTTTATGATATCCCCTTTGCACTAGAAGCTGTTACCTAGTGAAGATGCCCACAGGCTTATTACTGTACTGAGTTCAATGATTTCTTCTCATTCAACGATAGGTCCGAGAGATACAAAGAAGGAGAAGCCGTTTTTTATTAACTTCAAAGTTGGTTGAAGGTTTCCGGCAACAGCTACGTGAAGTAATGCGGGTGTCTTGTTGGACATAATGTAGTCGAGTTTGTACAACATGTGTGGTATAAAGAATAGTCAGAAAAGGGACACATCTTCCTTCACATTCTCCTACAGCAGAGTACCGTCAGTCATTTATTCCTGACTGTACTCTGCTTTCCTTCCCTTTTGCCGGCGGTATTACCCGCCCTACTTATTAGATATTAATGAGCTTGCCCTTATATGGGCAGTCAGCCGTTGGGGATCGGGCGTTGGCATGGTGAGCAAACAAAGTCATGGTAATACGTAACATGATTGGCTGATAGCTTCCCAGCGGCCTTTGCGAGACAGCTTGCGACAACAACAAGCCCAAGGAAGGCCTGTTCTCTGATTGGTTGACAGCTTGTTTGTGGCGACAATCATAATACCCGTAGGTAGGGCCTGGGACAGCAGGGCCCCATAAGGTAGTGCCTTTGGGGACCGGGCGTTAGGAGGATGCTTCCTTCAATACCAGGGGTATTTCGTACTGTTCGGACGTAACGTAAATCTCAACAAAACCCCCCTCCTAGCATGATAGTAACTCCCAGCTGAGTTAGGCAAGTTAATGCACCAGTTTACGGCAATATAAAAGTGTGTCAAAAGTCCACAAGTCGTCATTCGGATTCTAGATAGCAGGGCTAAACCAGCATTATATAGTCTCCGCCACGCACGTTGTTGTTTGAGCGCAGTCTACAAAGTTACTGAGGACACGCCAGGGCTCTCGGAGCTATCACGGCTCCATTGAACAAGCTAAGTTATTTCTGCACAGCAGACAGAACTTTGCCAGGACGGAAAACGTTGTTGAAAACGTCGTTTGTTTTTTCAAGACAAATGCAGCGTCGAGATTTTTGCATTGGCGGCAGCTATTAAACGTGTATTCCCCGTGTATAAATCTCTCTAGTTCCGACCTCCCTCTAAAGTTTAACTACAGTGCATTGCTTCAACTACAGGATGTGATGTCGTCTGTTCTGCTGTTTTGACTTTTTGTCACTCAGGTTTCGTGTTCTGTAAGAATTTGTTTGAACGATAGGCGCTGCAGGAGGGTGGTAAAATGTTTCCGTTACGTAACGCCGCGCCCTTCTCTTTATCTAGAGTCATTCAGCGTCACAATACTGACATTGAACTCGTCAGTTCTGTGGCCGTATCCGTTACCATCTTAGCAATGCCGACGAACCAGGCTTTTTAAACAGCGAGGTGGCCACAGTTCACCACACTGCTCTCGGAAACAGATAGATTTTTCCTGGTGAAAACGTTTTCGCTAAAATCATCTAGGAAGCGGAAACAGCCTGAATTGTAAATTTAAAGGAAATAAACTGTGAAGACTTTTCTCTGCTAAATGTATATTTAGCGGAATACACTTTACTCTAAAAATTTGATTGAATGTTCTAGAGTTCTTTTTTGTGCTAAAGCTCTGTTAAACTTAATTCCTTAACATAGCTGGTGCTGTCTTTTTATCTATATGTAGGCAACTTGTCCTAAATAAATATAAACTTGTCCGGCCGGTGAGGCTATGGGACCGGTGAGGTGAGGTGAGGAGGTGAGGTGACCTAAATCATAGTTTAAAATCTTTATGTTTTCAAATTGGAACAAAGGGATATTTTGTTGGGGGTGGAGCTGGCCAATCACTGATCTACAAGCAGAGGTAAGGCTTCGGCTGGTTTTGACGTCTTTTTAAGCGTTTTATCGGGCTTTCTTTGTTAGGTTTTCTTTTTTATCCTCCAGCCAATTCTTTGCTAATAAGAAAACCTGACAAAACAGAAAAGTTCAATAAAAAGATGTATAAAAAATCTGTATAAGACGTCAAAAATACCTCGGAGCCTAACCTCTGCTTGGAGAGTAGGCCGATCACTTGGCAGTATCAGGTTCCATTTCCATAGCAACGTGCATGGCCTTTCAAGTAGAAAGGTTGTTGACCCTGACCGGTAACGGAAAAAAAGTTGTGACAACCTTTTCCTCGTAACTTCTACCGGCAGAATTGAGCAGACTTTGTGAGAACACTTATATTTAGTTATAAGTGAAGAAAAAGCTTGACGACCTGCACACTGTGAAGAACTGGACTTAAAAGCATTAAACAGACTTTTCGGAGATAAAAACGACCAAAGCACTACTTTAATATGCATGCACATTTAGATTAAGATCTAAATGTGCAGGCATATTAAAGTAGTGCAAATTAAAGTAATGCAAATTAAAGTAGTGCAAATTAAAGTAGTGCAAATTTTCGAACCATTAAAACAATAATTAATACTTATAAATAATAAAACCGTCGCCATGGCAATAGTTTTTATTGCAACACTTATTTGTATTTGTGTTCTATCCTTTCGCCTGGCTGTATGTACGAAGATTGTTTTTCGCGATGGATGTTGGTAGGGCATTGCTATTAATTAACAAGAATGGAGCAGCTCGATCACAATGCCGTATCAGTTTACATTTCCATGGCAACGTACATGAACTTTCAAACAGCGAGGTTACCGGAAACAGGGGTGCCTAAGCATTTGCACGATCCCTATGAGAGGGTCTGCATGCCTTTTTCCGTTAAGCGTTACGAGCCATTTTAATTCACCGTTAATCGTTACCGACCCGCTCTAATTCAACGTTAATCGTTATCGGTATATTCTTCGTGAAGCGTTATTGGTCGTTTCAATTCAACGTTAACCGTTATTTGTTATCCCGAATTCACCGTTAAGCGTTACCAAGAAATTCTTCGTAACCCGTTATACACACGAAGTCAAATGCCAGATAGAACCCCGGAAAATGCAGGAAATGGCGTTTCAAAGGGTCCAGATTTCTAAATTTTCTCCGAGCCTCCCGGCCTTCAGCTCTGGACAGGGTAAAATATGTTGCGGAAGCGTCGCCCTCAAAAACTTTATCACTCATACAGATTTCAGTGTAAACTTAGCTTAGTTTCGGGCAAAAAGTACTCCTAGAATGCAGAAAATGAGGTTTCTCCGGACCTTCCTTGCGACGGCTGGCGCCTTTGGCGCTCACGATGACATGGTGAAAATATGTTAGGGGCGTGGGCTAAGGCACAAAAAACTTTTCTCTCTAATAAAAAGTCATTTCATTTAGCTTCGTCTTACAGCAAAATGTGTCCATCAAAATGCAGTAAATGGTGTTTCAGACGGTCCAGATTTTAATTTTCCCGGACTTATATTGCAACGTCTCGTGCCTTCTGAGCTCGAAATGGTAAAATATGTCGGGGGCTCTGGGGCTGGAGGCCAAAGCTATAATCATTGTGTAATTTGATGAAAATGTCAAAATCAACCTAGCTTAGTCAGTCGGCAAAATTTGCCGAAAATGCAGGAAACAGCATTTAAGAGGGTCTTGATTTTAAAATTTTCCCGGGGGAGCATACCCCCGGACCCCCCTGGGATGCTTCGCGCCTTCGGCGCTCCATGTGCTGAAACAATCGTTCAATCCCTCCATAAGAAATTTGCTGCCATCGTCTCTGTGGCAAGCCAGGAACTCTGCCTCCGTCAACTTACAGATGCCATGGACATCGTTCCTGTCATTCCTCCGGATTCTGGGCACCTTTTGCTTTGTCATTAGTCGGATATTTTCCCCCATTGATATAAATACTCTAGCGTTGTATGAATAGGAATGCACGTCAATGTTACTTTCAACGGTGTTATGTTTTGTAACTCCTTCTGAATTTACCGTTAAGCGTTACCGGGCCTCCTGAATTTACCGTTAACCGTTACCGGGCCTCCTGAATTCACCGTTAAGCGTTACCAAGACCCCCCCATGCAGACCCTCCTATGAAATTCGTACGAATATTATGTGATACACACGAATCACTATGCGAAAACGCACGAATATTATGAAATTCGCACGAATCACTATGCGAAATCGTACGAATTTTATGAAATTCGCACGAATCACTATGTGACACACACGAGCCTTATGTGATTTGCACGATCCTTATGCGAAATTGCGCAACCACTGGCGGGGTCACGTGACAAACGGAGCGGGATTTTCAAGATGGCGGCTTCGCCGCTTCGGCGACTGAAAATACGATGTAACACGCCGAAATGAAGCTAAACAGTAGCTCACAGGCTATCAAATACATCTTTGCGACGGTAAATGTCCATTCCATGCCTTGAAATATAAATATCTCGGGTAGAAACGCTCAAAATCATGCCTCCTCCCGGCCGCCGTTTTTGCATAAGGATCGTGCAAATCACATAAGGCTCGTGTGTGTCACATAGTGATTCGTGCGAATTTCATAAAATTCGTACGATTTCGCATAGTGATTCGTGCGAATTTCATAATATTCGTGCGTTTTCGCATAGTGATTCGTGTGTATCACATAATATTCGTACGAATTTCATAGGGTTCGTGCAAATGCTTAGGCACCCCTGCGGAAACCACACCCAAAACAATCTGCTATGTATGGGAAGGACTATAAAAACTTTTTCTCGGGAAAATAACTTCTAACGGGAAATTTAAGACTAGTATTAACCGGATGTGAGGCAGAAAGAACCTGACTTATCGAATATAAGAACTGTACCGATGCCTTTTGAAAAAAGCTAGTCTCATATCAGACGGATCGGGTAATCGTTGTTTCATTTGTTTTACGTTGAAATGGAAAAACTTGACTAGCCCTTTGACTAGACTATCGCACACGGAGAAACAAACGCACCATCCTCATCCCCCAAGCAAGAACAAATAGACTGCAGAACTCTTTTCTCCATACATCAATCCTTACTTCACCTCCTTGATCAAACTGTACAATCAGATAGTAGACCCAACTATGCAATAATGGGTACCTGTTATGTCAGGGGTGCGTATATTTATTTGTATTTAATTGTAAATATGAACTTCATTAAGACCGCCTCCCCCTGTGTGCATGTCTAAAATGTTGATGTCTTAATAAAAGAGTTGAACTGAATACAGACCGGTTGTACAAACAAGTCTTGCAGAGTGTGAGACAGCAGCCACTATTGTCTTTAAATAGGCCTGACTATGTGATCATGAGTCAAACATCAATTAAAAAACGCACTCTCCTTTCTGGTCGGAAATTACATGTGAAAAGGGAACAATTGAGCCGATTCCTTTTGTGGAGAAACTTGTAAGCGCGGAAACTTCACAGCCTGCACGCAAGAGAGGTCCTGACGTGACATGTTTTTAGGGTTTAGGGCGCAATCTACAACTTATCATAAAAAAGAAGAAAAAAATCTGTCTGCGTATTGGCTTTGACGCCCTCTTTCATATGGCGCCCTGTGGATGGCAACTGAACTGCAGACGGCTTTTGCGAAATAAAGCACATTTATAAAGGAACTGACAAAATTCACAGCTGAAATCATACAGTCTCGAAGCCGACATACGCCTAAGCCAGTAAAGCAACACAACATAGTTACTCCTGCCTACCTCTCACATACGTGTTTCTACCTGGTCGTTTGACTGTACTGCAGGTACTTTATATACCAGCGTCTTAGCCCGAGGTTACAGTTCAATAATATGCTCCACTAAATCCCATCCCAGTGGCCCTTCCTGACCCTACACACACACACAATCACTAAAACATGGGGTGGGTGAGCACGTCACCGGAACGTACTGCGCCTGCGCGAAAAGTATAGACATGCTAAACCTTGCCAAACCCCCGGTTTACTAAAGGGCCGCATTTAAGAAAGTACGTGCGTATATAAGGGTAAAATCCCGTGTACGTTTTACATGAAACCATGTCTCTATTAAACATATACTGTGCAACAAGCGGGATTTCAATGCAACGTTGACCAAACCAAGCCCCAAAACACCAGGGTTCGCGCAGGCGCATTACGTTCCGGTGACGTGCTGGGTGGGTGGATCTGACAGATCACGTGGCCGTATCAGTTTACATTTTCATGGCAACGCACATGACCTTCAAACAGCGAGGTTACCGGAAACCACACCCACAACAGGCGGCTTTAAGAATCCCTTTTCCCGGGAAGAAACTTATAACGGGAAAAGTGAGGAAAGTTGCACGAGGAAGAACTGTGCGGCCGGCTGCACCCAGTGAAGAGCCGGACGTGAGGCGGGGACAAACTGCACCGACGTCTGACCGTGTCTGACGAACTGGTCGGAGGAAAAACGGAACAGAAGTGTTCTGGAAACGGCAAGTCTCCTTCCACACAGATCAGGTACTCGTCAGCTCATTTGATTTGGTTAAAAGGGTTTGAATTTATTAAAAGTAATAGTTAGACCACGGGACGATTCTTCTATGGTGAAATAGGGCCGCTCCGTATAATTTAGATATTCCGTAAAAAATAGTTTGTTTTTTTAATTATCCTCTGACTTGTTTTAAGGTTCCTGGTAACTAGTGAGTAATGTGTTTGTCATGTTGCCCATCATGGGTAATTTGTTTTTCTGTATGATAATGTGTGATACGGACAAGGCAGAAATGTCACCCTCTATATGAGAGGCATTGGTGGGAAATCCCAAGTCTGGTAACACCCAGCTCAAACACTTCCCCCTCTACGCTAGCGACGCACACCACGGTTACTAAGTTAACAAAATGTCGTTAACTTAGCTACCGTGTAACTTAGCAACCGCGTGCGTCTCTAGCGTCATAAGAGATATCACGATCCCTGTACAAACCAACTTTAATATTTCTAGCGAGATTTTTTAACAATACACACAACAAAAGATCGTTACTTGGGGAGCTTTCGATACTGCGCAGCAGACAACACCTTGGTCACTCGGAAAATGCTGCAGATATCGTTTTTGTTTTGTTTTTAAGGCGAAAATTGCAAAAGTCGAATGCGGCGGACGGATATCTGTCCTGACGGTAGAAACTCCCCGTTGCTAGGGAGGCATCAGGCTACCACGTGGTCGACACGAGATTCATAAGTACTAGTAAAATATACCTATTCAGCAAAGTTACGTTGTTTCACATGGCCAGTCCTCTGGTCAACATTTCTGAAAAACTTTCTCAGACTGAAAAGTGTTGCCCAAATCCCATCCAGCAAAGGAATTTAATGGACGTGCATTGTAAAACATTAGACAGCGCGCTAGCGACACGTGTATGTTTTGTTTTGAGCACAACACATTCGGCGTCTTTCATCCTTCCCGGTCTCAATGGTTTGCCGCACCCCCCAAGTTCATATAAAGGTCAATTTTCACAAAGGGCCTGTTAATTGCCGTGATTCTTTCAAAAACGCTCGGCCCTCCCTTTGTGGGAAATGTTTATTGAAACTTGATACCAAGAAGGTAGGGTTACGCGCAGTCTACTTAAAGAACTCCTAAACTCCAGAAGAGAGTATTTTTCCGATAGATATTAGTTTTAGGAACTAAAAAACACATGCTACTTCTGACAAAAGTTAGGTTAAACATGGCCGACATTTGCTTGAGAACAAATACAGCATATTTCAGCCATCTCCCTCCCCAAGCAACAATAGACTGTTCCAAAATTACCCGTGTGCAAAAATGGAACACTTTTTCTTAAAAGTCACTTCTACTAATAACACGTTAGCCCAAAAATGAATCTTACAAAATTCCCAGTGCAAGAATGGACTCTTCCATTGCACCCCATGTGAATTTGCTCAATAGACCAGTACATAAATACTCCCACTGAAAACATGGCCCTTTGAATATGATAAGAAACCCAGTTTAAAATTGAACTTAGCAAAAAAAGCCCCCCCCCCGTGCATGAAAAGGTAAAATAGACCAGTCCAAAAACACTTTCGCTAAACATGGAATATTGAATCATTACCCGTCCAAAACTAAATTTGAAAAAAAAATCCCCCCTCCGTGCAAGATTGAACTCTTCTTGTGATGCCTCTATGTAAAGTGGCGCAGTCCAAAAATACATCCGCTTAAATAGGACTTAGACGTAATCACCAAATTCCAAAAAAAAAATGGATTTTAAAAATGTTTCGTTTGAAAGATGGCGGACGCCGGGCGAAGAATATCACTGTGGATCATTCCACTTACAGTGGGGGCGCAAAACCCTCTGTTTTCAGTCGTTCCGTTTAAGTACGACTTGAATTGAAATAACTTTTATCTTGCCATCTATCTTACGTTAATCTGTGTTAACGTTATTTTAGACAGTAAAGTTTTTGTTTGAACACAGAAACGCACCATCGATCTTACCAGAAGGAGCCAAATCCCACCACCACCACCCACACCCCCTGCAATGTTACTGGATTCCCCTCTGCTGGGCAGATTCGTATTTTCTTATTGGTTGACGTTCGGTGTATCTATCAGTCTCATTGGTCAGAGTCCTGTGTATCTGTCCTTCTGATTGGTTCATTATTTCAAAAGTCATTAACAACCCTTTGTTAATGAAACTATTTCATTCCGGTTGTTAATGATTTTCCAAGTGTTACAGCGTCATAACCAACATGAAATGGGGCCTTCTGATTGGTCCACGTCCCCTGGCTATATGATAATTAATGTTTAAAAGATGATTGCGTCATGACAGTAGAAATAAGATCAAATGAGACATAAAAAAACGACTTTTCTTAACAAAAAGCCTGATTGGCTAGGAAAAGAACTTGTGACACTTTAAACGAGCTTAGGGCTATCTTCAACGGGACACTAGACTTTTATCCGTGATTCTCTGCACAAACTAGCCCGTTACTTTAACTTTGTGTATAACGTTTCCTTTCTTATCTTTATTACAGTAGTGGATTATGTCTTCCCGGAAATGTGTCAACACGTGTTTTACTATATCAACGGTTTGATTCTTTTTCTTTGGGGTAATAAGAATTAATTCTTTTATTGGGACAAAAAGAATGATGTCCAAAGTCACAGAAGAAAACGGTGAAAATAGAAAGCCCGACAAAACAACCGCAGCCGAACCTCTGCATGGAGAGTATAAAAATTATATCACTGTTTTCCAGAGCAGACCGAGCAGCAAAGCAAGATGGGATCGGGGTCGTCTGTGCCTTCCAAGGTAAGTTACAGTCATTGTCATTGAGTGCGGGGCGTCATATACTGCCTAGCGTCTAATGCTAGGCGTTTGTTGTTGATCTTTTACAGAAAACAAACTTATGGTGCTGACATATTTTCGGAAATGCGTTATCATATCCATCCGGCCACATTCCTATCACACAAACCTCGGTGATTCTGGTCTGATGTATTTACCTCCATGAAATTCATGGAGGTTATGTTTTCACCAGCGTTTGTGTTTGTGTCTGTCTATGTGTGAACAAGATAACTCAAGAACGGCTGGATGGATTTATAGTTTCATACTTGGTGTGTTGGTGGGGTGTGATGAACACTGGAAATGATTAGATGTTGGACCTCCTGGCGGCTTCCCTTAGTACTGCAGCGCAGCTTCCGGGTTTGCTATCTCGTGTTCTGAACACGCTATGGTCACGATTTTTAAGTGTTAGATAGCAATTTTTAAGTGTTACTTGTGCTCAGTAAGAAGTGACATGAGTTTGGGCCCCCTAGCGGCTAGTTATAGGATAGCAGGGGCATTTTGTCAAATACTTCTGAAGAGGATAACGCAAGGGAACAACGGATTTTAATGATTTTTGGTATGTAGGTACCTTAAACAATGTTGTACAAGATGAAATATTTATTATGCAAAATAGTAGTACAGTTGCATAATTAATGACAATATTCTATCATAGCAGTTTTTCAATGTATCTCTTGTCCCGGACATGCTATGGTCTTGACATTTGAGTGGTAGATAGCTTTTAGCGTCATGACAAAGTGGGGCAAGCTCCCTAGCATTTAATTGCGTAACTACAGGGGCGTTTTTGTCAAGACACTCCAAAGAGGATAACTGCAGAAAGGAACGACGGATTGCCTTCATTTTAGGCACGATGTGATATGAATATACATTTTATGCAAATGAGGGCTTGATTTGCATAATCAATAAGGAAATTGTATAATTCCATTGTTTACAATTACTGGACTTGATTTAATGTAACAGATGTAAATTATGATAGGTGGAACATAAGCAGATACCAAACATGCAAATGAGGAGCTCATTTGCATAATATATACAAAAATTGCAAAATCGCTTAATGATTAAATGATGGAAATTTTATACTCCACATGGGTACGTTAGTCATTTGCATAAGATTTACAAAAGCTCTAAATATTTCATGGAGGTATGAGGTCGCCGAACTCTAGTTTAACACTGCACTGTTTTACCGAACAGGGCATACTGGTGAAAGCAAAGACGGGGAACTACTGTGGAGGGGGCACCAATGGAACCATCTACATCGATCTCGAAGGAAGCACAACAGCCCCCATCAAACTGGACATGTGGTGGAGGGACGACTTTGAAAAGGGAAGCGACCTGGAGTACGTATTATTGATACATTTTGTGTACATGTCTTGAGATGCGATGCATTGTTCTGTAACTTGCGCCCATTTTACCAGAAAGAAGACAAACAAGAGTCTGAAAACTCAAGCCTGCATGAAATATTTTGTTTTGTGATGATGCGTATGGTGTGTTGTGGGGTTGATATGGTTTTTCCATCATTGTTCTTATATATATATACCTATGGTAAACGGTGAGATCCACCTTTCCAGTACAGTGACCTCACCATTTCATTTTTATTTCCTATTGTTGCACCTGCACCTGACACATATCCTTAATGCGTATATAATGGTTCATTCCATACAAAGGTGACCTGTGTGGATCTGTGCAGCCATCGGCTTCATATCCCTAATGTGTATATAATGATTCACCCCCCACACATTGGTGACAGGGGTGGATAATTGTGTGCGTGTCGTAATTGCAAGATTAAGAACCGTACGTACATGGCAGAACAATGCCCTAAATGTTTTGTTTTTTTAATTCGTTGGTGTTCTTTTTATTTTAGGTTCAAGGAGAAGGGCGTTACCCTGCCCGAGCGGTTCCGTCAAGGTGACGGTTACCTGAGGGTGTGGCGAGATGATTCCTGGCAAGCGGACAATTGGTTCTGTCAGTCTCTGTCCATCCAGGACAAGTCAGGCCTGACTTATAACTTTCCAGTTAACCACTGGATCAGAGCAGGTCAGTTCTCCCTCAACAGCTCTTAGGAGGCGCCATTATTGTATTTATATATTTCGGTGTTAATTAAGGGTTAATGACCCGCCTCGATGTGTATATGCTGTGATAACGCATGGCCCTTTGCTAGTACCACCGAATGAAAGCACCGAGTGAGCGAAGGTTGTAGCAAAGGACCAGGCGTTATGACACCATATACACCGAGGAACAGGCGGGCTATTAGCGTTATTATCATATAGCCTACCCAAACTTGCAAACTCCTGTATGACTCATTGATCCCTTGGTACTATACGCGTGAATTCCTTTGTACAATTTCTGAAAATTCACATTTGTTCCTTGGTAAATAAGGAGATTACATATTGCATTTCGAAACCAAAATTTCCACAGAAAATATTCGAAACATTGCCGTCTTGGCCTGTCAAACCTTTTACTGTACTGTAGTCATGATCATTCCTCCCTCCGAGGTCTGATTTTTCCTCCTTGCTCTGTGCTATTCTGATTCATGTATCTCTCATTCTGATTGGTCAGAGTCCTGTGTGTGCCTGTCCTTCTGATTGGTTCAAGCTTTCAAAAGTTATTAACACACGTGTTTGTTAATGAAATTATTTAATGCATGGCTGTTAATGATTTTCCATGTGTTATGGCGTCATCAACATAAAATGGGGACTTCTGATTGGTCCACGTCCCCTGGCTATATGATAATGCTCTTTAATAGCTAACATATAGGGCCTTGGAGTACACTTGTGTCCATTTCACACGTTATACTATTATTGCAATGCCTACTTATTTTCTTACGGAGCGACATAGAACTATGAGACTTCCTGTATTTCGTATTTCTTTATTATGGTCTTGTTTATCATTTTGTTGCTGTGTTGACGTTAGTATATACTATGCGTTCCAAACTTATGAAATATGAAAAAGGACGATCTAACTGGACATATGCATATACAAGTGATTCTTTCTTTGGCAGTTCTTTACAGTGGAATATGCATTTACAAAGGTCTTCTGGCCCTCCAAAACTTTAACCCAAAAATTAAGCCCGGACAGCACACAGAATGGCATGGTCACCGTCACCTATCCAATGCGTTAGTATCAGTGAGTGAAACGCTTTAAGGGAAAGATCACTTATGAGTCTAGACAGCAATTTTTGTTTTAGAAGTGACCTAAAATGTGTTTTTCTGGGATTGGTGGCATTCTGGAGCTGGATGTTACAAATATTAAAGGGTTGATGGATTTTTAATTGCGTTCGGAACGCTTTAGAATAATGTTGTTTGGATGTGGTTACGTATCCTGCAGGGGGTCAAAGGTCACTAATATTCGTTTGGATGCGGTTTAGTGTTTATTATGTATTTGTACTTCCCGCACGCGGCTTTGCCGAATGTGCCGATTTTAAGGTGAAATAAAGTTCAAAGTTCAACGTGGATATGCTTTGTAAGCCAGTATGGGCAGTACTAGGGGCCGGACTATCCTGTCCGTGTTAGTTTTTCATGGACTGAACTTCAGGTATGTGAGTTTTGATGGCTTCTTTCTACCATAATTCCCATGTAAAAGTATATGAAGGAATATTAGTGGTCTTTCTTCTCTGTTGAGGGTTTCTGGTGGATCTCTCTGTTCTGGTATCACCTGCAGGTGAGGCGGTATGGGTGCCCCCTGGCGGTGCAGTACTGCCCCAGCATGACCGATACCCCGACAACCGTAAGGTAGTGCTGGATAAACAGAGGGAGCGTTTCGCTTCCTTCTATCTTGATCCAGGCATGCTTCCCATGGTAAGTCGACGAGACCGATTCACAGAAGATACGAACAGATATTGAATGATAAGTAATGGCAACAGAAAAGTATCAGGTACATGATTAAAATGAATTCATTCATAAAAAGGCGCAAACTGACATTTTTCTTAAAAATTGATGTGAGCTATCTCAGTTTACGTAATTAATGGACAGTGTGACAATGGGCCGTGATTAACATCATTGTGAAAAGAGACTACTCAAACACTAGTGTTGGCTATATCAAGACTGGTTGGGCTTGACTTCAAGTAATATACTAGCCTGGAATCCAGCCGTGTTGTGTTTTGGTCGCTCCCCAGAGGTACGCTTCCTGTCAATGTTGGCAGGAAGCGTACCTCTGGGGAGCGACCAAAGCACAACACGGCTGGATTCCAGGCTAGTAATAGACTATTAGTAATGTCAACCGAAAATTACCAATCCATCAATTATCATACGCATGTAAACAGCCTTTAGCACACAGCACAATTTGAACACTACTGTCTATGAGAGGTGTGGTATAAAAGATTGGCTTTGTAGTTCTTTCTGGTTACGAAATTAAATGTTGTGCAATGTCCACGTTATGCTGTCACGTTATGCTTGTTTTTTCTTTCGAAAATACAGTTACGAGACCTCCCAAAAGAGGAACACTTCTCCTCCAGGCAGATTGTAAGTATGTTTCTACGCCATTGAATAAAGGGCTCTATGTATTGTCATCCTCCTACGCACGGTCCCAACGGCTAGCTGACTGCTCAGCCTATTGCGTAGGAGGATGTGTATTGTGGATCTATCGAAAACGGGGTTGGGGCCTCATCGGTCACATCTGAAATTCTCTGAAAGTCATTTCAGTACTAACAAACATACTAACAACAAACATTGACTACTGATTTTGGGTTGTTTCAATTATTTATTACTCCTATTTGATGGTTACTACTTTATGCCATATTGTTGTGAATGTATCATTCATTAAGTTCAGTCATTAAGTGATCCTTTTTTATATACTGATTTATTGTGATTTTGCGCTCCCTTCAGTCATTCAGTTAACAGGTTAAAGTTTATTGCACAACAATTATAACGGGTACAGAGTAAGGCAGCGTAATGCATATTGTACGTGTACAAGACTACTGGCTATATAATAACATTAATCTACTGGCTATACAATAACATTAATCAGATACAGTACAGTACATGTAGATTCTATACTATGCAAAAATGAAAGAATACACAATGTACAATGTTAACTAAAGAAAGCAGCCTAGATATTCACAAAACACTTATCCTGAAACAGTGACCATTGATTAAATATAATCTACGAAATAATGATAAACAATAATTCACTTCATCATCATCATCGTCTTCATCGCTCTCCACTGAGGCAGGCAGTCATTGTCCTCCACTGTCTTTTGTCTGATGCTGACTGCTGACGCAAGTGCAGTGACGCAAGTGCAGTGAGAGCGCACCTTTAGCTATGTCGTTGCTATGTGTTATTAACATCTAATCCGTAAGATTGCACGCAGCCATCTCTGATACACTTGTAGATGAATTTCACTTTATAATGGAATGTTCCAGATACGCTAGTTTGCGTAATGAATTATTCATATTTCTCGAATCAAGTACAACAGAATTCAAGAGACTCGATGCTACAAACAGATTTGTTTACATCTTTAGATGTCAGAACTCACATAATGCAAAAATAGACACATATACCATGGATTGGTCTGCTGTTAGAAAGAATATCGTAACTAATGATTGGGCTACTATACTCCATTGTAATACTATAGTCTATATCAAAGAATTATGTTAGCCCTTATTGCAATGTTAATTAGGTTGTTAAGCATTATTCTGTACCTCTATTTTGTACTCTGTGTAACAGTTGTTGCCATATATTGTATTATGTACAATTGTCGTGCAATAAAGTTCTTCTAATTTACTTACCCTTTCCCAGGGGTCTCTGTTAAAGACAGCGGCGATCATGGGCGGGACGAACCTACTTCTCGTCGTTGCAGACGGCCGCTGGACAACATTTGACGGCATCAAGCAGGCATTCCCACCTGGGGAAACTCCAAAAGTAAGAACATCGGACAAGATCTTTCACTAGCCTCCATAGCAGGCTCGTAGCGCGCTCGTATGTCATTCAATTGCCTCTCACGGAGTTGTGAATTACTCCTAGCATGTCGGCTGCAAGCATTTTACGGCTCTGTCCGGTGGAGATGCGTGCAGTTTATTAGGAGCACCTCCTAGTTAATCGCCCTAATCGTTTTTTAATATCCCTTTGATCAGAAAAGGCGAGCAATCAGCGACCAGTACAAATAGAAATGGCCAGCAAAAGTGTATTATTAGCCAAAAAAAAACCAGAGAGCCTGCTATGGAGGCTAATCTTTCACGGTCTATCTCGAGATGATTACCATTACCATTTAAGATGATTACCATTACCATTTAGGCCATGTTGATTTGATTATATGAATGACATACGAGCGCGCACTTCGTCCGTTTGTAACAAAATAAAAATAAATCGCACAAAGCAGCAGCAAAATGAACCGCAAGTATATGCCGTAAGTTGCAAAAATGTATCTGAAGACGAATATTGATGTTGTAGATTGCGAAAGTGTATTCATTCTAAAGACAAAGAAGACAATATGAAAGAATAGAAATGAAGAGTCCATTGTTTTGCATACCATACTTTGTGAGTTTAGTCATTTGTTCAGGTATCATATTGAATGCAACTTTTTTTTAGCCAAACCTATCTATTCCTGCGCTGGCATCAGTTTTTGGGTTCCAGAGGATGTCATCCATATCATCAAATTAAAATGGCCTTGCTTTTCCTCCTCCTCCTTGCCCATTCTCATCCTCCTTAACTAACTGCTTGCTACCATTTAATCATGACAACTACTTGTTCTAGCTACTAATTCCAATATTGCCAATAGTACCCATTGTAGTACTGAACTACCTGGCCTGTTCCATGCGTTTCCAAGGAAAGATATTCCTTTGGTTTGAAAAGCCAATAAGGGAAGGGTTACTTTTATTATGTCTTGTAGGGAATGGCCGACTGGAAAACGGATAAGCATTTCGGAGCACAGCGTCTGCAGGGCGTTAACCCCACCTCCATCCGCCTGTGCAAGACTATCCCGAGAGGGTGAGTCGGCAGCCTGACTAAAGCACGCTTCTCCCTCCCACTGGTTAGGCCGCTAGAAGCTTGATGACCAACACCTCTACGTTAAAGTCAATATTACATGTATGCAAGAACAATTGATCTAAGTACTGCGTGTGAGTGTGTGTGTGTGTGTGTGTGTGTGTGTGTGTGCATGCGTGTGTGTGTTTCTGTGGGTGGGTGGGGGTGTAAACGGCATAACTCAAGAAGTTGTGGATAGATCGTTATGATATTTGTTATGTTGGAACGTGTTGGCAAAATGGAGAAACAATTGTGGTCCCATGTTTGGTTTCCGTAGCACTCTTCCGTTTCTTTTCTGTCTCGTGTCCTGGTCTTGGTATGGTCATGATTGGTAAAATTTGCGAAGGGGGCAAGAATTTTAACCTTAGGCCATAGCAAGTAAATTTTATGGATGACTGCAGACAGCAAAAATAGTAAGATAGGGCGAAAAAAAAAAGACGGGTAAAAAAAACAAGATGGCTGAATTTTCAAAATAGACACCATAAACATTGTAACAAGAATTTTGAAGCTACAAAACATGGTAGCACAGCTACAAGTCATTCATTCCTGTAGTCAAGACCTACACTACAGTCATGGTTACCTTGCTAATGTCACTTCTACAAGTATCATCATTAGGCTAAAACACAACATATTTGCTCATTTTGGTAATTTTAATGTTTAATGTTAACCATCTCAAAAAAAAAAGAAAAAAAATCTTCTTTTTTTCTGAAGTCATGCGAAAAATAATGAGCGCGCTGATATCATCCATAAAATTTACTTGCTGTGGCTTTACTGTAGAAGTCGTTTGCAACCCAATACTTTTGAGAAATTACTCACCTGTTTGTCGTACAGTTTTGGCGTGACGTCACCCATGGTACAACCTTTCCTCCAAGGCCTGACACTGGACGCAGCGATGGCAGCGAAGCGGGTGTACATCGTGGATCATTCAATCATGAAGATCACCGACAACAAGAACAACAGACCTGTGAGTACATCTCTTGCTTCATGTACAACATACGCTGCGACTAGATCTGTGTCAAAAGCACAGTACACTGTACAAATGCACTTTCTAAGGCGTGATGGTGAGGTAACGTTATATACTTTGAAGACTTTACTTAGTTTTGGTAGAATCTTGCGTAGCAGTTTGTTTATTCGGGTGAAAATTCTTTTGCATTCGTGCCATTGCATAAGCATGTCTTCTTCATGGCATGTTTGATTAGGAGTGTTGTTTTCAAGTTATGATGATTAATTTGATAGCAATAATGAATGAATGAATGAAGACCTTTATTGCACATTTTTGCCACACCGGGCTAAGTACAGGTCACAACAAGACATGTTGAAAAGATGCAGTTGACAGATACAAAATGAGACTATTGCTGGATAAATTCAACTTCTCCTCGCTTTTCTGTTATAGTGGAGATAAAAGAGCAGATATCTTTTATGATCGATGGTTTGTCTAGTTGCATTAGGAATATGAATTTTTCTACAGAACTTAGGTGTATGAAGTAAGGAAATTGGTTTTGTATAACCTTATACAGTTCGTTTCTCTCTACCGTATACAATCTACACTCTATTACAACATGGCGTTCGTCCTCTATTCTATCTAAATTACAATGTTTGCATAGCCTTTGTTCCAGAGGAGTGCGGGTATGTCTTCCTGTTTCAATATGAAGTTTATGACAGCTAATCCTAAGTCTTGTGACTGCAGTCCTGTCCCTCATATTTTCATTACTTAGATATATTATTCTTCATTGAATGTAGTTTTCAATAATCTATATGATCTTAACTTATTTTTGACGGGCTCCGCCTTTGTTGTCATTATGTATATCTTTTAAAAACGTTTGAAAGTATATGTCCTTTAATCGCTAGCCAATACACGAGTTAACAATCTGAGACGTTGATTTCAAGAAAAGTACGCACATGTACACATGTTTGTGAGTTTTAACTTACATTACTTTAACCCCTAGATGTGCGCTCCCTACGGACTTTTCTTCGTTAATAACAACCAAGACCTGGTTCCTGTCGCCATTCAGCTGTACCCTAACGATGACACAAAAACACACCCGGTGAGGTTTGTTGTCATGGTGGTAGAAATGTGTTGTAAAATCAAGATGGTTAACGATTTTTTGCGTTTATTTCCCGATATATGACGGTTAATCATAATTGTAGATGACGACTTTACGGATTGTATGAGTATGTGTACATTATGAGTTATTTCTCACGATTCTCTAACAAGGTCTCGCGACTTCCTGAAATATCTGTTGGTGCTCGTATATTGTGTTTATTTGTTGTTCATTACATATGCAAATGAGGTTTTCATTAGCATAACATGCGTCCATTGGTTACGTACCGTCACTGTACATTGAAAGTGGCTTGCACGTAGAAAATACATAAAAACAGAAAATATACAATCAAACCAAACACAATGCTCCCCGTCAATTGGTAGCTTCGTCCATTGACCCCATGACCTGGACTGTCTGTCATGTTTGACAAACGACTAGATCTAACAACTCTGACCTCTACTTCCTGTCGCTGTAGCAAATCTGAACTTTGCGGTCATCTTCCCAGTCACTGACTTCTTGTCACTCTACTGACAGATCGAAATAAAGACTATTAGACAAAGACAATAAAGATCCATATATTTCTCGATAACGGTGACCTGTAGGTGTTCCTGCCGAGTGACCCAGAGTACACGTGGCTCATGGCCAAGATGTGGTTCAACTGCGCCGATGGGAACTACCACGAGGCCGTCCCTCATCTTGGTAAGATTTATACCTATGCCCTTTATATAGGTAAGAAGTAAGGAAATCATTCAGATGAAAAATGACGGTCTCTTTCAAAACTGGGAGTTTTTATTTATTTCAAGGAAGTTGCAAACTAATAGAGAAATTAATTGTATCAACTGACGGAACTCTTATATCCGTTCTCCGCTTCAATGTATTATTTGAGAAACAGCTTTATAATCACCATCAGTCCTTGGTGAATGGGTTAAAGTCATGGCTAGTGCGTGGATAGGCGGTCACTAGACGAAGGATTCCTTTTGCTTTTGTTAGTTGGAAAATAAGCCAAATACCTCAAAAAAGTTATCCCATTAGTCAAGGGATCTTGTATAGAGGAATGCGGGGTTGACTGTATTCTGTTCTTTAAAGCTTGGAACTTACAACAGTGTAAATATTGCCCCTCAAATGCTGTGGAAGACGAGAGTCATTTTATCACTAATTGTTCTTTTTATGATGATATAAGAAACCAACTATTTATGAGTGTATCCAAAATACACGCTTACTTTCCAACTATTCCTGACAATGAAAAATCAATCCTACTATTAAAATCAAAGAACCCACACATTATAAAAGAAGTGGGTAAATTCGTCTTCCACTGCCTAAAGAGAAGTCTAACCCAACAAAACTAGTATAATGTACACTAGCATAGCATAGTCATAGAATGTAGTTCCTAGCACCTTTGTATTTTTCCTTATTTTACATGTTGTTTGTACCTGCAATTAGCCCTCGGGCAAGAACTTGCAATAAACATATCAATTATAAAGGTTTGTGGACGTAGAAAGTCTCGATTGTTGCTGTCGACCAGTTCCCGTTATTCAGGATTATAAAAGATGCCGTAAATGTACGTCTGTTCTTCTTCACAGGATTTACTCATCTTCTGATCGAAGCATGCGCACTAGCAGCCCACCAGACCCTCGCCCCGTCCCACCCGATTCTGCGTCTCATGCAGCCGCACTTCATCTACCTTTTCCAGATCAACTCGTAAGATATTCACATGCATATACATGCATGTATACCCGTAAATAGTTTCGTCAGGCTGGTCCATCAAATGAACATATGCATGTAGTTTTTTGCATTGCCGCGCCAGCGGCAATGCCTTATGCCAGCTTTCTTCCATGGTTGGATCAATGGACGGACCTTTTAACCCAGCCCTTCCAAAGCCCCTTCCAAAGGCCCTTCTTTCCTTGCCGAGTTTCATGGCTTAGTTAGACATTGGTACATTCCAGGCGAGTATTAAAACGCTCTTCTAGACGCATGTTACTGTATGTGGTCCAGCGTAATAAATCTACGCTTTAACTCACCATGTTTATATAAAGATATATCACAAATTGCATCAGAAGGAACTTATTTTGTAATGAAAAATAATGCATATTCATTGTGGGTCAAAAAGTTTTACAAAACCTGTTTAATGTGCCAATAATTCATGTGACATAAATTATGATAATGAGGTAAACTTCCAATATCCCCTTTTGCTGCATTTCCTACTGAAGAAGCTAGGTGTCGCTCTCAGCAGTTCAGTCATAAAATACGCGGCAATGCACAGCTTTTCTTAAAAGATTTCTTGTTTACGTAAAGAAGATTTTCCTACCAAACAAACGTTTCTCCACAGGTTGGCCCGGAAAACGCTGATCAACGAAGGCGGGGGTCTGGATAGAGTTGCACAGATCGGGAGGGATGGCGCCTTTGAACTCATCCGAGAGAAGTGAGTGAAGAGTCGAAAAATAGTCATAATCACTCGCCCACTGCAGTTTAATGAAAGTATATTGCATAACAAGTAAAATGGGAGGAACAGGAGTAAACGAAAATGTAGTAGCTGGCATAGTAAATTTACTCGTGAACTGTGTTTTTTTCATTGTGTAAAATATTTACCTGTGTCATGATTTGCTAAATCTCACAGCTGTTTTGGGCGATGATCTCCACAGGCTGAAGACTTGGCGGCTTAATGTCGAAGGAACACTTCCAGAGGATCTGAAAGAGCGAGGGGTGAGAAAATTCTTTCATTCGTCTCATGACAAATATCAACAGCCACATATCTAAATCTGTATTTTATTTACATGAATGTTTGGCGTAATGAACAGAACTATTTTAAAAACTCTCGCGCTGTT
This sequence comes from Branchiostoma floridae x Branchiostoma belcheri, assembly GCA_019207045.1. NCBI lineage: Eukaryota > Metazoa > Chordata > Leptocardii > Amphioxiformes > Branchiostomatidae > Branchiostoma > Branchiostoma floridae x Branchiostoma belcheri. The sequence goes on along the minus strand of CM033024.1, from coordinate 27,993,385 downwards.
AGGTAGATGACGTGAAGGCCTTGCCGAACTACTACTACCGTGACGACGCTCTGCGCCTGTACCCCTTGATCCACAAATACGTCACAGAAGTCGTGAACTTGTTCTACGATGATGGCAGTAAGTACGCATGCGCAGATATTGTTGTAATGATCCGGTTTCCCGGATGTGACACGTTGAACCCTTTTTTTTTAATTTTCAGCAGTCAGATGTTCAATGACAGCCATGCCCGTAGCTAGCTATGCTTTCAGACGGATCTGCATGAACCGAAAAGGATAACAACGAAGGTATTTTTTTCAGATGACTCAGAGAAGCTAAAGAAGGACCCAGAGATTCAGGCCTTCGCGAGAGCTCTCGTTTCACCGGACGTTCCCATCAAGGTAATTCAGAAACAGTTTATAGTAATCTTCAAGCAGATCTATCAGGGGCAAAGACAGTATCCAAAAGGCCAAACAGTGACAAACTGCCCCCCCCCCTCGTTTTAGCCCTTTGGCTGCTGTCTTTGATCCCGATAGATCTGCTCGGAGATTAGTCTATAGTAGTTTGCAGTAGTTTGTGTCGGCTGTTGAGACGAACCTGATACTGATAGATACAATGACATTGCATTGACTTTTATTATCAGCGCGATGCTAAACAATGAAAAGCATTCCTTGTTCGAGCATGAAAGTTAGGAATTTGCCTAATCAGAAAATCAAATTGTTCACAAATTCAAGAAACTTCACTCACCTTCTCACAACCGGGACGGGGGGCGGAACCGACTTCCTACGAAGGCCCTGTACTGACGTCATGCCTACGGAAGAATCACTTGTCTACGTCACTCGGGTCGCATAGCTGAAGAAGACCGAGAGATTCGGAAATTCCCTGCGACTAATTTTTTTTTTAGTTGGATAACAGTTTAATTTTCTCATTGTGTCTGTCTTATTTCTGAGTCGGAAAATCTCCTTACTTTGATGTTACTCCTCCCTGTCACAGGGGGTTCCCGGGGGCGAAAAGCCGGGGTTCACCAGCCTTGATGAGCTGATCCAGACGGTCACCTCCATCATCTTCACCAGCAGCGTGCAGCACGCAGCCGTCAACTTCATGCAGTGGGACCAGTACGGCTTCGTACCCAACATGCCGCTCTGGCTGGAGGGAAATCCGCCCACAGATAAGGTAAGTGTCGTTGTGTCATGTTTGCTGAGATAGTCAACAAGAAGTATGATATTTTGTGCAGGAACCATGAAAATTCTTCAGACGTTCAGTGTCATGTCTGGTAGATTTGTCGAATTTCGCCATGTATGTGTACATCCGCTGGCCCCGAGTCCAAGATGGAAGGATGTGTGGCTGAAAATATTGCATCTTAAGACTTGCAGGATGAAAGTCTACTTTGGCCAGGGTACAAAGTTGGTGCCGCAGGAAAATGTACAGACAGAATTTACGATATTTAATACAACAAAAAAATTATTTAAAAATTCTAAATATCTATTAGTTGACCTTTGATTTCTTGTTAATATTCGCATTTGCATTTTAACACATAAGAGATAGTTCCTTTATCGAAATATCTATTACTTTCATGGAAATACCTTGCAATCGTATGGGGTCCTGTGGCTCAATCGCCAAGGTGTTCGATATATTCATAATACAGAGGTTCCGTTTTCGAATCCGTTGATGTGCCTCCGATCTTGTGCCCTTGGGAAAGACACTTTACGCGACTTTCCTCACTTCACCCGAGTGAAAATGATTACCTAGCTTCGGCTAGGGCCGTCCCTCGGATATGACAAACCTGGTGGGTCGCACCATGAGGCGGTTTATCGGGTGCAGTGCAATACAAACCAACCAGCCAACCTGGTGTGTTACACCGTATATGTTTACCGGGTATGCAATGGAAACAAAGAAATTCTGCCAGGAATACTTAGTCGTTGATATTTCAATTCCATAGAGCGAATTGACAGAGAAAGACGTCTTGAATGCTCTCCCTGGAAGGAGGAAGACTGTTGAGATCAACCTTCTGACTGACGTTCTGAGTGAGCGGGCGACAAATCCTTTGGGGAACTTCTTAGTGCCGTACCTCCAGCCAGTACAGGGCCCACCTGAGCTGCCGGCGGTGGGAAGGTAGAAGATGCTTTGATATCTTTTTTAACGTTTGTAAAGAGTTGGCCACATCTAGGCATTGAACTAAATTGAATAGGAAAGAAGTAGTGTATAGGTTTTGAAGGCTTGTGGGTTGTATTACTGTGGGAAGCACTCCCCCTAAAAAGATTTCCATTTATCACATTTATCCATCAATGTATTAGAGAAAGAAGTCCATTTTTGCATTTTGCGACTTGCAGTCGCAAAATGCCTTCTGGCCAGTGTAGTCGCCGTTGTGATGTTGAGATGAACGGACCTGTTCAATCCATGCCAAACATTTGTATACCTGTTAAAACAGGCATTTCTTCAACATGTTCGCACTAACGCAGTGGTAAAGTTTACGCATTCTAAACCAATGCACCCGGTTCGACTCCGGGGAGGTAGATTTTTTTCAACTTTTTTTTCTTTTTTACATCCATTAAAATACTAATTTTTACATCCATTTGGCCACACCAATTTATTTCTTTGGTTAACGGATTCGCCGCTTCGTTTTTTTGCCGAATAGAAATAAAAATTAAAAAAAAAAAACTTAAAAATGCCCCGCAACAGAGCTCACTCAAAAACAGGCAATGTGTAGTGAAATTTGCTGCAGTTCACGCACATTTTAACAGGTGGCGTCTAGATCTGCTGCAGTTCAGGCACATATGTGAATCTCTCCATGCGCCAATATCAGGTTTAGTTACTCTGTTCTATTTATATGACATTCTAATAACTAGAAAAAAACGTTCACACACGCAAACATTGGCAAAATGTCAGCTTTTTTAAAAGCACTTGTTTTCGTTGAGTAAGCTGGTCATCTTCGATTGTGAGTGGGTAACCGAAGAAATTAGATTATACAGGTAATACTGTTTTTCTGCCTCATTCCCATTCACTTATTAAAGATGGCGGATACTGTTTGAAGCGCCTGACCGTATCCAATGATTTGGTGATTGCGTATACAAAGTTATCTTGAGTCGTGTCTTTCTTCCAACTTTCTTCAAGAGGTATTCCACCAAACGTCTTCTCTTCTACATCTCTTCTACAGGTTCAAGGATAACTTGGCTACTGTCGCCAGAGAGATCGAAAAGCGAAACCACCCATATGACTACCTGAATCCAAAGAACATTCCAAACGCCATCAGCATCTAGGAAAACGAGTCTACAGATGGACTGGATAAAACCGTTCTGAAATAAGATGGATATATCTAACTAATGATCTAATGATCGCCTAGCAGCAACTCATCGGCACATAAAGAACACTTAGACTTATCACATTCAAATGGTAAAACCTGACTCTATCAGTAATGTAATATGATACCTAGAGGATGAAAATTGATTCTATCAGCAATGTAATGTGATACCTGACTCCAACAGCAATGTAATTTGGTACCTTACTCTAGGGACTCTTGTTTCGTGTTGTTTGTCGGTTTGAGCTGTTGCTTCAGAAGTCCACCTGTTGTTTGCTAATTTGGTTGTCATCTGAGATGTTGTTTACTGATGTGTTTGTGTATTTGGGATGTTGTTTACTGATTTGTTCGTGCATTTGGGATGTTGTTTACAAATTTGTCTATATTTGCGATGATGTTTGTTGACTTCCTTGTGTATTTGGGATATTGTTTACTGATTTGTTTGTCTATTTGGAATGTTCTTTGTTGACATGTGTATTTGGGATGTTCTTTACTGATGTTGTTTTTAAGCTGATATATAGTTTTGGTCTGAGCTGTTTGTTGATTTGTTATTTTAGCTGCTGTGTGCACATTTAAGACGTAAGAGAGATTTATGGTTTATGATGACTTGTTAAATGTGTGAGTTTGTGTAAATTTGGCGATTCAATAGTAAGGACGATTACTTGCCTCCTAGCGACTTCATTCTGAATTGCAGTGGTCTCCATACTTAACTATAAACTTGACTTTTTGATGATCATCTATAGAGAACGAGATCAGAAAAATAAAATCATCTGACTTTGACTTTTGCACCATCCGGTTGTTGAGGTTGGTATGTAGTACACGGACACTATACTATGGACACTGTATTAATGTTATGATATGTAGATCAATCCAGAATTATTGTAATTCCGTTTTGGTACATGACAGGACTTTCACAATTTTGACGAAGAATTTGACAGTACCGGGCAGATGATGCGCGTTCATTTCACGAAATGACCTCGAATCCTGACGAATACGTACAGGTATTTGTATATTTGGCGAAAACAGGCGAATGCAGGCGAATCCAACAACGGATTCGTAAGAAATCCGAACATCGAAACGACAAAATCAGAAAACAAGGATATTCGACATATACGGAGCCGTATTCTGTCTGCATTTTTGGTGGATCCGACAAGGAATCCGTATCAAATTCGAACATCGGAAACCGTTATTCGGAACCACATCACGACAAAATCAGGAAAAAAAATTAAACGGATACGGAAACGTATATATTCTTTTAGTATGTTTGTGAATCCGTAACATAAAAGAGAAGTTTATTTGCAAGTTCGTGCCCGAGGGCTAATTGCAATATATCCGGACATCGGAAACCGTTATTCGGAACAAGGAGTTTCGACAGATACCGAGCGGTATAATTTAGGTTCGCACCTACCAAAGATGCTGTCAGATTCGACATACGAACTTTCCAGAATCTATCACATATTCTGGCCCAGAATATCCAATTGGCGTATACAAATACGTACAGGTACAACACACAAATGTATATACATATATTTAATACAGAAACAATGACACAGATTAGAAGGTAAAACATATCACATGGTCACATTTGTCAAAAATAAATCTGGGCATCCAGAAATTGAATACATATGACTTATATTTCGAACTTGAACATGATATTGATCAAACAACTGTAACATTCACTTAATACACACTACTGCTTCTAGCTCACTTTATCCACAAACTGCGGGACCTTTGTGTTACACTGAATAACTGTGAAATTTTCCTAGTCCATTCTTCTACAAGATCGTAAATCATATACCACTCAGCTGTTTGTTTTTTCGTATCTTAAACCCGAAATGAATGCCTGTTGACCATCGGCCAGTATGGACAAGTCGCAAGTTATGAAGTTTCGGATTAAGTATAATGCGAACCAGGATGTACTTACTTTGCTTACGTTATGGTGTCATTCAGACACTTTCCTCAGAGCTTCTGACTGGAGTTCTGCCTCTCGCCGCTATATGTAACCGATGTAGGTGGCGCTTTTGCGGCAAGAACATAATCGTAAGCAAAATAAGTACATCCTGGTTGTGTACAAGAATTCTCCTATATCCTATATTCTACCAACCCGAAGAAATTTTTTCGGAAATTGAATATATTTCTTGAAAATAATAAGACTGAAAGTAATAAAAACAGCTACAAGCTGATAAAAACAGCAACAAGCTGATAATTGATAAAAGGGATGTGTCCAAAAATATCTGTGTTTATGGTAAGATGCAATTGCCATCCACCCCATACACAGTACACAAATGACCAAAACATAGCATGGTGTGTTTTGACCTAAATATTGAGCAGGGAAGGACAAGGCGTTACACCCTGACGATGACTGACTTCTGGTTCAAACGTCACTGGGCTGTGGATAAAGCTTTTCTGTGACGCCCGCGTCTACTTCAATAACGTCCTCATTTCTATCCTTTCTGGAAGACATTCTATCCCAAATGGAAGACACTGAAACCTGCATGATGATAAAAACAAGGAGAAGTGCACAACAACAGCCCATAAATAGATACAAAATCGAGCGGGGTCCTACATGTTCGAAAAGGTAGCCCGTTGCAGAGCTCGACGCGGTGCCTCCAATGGCGGCGCCGATCAGGCACAGAGCAAACACTACCGGGGACGCCTCTAAGTTCTGATTGGCCCAGGCGTTCCCGCCGGGTACGATGGGAGCCACCGCTAGGCCGCACACGCACGTGAGGACCCAGAACACAGTCCTGTTGGTGGCGCCCCAGAATGCCATCGCCACGGCAGCAGCACACAGGCTCGCCAGCTCCACCGACAACATGACGTGAACAGGCACCCAGGCGGCGACTGCGGTGGACAGCCAGCGCATGACGGCGATGCAGACCCAGAAGCTGGAGTAGACGACATTTGCGTCGGCCTTGCCGTACATCCGGGTCTCTACCAGGTACGACACCATGTACTGCGTGAAGGCGCTCATCTGGGCCTGAACCAGGATGTAAAACAGCAGCAGGAGGAACAACAGTAGAGAAGCCTTGCCGCTGCTTCCTGTAAAAAGGAATAAAAGCCGTTGTTGTACAACAATGCTAAACTTTCTTCAACACAAAAGTATACACCGATCATTTTTTCAGCGATCACCATCGCCTTCTTCAGGATTAATAATGACCAGTCACATCCGGACGTAAAGTCTCGAGAGTTACAACACGTGACCGTATTGACACGTGATCTTGCGAATACGTGATGTCACCAATTGGTCAAACGTGGAGTTTAGAACGCCCCCGTCTCTATGTAGTGGTACCATGGTGGCTGAAGTGCCCTGATGTATACAACTGTAAATGTCATGGTAACGGTGATAAAGTAGTTTTAATTAGTGATACAAGAATGTGGTATTAAAAAGTACGAAATGTATGTTGCATATCATTAAATTTCGTTGCTGTATAAGTGCACAATAAATGACACTCGTCTTCTATTTTTATCTTTGTTACAACATTGGCAGATAAATACCAATTGTTTTGCTGCAAAGGAATGTTTTTACGTCTACCTTTAAGAAACCGTCCTGGAGAGAAGAAAGCGGAGATTGACTGCGGAGTTTTCTTGACCTTGACCTTCCTCCGTTCGGGGTGGACCATGTCGCTGTACTGGAAGTAGAAGAACAGAACAAACATGGCGAATTCTGCCGCGGCGACTCCTGCGTACGGCCACTGGATGTGTGACGTCAGCCTGGCCTGGTCCATTGTGAGCGGAGGGGGTGTTGCCTGGTCCACTGTGAGCGGAGGGGGTACGGAACGTTCCACTGGGAAGGGAAGGGGTGTCGTGTCATTTGACGGTGTGCGGTCGGGGGACACGAAAGGGATGACGATGAGCTGGATGGCGAAGGAGCCGAGCGGGTAGCCCGCCTGTGTGGCGTGTAGAGGGACGGACGCCTGGTCTCCCCAGAGCTGCGTGCACAGGACTGTCACGGCTGGCAACAAACAAATAAACAAACAGAATATTTACTACTTCAATATTCTGACGTACGCCTGGTCCCCATAGCTGGCATGCGTGCACAGGACTGTCACGGAAAGAAACGACAATATATACTCGTCAGCTATTGGGAACGTGAGCAATCGCACATTTATATAATGAAAGACGAAAAGCCTTGCCCAAACTAAATTACTTCTCGTGATCGCTACGAATATCGGTACAACTAAATTTACATCATCCGCTTCACCACCCGAGTTGTACCACACCTTCCGCTCACAATGTAAGTACACTACTGTAAGTAATACTTATCAATGGACCTATGTCCATATCCGGTTCTTGCATGATGGTGGGTCCGCGAAGATTTGTAGAATAGGAGGGACTTTTTACCCTTTGCATACACCCAGGACGTTATATGATAACGTCCTTGCATACACCGACGCACACCACATTATTGCTACCAGAACCGCACACAATATATCCGTGAATTCGTGCACCCAGCCAGTGAAGATTTGAGTAATGATCGGTATCTACAGATTTGTAGTTAACTTTGGTGTAGGGACTGAATTCCGGCCCACACCATGCACCCTATTTGTAACTCTCAATTGGTTTATAGTACTACTGACCTGTATCTGTGAAACCATGCCCCCAGCCGGCAATGTGCTGCATTACAACCAGTCCCCACAAACTGGTGGCGTAGGGGGTACCAACAGTGCCCACCCCCGCTAGGAAAAAGGACGATCCCAGCACCAGGCATGCGTACTGGGGTAGGAGGTCCATGAACAGACCCCCCGCGACGGCTGACAGGAAGTACCCCACGGTGTGTCCCGCGAGAACTCGCGAGATTTCCTCATAGCCAACTCCGAGACGATCCTTCAGGTCGATCAGCGTCGGGTCCACGATACGGAAATACAAGCCCTGGAAAAGAAATAAAGATGAAGGCAGAGTATTTTAGATGTTGATCGGAATTGAGGTACTGCATAAGTTCAAGGCATAGTTTAAGTTAGGTTAAAAAATATCTTCAGAACCATGGAGGATACTGTGACTTGCGTTTCATTATTATCATTCTCTTATCAATATATACAATATTTTCTATGTGTAGTTTTCCTTAATGCGTAATGTTTAGATGGTTATATTCTTGAACGACATTAGGTTCGTTGTGAAACAAACTGCCGGGTGTAGACAGCCAATAACTATGACACAAACAACGTTCTCAAACGTCGCCCGCTAGCTATATATATATATTTGGCTTTGTATTTCTCATTATAATTGCATCACCATAGTATTATGGTACATAATCATGATAATATAAACATGGAAAGTTATGCTTCTCACTCTTCGGGGTTTAACCAAAGAGCATGGCCCCTGTGACGTCAAGTGTAAACACAATGTTCCCATGGTAACGTTTACCCACCATACAGAACATGGCCAGCACCAGCGCTGCCGTCCGGATGACCCGCCGGTCATTCACCTTTGCCGCCAGTGCTGTCGCCTTCTTCGAGACACCTGCGAGCGTAAGACGCTGTCCGGACGTGACGGCGTCTTGAGTCGTCGTCTTGGCTCCTTGACTCTCGGTAAGGGACACTACAAGTGCCGGTCGAGTGTCTTGAGACATGGTCTTCCCTTGTTGGTGCGTCTTCGGGTAGAGGTTTAATCTGAAAAATAGATCTTCGTGGGCTTTCCTACCCCCACACCTACCCCACATCTGCTTTGAGTTGAGAACTAGCTAGCCTGAAATCAGGCCGTGTGAAGCTTTGGTCCGTTTACCTGCAGAGGAATGGCCGTTAGGGGGCTGTACAGGGCTAGGCACCTCAGTCGATAGACAATCACGACAGAACGGAGGTTACCAGACTTGATATATGGAATTCCAACACAAAATTATAAATGCCTCACTTTTTCTGTAGATCTATACCCCACCCATCCCCTATTATCACAACAAAAGTGGCACAAAATAATCTGACAACTACTTTCCGCCAGACCTGCTTGCAGGCAGGAAAGTCTAGTAGAAATTGTCCGGTATGTTCGTAGTGAGTGACAAACTGGCTATATGACCCCAGTTGTAAATCATTCACCCCCACCAGACCAATTGTAATACTTCAGCAAAGAAATCAGGTAAAGGCTTCATAGAGAAACGTCGTGGATGGTTAAACGTTAAAACTAAACTAAACACTTAACTGATATGCACATTAATTCCTACAAACCTGTATAAAGATGGTGCGTTTGCTTGTAAGTCCCCGCTGACAGTATGTAAGGCAGACCGCGTGGTCGACACGGGACCGGTACAGACTAGTTAATATGTAACCAGATTGTCAGCAAAAAATGGGTCAGGTCGATATTTTACGTGCATTTTTGTAGACTTTGATACATGAGGTGCTTGATAAGAGACCGTTTTCACGTGTACACTGCGTGATAGTGGTATTACAGGGCAAGGCAGTGGTGGAACTGGTACTATCCCAGAATTCCCGAATACACATTCAAATATCATTTTTGTAATAATCGTCATTTAAAAATAGAATAAATGACTTTCTGACAGTTATAGGCCCAGTATTCTCGCGATCATTGTGCAATGTACAGGGCATTATGTGTGGTCACTACATTAGATTTTTTTAGATGACCCTATTGGTCTGTCGCACTTTAGAAAAAAACTGAATTAAAGGTCGATGTACATGTATCATCAATACTCGGTCACAGCATTTTGCAAAGACTTAAAGTCGGATAACATACAATTATCATAGTGCATTTTACGGGATATGATGTTAAAAGTGTCAGATACGATATCTGGGAGAGGCTGTATCCCTGTTGAGTTTGTGTCCATTTCTGCTTCTAGCTGAAATGATAGATCTGCGCTTAGGCAACCAGCGTTCAAATTCAGAGTTCAGAAGAAAACATCAGGCACAATCTCTCACAGCGCGTTCACTATGAACACGCCAATCACGTAAACATTATGCAAACGACTGACGCAAATTGTAATGTGTACTGCAAAAGGGCTGATATTGACATATCGTACGATATGCTTTCATTTTTTTAGCCCTTCTTGATTCGGAAAAAAACTAGAGAAGTCACAATTTGTTGTCACATTTCTTTGAAAGCAACAAGAACATCAGAACATGCTAATTTAATAACCACGGCAAAGACATGAATATGTCATGTTCAGACAATGTGAGTGAGATACATGTTGTTGGCACCAACCAGGTCAATTTGATTTGATTTGATTTGATTTATGAAGGTTGCAAAAAATACAATTCACGTGGGTCACAGGCAGCAATCGCTGGTGTTGTGACCCAGACATAAACATAGCATATACACTGAATGAGCTAAAATGTTAAAACACATATTACAACAGTCTAAAATATCATTGAGTACATAACGTTATATAATATTAATTTATCAGGCAGTCCATTTCGACTGTATTGGCCTGAACGTACTAAAGCTGTGGGTTTTGTCGTCAGTTCAACACACCCGTCTGCACAACATCGCTCATTACCGTACCTGTCCAGCCTCGTGGCAAAGTTAGTACGTCAAAGTAACGTTAATGGACTAGTTTGGAAAGTTTATACCACACGCCGCTGGCGTCAAGGGGAGTGTGCACGCCCATTATAGCTACCTGGGCGGCCTTGTGCTGAGGTTGGTAAGTCAACAGGTAGCCGTTAATGGACCAGTTTGGAGAGTTCGCGCCACGCTGTCATGTAATAAAAGAATGTGAAGCTGATCTGGTATGTCTCGTGCCAAAGTTACCGAGACCAAATAACCGTTAACGGACTAGTTTGGAGAGTTCGCGCCACAAGCCACTGGAGTCAAGGATGTGAAGCTGACTTTGTGACGTCGTACAAAATTCCGCACCAATCAGTGCTCTGTATCCTAGGCCTGTCGCCTGAAACATTTATCGTGCATAAGCATCACAGAGACAAAGCCCAGTATATTGTCATCACGGTGCACTAGTCTAACTCAGCTCAAAAGGCGGCCAAGATGTGGGAGAGTATTCTCTTCATTGCGGCTGTGATGGTCTGGCCTGACTCGGCACAAGGTAGACACAATTTGTGGTAAATTTTGGTACCATTTTACACAACCAACGTTAAGTTTTATATAAATGTTAGGATTGTGTTTAATCATTTACAGGCCAGGGATAGCCTGTCAATAGGGAAAAATCTTATTGACAGGCTTAGCCTGCCAACAGCTAGGAAAAAATGACAGGCTTATAACATTAGCTGAAAAAATTCGTATTGACTGGCTATCCTGCCAATAGGCTCTGTCTTAACAATTTATGATGCATTTGTTATGCTCGTAAAATGCTCGATGGGATGTTCCCATTGTCCTGTTTACATAATGTTTCTGGTCCAGGGATCAGCATGCAGCACAATTGGGTATGAAATGTAAAAATCAATTCAACATGTACAGTCTTGTTTAAAAACATTTTTAAGTGGCGTTGACTTTGGTGTTGGAGCTTTCCACTGTTTTGTTAGGGGGTCGTTGGAAGCACCTTATGGCCACTTCAACATGTCACATCATAGATATTTCTATAGCACGCTATACAGATATAACCATAGTTAATGTTAAGTTAAACTGCAGATACAGTGCATAATTTTGTTAATGTCATTTATGCACATCATGATCATCATTTCTCGCTTTTTAGGATATGTTCCACGTGATCCCCCTCGTCCAAAGACAGATTGTAATAGAAACGTCCCACAAGCATCATCATCTGCACAACAGCTGGATAGCCCTAACTACCCAAACAACTATGGCAACAACCTGGACTGTACGTGGACAATTCAGTCACCACCAGGGGCGGTTATCCGCCTGCACTTCCTAGCCTTTAGTGTGGAGGACAGGTATGATTACCTGAACGTTTTCAATGGACCAGCAGGCTCTGCAAACACTGCTGATCAGAGGTAAATCAAGATCCAGAAATGCAATAGTCACTTAAGTCTGATACACATTAGCCTTGCCATGTCAATGGTGGGTTCCACTACATACTTTTCATACAACTTAAATGGCGTCTTCTTATATGGCGTTTTCTCATTTACAAGTCTTGTACATGTAGCCCGTAAATATGTACAGCTAATATGACAAATAAAACTTTATGAAAGTTATTAACATATGGACTATGCAATGATATACTGCAGATAAGGTAGGCAAATTGGTTTGTACCTCACTTCTTGTATTTTGGCATTGTTGCAGGCTAACAGGCAACACTGTGCCTAATGACTTTGTGAGCAGTGGAAACACAGTGACTCTCCAGTTCACTAGCGATGTTTCGGTGGTGCAATCAGGTTTCCAACTGGAGTATACCGGTAATGCTGAATCGAACGTTATGTTATGTAATGTTATGTTATGTTATGTTATGTTATGTTATGTTATGTTATGTTATGTTATGTTATGTTATGTTATGTTATGTTATGTTATGTTATGTTATGTTATGTTATGTTATGCTTGAATGTAAGTTCATCTGTGACGGTAGTCAACATTTTACTTTTACCTTAAATGTTATGTCAACATTATGTTACAATTGTAAGACCTTATATCCGTACACAATATAAAGTGCTTACCAACAAGCTTTCGATCAGTCCTCTGACCCTTCTCAAGTTGAAATGACCCAAAGCCTAAGTCACACATCCGGACCGGTAGTGTGACGTCAGCAAAGTGTCAAAGGTGATTGGCAGTCGGTATCGGCCCCCGTCTCAGTTGAGGGAAGGTTGATGGGCTCTGATGTAAATGGCCTCTTTCACTACTCTGAGAAAGTGATGCTGTTCGGAATCAAGTATCTTCCCTTGTCGAAATCCACAGAGTGTCCCGGTGATTACCTTTGCCACAATGACCAAGGTTATGTTTTCGCCTTGTGTGTCTGTTTGTCCCTGTATCTGTGTACAGCATAACTCGAGAAGACTTCGACGGATGCTGATGATATTTGGCGGGTGGGTAGGGGTCGGGAAAACGAAGGGGGAGTTCGATAATGGGTCCCCTAGCGGCTTGCTAAGGTACTGCAGCGGAACCTCCATGTTTGATATCTCGCGTTCTGGACAAGCTGCGGTCGTGATTTTTGAGTGGTAGATAGCCCTCGGGGCAGAGAGTGATTGCTGTGAGTTTGGGCCCCTAGTGCCTTTTTTGGAACTACAGGCGCCGGCTTCCTTTCAAACTTCGGACGAGAATAACTGAAGAACGTGTTGACGTATCGTCAAGATTTTTGGTATGCAGATGGAATGAGTGATGACCTGCGTAATGGAATGCTAATTACGCAAATCGGAAGCTAATTTGCATAATTAATGAGGAAAGTGTATAAGTCCATCTCAGTCCATGATAGGACTTTCAAACTTGTGACATGTGGCTGGGAAGGAGAGAAATTATGCAAATGACGACCTTATTTGCATAATTAATGAGAAAATATGAACGTGTTGCCGGATCGTCATGATTTTTGATATGTGGATAGCCTAAGTGAAAACTTTCACAATGAGATGCTAATTATGCATAGGAGCAGCAAATTCGTGAACAAAGACAGTAGATTGGACTGGCCTAACGTTAACAAGATATCAGTCAGTGCTGTAAACAACCTGATACTCCAGAGGAGTATCGGTCAAACCTTGCATGTGTTGGATGACCCTTAGGCCATATGATTAGCTTGTCATGCCAAAATTAAGGGTATATGTAGATAACAACAATCTTAGACTGAATTCTGCTCCTTCCAGTGAAAGGTATGTACACTGTCATCTCACATTTCACTATATGGTCTCAAATTGAGCTTTCCTCGCAAAAAATCTTTTAAAAGCCATTTTCAATCTCAAACCCCTCATGCATTCAACTCTGTCTCCAAAGACTCAGGTTAAACTATTTAGAACATGTCTTGTATCAAACCTTTTATATCACATGGTTGTGAGAGGGCAGAGCTAATTCAGATGATAATTGCCCAGCAGAAACTACACAGAACCGATTTTGTAAAGATCTTCTGGGCGTACATAGAAATACAAGTAACATAGGTAGTAGAGCGGAGCTTGGGATGTTCCCAATTGATTTAGATACATCCATACGTACAGTCAAGTTTTGGCTACGCCTCGAACAGTCGGACTTTTCAACACATCCCCTACCGTGAGTAGATGCTTTACTCTGTCAGCAATATAAACCGATGAACAGCTGTAAGAATACTGCTTACAACACGTAAGGGAAATTCTAAACGATATCGGTTATTCTTTTCTATGGAACTCACAGTGAATTCACAGTTAGACAATAAGCATATAATGTACATTGTTAAGAAAAGGGCTGGAATATATATATATATATATAGACATTTTTCATAGACTGTCTACAAACAACTAAAGAAAGGGATCCTTCATGGGAAATTATTTAATATTACTAGATAAATATGGGGTAAGATCGGCAATGTGCACGTGCAAACTTAGAATAAGTGCCCACCCCCTTGCAATTGAGAAAGGGCGGTACAAAATGCTACCTGTGGGTGAAAGAATCTGTAACTACATATTGTATTTCAAAACCGGTGGAAGACGAAATACGTTTTATTTCAAACTGCCTCTCTAATGACCGGGAAAGTAAAGAGCTATTCGAAGAGGCCTGCAAACCCCAGAAAAAGTTCCAAACGTTTACTGACGGAAGCAAAACTATAACCCTGTTAACGTCACATAACCCATTCATTAAAGAAAAAGTGGGCCACGTTGTCTTCCACTGCTTCCGGAAAGAAGTCAAACCCAATATGCTTAGATTGTAGATCTCGGCATTACATATCATTCCTAGAATAGCCAATTGTCTCTACTTGTCACCTTTGTTATCTATACCAAAGTCTTTTATTTTCTGTATGTTTAGTATTCTGTATGTTCCATGTTGCAATTAGCCCTCAGGCAAGAAGTTGCAAACTTTGTTTCTTTAAAATATTACAAGAATAGAGGTTCAACACTCCAGTGACATACATATCACACATGTACCTCTCCACCCTCTCTACAAAGACTAATGATTAGATTTTGGGCACCCAAGTAAGTCATTGGCATAAAATTTACACAAGCTCTTAATATTTCATGGAGGTATTAGATCACCAAACTCTAGTTAATAAGACTTCGTGTGACTTTATCAAATAAAATTTTTATGTCTACAGACATCTTTCTACATAACAAACCTGGTTTATTTGGCAAAGGTATGTGTTCGTGGAGCTCTAGTTCTGTATGAATGTGTTGCAACACTTCGGAGTTAACTGAACTGGGCCGTCTATGCTTCAAGAACCTTGTTGGCTTTTCTTCCTGTTTAGCAGCATGTTGTTGGTGTCAGCCCACGAGTCTAGATCAGATGTCTCTTCCTCAAGTGTTTTGTCTTTGTTGGCTTGAGGTAGTGAAAGAGTTCTGGACATTCCGATTAGTCCGCATAGCCCACATTCATAGTGTCAGGATGTACTGTTGTTCTTGAGCTCATAAAGAGCAGGAAAAGGTACGGGGACAGCACACCACCTTGTGGAACACAAGATGCCGGCTCCTTCCAGGTACAGGCCACGTCATTGACTAACTACCCTCTGACGCCGACCGCTAAGGTAGCTGTGAATCCAAGACACCATGCGTGGACTAGCCTGGATACACATTGTTGTGACTATCGTAGATTCACAAGTTTTCACATACTGAATCCGGTCCAGGTTCACGTCCGGACCTAGACCTGATCCTCTGGACCTGAACCGGACCTGAACCTCAATTTTTTACCGTTACCCACCCCTAATTGTGATTCATACTTAGGCTAGATTGATTGTGCTAAAGTCCTTTAAGATTATAGTGTTTTTGGACTGTTCCACTTTACAAAAGGTTGTTTCTGGGAGAGTCCATTTTTTCTCGTAAGGCGGAATTGTTTTGGAACTCAATTTTGGACTAGGGCAGTGATTTTTCTTTTCACCGGAAGTGCTTGGGGACTTTTCATTTTACGTGTTGGTGACAGTGAAGGGCTTTTTTTAAATCCAATTTTGAACTGGGTGATTTTATACGAATTCCATTTTTTTAGTAGGTGTTAAGTTTTAGTAAGTGTTTTGAAACTGTTCCATTCTAAGTGGAAGTGCATCACCAATAGTCGGACATTCTCGCACTGGGGATGATTTTTTTTTAATTCACTTTTGGAACAGTCCATTTTTGCATGGGTGAGAAATGGTTGAAATATATCGTAGTTATTATTCTGAAAAATATTATTCTGAAAAAAATGGGACAAAAGCATGATATGCACTGGTCTGCCTTGATCAGCATATCTCTTAGATATCGAATGCCATTATGGTGCACGCACTGTACCAAACAAACCAAACCTTACCCTTGAAGAGAAAGAACACGGATTGGAGGGGTGTAACATCTTTCGGTGGGACAGAACACAATGTAAAAATTGTCGGCCCGCCATTTTTTCTCATTGGTGTTATGTTGCATGAGGGCTGGAACATTCTTTCTTTCTTTCTTTCTTTCTTTCTTTCTTTCTTTCTTTCTTTCTTTCTTTCTTTCTTTCTTTCTTTCTTTCTTTCTTTCTTTCTTTCTTTCTTTCTTTCTTTCTTTCTTTCTTTCTTTCTTTCTTTCTTCTTTCTTTCTTTCTTTCCCCCTGTACCCTGGTATTACAATTAAATGACCTGAAATTTGGTATAGATAGACATTGGATATTTGGTTACATGATACAAGTAAAATTTTTGGCGTAAACCACTTTAAAATGATTAATTTCAGCACTTTTCTGAGGGAAAATTGGTTTTCTTTCGGCCTCCCATCGTGAACTCCCGTGACCCCACAGCGCCACACCTGCGGCGACCTGGGTCCACCAGGGTATCACCACTGACCTCCGAATTACGAAAAGAAACCCTCGAACAAGGTAGAAATTCCTATCCTCCGGATCTCAAACGCTACGAACAGGAAATTACGTCCGATGGCTGATTGCATACAAAGTAACACAATTTAACAGTGGTATACAGGAGCATATACTTAGCAAAGAAGGAAATATATAGATAAAGCCTCATCAAGTTAAGTTGTGGGTCCTGGGATTTTTCAGAAAAGAAATGAAGCGAGAGGGCGGTAAAATTCTTTTAAAAATTCGAGACGTCTCCGTTTATGTAATGGCTCTTACAAAACAAGAAGCAGATTTAAGTTTTCATCTTTAAAACTAGAGTTCGGCGACCTCATACCTCCATGAAAATTTAGAGCTTTCCTAAAGCATGGTGTTGTTCATCATTGACTAACTTACACATGTCACAATTATAAAATTCCCATTATTAATCATAAAACGGTTTTACAATTTTTACATAAATTATGTAAATAAGCTCCTCATTACCATATTTGGTATCTGCTTATACTCCACCTATCATAATTAACATGTGTTACATTTATTGAAGTCCAGTTATTGAAAACAATTGAATTATACAATTTCCTCATTAATTATGCAAATTAAGTCCTCATTTGCATAACATGTATATCATTATGAACATCTTTGTCCAAGGTACCCACATGCCTAATATGATGCCAATCCGTCAATCCTTTCTGCAGTTATCCACTTTGGAATGTCTTGACAAAAACGCCCCTGCAGTTCCCAAATTAAATGTTAGGGGGCTGAAACTTACTCCACTTCGTCATAACACAAAAAGCTATCTACCGCCTAAATGTGAAGACCATAGCATGTCTGGAACAAGAGATACATTGAAAAAACTGCTATGATTGAATATTCTCATTAATTATGCAAATGTACTCCTATTTTGCATAATTAGTATCTTATCTTGTACAACGTTGTCTAAGGTACCTACATACCAAAAATCATGAAAACCCGTTGTTCCCTTCTTGAGTTATCCTCTTCAAAAGTTTTTGACAAAAATGCCCCTGCTATCCCAAAACTAGACGCTAGGGGCCCAAACTTATGTCATTTCGTCCTGAGCACAAGAGCTATCTAACACTCAAAAAGCGTGACCATAGCATGTTCAGAACACCGAGATAGCAAAACCGGAAGTTGCGCTGCAGTACCAAGGGGAGCCGCTAGGGGGACCAAAATCTAATCATTCCCAGCTTTAATCACATACTACCAACACACCAAGTATGAAAGCAATCCACCCAGCCGTCCTTGAGTTATCGTGTTTACACACACACACACACACACAAACACACACACAAACGCAGGGTAAAATATAACCTCCATGACATGTCATGGAGGTAAAAAAACACTACTGCTACACAGTACCTACACCTGCTGGATAATTATCAAAACGTATGCCCTACTTGAATAATAAAAGTTCACTGCAATAATAAATGTACCCACATCACAAGGAGCTTATAATGGTACTTATAGAAATTGTTGAATGGCTTCATGTAATTTCATGATGAAAATTTTCTGAATGGAAGGTGCGGTGTTTTTTTTACTTTCGGAAAAATAGGAGCTGCCGCGATTCTAAAAACCAATTAGATATGCATAGGAGCTCCTGTGGAAGAGTATATTCTTCCATGTGGACCCGGGGCATATTGAGCAAGTTCCGTTTTGACCTGGAATCAATTCACAATATTAGTTCCCTTTGGGGGAACTTACTGTTAAAATGTTCCATTTTTGCGCAGGGGAGACTTGGAACAGTCCAATGTTGCGTGGGAATGGGTATGACTGAAATATGCTGTATTTGCACCCAAGCAAATGACGGCCTTTCTAGTTCATCGATGTGTCAGTGACATAAAGTTAACGGTATACTAACAATCAGCACAGTACAGTGCAGTACTGACAATCAATAGGAGATATCTTTATTTTTTATTGTTCTTCTGGTTGAATTAGAGATTTTCAAAAGCAAAAAAAATGAAGTTCGGCTTTTTGTAAATGTTATGCAAATAACTTTTACATTTACATAATTTACATAATACATTTACATAAGTTTTCATCTCTGTGAATTTTAGTCATTTCTAAGGCGCAATATATTCTATGCGCAGTGGCTTTGGTTGATGGCTTTACTGTTGCTGGAGAGAGGAACATCTACTTGTTCAAAAACAATCATAATCTATTTGGGCCATTCATAACGTGAGCCGTGAGAGAGGGGCTTCATGGGGATTTTTTGCGTTTGAGTGTAAACAAGATAACTCAGGAACGGCTGGGTGAATTGGTTTCATACTTGGTGTGTTGGTAGTGTGTGATAAAAGCTGTAAATGATTAGATTTTGGGCCCACTAGAGGCTTCACTTGGTACTGCAGCGCAACTCCGGGTTCGCTATCTCGTGTTCTGAACAAGCTATGGTCACAATTTTGGGGTGTTAGATAGCTTTTGCGCTCAGGAATAAGTGACATAAGTTTGGCCCCCCTAGCGGCTAGTTTGGGGATAACAGGGGCATTTTTATCAAAAACTTCTGAAACATTACAAATCCCCAGCCTGGTTTGGTTCCTTCCACCCCTCGCAGCTGTACCTGACAGTTGACGGGTTCCCAAGGCCCACGGGTCAGACTCCCTGACCCCCACGCGTCACTTTCCAGACGGGCGGACCGTACCAAGTAGTTCCCAGTTAGCAAAATGGGTACGATTTGTTGGTAAAAAGGACTTTTTCATGGACTGCGCATGGCAAGTGGGGTACCAATTTTCATGATTAATATGTCATCATATGGAGCATCACTCAAGCTATCTACACACCAGAAATGATGACAATCCGTCAACCCCTTCTTGAGTTATTCCCTTTCAAATTCTGACCCCAAACCTGCTCTGCAGTTCCAAAACAAGCCGCTAGGGGCCCAAACCTATACCACTTACTCTAGGCATCAAGATCTGTTTATCACTTAAAAATCATAGCCTAAGCATGTCCAGAACTCGATAAATCAAGCCAGGAAGTTCCGTTGCAGTACCTTAACAGGCCGCTAGGGGGCCAGGTCTCATCAAGACCTACCCACATGCCGAATATCAATACAATCCATCTAGGGGTTCTTGAATTATGCATACATACATCAAAACGCTACCCAAAACATAACCTTGACATTCTGGCGAAGGTAAATATAACCTATGGAACTGCTAAACTTTCTTTCCAACACGAATTAATATAGGGACTTACCCTAAATTTTCGGTCAACTCCGTCGACCTTGTTCACAGAATGACCCTATCTCAAGCTGTGACGTCAGGAACACGCCACTTTTGCAGGAGGGGGTCATAAGTATCAGAGAGTCTGTGCCGCCCCCCGTCTCTGTTGAGTGTGGGCCGGTGGGCTCTAATCTGAGCGCACCAAGTTAACCCCAAAACAGATTGTTGATTTACTGGAAGTCTGTCTGAACTGTACTTACTTTGTGTATGATGGAATCTTTTACCAACAGATTCATGGGGCCGCGATGGGGTCCCCTGTGTCCCCTATCGTGTGCAATCTGTATTTGGAACATCTAGAACGCATAGCAATTAGTACTGCCCCCCACCCACCTTTATGGTGGTTTAGATATGTGGACGACACTCATACCAAACTGAAGAAGGCGTTTGCGGATGAATTCACTGACCATCTGAATAGTTTGGACCCAGATATCAAATTCACATTTGAATCAGAACAAAACAAGTCCCTCCCTTTTCTTGATACTCTGACAGTTGTCCAAGAAGATGGCACACTTCACATTGACATTTACAGAAAGAAAACCCACACGGATCAATATTTAAACTTTAAGTCGAACCATCCTCTAGACCATAAGTTAGGGGTGATCCGCACCCTGTTCCATAGAGCGGAGACTATAATCACAGACCAGCGGGATAAACAAAGAGAGAAAGACCACGTGATTAAGGCATTGAAAGTGTGCGGCTACCCAGACTGGGCGATTAAGAAGGCTACTACACCAAGATCAGAACCCCAAAATAACACCACCCAAAACCGGTCTTCTTCCAAAACAAACAGAGGTCTTGTCGTTTTGCCCTACTTGAAAGGAACCTCGGAAGCCCTTAGGAGGGTCTTTAACAAATACGGGATTAAGACCTGCTTCAAGCCGACACGTACGCTCAAGAAGTTCCTAGTGGCACCCAAGGACAACTCCCAAAGAAAGTAGGTGTGGGGTGGTGTACCACATCACGTGTCAAGGGAAAACTAACAAAGGCCCTTGTAAGGAAACGTACATTGGTGAGACGGAACGTGCACTGAAAACGAGGTTCCTCGAACATCGGCGTCCTAGCTCTGTCAAATCGTCTGAGGTGGCGCAACATTTACATATAGAGTCTCCGGGACATTCCATTTCGTTGGACAAAGTCAAAATCTTAGACTCTGAACAGGATTTCTTCGCGCGAGGAGTGAAGGAGGCAGTGTACATTAGAGCCCACCGGCCCACACTCAACAGAGACGGGCGGCGGCACAGACTCTCTGATACTTATGACCCCCTCCTGCAAAAGTGGCGTGTTCCTGACGTCACAGCTTGAGATAGGGTCATTCTGTGAACAAGGTCGACGGAGTTGACCGAAAATTTAGGGTAAGTCCCTATATTAATTCGTGTTGGAAAGAAAGTTTAGCAGTTCCATAATGTATTCTACCAACACAGATGAACTTTCATGCTAAATATAACCTTCTTAGCGAAGGTAATTATATAGTTTCCTCATTATTTATCATGCAAGTCCTTATTTGCATAACAGTGAATAAGTGAAATCGTTATGAGCATCTTTGCTTAAGCTACCTGCATGCCTAAAATGCTTGGCTCCTTGGAATGTTTTAACAAAAACGTTCGAAAATTAAATGTTGGGGGAAATTAAAACTTGCTCCACTTTGTCCTGACTTTAAAAGCTATCTGCCACCCAAATGTCAAGATCATATCTATCATGTCCGGGACAAGAGATACATTGAAAAATACCGCTATAATAGAATATTCTCATTGATTATTTAAATGTACTCCTGTTTTGCATAATTAGTATTTCATTTTGTACAACATTGTCTAAGGTACCTACATACCAAAAATCCGTTGTTCCTTTCTTGACTTTTCCTCTTCAAACGTTTTTGACAAAAATGCTCCTGCTTTCCCAAAACTAGACGCTAGAGGGCCCAAACTTACGTCACTTCTTCCTGACCAGAACGCGTGTTAATAACGCGAGATAGCGAAACCGGAAGTTAACCAGGAGTACGAAGGGAATCCGCTAGGGGGCCCAAAATCTAATCATTTCCAGCTTTCATCACACCCTAACAACACACCAAGTATGAAACCAATCCACCCAGCTGTTCTATAGTTATCTTGTTCATACACAGACACACAAACGCTGGTGGAATATTTCATAGAGGTAAAAGTTGCTGCATAATGCTGTATAATCAATGCATTTTTTCAAGATATCAATGAGTGTGCGTCCTCCCCATGTTCGCACGGAATCTGTACTGGCGGCGTGTCAACCTACACCTGTAAGCTGTGAGAACGGCTGGACAGGGCTCAACTGTGATCAAGGTGCATACTTTTCTCGACACACACTACACAACACTATTAGATTGACATGAGGGGTTAGAGGCTTAGAGACTTTATTCGTCCAATTAGCTGAATTGCGAGGAGCTTACTATTGTGGGGCTAAATCGCAAGGGTCCGGAGCGAGCTGTCATTTGGCGACACTCAGGTGACCTCCATACGACAGTAATTGCCCCAGTTGCGGCCATATAACTGTAGGGTTGAACCACTAACACCGGGAAGGACCCATACTCTTTTCGATAAGTGCGGTGGGATCTTTAACGTGGTTTAGGGCGCAGAAGATATGAACGCAAGTCCAGGAGTATCATTCTCTCGAGAGACTAGGTCACCAGTGAACAAGATGTACTGAAAAGACGTCGAAAATTTGAAGGTTTGCGTTTATGTGTTTCAAATGTGTCACTCATTAAAGAATATTCTACTAACTGAACAATTTTTGTTTATAACCCAGACATTGACGAGTGTGCGAGCAGCCCTTGTTTGCTGGGAGGGACCTGCCTGGATCACGTGAACGGCTACAGCTGTGTCTGTCCTAAAGGTGCCACCGGAAAGATCTGTGAAACTGGTATGTTATCAACCTTTTCAACAAATGAATGAATTCGAAAGAATGGTTTATTCTTTTAAATCTTTTAGTTTCATGGCTAAACGTACGTTTTACTTACATCAATTTAGAAGAATACTGTCACAAAAATACAATTCCATTTCACCATAAACTTCACATATTTCTTAGTGTTGAAAATGTCAACGTAGCAGTTGATAGCATTGCAATTGCAACATGTCCTTTTTCGTCATTCAACATTCTCAACAGCGATGGTATTGGGCTATGTTTGTAACGAGTAGTTTTGACAAATTACATCGTTTTTGTCTAAAGAATGTTCCCTCTACTTTGGGATAAGAGTGTTTATTTTGCGTACTATCTTTTTCCTCCAGTGACTTTTGCCGGAGATTGCTACCAGTTCTCGACTTCAACTGTCAAACATCGAGAGGCGACCCAGGCCTGCAGCACCAATAACGGCCGCATGGTGGACTTGAAAGACGAGCAGCAGCAACAGTTCCTGGCCAACACCATTGCTGCCACCACCGGCGTGTCCAACTGGCTGGCCATGAAAACCGCACCCTTACCCATTCTCTACAGCGATGGGACTCCTGTCATGGGTACATATAGACATGGATAGCGTCAAACTGATACCTGATATATACCGTGGATACAATGGAAAATATAATAACAACTAGAGTTCCACGGCCTCATACCTTCACCAAATGGTTTGAATCTTTTCGAGTGAAGTATCTATGAATTTTTCCATTCTATTATATGTATGCAAATAAGGTCCTTATTTGCCTAATTTGTCTCGGTTGAACATCCTCCCTATCCAAGAGGCACGAGCACAAAGTATGAAAGCCTTATCGTAGCAGAGAAGGACATTATAGTCTTTCCTCATTAATTATGTAAATATTTAACTAATTTGTATGATAATGCTCACCTTCACTAAGCTTCATAATGTTGTATGAAATTCCCATTAATTACCACTATGGAATTATTATATTTTCTCATTAATTATGAAAATGAGGTAGTCATTTTCATAATTGAGATCTCTTGACAATTCTCTTTTTCTCAGTTACATATGTGACAAGTTTGAAAGTTCTATTATGGAATGTAGGGGGTTTATAAACTTTTCCAATGAAATACGCAAATTAGATATTGATTTGCATAATTAGTATTTCATCAAGTAAATCATCACTTTTTCCTATTTCTAAACAGCTCCCCTTCAGTGGTCAGCAGACGAACCTTCGTCCCCGCTGGACATGTGTGTTCTCCTGGACAGCTCCGACAGCTACAAGGCGACGACAACCTTCTGCACGGAACAGCACAACTACGTCTGTCAGGATGGTACGTATATACTCGCACCTTACCTTTGCCAAGAAGGTTATGTTTTTGGTAGCGTTTGTTTCGTATGTTTGTGGATAAACATCACCTTTCGAATTTCGTGTTGTCCTGAATGGTTTTATTGATATTTGGTATGTGAATAGGTCTTGATAAGAGCTCAATTCAAAATAGTTGGACTCTGAGCCCCCTAACGGTTTGTTACAACACTACAGTTTTGAGTGTTAGATAGCTCTTGAGGAAGAGAGGAAGACAGTATTTTAAAAGACAGGGTATAGCCTAACACCAGACTACTCAAATTGAGTAGTCTAGTGTTAGGTTACCCTGTATTTGGACCAATAGGCTGGAAGTTCAAATGCCAGCTGTGTCCCTTTCCCGATGTGCATCCTACTGGATAGCGTCGCAGCCCTTCAGACAGAACATTAAGCCGTGGTCCACTGTTTATTGTACTTGTTGAAAAGAGCGGGGGAATTTCCCGATAAGGAAGCTGTAAATACTGTACTTAGTATTTGTCTTCGCTGTCACGACCAGTGAAAGGATCATCATTATGGAAACGTTGCGGAAACGTCTTTCATCTGCAAAGAAGTTCATTCATTCTCCTTCCATTGCGTCTTACAGAACATTGATAAGCAGGTTTATTGTTGGTTGAAATTTCATACGACCCGAGATTGGTTTGTTTGGTGTCTTGTGCAGAAACTACCATGCAGCCCGAAATTAGTCTTCGAAAATAAATTCCTTAGATTAAGGTATTAATTTCTCTGTAACGACAGAACTAAAACCGTG